>OU612047.1:76610415-77810415 GCA_914767935.1 Coremacera marginata
TCCGTCATTGCGTTAAGGTATTGCCTGCTCAAAGCATCAGCGACCTTGTTTTCTTTTCCTGGTTTGTAGTGGAAGGTGGGTGCAAATTCTTCAATAAGCGCGCGCCATCTTTTAATTTTGGAATTTGGGTTGCGATCGGAAATCGCGAAAGTCAGGGGTTGGTGGTCGGTAAAAATATGAATATTTGTTATTCCATACAGATAATGCCTTAAAGCCTGTAGAGCCCATACTATAGCTAATAACTCCCGCTCATTAGTTGCGTAGTTTTCTTCTGCTTTCGCAAGTGTGCGTGAAATCATTGTAATGGGTCTACCCTCTTGTGACAGCACTGCTCCCAATGCTACACTTGAAGCGTCTGTTGTTAATTCGAATGGCTTAGTATAGTCTGGGTGTGCTAAAAGAACATCTTCAGAGGCCAGGATATTTTTTAATTTTTCAAAGGCAAGACATGCTTCTTCGTCAAATTCTATTTTTTTGTGTTTCGAGTGTTTGGTTCCAATATGACCATTTTCACCGCGGAGGTACCTTGTAAGAGGCTTTGCTATTTGAGCATAGTCCCTAATAAATCGTCTGTAATACCCTGATAACCCAAGGAATGAACGCAGTGATTTTAATGTTTTGGGTTTTTCGTAGTTAAGGATAGCGTGAACCTTATCGGGGCATGTTTTTATACCGTTTTCGGAGACAAGAAATCCAAGAAATTCTACTTCTGTTTGAAAAAATTTGGATTTTTCGGGTGAGACTCTCATTCCTGCTTTTTCGAGTTTCTGAAGTATTTTATTTATGTGCTGTAAGTGTGCATTTTCATCTGGGGAGTAAATTATGATATCGTCAATGTAAACATGACATATCTTTCCTATGTCTTCCCTTAGGATGTCGTCTATTGCCCGTTGAAAAATGCTAGGTGCATTTTTCAGTCCAAAAGGCAAGCGACAAAATTCGTATTTGCCATTGTTAACATTGAAGGCTGTTTTTTGTCTATCGGCTTGGGCAAGTATGATTTGATGGAAACCAGATTTCAAATCGAGGGTGGTGAAAAATTTCGATTTGCCTAGATTAGCTAGTATTACAGATGTATCTGGTATGGGGTATTTGTCGGAGATCGTACATTCGTTTATTTTTCGGAAGTCAATTACCAATCGTAATTTTTGTTTACCGTTTACGTCAGTTCCCTTTTTGTTAACTACGTGTATAGGGGAGTTGAATGGAGAGTTTGATTTTTGGATTATACCATCGCGCAGTAAAGATTTTATTTCTTCATTGACAAATTCGGCCGCTGAAATTGGGTAAGGGTAACCTCTTGTGTAAATTGGGTTTTCTGTTTTGGTTTTGATGGAAGCTTGCACCACAGTGTTATAAGGTAGAGCTCTATTGGGGTATGCAAAGGCATTTGCATTTAATGAAATTATAGATTGAAGACGATTGAGCAGATGTGGGGGAACTAAATTGAAATTTAGGTCAATTGAGTTAATTTCTTGATAGTTTTGATGCGACAAAAATTCTTTGCCAGTTTTGTGGTAAAGAATACCTTTTTTTACGTCTATTAAGGCCTCAATGTTTCTGAGAAAATCGTAACCTACAATACCGTCGAAGTTTTTAAGAGCGGGTAATAGATAAAAGGTTGCTGTTTGGTTCAAAATGTTTACTTTACATTCCTGTTCTATAATGTTCGTTCCATTAACGGAGCTTACTTTAAAAGGTTTCACGACTGCTTTAATATTGTTTAAAAAACTATGTGGCTTAATGTAATTCTTGGATGCCCCGGTATCTATTAGAATACGAAGCTCTTGACCATTTTTGTTTTTTTTTGTTATGAAGGGCAAGAGCGACGTTAGCCTAAAAAATTTATTTCTTCGGTTTCAGTCTGTTCGTCATTTTCATAGACACTTCCTCCATTTTCCTCATCATAAACAGAATCTTCAACATCAGGGTCATTCAAAGGCTCTCCCAGCATGCAATTGATTCTTTGCATTTTTTGTTGCATCGTATTAGTGCGTCCGGAGGAAATTTGTTCTCGTTCTCGCTTAACAGCGCGATTATGGCAATCGTACTGTTGCGATTGATATTGTTGTTGGTATTGTTGTTGCTGTGGCAGCCTATTGCTTGAATTATTGTTATTTTTTCTGAAACCAGACGAGCCTGGGTCAATTTCCATTGGTATAGGTTTATCCCCTGACTGCTTTGGTCTATAAGATGGGTGAGAGTTGTAATTAAGGTTTTTTGGAGGTAGTAATTGTTGTTGTGGTCTATTACTTTTGATTAAATTGCCCGCAGCAAATGTTTTGGCAAAATCATGTCTTCTTTGATTTGTTTCCAACTCTTGAGCGGTTGCCAAAGCCGAAGGTAGATCAGCTGGCTTTGCTGAAAACAAAATATCGCACAATGGTCGCCGCAAACCAGAGATAAAAACTCGAAGGGCGTTTTCTCGCGCGCGTTCATTAAGTACAGTAACTACGTCTTCGTTATTACTATGTGTCATCTTATTTTTGTCCAGTATTAAAGTCAGTTGCTTGTCCACGTTGTCATAATAGTCAATAAGAGAACGGTTGCCTTGGCGAAGAATGCTTAGTTCGTTTTCCAGGACATGAATTGGTCTTCTGTCCGAGTAACATTGATCTAGCCTTGCAATTATGGCCTTAAAATTAAGAATTGTATTAAAGGAGGAAAGCGTTGCGTTAGCAGAACCGGTAATTTTGTTCCTAAATATTCCCATTGCTATGTAGTAGTGTTCCGAACCTTCCTTATAATAATTCATGGCGAAATGCGTTGCTTCTCGCCAAGCTGGATATGCTGAAGCATTTCCGTTAAATTCTGGTACAGATTTAATAAGATCTAAAGTTGTACTTTTGTTTTGTACATTTGGTAAAATAGTAACTGGAGCATATGACTCCACACTTGGTAAGCTCAATTGGCTAATAGCATTTGTAATGCCTTCCAGCTGTGCTGTAAGGCGACCATTCAATGCCTCCACAGCTGCATTAACTATGGTAAGTACTTGCTCTCTAGTTACTTCCATTTTTTTTAAATTTAATTGAGACGAAAGGGAGAAGAGGAAAAACAAAAAAAATTTCGAAACAGAAAATTAACTGTTAAAAAACAAAAATCCCACACTGATATTTTTTTTGCAATAACCACACAAATAAAATAAACCGGAGACTTTAAATACTTGAAATCAATCACTTTCACACAAAAATTTTTTGTTTATTTATTATATATTTTTTTATACATGAAGACTCTGATTCGTACTTACATAAAAATTATTATATTCATCTTAATAAATTTTGAATACAGGAATGTTTACAAAAGATTGGTCCTCTGCTGCTTTGGGATGCTGCTTTTTTTTTGTTAATTCGTTTCCTTGGTTGCTTCGCCTTTTCTCTTTGAAAGATGTAATGAATTGTTTTTCTTCTGATTTTAGTATATGTCTTTAATTGCTTTTGGCATTTACTTGCTTAATTTTTCTTAAACACTTTAAAAATTTTAATGCTTCTTGCATTTATTTTATTAAGTCACTTTTCAATGTCTCTCGCATTTACTTGTTTGATTCATAAAGTTTATATTTTTCTTACAAACTTCGTTAAAGAATTCTTAGTGCTTCTGAATTTATTTTACTAAGTCACTTTTCAATACTTTTTGCATTTACTTGTTTGATTCATAAAGTTAATATTTTTTAAAACTTTTTTGGAGAACTTTTAGTGCTTTTGAATTTATTTTATTTAATCACTTTTCAATGCTTTTTACATTTACTTGTAAGATTCATAAAGTTAATATTTTTTTTTTAAACTTTTTTGAAGAATTTTTAGTGCTTTTGAATTTATTTTATTTAATCACTTTTCAATGCTTTTTGCATTTACTTGTAAGATTCAATCACGTTGGGCGCCAGTTAACAGATCGGGTTTTCCGAGATCTGGAGTTCTTTATTGTTATTTAATTTTTTTGAGCTATGCTCAACTGTTTATCATAACATCTAATTTGGAACTAAACAATAATTTTTTGACAACAACCATAGATACCAATTTTACAATAAGAAGAAGAATATTATTTTGGATTCCATGAAATACTTAATAAATTGAAATCTTGAGAATATGCAGTGTCTACATTTTCTCACTGCTTCAAGTTATACGCGAGCAACTGTTCGCTGGTTCGTCACGTACAGCGCTCATATTACAGATGGCTGGTTATTGTTGACTGTCTGATGGCTGGCTGTTGCTGCTGTCTTAATAACGTGGGCGAATTTAGCATGTGACATTAACTTGTATGGGCAATTGTGTTGTGTATTGACCGAACTTCTTATGATCAATTGTGTTGTGGTTGTGAAATGTTGAACACAAAAGATCAAGAACTGGACCTACAAATTCTATGCCGACTCCGAACGGCTTCTGTTCTCAAGAAGCTTTTTGTTAGCGAGGGCTTACTGTATCTGCCCATAAGAGAGCGCCAGGCAACGGTCCTGGAATAATACCGAAGAAAAACCATCGACTGCACGCCTAGCAGCTGCAAAACATTAATAAGAAAGTGGAGTTGTTAATTGACACCCGAACCCAGCAGTCGCGAAAGAAATACAATCGTGAAACATAAAGCATAACATCGTACCATACCATACATGCAACAATTAAATTTTATTAAACTTTAACATACAATTTTAAATTCATGTTTCATTTGTGCAGTTTTAATTTGAGTCTGGTAAAATTTGTTTCGTGACTTTTTCCGCAATTGAAATTACATTCGTTTTCACGATTTCTCGTGCTGCTGTGTCGGAAACAATTCGACCGCGAAAAAAGTACACGAACTTTGGAAAGCTGCAGCTGCAACGGGAGTGCTGTCGCTAAAAATTAACTGGTTTTGAGAAAACATATTTAAAGAAAAAGTTTGCCTTTGTATTTGAGCTGAGTGGTTGCTGCCGCTTAGCAACATTTTGGAGAAAACATTTAGATTTGTATTTGAGCTGAGTGGCCGCCGCCGTTTATTAACATTCACTGAACATTTTGGTTGTGTGCCGTCGCCGCCGCTTAGCAATATTCACTCAACATTTTGGTTGTGTGCCGGCACTGCTACAAGGGCATTGGAGAAAACATTTTGGTTTTTTATTTGAGCTAAGTCGCCGCCGTCAGTTAGCAACATTAACCCAAGATTTGGATGTGTACTGTCCCTGCTACAAGGGTTTTGGAGAAAAATTTTGGTTTTGCACTTGGGCGAATTGGTCGCCGCCGTTTAGCAACACTCACTCAACATTTTGCTTGTGTGCGGTCGCCGCTGTGCCGACAATGCTACAAGGGCATTGGAGAAAACATTTTGGTTTTATATTTGAGCTAAGTCGCCGCCGTCAGTTAGCAACACTTACGCAAGATTTGGTTGTGTACTGTCGCTGTTACAAGGACATCAGAGAAAAAAATGTTAGGTTTAAATTTGAACTGAGCCGCTGTTGCAGCTCATCGACAAAAACTTCACACACAAAGGGATTGTACAGTCACCACCGCAAAAGGCGTTGAAACAAAAGCACAATTTTGAGAGTGAACTGCCGCTGCTGCACAACAACAATTCAAGCAAAACTGTTGTGTGACCATTACCAGTAAGGCATATATTCCATATAGTTGTGTTACAGTAACGCAACAAAAACAAATACATTGGACATTTGATTTGACGTCACTGCTGCTAATAGCCGGTGTAACCAACCAGAGCATATATTTAATTTAGTTGGTTTACAGTTGCGCAACAACAACAAATACATTGGACATTTGAGGTGCCGTCATTGCTGCTAACGGCCGTTATAACCAACTTGAGATTTTGATATCTTGAGTTGTGCAGCAGCTGCGCAACAACAACCATATTTTCGTGAATTTTCAACTGAGCCGTCGCGATACAACAACTGTTGATATATTTTTTTTACATTAAATTGCGCTTGTGGAACGCTGTCGTTGCTGCCCACTGTGTTTGAAGCTGAACTTATTTAGGAGTTAAGCAGTCATTGCTGCTAGACAACAGGTACTAGCACGACAGTTAGTCGTCGCCGCTGCTGCTCTACAACATGGGAGTTGACACCGTGTATTCAAGGGGTATAGACGTGCCGCCCGACAGTCCCCTTGGTACATTTTAAAAATCTGTTGTTTATGTTCGTCGTTGTATTTATTTCCGTCTGCCTTCGTTTCGTTTCGTTACTTAATATAACGTCCGTCGTTAAATGAGTGTTCGTCCAGTGTATTGTGCTAAGTAAAAAAAAAACAGAAAACAATAAACATAAGCAGCTGCAATAATCAACAACATCAATAACAAAAAACGCAACGGGGGGGGGGGGGGGGGTGGAAAAAAAAGCAAAACAATAATAGAACTAATAAAAACATCGATAAACTTACAAAAAAAAGCATCAAACAACAAAACAATAATAGTACTAATAGAAATAAAACTTGTAACAATTAATTAAATAAATAAAATTAAATAAATAAGGACAAACACAAACTAACATCAACAACAAATGCAGCAGAAACCAGTTTTGCCGTGAGCTGCCAGCAGCAACATCAACATCGCATCGATTTCGGTCTTAAATTTTTTGCTAACCACGCGAGGGGCTTTTCTATGCTCCTCGCCGCACGTATGTAATCGTTTTTTCATGTCCGTCAACTCTACCATCCTCTCCAATTAGTTACGTCTGCGAGTAGGGTTGCACACTAGGTTGATTTGTGCTGGAGCAAAGGCATAACACTTGCTTCAGTACATTTTGCCTATGGCCGCTGTGTTTAATCTTTTTTGCGGAAGTAACTAATTACCTTATTACCCTTATTTGCTTGAGACTTGCATTGTGCCTAAATGTCGGGACATTTTCGCATAGACTTTTGCAATGTCCGTGGACTGAGAGCGGATTTCTTTTCGGTCTATGCATATTGTGCTCTTTATAGGCCTCAAATAATGGCGCTAAGTGAGACCCAGTTGACGGAGGACTGAGATCCACTGAATTTTCATATTCTTGGGTATCACTTACTGCCATTATTTTCTTCGCATATGGGCATCGCTGTTTTTATAAGAAAAGATGTTGCATACCAGTTCGAGCGGGGTCTGAGCATCGCCGATCCGGGATTCAGCTTCATGAGGGTGAATTTCAGATTTCGATCGCAATTGTTATATTTTTGTTTCATGTATAGAAGTCCGAATTTAGGAAGAGAACCCACTTTTAATACATTGGACTCTCTCTCTGATTCAATTACGCACATTTTGAGGTTGTTTCCTGACAGCGAAATCGTTGTTGCCGGCGATTTCAATGTCCCCAACTCGGCTTGGTTATGTCACTCAAGCCACACCACACCTGAAGGACAATTGCTGAATCGAACCAATTGATTCAATTAGTGAAGAGGCCAACATTTTTCCCACGAAATGATTTGCAAAGCCATAATATCTTAGACCTTTATCTGACTTCTCATCATGAAAAATATGATGTGAGTGTCAATGCACCTCTTGGTAATTCGGCCCATTGTACCATCTCCACTGTTTTTTTCATATTCTGACCTTCGCACCTCTATGCCTGAAGCCCCGAAAAGGACTGCATGGTTTTATGGAAGAGCAAATTGGAGCTAAATAATTTTTATTACAACTTCAATTGGAAATTGTGTTTCGCTGACAGAAATGTGAATGCCGCGGCTGTCATGGTACAAGAAATTATCTTATTGGGTATGCGGTCTTTTATCCCCAATAAGAAGAAAAGCATTAAACCAAAAGACCACTCATGGTTTAATGAGACTTGCAGGATTGCAGTCAGGTCCAAAGAGGAAAAAACGAAAACGAAAAACGAAAATGGTCATTTCAGCTCTTGAAAGGACTTTGACCGAGATTCTTATGATCAATTGTGTTGTGTGTGATGTGAAAAATGTTTGCACACAAATGATCGAGAACTGGACCTACAATGTTTTACGCCGATTCCGAACGGCTTATGTTCTCAAGAAGCTTTTCATGGCAGTTTTTACTCTCCGAGGTTTGCCATTGTCTGCAGAGAGGTGACGGCCGAACAGAAAAATTAATTCAATTGAAAAAATTTTCTGTGTCAGATGGAGGATTTGAATCTGGGTTCTCTGGCGTAAGAGTCACACACTCTATCACTACGCCACGGCCGCCACTAAGGTCCAAAGAAGAAGCCTATCAGAATTGGCGATCTGATAAGAATGCTGATACTAATAGACTTCGAATCGAGGCTAGGAATCGCTGTAACGCAATTTTAAAACGCGAAAAGTTTCTTCACGAAACTCGCATTAGAGCAAAGGGCAGGTTCTTCTCTGCCCTAAAAGGAGCAAAAACTTTTGGTCATTTGTTAAAAGAGTTAAAAATCAAACGTCTTCGTCGATTCCAACTCTTTTAAAAGATGACCAAATCTTCACTGACTCGGTTGATAAAGCGACTGCCACTGCCCTTTGTCGGGACTAGTTCTTCCCAATGAAGGAGATATATTTTTGAACGAGAGCAGTCAAAAGAGTCCTTGCAAATCTTAACATAAGCAAAGCCTCTGGTCCTGATGGCATACCACCAATTGTGCTTAAAACGTGTGCTTGTACACTGGTTCAGCCTTTGCGCAACCTTTTCAACATCTCATACAGGACAGAAGTATTTCCATCTTGTTGGAAGGTCGCAAATGTTCAGCCGATACCTAAAAAGGACGATGCCACGAATCCTGCAAACTACCGACCCACTGCGATATGCTCTACGCTTTCCAAAGTTATGGAGAGCGTAATAAACTTCCACCTAATGAACTACTTGGAGCACAACGAATTGCTAAGTGACCGTCAATATGGTTTTCGTAAGGCCCGGTCTACTGGTGACCTTTTGGCGTTCCTTACAGAAAAATGGAACCAATGCGCTTACATGTTCGGTGAGAGCAGGGTTGTTGATCTGGATATTTCAAAGGCGTTTGACCGAGTGTGGCATAAAGCACTCGTCTCTAAGCTTATTGCATGCTTAGGTTACGATACCCAGGAGTATCGCAGGGTTGACTTGAAAAAAATCTCCGAGTGGGGTCTTGCCAATAGAGTAGAGTTTAATGCGAACAAGACCCAGTGTTGCCTGTTAACCCACAAGCGGATGAACTGTCCCTTAGCTCCCTTGATTATGAATGGTGTAGGTCTTTTGGAGTCAGATGCTCTTGACGTTCTGGGCCTATCGATACCATCAGACCTTCGTTGGAATAATCGTATTTTCCATGTGTCGAAAGAAGCGGCCAAGTGCCTAGGTTTCCTAAAACGATGCAAGCAGTACTTCACCCTATCTGATATTCGAGTGATCTATACCTCATATATAAGGCCTTAAATAAAGTACAATTCGCACATTTGGGCAGGAGCTTCGAGATCTTATTTGGAGCTTCTGGACCGAATTCAACGCTGTGCGATATATATGATAAGATATGAAAACATTTTATCTCCTCTCAGTTCTCTTGGTCATCGGCGCAATGTTGGTTGCCTAAGCCTTTTATAGGTCGGCAAAAATCCTCTACCTAACCCTCCGCGTGGGTGCTGGCTGGAAATAACTGCTACAGTGTCTCAATCTGGGACGGCGGTTAGCTAAGTGGAGGATGCAGCCACAGTGTTCTGACTCTCAATAGTCCTAGTGCTGCTGGTGCGTGTCCTTTCCATCGGTCTGAGGTATGGGCTGAATCAAGGTGCTATGCGACCCGTGCCGAGGATTTACTAGGCTGGAGGCCCATCCAAAAAATAGTCCAGTCGCTAGCGGAGCGTCTCTGATACCTGGCCACCTCCGGGAGTAGCTGTGGCCTTACCGCGGCATTGGTGTTAGGGCGCGGTGGACATCTTTTCCCCTCTTTATTTTTGACCACCATACTGCCGGACTCTGAACCTAGGCTCGGGCTGGATCGGGGCTGCACACGAAGATACCAAATCTTTGGATGTAGTTCCGATTCCGCTCGAGAAGGGGTCTCAGAGCCTGCAAGTTTAACCTTCTTCGCCCAACGAAGAGGGGGTGGTCGTAAGACCAAGATGGAAAAAAATCAACAAAAAGAAAACACAAAAAAAGATATACGGGCAGTCCTTAAATGCCAAAGGGTTGCAGCCTTCAGCTCCTTGGCAAACAGCCAATAGACGCGCAGTCTCTAAATGCTCCTGGCAACATGCCACCCAACAAACCAACAACAAGCAAGCAAGCTTCGGCTAAAAAGGCGCCACCCACCAAAAAGACGGGTAATGTTTCGTCGAAAGCAGCGCACAGAGTAAGGGACCGCATAATGCGAATTCCCGATAATCGGCGCACCGAGGAGCAGAACTCGTCCTTGAAGTGGGCGGTGGGTATCATAGGAGAAGCTTATGCTTCTGTCAAACCGATGCCCACAAAGCGCCAGAGATCTCTAGAGGAGGTCCCTCAGCCGGCACCGAAAAAAATTTGTGGTAGCACAGCCTCTCCAAAGCTTTTCAGCGAAATCGCAGCTGGGCAAATTATCATTGCGGTAATTGACAAAGCGTTCCGGACGGCAGCATTTCACCTGAAAGATGGAGGAAGGTAGTAGTCAAAATGGCTACTATCTTCATTCCAGTTATGAAGGAGTTTCCCGGCAAGGGCCCTTCCTGTCGCGACAGTGGATGGCATCAGGGCCACGTGAAGCAGATCGCATGCGCCGACCAAAGGTCTGTGGACCTCTATAAGATCGCGACCTCCAGGATGGGGGAGGAATGGTCGGGCGCATGACTCGAAGTCGTTGATAGGGATCATATCCCTAAAAGACCAAGAGCGCGTTCCCGAATCCCTACCGAACCATCTGATCCAAAAATGACCCTGGAGGCAATTCGGTTGGGAAACCATGATCTGCCAACAGCTAACTAGAAGGTGACACGGGTTGATGAGCCGAAGGGGGATTTTATATCGGTAACTTTTGTTATCAATCAGGAGTCCCTGGCTATCTTGTCATCCAAAGGTTTTGTGGTAGATTATGGCTTCTTATCCATACAACTACGGATCTTCAAGAAAGATGAGGCGTTATTGGAGGAAGAGCAGGCTTCCAAACCAATTAAGGACGACCCATCACAGTCCTGCACCCCTGCACCAGAATCGGATGACACAAGCTCCAATACTGAACTTGCACAGTCACTAAGGTTATCCTCCCTGGAGGATGACCTCCTCAACTCGAACAGTGAGTCCGATATAACTGTCGTGGAGGTTAAGCCTACTTCATGCAGCCTTGATGCTGAGAGTAATGCAGATTAACCTCTACCTCTCAAAGGCTGCGTCCGCCAGTCTCATCCTCCGCCTTAGTAAAGACGAAGAAGACGTCGTCCTGATCCAGGAGCCGTGGGTAGTCTGCGGCCTGGTGTGCGGACTCAGGACTCCAAATTACACGGTATTGTACATCAAGTCTCAAAGTAAACCAAGAGCGTGTATTCTAATAAAAAATAATCTGAGTGCATTTACTCTCTCTTATTTCAGCAACAAAGACACTGTGGCCATAAGCGTCGAGGTAGGCCAAAGCAGTTTTTGGCTTACCTCAACATACCTGGCTCATGACCATGGAGTCCTTCCTGAGGAAAACGTAAGAAAATTGGTCTCCACAGCAGCATCGCAATCGAAGGGCCTGATCATTGGATGCGATGCAAATGATCACAATGTGATCTGGGGTAGCTCAGACACCAACGAACGAGGTGAGTCACTTTTCGATAACATACTCAATACCAATCTTATTTTAAGTAATGTAGGCAATGAACCCACCTTCATTATATGTAATAGGCAGGACTTACTTACTTACTTACTTAGATGGCCGTGACAACCCGTGTCCGGATTTCGACCGACCTCATCAGCTCTCGCCAGGCGCCTCTGCTTTGCGCGCGCCTTCTCCAATCGGATACACCAAGCGCGGTTAGGGCTTCCTCAGCCTGGTCCATCCATCGGAGGCATGGTCTCCCTCGTCGTCGTTGACCAGCGACCCTCGCCTCGAGCACCTTTTTCGCTGGAGCTTCGTCGTCCATACGATGGACATGACCCAGCCAGCGTAGTCGCTGCACAGTTATACGCCGAACTACGTCAATGTCTCCGTAGAGCTCATACAGCTCGTGGTTCATTCGGATGCGATAGTCATCGCCGACTCGAACAGGACCGAAGATTTTGCGAAGAACTTTTTTCTCGAACACCCCCAGAGCGGCTGCGTCAGTTTGCGAAACTACCCATGCCTCAGCGCCATAAAGCAGCACAGGTAGAACGAGCGTCTTGTAGAGTGTTAGCTTTGTCGATCGAGAGAGGGCTCTGGAACTTAGTTGCTTACTGAGCCCGTAGTAGCACCTATTAGCAATTATTGTTCTTCGCTTTATCTCCAGGCTGATTTCGTTGTTAGTGTTAATGGCGGTGCCAAGGTAAACGAACTCCTTGACTACTTTAAAGTTATAGCTGCCGGATGAAACGTGGGAGTCTAAACGCCGCGCTCCCTTGTTTGTAGACAGCATATACTTTGTTTTACCCTCGTAATAGGCAGGAAGTCTTAGATATTACACTTGCCTCTCACCATATATCTGACAGGATTAGAAACTGAAGAGTTTCAAAAGAACACTCCTTTTCCGATCATAGGTATATTCTCTTTGACATCGATGACTTTGCCCCGAGATCATGTAGCTTTCGTAGTCTTAAACAAGTCAATTGGGGTCTCTACATAGATACACTCGAAACAGATCTTGCATATGGACTACCGAATCGTCCTACCAGTAAAAAATCCCTGGACAACCTGGTTGTTAATCTAACTGAGTCCATGAACAAAGCTCTAGATATCGCATGTCCGCTCAAAACACCAAAGGCGAAACAAAAGCCACCTTAGTGGGAGACCGGACTTGAAGGGCTCCGAAATAAGAGCAGAAAACTCTTCAACAAAGCTAAAGTCACTGGATCTATCGATGCATGGACCAACTACAAAATGGCTCTTAAAGAATATAAGAAAGAATTACGGAAAGCACAAAGGCAGTCCTGGAGAACCTACAAACCTCCTATAACACAACCTCCGAGGCGTCAAGGTTTAGAAAAATTCTAACTATTAGTCCTTCCAACCAAAGCTTCTTGAAGAAAGAAGACGGAACATGGACCACTAACAGTGAAGAATCTCTTAAAATTTTAGTAGAAACTCACATTCCTGGTTGTTCAGAAATAGGTAATACTCCAACCTAGGAGGAATACGCACCCACTGTCAACAACTCCCTCGATCTTATCTCACAACCAAAGCTCAAATGGGCAATTGAAAGCTTCAAACCGTTTAAGTCACCAGGACCAGACGGCATAGCCCCCATAGAATTACAAAAAGCTTACCATATCATAAAGCAATGGCTTATGATGATCTTCCAAGGGTGCCTAGACCTGAATCACATACCCACACCTTGGCGGCATGTTAGGGTAGTTTTCATACATAAGGCGGGCAAAAGCTCACACGTAAACCCAAAAGACCTTCGACCAATTAGTCTCTCATCCTTTCTGCTAAAAACTCTCGAGAGATTAATAGAAATCCACTTGAGACAAAAGATAGTATAAAAACCTCTGTTATCGGCACAACACGCTTACACCAAAGGCAAATCCGTGGAAACAGCTCTCCACTCCATAGTCTCCATCATTGAAAAATCTATTCTTCAAAAAGAATATACAATGATAGCTTTTATTGATATAGAAGGTGCCTTCAACAACGTCAAAGCAGAGGCTATCACAAATGCACTAACGGAGCTTGGGGTGGATGCCACGCTGGAAGCACTTATTAATCAAATGCTAGTACGCAGGATTATAAGTGCAAATCTCGGTGAGGCATCCACGCTAAGATCTGTACCAAGGGGAACTTCTCAAGGAGGGGTTCTCTCGCCTCTACTTTGGAACCTATCAGTTAATAAACTGCTGGAGAAACTGGAATATGAGTGGTGCAAGGTGATAGCTTATGCAGACGACATTGCTATTGTCACTTCTGGAAAATATATATCCACACTTCGAGATATTATGCAAAACGGCCTTAATACTCTCATACAATGGGTTAATAGCTGTGGACTCGGCGTCAACCCTGAAAAAACGGATTTAGTGATTTTCACAAGAAAACATAATCTACCAACTATCAGTCCTCCAAAACTGTGAAACATAAGACTTAGCTTCTCAGATCAAGCGAAATATCTGAGCCTTATCCTGGATAGAAAATTAAATTGGAAACCCAATCTGCTCGAGAGAGCCAAAAAAGCTAATATAGCCCTCTACTCATGCAAAAAGGCAGTGGGTAACAAATGGGGCTTACAGCCAAGTGTTACTCACTGGCTTTACACGGCAGAAGTAAGACCAATATTGCTATATGGTGCAATTGTCTGGTGGCAAGCACTGGACAAAGAAATACAGCTGAGCTCTGCATCAGTGGAGCATTAAAAACCACTCCTACAGATGCATTAGATACTATGCTCCACCTCATACCACTTAATATCCTAGTAAAACAGATGGCTACCAATATATCCATCCGTCTAATGGCCACCTCTCAATGGAGAGAGGGCAATTTAGGACACTCTAGCATTAGGAAGTTCCTTCCTCCGATAACCAAATCCGTAGACTACATCACACAAAAACTTTTCTTTGACAGGAAATTTGATGTATCCATCCCCTCCCGCGATGAGTGGGCAGTTGGAAACCTTCCACCAAACAATTACATCAGAATCTACACAGATGGATCAAAACTAGATGGCAGGGTGGGAGGAGGAGTCTACTCTGATACATTGAACATTAATCTAGCCTTCAGGCTCCCCGACTATTGCAGTGTCTTCCAAGCGGAAGTAGTCGCAATACATGAAGCAGTAATTTGGCTTCAGATGAATGCAATATCCTCCAAGGATATCTACATACATACTATCTGACAGTCAAGCCGCCTTGAAAGCCCTAGAATCTGTTGAAACAACATCTAAAACAGTAATTCGCTGCCGCAGGTCCCTAAATGAGATGGAAGAGCAGCTCAAAATACACCTATGCTGGATTCCCGGACATAGAGACTTTCTAGGAAACTGCAAAGCAGATGAACTTGCTCGCACCGGAACAACCAAACAACTCTCGATGAGAGAAGAAAGTATTGGTATATCCCTCCCCACATGTAAACTACTCACAAATGAGCTGTCTCTAAAAAAAGCCAACGATAGATGGTCAACGGGTAGCACTTGTCATACAGCTCGTCAGGTTTGGCCAAAAATCACCCTAAAACGCTCAAAAGAACTGATCGCTCTGAGAAGGGATCAAATCAGTACTACGATAGGTGTCTTAACAGGACACTGCTTAATAGGTAATCATGCACGAAGATTAAACATCCTCCACAACGACTTCTGTAGAAGCTGCAGAAATAAGGAGGAAGAGGAATCTACAAAACATCTTCTCTGTACTTGCCCAGCGCTAGCTAAAAATCGCCACCTTCACTTAGGTAAATGGTTCTATAGAGATCTCGATGATCTCACAGAAACTTCGGCTTACTGAATCCTTAGCTTTGTCAACAGCTCAAACTATTTTAAATAGAGAGGGAAATTAACCCATGGTATCACAATGGTCCTTATTGGCCTAAGTGTGTCTCAGACACCCGCTTCAACCAACCAACCAAGCCTTTTGGAAAGATTCTACCATGGGAAGTAGAACCATGGGAGGTACACGGCCTGACGCCACCAATTCGTGTATTTCCTAGGTCTAATCGGGCAGCTTTTCAAGCCCATCCCTTTACCATTGCATCGTTGCCCAATAGAACCCCGCATTACTGAGATAATTCGTTTTTAGTCGCACGATACGATTGTGGAATAATCTCCCTGTGAGCGTGTTCCCCGGCAGTTTTGATCTGTGTAACATCTGCACACATTAAAGAGTAAGAGTAAGAGTAAGAGTAAGATTTTGCGAAATCACCTACTTTAAATGTCAACTCCGAACAGGTACAACTTAAGAAGCCAGCAAGAATCTAACCTGATTACGCATAGTGACAGTGAGGTGGGTAGTATCCTTTACAACACCATGATGGAAGGAAATATAACGCCACCACACCCAGTCCCAGCTACGGATCAAATGGCCGCACTGATAGCAAGCTTGAACGCCTTGAGTGGGTCGATTGCTGAACAGCAAAAAAATTTCAGCCCTTGAAAGAACTGTGACCGAACTTCTTATGATCAATTGTAATGTGCGTGTTGTGAAATGTTTGAACACAAAAGATCAAGAACTGCACCTACAAGTTTTATGCCGACTCCGAACGGCTTATGTTCTCAAGAAGCTTTTTGTTAGCGAGGACGTACTGTATCTGCCCATAAGAGAGCGCCAGGTAACGGGCCTGGAATAATACCGAAGAAAAACCATCGCCTGCACGCCTAGCAGCTGGAAAACCTTAATAAGGAATTGGAGTTGTTAATTGGCACCCGAACCCAGCAGACGCGATAGAAATACAATCGTGAAACATAAAACTTAACATCGTACCATATCATACATGTAACAATTACATTTTATTAAACTTAAACATACAATTTTAAATTCATGTTTCATTTGTGCAGTTTTTATTTGTGTCTGGTAAAATTTGTTTCGTGACTTTTTCCACAATTGAAATTACACTTTTCATGGCAGTTTTTTACTCTCTGAGGCTTGCCATTGTCTGCAGAGAGGTGACGGCCGAACAGAAAAGTGAGTTCAATTGAAAAAACATTCTGTGTCAGGTGGGACTTGAACCTGGTTTCTCTGGCGTATGGGCCACACACCACCCACTGCTCTACGGCGGTGGATAGGCGTGGATTGGTATTGATTTTAAGGCTTATTAGTGCGGCAAACACCTCCGATTCATCAAGGTAAATGGAGGTGACGTCCAAGAGTGGATTAGGAGTGAGAGGGCCAGAGACTTGGGGAATAGAAGTGTATACCGATTTTAAGTAATCCGCGAATAAGTTGCAGATAGCGCGTCTATCGTCAGTTATATCGTTCAGGTAGGACATCCTGATAGGAAGGCCATTGGATTTTTGTTTATTATTGATGAAGGTCCAAAAAGATTTACTGTTTTGTTTACGACTAGCCTCAGTAAAAATTAAGTAATTGCGATAAAAGAACTGGCTGAATATATCAAAATTATGTTTAATATTAATATACGAAACAAAAAATGTCCTCCCAATCTGACTTTTCTTCCCAGACAGACCAGGGCAATTAAACCTTGAAGGAGCAAGATCATTGCAAACGATCGACAATGATGCACAAATAAATGAGCTCGTAGCAAAAGCGTGCGAAGATGTTAGAACATCGCTAGATATGGCTATTCAGACCCAAATTCACGACGGTTTGCGGGCGGGTCTTGAAGGTTTTTTGAGGGAATTGAATGCTATGTTTCAGCAAGGGAGTAGGGAACAAATACAACCAAAATAAAACTTACATGGTTATTGGCATGATGAGGAAGCAGCCAGAACAATTTTGGGTGGGATCCGAATAGAACAGCTATGTTCAAGTTCGACCTGAAAAAAATTAAAAATTATTTCAAAACGATAAAAATAACTTTGAATGATTCCATTATCCGAATGCTACGGTCGGTTTTCCTGAGCGGACCGGTGGGCTAACATTCGAGTGTTTTCATAGTGGTGCAGTATCACGAAAGGCAGGTTCAATCCGAGCAAATATAGGTTCATTTATATAGGTTCATTGATGTTTGATGACCGTAGCGGCAACCTGTCCGTAGAAAATTTTATCTGCAATCTCAATATGGATGCACCTGAGCGGAAATAATGCGCGATTTCCACATTTTTCTGTCAGGTGAGGCTAAAGAGGGGTATTGGTTGTTTATACAAACCACTCATTTTCCAGATTGGCCAACTCTGCGACAAACCATCATGTGTCAATAACGTACTAGCCGTACGAATTTTGAGGCGATGCGGAACCTAGTCAATCGAAAACAGTAACCAGGCGAATGTGTTGATGCGATGTGGAAACTCCGATCTCGATTAAGCCAGCCACTACCTGGAACGTAACACTCTGCAACACATCTCTAATACATCTATATTATTTATCTCGCTGAAGATTAACAAAAACAATAACAAACGGCAAAAACGAAAGCAACTAATATGCATATGTTTTGCCTTGAATTATCATCACATCCGTTAATTTCTTCATTCTATGTTAAGAAATAACTTACTTATCTTTTTGTTACTTTATTTAAACATCAATATCATTTAATGTTTTCTTGTATTCTAATTTGTATGACTTTATGTATTTTTTCCTATTAATTTCCTTATGAGTTTTATCCCAATAAACACTGAAATTTTCTTTCTTAAGTGTTGTGAAGAAAACCCTAGTTATCAAACTAAATATCAACTCAAAATCTCCAGTGTTTTTCACATGCTAATTTTAATATGGCACTACTTGGGCTTTGTTCCACATTTAAAAGCTTCAATCTGGCAGTACTATTAAAACCATTTTGAAACAAAAATTTTAACCAATATTTTTCAATATAAGTCCACAGAAGATTAAAAATTATTAAAGGAAAAAACATTAAAAAGTATTGGAAATGCATCGGAAAAAGGTTAAGTTGCAATGCAGTTGTAGACTCAAAAGTTCCTGTGCTGGATGAAGGCTCAAGAAGAAACGTAAATTCCTATCAGGAAGTGGTTTCTGAGCTGAAGGTAGGTTCTGAGGCACGATCTATCGAGTTAGACGGTAATATGCAGGTGGAAGTGCAATTCAATTGAAATTAATTTAAATTTTATATTTTAAGCATTGTTTAATATATTTTTTATTTTTATTGATACCTATTATTTAATACATGAATTCTAATATAAATTTGAATTAAAATAAAAGGATTTTTATTTATATTTATAGCTTATGTGAAGAATTTAAATAATAGAAACAGAAAATTATATTAGATATCACCTTGAGAAGTCACTTGTTCTCAATTTGAGAATAACATTTGTTATCAAACTGTAAAACACACCTCATATCAAGTTGAGAAAACATTGGAGAACTTATGTTCCGCATTGAAAAATAACACAGCTCTATTCTGCTTGTTAACTTAACATGAAATTGTAAAAGAGCTCTTGTTAATGTTATTGTTATGTAATGTAAATGTTCATATTCTAAAAAATTATTTAAAATTTGAAAGCTCTTAAAAGCTCTAAAAGTTCACCACGCGTGGTGATAATGTGAAACTCACAGCATTCAATCGCCAGCTGTTTTTTCGATGAATTTTATTGTTTATTACATCAGCTTGCAAAATGAAAATGCAAAGAATAAAGTAATCTCAAGATTTTTTTTATTTAAAACACAAATTTACATTTTTTTAACAGCCAAGCATAGTTTGAGTGAACTACGCAGGTTCAGCTCCTATATTATATATAATTTTTACCGGCAGCACCCTCAACTTTTTGCTGACATATGTATGTTATTATATTTGGATTTTTCATTTCGGTATTTAATTGTATTGAGACTTGGATAGAAATAAAAAAAAATAGATAAAGAGATAGAATGAATGAATCATTTCCATTTTGAAGACGTTTTAAATAGCGCCGTCGTTCAATTTTTTCCTTTCATTGATCTTCTTCATTAGCAAAACTTAAAAGACGTAAAAATTCTTCCGTTTTTCGCAGTCTTATATATTTTAATTCAATATTATATTATAATTTATATTATTTTTATTATTTGCACAACAATTCCCTAGCTAAACACATAAATGTTGCGATTATGTTGTCGTTAATAGGATACTTTCTGCAATTAACAAAATTGTAAAGAAAAGAGCTTTTAAATTTTCACCAGAATACGTAACATTAACAACTTGTTAATATTAACTATTTTGTTAATGTGGTGAGCTATGTTAAGCTGGTAAAATAGGGCTGTTAGTTTAAAAAAACTTGTATATAGAAATAATTGCAGTATCATATTTAAATTTTGTTAAAATTTGAAGTTATCAAAAATTTTCATTAGAAACTTTTTAGTTTGAAGTTTAGTTTGAATTTTTAGTTTAGTTTGAGTTTTCTCAAAACAAAATAGCTCATAGCTATATTGGAGATCCTGCGAACCTGCGAAGCCACGAACAACATAAAAAACAACAGATGAAGTATATCACATCCATGGTACAAGCACTCATCACCCGTAAAGGGACCTGTAAGAGATACTCTGCGATAGCCTTCAAGCAGCTTGATTTCAGCTCTTCAGAGGAACTTTTGCGCGATTCGAGATAATTTATTTTTAATAACATCGGTGTTGAAACATACGTTACAGCCAAACACAATATGAAACGGCGTACATGGAGTCCATAGTGCGCACACAAAAGTCGATTGGAACGAGAGTACATTTTCATCCAACATATTCCAAAAGCTGAAGAGTTCATCCTTAGTTTAAGACTACAGACCTTTTTGATTCTTGGTGATCTAAATGCTAGAGTGGCTTGCCCACATCTAATAAATAAAAATATGATTAACGAATGCCCTCTTATATATGAAGGACGAAAATTCAAAGATAAAGTTCTAGATAGTAAAGGCAGAAAAGTTTTAGAGCTTTTGGAAAACGTGGGTGGAATTATCTTAAACGGAAGACATTATGGCGACTGTGATGGTGAGTTTACGTTTTGTGGTGGGTCTGGGAACTCTATTATTGATTATTGTGTTAGCTCTTTCAATTTATTGAGCAGGATCCAGTTTTTGATTTAAAAACTTTAACTTATTCAGAAATGATAGAATTGATAAGCGGGGGGGTGGGATTGCTATTTACTGCAGAAAAAACTTAAATGCTACAGTAATTAATAAATCAAACAATAATAGTGTTGAGTTTCTTAATCTTTGTATTTCTGATAGCAATACAAAAATTTTCTTTCGTGTGTCTATAACCCTAACAAATGTCTGAGTTTAAATTCCTACTTTTCTCAACTTTCTGATTTAGCGGACGACTTTGATTTTTTTATTTTGTGTGGGGATTTCAATGTTAATCTTTTATGTCTTGATAACATTACTAAATCTTTGTATGAACATTTGTCGTCCGTCGGTCTGCCAATTGTAAATGAAACTATGCCCACGCGATTCTCGCATAATCATATCCCTAGTCTTCTCGACTATTTTATTGTCTCTGACCAATCCAAGTTCTTTTGTTTGACCAGATTTATTTTATTTCTGACCATGATCTAATCTTCTGTTCTCTTGACATTAACTTATCTCATACAACTACCTCTAGGACTATCTCTTACCCTGACTTTAAGTCTATAAACTTCTCTGCCCTTCATCGTGATATACGCATAGTACCCTGGAACGATATATGGTTTCTCTCTGATATTAATAAAAAAGTAGAAGCCTTCTCTAATATCCTTAACAATCTTTTTGTAAATCATGTTCCCACTAGAACTACTGCTATAAAAAATACTTCTTGTCCTTGGTTTAATACTAATGTCAAAAATTCTATTAAAAAACGAAATAAAATGCATAGTCGCTGAAAAAAAATCCCGTCGTCTGAAAACTGGGAAAATTACAGGTTTGCCAGAAATGATTCAGTTTTGGTTACTAAGCAATCGAAGCGTAACTACTGCTCTGCTAAGCTAAACACCTCGCTCCCATCCAAAGTACTGTGGAGGAATCTAAAAAACCTAGGCATTGGGAAAAAATCTAGCTCTGATTGTAAAGTTGATCCTGATGTTCTTAACAATTTCTTTCTCTCCAGCAATTCTTCTCAAGGAAACATAAATATAGTCGATGTCATTGTTGAACCACATTTCCAATTTTCTGCAGTAAGTGAGAATGATGTGGGCAAGTACATTATGAAAATTAAATCAAATGCTATTGGAGAGGATGGCATCTCTATAAGATTTATTAAACTAATTATACCCTACGTTCTTAGTCCGTTAACCCACATCATTAACCACTGTTTTACCACGTCTTCTTTGCCTCATTCCTGGAAAATTGCAAATGTAGTCCCTATTGCAAAAAAATCAACCGCGGTGGAAGCCAATGACTTCAGGCCAATTAGTATTTTGTCCTCGCTCTCTAAGGTGTGTGAAGCGATTATTGCAGATCAAATTTCAATTTTTTTGAACACTAATAATATGCTATCTCCCCTACAATCTGGCTTTCGAGCCGACCATAGCTGTTCCACTGCTACTATGAAAGTTTTGGACGATATACGAAAATCATATGACGAGGGACAGATTACTCTTCTCTGCATGCTCGACTTTTCTAAGGCTTTCGACACTGTAAATCACTTATTACTGTGTCAAAAACTGAAGTGCTGGTATGGCTTCTGTGATAATGCTGTAAGTCTTTTGAGAAGCTATTTGTCAAATAGATTCCAAAGAGTTAGGGTTGGTGATAGGTGTTCTCAATTCAAATTGGTATGCAGTGGAGTACCACAAGGTTCAATTCTTGGCCCATTGTTATTTTCCGTTTTTATCAATGACATTTTCTCAACTTGTAAACATTCATCTATGCATGCATATGCGGATTATGTTCAATTACATCTTTCGCGTCGATCCGGTCTCCTGGAGGACTTGAGTAGTAGACTTAATGAAGATCTCCAAGATATTAACCAATGGTCTATAAGAAACGGTTTGCAGCGTAATGCACTTAAATCTTACGTTCTACCAATCTCGGCATCTAAAATATTTTTTGAAAATATCCCTGACTGATAGGTGATAGGTGATAAAAAACTTAAACTTGTTACCAATGTTGTAAGCCTAGGTTTCCATATACAGGGTTGTAAATATTCGAAGCGCCCATTTTATTTTTAAATAAATCAAAGAAACCACAATTTTTTGTCTGTTCGTCATAAATATCATTTAATTGGGTTCAAGTAGATTTGCTTACATCATTTTTTGAATATGATATCTCGAAAATGGTCGCCATTGGCCTCTACGACATATTGTGCCCGTTTTGCAGCATTTTCCATGGTTTTCTTCAACATTTCGATGGGAATGGCGGTTATTTCTTGACGATGTTGCTTTTCAGCTCTTCTAGGGTCTTTGGCTTGTTGACGTAAACCTTTGATTTCAAATAACCCCACAAAAAGAAGTCTGGAGGCGTTTTGACATCAAACCATTTTTTGACATCAAACGGCCAGGGAACAATTGCTTCAAAAAATCGATTGTAGTGCGGCTTGTGTGTGGTGGCGCGCCGTCTTGTTGAAACCAGTAGTGCCTGATACGCTTTCGACGAACGATTGGCATGAAAAAATTGTTTATCATATCGCGATAACGCTCCTGATTGACAGTAACTCTGTGGCCATTATCGTCTTCGAAAAAGAACGGCCCAATGAGCATTTTAGCACAAACGCCGCACCAAACAGTGACTTTTGCATCGTGAAGAGGTACCTCTTGAATCTCTTGTGGATTTTCAGTTACATACAAACGATAAATTGTTTTCTTGGAAGGCGCACTTTTCACTTTATTTATTTTTTTGAAAGCACGTTGAGTTTTCACTATTGACTTGTTTTGTTGAATGTAAATTGCAACAATTTTAGAGCGTTCGCGTGGCGTGTACTGTTCCATTGTAAACATTTGCTTGGAATGACGGTTCAAACGCGGTATGTCATTAGTCGATTTGGCATCACTGCGGAAAGTTAGGGTGTTGCCAGATGGGCGCTTCGAATATTGGCAACCCTGTAAACTCAACACTAACGTGCAACAATCATGTTAACAGCATTATCCGTAAAATATACTGTTGCCTTAGAAACCTTAGAATGTCTGCCGACTTTACGCCCTTAGAAACCAGACGTTAGCTTGTGGTACAGTTGATACTACCTATTATAACGTATTCTGAACTTATATATAGCAAATTAGATTCACACTCTGAGCATAAACTACATGTAGTATTCAATCACGCTACGAGATATGTCCATGGCATTCGGAAATTCGATCATATTTCACAGTACAAGAATTTAATTCTTGGTTGTGACTTGTCTAGTTACCTTAACGCCAGGGCTTGTATCTTTTTATATAAGCTGATTTGGTCAAAAAGTCCCCTATACCTATTTGAAAAATTATAATTTTCCCAGTCAGTTCGAAGTAATGTACCTAATTTTAAATTCCTTAATTCAACGAGATTATTTTTCATTAACGCCATTCAATTGTGGAATTCTTTACCAAACCATTTAAGATCCATTAATGGAATTGGAAGATTTAGGCAAGTTTTATTTAAAATGTAAACTTAACTTTGAAGTTTTTGTTATTGTAACCGGCTATCTTTCTTAACTTCACTCTTTCCCTCAGTCCTTTTTCATCTAATTCTTTTCTGTCTTTATAATACTGTCTATCTTCAATCTTTACAGTGCATACATTTAAAACCTATATTAAATAATGCAATGACGAAAACGAGCCGAATATGCCGAAAATCGGAAAAACCGAAAACGGCGAATATGAACTGTCAAAATTTGTATGGAATCTGATATTCGGCATAGTTTCCAGTTTTTCGCACAATTTTGATGCGTAAATAGCGCCGAATATTTTCGGAAACCATTTGCTGCCACCTTTCAAATATTTTACATATATTTAATACAAATATTAAACCAATGCTGCCACTTTTTCAATGCAATTTAAAGAACAGCTGATTGATATACGGCATTCGCCGATAACTAAAAAAAGGTACCTCATGCAAAAACAGCGAATATTTTCCGATATTCGGCATCGGAAAATGTTCGGCATTGCATGAATACCATTAATATTAATAATAATAATAATAGTAGATTTCTTTAAATTATAATTTAAAATAACTTATGCTCAAAATCCAAAATGATTCATGTTTATTGTTTAATTTTTATAATATGTAATCTGTAAAATTTATTTCTAAATTATATTCTTTGTATAGTAAAAGAAACTGTTCTTATTATACTAATTTAATTAATAATTCATAATAATAATAATAATACTTTACGTAATTTACGTAGGATCATGGTGTAAGAAACCCAGGTGAAAGCGTTTTTTCACCTCTCTCACAAAATTTGTACCCGCATCAAAGGTTGATTTATAAGGTTGTCGCAGGGCTGATCGCACTCTCTTCTCAGTACCCATAATTGTCAAAACCAGCCAATTTTGCGAATGACTACGAAAGAAAAACGGATGATAAAAGAGTGCACTTGCACATTTTCTATGAACTGTCAACTTCGATTTGACAATTATGGGTACTCGCTCTCTCCCTTGCGACAACCTTATAAATCAACCTTGCCCGCATCTATCAAAAACAGCAGAAATAAATGGCTGCGTTCAGCAGGTACAATCATGTTTCAATCATTGGCTGCATTCAGCGGAAAATTTGCTACGTAGCTGTTGAACAACTTTCGGGCTGAATGGTATGTTGCATAAAGTGCTCGCACAACACGATCCCTTAGGTAGCGAAAATATTTTATGCTACTTCAGTTGAGCGGCTTACGCTTACTTTATTTTGACAGATAAATATACCATATATTAAATTTATTAATTACTAAATTATTAAATTGTTTAGTAGTGCTTTTAATTAAAACTATTTGTTTGAAGCGTGTGCCGCAGAACATAAAAAAAATAAATTTGAAACAAAAAGCATTTTTTGTCGAACAGCTGTTTGCCGTTTGACGTTTGGAAAAAAATTAGTTCAGCAGAAAGTATCACTTTATGCATAGCAGAATTAAAAGGTAGGGCAGGTTGGCTCAGTGACCTCACGCGTCAACGAATAGTGGATAATGAAAAGGTTGGTAAGTTGTCAAAACGACGAATTTACAAGGAATTGGAAATTAAGAAAATATTTTATGTTTCCAAGTTGCAAGTCGTGCGGTCGCGTGTGTTAAATTTGTGATAGTTTGAGTGAAATATTATTAAAACAGTGTAATAACAACTTTAAAATGTGAAAGAAGTCTTCAATTGGCAAAAAAAAACTGTAAAAATTTTAACCTAAAATCGACTGCGAAACATGAACATAGAGAAACGTGAGATGAACAGCTGATTTTGACATCTAGCCCGCTTTATTCTGCTTTCTACTTCATTCCTCTCCGAGTCGGCCCTATTAATAATTCTGCCATGACGAAGTAGCATAATAATTCATAATTCTGCCATGACTTTATGCTCCTTCGCTACCTGAGCGCTCTTTCGGATAGAATGCAGCCATTATAAGGTTATCCAGATATTTGACAAACCCTTATTTTATGTAAACAAAAGACACAGATATTATCGTAGACGTAAAGTTTTTTGTTTGCTTTATTTTTTGATAAATTTATTTCAATCTTAGGTTTAATAAATGGAAATAAATATTTCGGAAAAATATGAATTTTTTATTTTTCCCAAGTAAAGAGCTTATATATATTTTAAATTAATTTGAAAATGTAAAATTTTAACAAACAAAATATATTTTTAATGTGTAATAAGTATAAAATTAGTTCAATAAATAATTCGAATTTACTATGATATTTAAAGAATCAATAGAGTTTTCATAGCACAATGACCATGCGCATTCTCTGTATATGTAAACCTGCGTAGTAGTAATACACATTTTTGTAGCTACATTCTGGCTCTACAGCACATCTCTATAATACATCGGTATTGTTTATTTTATTTATCTCGCTGAAGATAAACAAAAGCAATAACAAACGATAAAAATTAAAACAGCTGATATGCATATATAACATTAATGTAAATTTTACATGCGTATTAATGACAAAAACAATACAAGCCGTTACTGAGAAATATTCGTAAAACAACACGATGTTGCGTTCGTAATTTCGGCACGAACAAAAGCAACAACCATAAGAATGTCAGCAGCAACTGAAGCATCAATGCATGATTTTCCTTATTATAAAGATATAAGATATAACTAATTTTTGACATATATTTTATCTTTGTAAGATGAACATTAAAGGCTGTTAGTACATTCCAAAGTGTCCTCCAAAAACGTTAGGATGTGCTTGAAAAAAATTAGTGGAAAAGACTCCCAAAAATGACAAACGTGCTGTAAGACGTAATTCTGCGTCAAAAATATTTTTACGTTCTTAAAAAAATTACAATCTTTCATCAAATATCACGAAACACTTAGAAGATATATTAACACAACCATTAACTATAAAATATAGTTTTATATATAATATTAAAAAAAAGTTATGCGTTGACTGAACAAAATTAGCTATCTTTTGTCAAAAGAGGAAAGAAGTAAAAATTTTTGATTTTCCCAAACACAAATGTTAAAATCACTATTTTTATACTTTTGGTAAAAGACACGATTTTAAACTATTTTAAAAACATTACTCCAATAAATTTTACATATAAAATGACTATATAATTTTTACTTATTTTTACTCAAATATTAAAAAAAAAAAACATATATAATAAAAATATTCATACAAACTCTGTAAGAAATGCGTACAATATTCAGAAGTTTAATTTTTCTAATATTATTTTACGTCTAATAATTTTAGAACTTATGTGACCATTACATTTTTAAAGCTCATAATATTTTGGTTCAACACAAGCAAGTATTTCAAAAAGTAGTATCTTTATTGGTTTGAACTATGAAAAAGCATGATTTTCCGGCAACTGCATGATTTTTATGTCCTTACAAAATTGCTCTTTTGCTCTCCTCTTCAAATATGAGTATACATTCTTGTGAGTAGACGTCAAATATCTGAACAACCTTATTATAATTGAATCATGCGACAATAATGTTGTCGTCATTAATGTGTTTAAGCTATTATTCTTGTGAATTGACGTCAAATATCTGAACAACCTAATAATAATTGAATAATGGGTACAACATGTTGTGTCTCTGATCAGGTATCAGTTTACGTTCCTTTTTTATTTCTGTGAACACAATTGTTTTAAAAGTGATCAAATAGGGGAAAAAATTGTGTTTTCTCGTTGTATTTTGCACTATTTATTTCATTTGTTATAAAAGCACACTTATTCTAAAAAAGCCAAATTTTTAACTGAAAATACTCAATACGTTGAGCAAATGTATCAAAAATATAAAGTGCGGCGAAAGACAGACATTTTCCCATGTGATTAGACACTGATATTTTTTCGTTCAGCAGATACACAATAACGGGTTGCACAAAAGTTGTATCTGCTGAACGCATCCAATAAAATTTGGCACTAATCAACAGTTGCTCTCTCCCTGTCAGAATTTTTTGACAGCCCCGGGGCAATTTAAAGTGTGGTGAAAAATTCGCTTCCACCTGGTTTTCTTACACCATGTCCTCAACAAACAAGCCAACGAAAAAGCTTGGTTATGACCATGGTGTTAGAAAACCAGGTGGAAGCGAATTTTTCACGACACTTTAAATTGCCCCGGGGCTGTCAAAAAATTCTGACAGGGAGAGAGCAACTGTTGATTAGTGCCAAATTTTATTGGCTGCGTTCAGCAGGCACAACTTTTGTGCAACCAGTTAATGAGTGTCTGCTGATTTAAACAATATCAGTGTCTAATCACAACATGGGAAAATGTCTGTCTTTCGCCGCACTTTATATTTTTGACATTTGCTCAACGTATTGAGTATTTTCAGTTAAAAATTTGGCTTTTTTAGAATAAGTGTGCTTTTATAACAAATGAAATAAATATCGCAAAATATAACAAGCCAACACAATTTTTCCCCTATTTGATCGATGAGAAGCACATAATGATCGAAGCGCCTGCCAACTGTGGATCGGAGTATTTTAATTACAAGAACACAAGAGCATTGTACTTTTGGCGTTGGTAGACGTCGAATACAAATTTCTATATGTAGATATTGGAACGTATAGACAAGAGCCTGATGGCGGTGTATTCTCGAGACAAGATTTCACACTATTTTGGTAGTTAAGTTAAAAAAAAATTTCAATATTACAGATGTCCGCTTTCAGCTGCACTTGCTGATAACAGTATAAATTTTCCAGCTTTGAAACCACTCCCAAACAAAGAAGCTCCAATGCCATTTGTTATAGCTGACGACGCATTTCCTCTGAAGACCTACTTGCTTAAACCATTTTGTTACCGTGAGCAAATCATGTCGTATAAAAGTTCTAATTATCAATTATCGCGGGCAAGAAATGTGGTTGAAAATGTGCTCGGAATTTGCGCTGCAAGATTCCGAATCTTAAGAAGGCCAATCGATCTAAGCCCAGAAAATACATAGTTTGTTGTCCTCGCAATCTAGGAGAAACGAAAAACTAGTTTCAATGCAATCAAGCAGCCATGGCCGGGCATCAGACAATGCAATGCGGACTCGTGAGCAATTCATGGAGTACTTCATCACAACACACACAGAAGTACCTTGGCAATAACATAGGACCATTTTGCATCGTTCATTTTAACTTTATTTCAAAGTAAAAATCTTACGGGTAGAATATTTGATGTACTATGTTTAAGGCATATGGCCAATTTTTTCTCTTTAACGTTACACTCGAACACATATTTCTACAAATATATCGAAAATTTTCCATGAAACCAAAAAATTTGTGTATGTCCATGAAAATATGCCTCAGGGCTTGCATTTTTTGTGAACTGTTTTTCTAACTTTTGTTGTTTTGAAGATATAACCGGTTTTATGAGGTCTTTAACGTTTCGTAATTTTGGCTAAAAAATGTAACGTTAAAGACCACATAAAACTGGTTTATCTTCAAAACAACAAAATTTAGAAAAAATTGGCTATATTAATATTTTTACAAAAAACTGTTTATATATTTTTATATAAATAAAAAACGAATGCATAAAAAATTTAATTGATTTTGTTGCTTGAGGTTCAATTTGTGGGTGAGGGACCGAAGAGATAAACAAAGGTGAGTTGAAACAATGGCGATATCTTAGAAGTTATAAAAACTTTTAATTTTACTTTAAAAAACTTTAATTTACGTTTGACGTAATGATTCAGTTTAACTATAATTTAAAAGTAAATTTTTTAGTATATTTTGGATTGTATAGTGTTTATCAGGGCGGGTCGATTTAAAAATCGCTCAATGCTCTGTGAAAATCGTATTCTAGGGATCAAAATAAGAAACTTTGCCCAAGGAACCATACCCCTAAAACGAATTCTGATGTCCCCCAATTTGGGTCGAACTTTTGGGTAGGGGCAAATTTTGAAAAATCTCACTGCCCCATTTAGAGTGCTCCAATCGAGTCCAAATGTATGACCGACCCCCACTAACTTTGGAGGCTTGACCCACCCATGCCAATGACACACCCCCTGGAACCCACCTGTGGGGTTCCCCATATAAACATTTCAAAAAATCACCAGTTTTGGCACTTTACATGAAAAAATCAGCGAAATGGCTATGTTTTTTCTTTATTTTTATTCATTTATTTATAATAATATTTATTATTAATTTATAATAATATCTATTTTTTCTCTTTTGAAATTTATTTAGTCAGAACATATGTAAATGAAAAAATTAATTTAAGTTAGTTATAGAAAAGAAACTATAAAAATTATTGTTTGAAGTCTTTTTTTACTTTCAAGTCTGGGCAATTTCGGACGGCTCTCTAATGTCGTCGCCATAACAGCCTCTATATTTTCCGGTATAACTCGTTTGGAAACGCTAGCTAGCAATTGAACATGTCGTTCCGTTCCTTGTATGTGTGATGCAATTTTTGGATCATTAAACGGTGGAACATCTTGATTTAAATATTCTTTCAATGTATCGTACGGAATGCTTCGCGTTCCTACGAGTCTACTAGACGAGGTAATAAGAATGAAATGGTAATTTCAATTCTACCTGCTGTGTCTTGTGGTGGCTTAAAAACGCACACATGCAATTTTAGGAGCTGCAATTGTGTCACAGTGATACCTTAATTTTTTAAAAGGGTTGCGGTGCATTCCAGTGATACCTTAATTGTTAAAATGGTTGCATAAAACGCGCATTTCTTAAGAAGGTGCCATAAAATACCCACAAAAAGGGTTGTAAAAACAACCTTCATTTCTTAAGTAGGTGCTATAAAAAAACTACACAAGTAAGTGTACGACATGCAGCTGTGTCTTGTGGTGCCTTAAGAAACGCACACAAGCAATTTTCCGATTTGCAATTGTGTCACAGTGATACCTTCATTTTTTAAAAGGGTTGAATCATGGTGTAAGAAAACCAGGTGGAAGCGAATTTTTCACCACACTTTAAATAGCCCCTGTTCTGTCAAAAAATTCTGACGGAGAGAGCAAGTGTTGATTAGTGCCAAATTTTATTGGCTGCGTTCAGCAGGTACAACTTTTGTGCAATCGGTTAGTGTGTGTCTGCTGAACGAAAAAATATCAGTGTCTAATCACAACACGTGAAAATGTCTGTCTTTCGCCGCACTTTATATTTTTGATACATTTACTCAACGTATTAAGTATTTCCAGTTCAAAATTTGGCTTTTTTAGAATAAGTGTGCTTTTATAACAAATGAAATAAATAACACAAAATATAACGAGAAAACACAATTTTTCCCCTATTTGATCACTTTGAAAACAATTGTGTTCACAGAAATAAAAAAGGAACGTAAACTGATACCTGATCAGAGACACATGTTGTACCCATTATTCAATTATTATTAGGTTGTTCAGATATTTGACGTCAACTCACAAGAATAATAGCTTAAACACATTAACGACGGCAACAACATTGCCGCATGATTCAATTATTATAAGGTTGTCCAGATATTTGACGTCTACTCACAAGAATGTATACTTTTATTTGAAGAGGAGAGCAAAAGAGCAATTTTGTAAGGACATAAAAATCACGCAGTTGCCGGAATATCATACTTTTTCATAGTACAAACCAATGTTCATTAATATAGGTTAAGTCACTTGAGAGAAAGGCACTCTTTTTCTGACTTTGCTCGAAATGTCAAAGTAGCTGTTAGCTAAAAATTGTACAGATTCAGGTTTTTTTTTTCTTGATTTCCTTTTATCCATTCTGACAGTTTGACCGAGCTTCTCTCAAGTGACTTAACCTGTATTAATAAACATTGGTACAAACCAATAAAAATACATTAGACTACTACTTTTTGAAATACTTGCTTTTGATGAACCAAAATTATATATGAGTAAAAATAAGTAAACATTTTTAGTCAGTTTATATGTAAAATTTATTGGAATAATATTTTCAAAATAGTTTAAAATAGTTTCTTTAACCAAAAGTATAAAAATAGTGATTTTTACATTTGTGTTTGGGAAAATCAACAATTTTTACTTTTTTCCTCTTTTGACAAAAGATAGCTAGTTTTGTTCAGTCAACGCAGAACTTTTTTCTTATATTATATATAAAACTATATTTTATAGTTAATGGTTGTGTAAATATGTCTTCTAAGTGTTTCGTGATAGAACCATTGTCATTTTTGTAAGAACGTAAAAATATTTTTGACGTAGAATTACGTCTTACAGCACGTTTGTCATTTTTGGGAGTCTTTTCTACAAATTTTTTCAAGCACATCCTAACGTTTTTGCAGGTCACTTTGGAATATACTTACAGCCTTTAATATTCATCTTACAAAGATAAAATATGTGACAAAAATCAGTTTTATCTTATATCTATATAATAAGAAAAAATCATGCATTGATGCTTCAGTTGCTGCTGACGTTCTTATGGTTGTTGATTTTGTTCGTGCCGATATCACGAACGCAACATCGTGTTGTTTCTTGGAAAGAATTATTTTACGAATATTTCTCAGTAACGGCTTGTATTGTTGTTGTTATTAATACGTATGTAAAATTTACATTTATGTTATATATCGCTACCTTAATATAGAATGGCCCTATATCAAAAGGCCCTAACTCAATAGGAGAAGGAAAAAACTTTGTAATAAATAAAGTTGTTTAGTTCCGAATTTTTTGCAAACGTTTTTTTTTTTTATTTTTTTGTTTTTTTTTTTTGTCTAAACCAACGCTCAGGGGATGCCCCCTTTAAATGCGAAAGCATTGCGTTAATTCGGAAGACGGGTGATAGTTAGTTGGAGGGTGGAAAGATGGAGTAGTGACGGTGAAGATTTGCTTTAAACTGACACAGATCAAAACTGCCGGGGAACACGCTCACAGGGAGATTATTCCACAATCTTACCGTGCGACCAAAAAACGAATTATCTCGGTAATGCGTGGTTCTATTGGGCACCGATGCAATGGTAAAGGGATGGGCTTGGAAAGCTGCCCGAGTAGACCTAGGAAATACACGAACTGGTGGCGTCAGGCCATGTACCTCTCTTGAACATTTCCCATGGTAGAACCTATACAAAAGGCTTAGGCAACCAACATTACGCCGATGCCCAAGAGAACTCAGGGGAGATAAAATGTTTTCGTATCCTATCATATATATCGCACGTCTTTGAATTCGGTCCAGAAGCTCCAAATAAGATCTCGAAGCTCCTGCCCAAATGTGCGAATAAAAACTATAAGTGATGTAATGTTACAATTTTTTTTACTGCAGAAATTGCAGAACTTAGTTTTTTATTAAGTTTTTGCTTCTCCTATAATGTAAAAAAAATGGAGTTAGGGCCTTTCTATATTAAGGTAGCGATATGCATATTAGCTGCTTTAATTTTTATCGCTTGTTATTGTTTTTGTTTATCTTCAGCGAGATAAATACAATAAACAATATAGATGTATTATAAAGATGTGCTGTAGAGCCAGTATGTAGCTACAAACTATTACTACTACACAGGTTTATATATACAGAGAATGCGCATGGTCATTGTGCTATGAAAACTCTGTTGATTCTTTAAATATCATAGTAAATTCGAATTATTTATTGAACTAATTTTATACTTATTACATATAAAAATATATTTTGCTTGTTAAAATTTTAAATTTTCAAATTAATTTAAGATATATATAAGCTCTTTACTTGGGAAAAATAAAAAATTCATATTTTTCCGAAATATTTATTTCCATTTATTAAGCCTAAGATTGAAATAAATTTATCAAACAATATGGCTAAAATAAATTCTACGTCTACGATAATATCTAACTGTGTCTTTTGTTTACATAAAATAAGGGTATGTCAAATATCTGGATAACCTTATAATGGCTGCATTCTATCCGAAAGAGCGCTCTGGCAGAATGGCAGAAAACTCATGGCAGAATTATAAGATAGGGCCGACTCGGAGAGGAATGAAGTAGAAAGCAGAATAAAGCGGGCTAGATGTCAAAATCAGCTGTTCATCTCTCGTTTCTTTATGTTCATGTTTCGCAGTCGATTTTAGGTTAAAATTTTTACAGGTTTTTTTTGGCAATTTAAGACATCTTTCACATTTTAAGGTTGTTATTACACTGTTTTAATAATATTTTCACTCAATCTATCACAAATTTAACACACCCGACCGCACTACTTGCAACTTGGAAACATAAAAATGTTTCTTAATTTGCAATTCCTTGTAAATTCGACGTTTTGACAACTTACCAACTTTTTCATTATCCACTATTTGTTGACGCGTGAGGACACTAAGCTATCCGGCCCTACCTTATAATTCTGCCATGCATAAAGTGATACTTTCTGCTGAACTATTTTTTTTTCGAAACGTCAAACAGCTGTTCGACAATAAATGCTTCTTGTCTCAAATTTATTTTGTTTTATGTTCTGTGTGCACACGTTTCAAACAAATAGTTTTAATTAAAAGCACTACTAAGCAATTTAATAATTTAGTAATTAATAAATTTAATATTTGGCATATTTATCTGTCAAAATAAAGTAAGGGTAAGCCGCTCAACTGAAGTAGCATAAAATATTTTCGCTACCTAAGATAGCGACCGCTCAGGGAACATGTTGTGCTAGCACTTTATGCAACATACCATTCAGCCCGAAAGTTGTTCAACAGCTACGTAGCAAATTTTCCGCTGAATGCAGCCAATGATTAAAACATGATTGTACCTGCTGAACGCATCCATTTATTTCTGCTGTTTTTGACAGATGCGGGTAGAATTTTTGTGAGATAGGTGAAAAAAATGCTTTCACCTGGTTTTCTTACACCATGGGTTGAATAAATTTCTAAAGAGAAAAAAAAACTCCAAAAAGAAAAAAACATAGGCATTTCGCTGATTTTTTCATGTAAAGTGCCAAAACTGGCGATTTTTTGAAATGTTTGTATGGGGAACCCCCAGGGGGTTCCAGGGGGTGTGCCACTGGCATGGGTGGGCCGGGCCTCCAAAGTTAGTGGGGGTCGGTCATACATTTGGACTCGATTGGAGCACTCTAAATGGGTCAAAGAGGGATTTTTCAAAATTTGCCCCTACCCAAAAGTTCGACCCAAATTGGGGGACTTCAGAATTCGTTTTAGAGGTATGGTTCCTTCGACAAAGTTTCTTATATTGATCCCTAGAATACGATTTTCACAGAGCAATGGGCGATTTTTTTGCCTCCCCACAAATCGACCCGGCCTAGTGTTTATGGTTATATGTATGTTTAAAGAATGTTAAAGAAAAGTAAAGGATTTTTGAAATAGAGATAACATTCATTTCATTTTCATAAAAAAGGAACTTGTAACATATTAAAGTAATATAATACACTATATAATATTATATAGTTTAGGAACAAAAGGAAAACTTATATTTCATTTCAATAGAACACGCACTGGTAGCATATTAAACAAAATAACAATTCAACAGTTTAATGAGATCCATTATAGGACACGAAATTAACCACATGGATTTCAAGTGCACTGACTCGGATGCTTTAACCTGAAATTCCAAAACAGTTTTATAAATTGATGTTTTAAAATCATCGTTGGCTGATTTGGGAATTGCCAACATCGTCCCAGAGATCAGTTTTTGAGACAGTATTTAAAGTCTTCACGGCACATTCCATAGCATTTGAATATTCGTCGTCTTTATTGCGATCGTGTTCTTTTTAAAGACGGAGCTAATGTCAATGGCATTGAATCCTTAGCATCGTCTTGTTCAGATGGAGAGTCTGGTTTCTAAAAGTAATTTTATTAATCGTAATCGAATAAGAACGAACCAACGATCAAGGTAAAAAAACTATGATCAAGCTCTGATTTCATCACTAGTTAACCTTCCTATACTCGCGCGTTTGTCTCTCGGACCGACAAATGAACTGTTATTTATCAATGCAACTGGGGATTATTAATGATAAACATTTTTTTATATACTGTAATTAATATTATATTTAATAATAACAAAATGCAATAAAATAAGCAACAGCTACTGATTATAAATAACAATTAATGCTAGTCGATCGGTCTGAGAGACCAACGCGCGAGTATAGGAAGGTTAAAGTGCTTACTGCAGTCAAATTATATATTGCAGATATTAGGTGTGTTTCCGTACTCTACACTGTGTAAGATTTGTGTAAGTTCTAACTGAGAGAGTAAAAATGAAATGTTGCCAAAGTACGGAAACAGCTTCTAGTAAGTTTCAAGTACAAAACAGCTGATTTTGACTGCGGACATGTCAAACGTAAATTGCGCCAATTAAAATTATGTCAATTTGCTTGTGAAGTTGATGCTTGTTCTTCTTGATGCTTGTTCTTACTTTACTCGGAGTCTTGAGTTCTAGCACTCTCTGTGCACTTTGTGTGCTCGATAGAGCGGTTTTATGCTTGTTCTTCTTCTCCCATTTTATGCACAGAAAGTACGGAAACAGCAAATAGTGTCCCACAAGTTACACAGTGTGAGTACGGAAACACACCTATTGCTTCACCTCGCAAAGAATGCTCCAAAAATAATAATGATTTGTGTCATGGGCTCATTGCACAAACTTTGCCAGCAGCTTGACCACTTTTTGTTGATTTCAATTTGTTTAAAGAAAATTTAATTTTAAGCAGTTAGTAAACGAATACTATAATCTGTTTTATAAAGGGATGCTTAAACGAAAAGAGCAGCGGATGCTGTTCCATTTTGAGGACACCTCAGCTCGGGACATTTGCATTGCGCGTGCAACCTCTTGCCACATTGCTTCGCGCAAATTTCTGTCCCTATAGTCTTTTGCCAAAAAGTTCCACAGACTTTCCCTTATCTGCACTTCTATCAGCTGCTCTGTTTGTTGCCTTGTCCAGTTTTCTTTAATCTTTCTCTCTCGTTTTTTTTTGGGAACTGCCAAATTCACTTTGAGTCAAAATCTATATTAAGTCTTCCGAGTCGTTGAATCTATCTTCCATGTTTCTAAGTTTTGCGAATAAAAAATTAATTTTGTTCATTTTTAGAGACATGGAAACTAGCGGACAAAATTATGAAAAATTAAGCTTTGTTGTCCACCTTGGAGCACAGCGAGATACGCTCTATAGCACCGGTGTCTCGTCAACAGTGTGGCTTCGGGCAGTCATTCAGCGTAACGGCGTCTTTGAAAGCAATTGCAGTTGTACCAGGTAGTGATGGCGTTATGTTCTTAACATCCGGTGGCTTCAAACGATTAGTTTTTTATTCATAAATTCTCACCAAAAATATCATTTAACTTACATTTTTTAACTATTTTCTGAAAAAACGCAATTGAAACAAAAAAGTTAAAATTAGTTGTTTCAGGCAACAATTGACACAAAATGCCAACATGTCTTAAAGAGAAGGATCCACCAAACTTCCAGAGCTTGACCCCATCGAGTACTTTTTGACTGAATCCAAGATGTTTAGAATGACGAGCAGGACATTCCTTATGTTGGGGATTTATTTCGCAAGGTGTTATTTTATAATTAAATAAAGCGCCATTTTTTTGGGGTCTAAGTTCTTTCTTGTTTTGGGGACTTATTTAACAACTATCGCCATTTTTCCTCTTTTTTTCTCCGAGTCGGACCTTTCTTACCTACAAATATCGTTCTGAATTGGATCGTACCGTATATATTTCAGCATCAGTTGCAGGATTCCCAAACGCCTTAACGACGATTGTCGCTGTAGTTAACTAGCGTATACTGTCATTTACTATGAAACTGTGCATGCACAATGACCGATAACAACTATTATTGTCGTTAACTTTTTGGGAATCATGCTACAGGGCAATATAGACACTTGCAAAATCTAACCTGTAGCAGGGTTCCCAAAAAGTTAACGATGATAATAGCTGTCGTTATCCTGCATGCACAGTTTCATAGTAAATGACAGTTTTAGCTAGTTAACTACAGCGACAATCGTCGTTAAGGCTTTTGAGAATCCCGCTACTGAGCTTATAAACTTGGTTATCAAACTAATCTTCAACCAATAATACTTGCGCTCTTTAAAGCAATTGACCTTGTTGGTATTTTTTTTTTATTAGATGTAAGTATAATTTTTTTCTTAACATAATTCAATCTTAATAAATTTCCATTCATAATTATTAAAATTGCTTTATTTCACTTAAATAAAAAATCCACTCAATTAAGAAGGATTGCCACCTTTTTGTGTTAAATTATTATCCTCGTACGTCTCGAGGACGTCAGCCAAATGCTCATTATCTCTTGGTTTTTTGAATTGCCGTTTTTTGTTGGATATCTTTTTGCGTTTAGGAACTGGTTTTTTCGGACCGTGGTCCTGCATTGATCGTATGCCTATAAATTTTTTTAACGAAAATTATGGCACACTCCTAATTGAACTTTATTAATCAATAATACAAACCTTGCTTTTCAAGATATTCATCAATTTTTGCATCATCCATAGCGTCCACTGTAGCAGAACGCCATAATTTTTGAAATTCTTCATCTACCTATAATTAAAGACAATCTCGTAATGAAATATAAAAAAAGTTAACATTCTACCGCAAAATTAGCCGTCCTATCATTATAAAATAATATTTTTTTCTTATCGATTGGGCGCACGATGAAAATGATTTCAGTTGCTCGGTTTTTTAAGACCTTTTCACAATGAGGCAATGATTCTTGCACATCGTCAAGAAGTATGCCTCCAAGTCCCTTAAGGTCATGTTGCTTAAGTAAACGCAGCAAATTCTTCCCATCTTTAATCTTGTAAACTGGTTTGAAACTAAATCTCTGTTGGTCGGATGTAACATCTATTTTGGGATTGTTTATCAGAGCCTCTGATGCTAACCACTTTAAAAACAATCAACATTTAGAAATAGTAAACGATCAAACAGCTTAGCATGCATACATTTTTTACAGACTGGCCTATATCTAATTGATTTGTTTCGTCGAGTATTTCTTCAATTGTAAGTGGATGATCGTCACCATCCTGATGCCGAGTACGCATATGCTTAACAATTTTAGCTAAAACACCAAACCGATACTGAGAACTTCCAGACATAGTTTTGTAGCTGTAATGAAATCTTGATCAAAATAAATGTTGAAATCATTTGCATTTAAATGTACGTGTTAGAGTCCAACTTTGGAGCGGTAGGTGGCCGCATCTTCTTTTTGACATCTTCTTTTGGGGGAGGAGCACTCTCCACTTTTGCCTTCTTTTCAACGCTAAAATTCAAAAACTTTAACCTTCTTCGTGGTAATAATAGAAGGAACATACGTTGGAGTGGCCAGTGCCCTCTTCTTAAAAGCTTCCCTTTCTCGCAAAAGTGCTGGATCCATGACTACATCCAATATATATATTTTTTAAATTAATGATTCAACACAGAATACCCTTGTATTCCAAATAAACAGAAGAACGTGAAATGTTTTTCAATATTGGCTGCGTTCAGCAGGTACAACATGAGTCTCTGAAAGGGCTAACACATTAGCGAACCTGTTCGTCGAACAAAATGGTGGAGCCAACATGTTAGAAAAAGTTAGCGTTCAATTTAAACCAACCTGTGCGTTAAAAAAGCTATTAATTTTTATAAAAGGTAGTCACTTCAACGCTGAAATTTCAGAAATCGGAAATTTCCGACGAGTTGAAGTGAGCGACCCTTTTTAATGTTTCGTTTTTCCTCTCATGCATCTGTCAAACGTAAAATCGCCATTGATTCATTTCGTTGGTGGGCTTGGTAGCAAAACAAATAAATTTGTTCATATTTTGTTAAAAAACGTGTGCTCTGTGTCTATAAATTAAAAAATAATGCCAAAAAAATAGCAAAACTAAATTACTTGAGTTTATTTTGGAAGGTCTTAATACATATATTCCACACAAAAATTGTAAATTTTGAGTTTTCATCTTTAATTATGCCGCCACAATATATACTTGCCTCAAATCCTTCCGGGCTCGCCTAAATTTTATATACGACACATGTCAGCAGACAAAGAGTCTCCTTGCCGGACCAACGGTGGTTACACTCTCGCTTGATTTTCTAGAAGTAAAATATTTTATTGTAAATTAGTTTATTTTCATAAAATCCGATCACAAACTTATCTTCTAAGTGTGCTCCATTTCAATACTCCATCTTAATATTTTAATAATCTTTTTGACCGGTTCGCAAAACTATAAATTGATTTCGTGTATCTTCTCTTTTAATATCCTTGTAGTTTGCAGAAATCTTATTAGCTTTTAGAAGGGATTTGACAGCTTGCTCTCTATTTCTTATTGAAATTATCACATTCACAATGACTCACACTCATTATACATGTTCGCTTCTGATTACTGAACACATCTTTTCTTAGCAAATTTCCGACGATTATTTTTCATCAACTTAATAGATGATTAAATTTAAGCAAGCTTCGGAAAACCAAAACAACAACAATTGCACTGAAGTTTTCGTAAATTTTAGCATATCTGAAACTTTAGCGCTGAAGTGAATACCCTTATTGTTTTTCGCTATAATTTTGTTATAGACATAAGTAGCGCAGCAACATAAACGATAGGGATTTAAGCTGGTCATGTTGTTTCTACGAAATTTCATAAGGTATGAAGTTTACGTTCGAATAATAAAACACGTTCGACAGCAACCCTTGTTCATATATGAAAATCAAAAGGTTTTCTAACAGGGCCAACAGGCTCGTCAAACTGTTACACCAGCTTTTTAACCCTCCGATGAGTGACAGTTCTGAACTTCACGGCCGTGTGAAAAGGTCCCTACGGACCTTTTTTGTAAATCATGTTTTTTTCATATAAAAAATTTTTTTTTTAATTTTTTTTTGTTTTTATTGTTTATAACTAAATTCTACATACAAAAATAATTTTTTCAATTTTTTTAATTTATTTTTTTTTTTTTTTGCTTGAATTTTCTTAAGACTATTATAAAAAAGTTTAAAAATTATTGTTGTTGAGCGTGTACTTCTTGTCCCCCGCCCTGTGCGCAAGTGTTGCAGCGATGTAAAAGTGTGCTATGTTCTCCGCAAACAGCGTTGCCGCAGCCGAAGCAGTGTGCCCGCGTTTTCCGCTGCCGCCCGTACTCAGAACGGCAAAGGCGACATGACGGTCTACTTGACCTAGCCGCAAACGACGGTGTATTGCCTTCCATCGGTCTTGGTAATACCTGAAATGAAAAGAAAAATAAAAAACAAATAAATATATATTCTATTCTTGAATTTAAAGATGTTTTTCTTACCCTGACATCGAATGCTTCCATCGCATTGCGTATCCTTGGATATGAGGTTATATGGTTGTTCAGGGCACGTTCTTCGATATTTGGTGTGGCCAATTGTTTCGTTAGCAGTAACAAGAACGACCGCCGTCTGTCACTCCTTTTTATAGGCTTCATTTCGTTGTAAATCGTAAAAGCAGCGAATGCAGCGACGTCCAGCATATTATAAAACATGGCCAACGGCCATCGTTGTGTTGCTCTTTTGCAGCTGTAAGTGCCTAGCATTTGAGCCATGGTATCAACGCCGCATTTGTTGGCGTTGTAATCTAATATGGCATAGGGCTTCCGCTTCTCGGTTTGCTCGTCAACGAGGCAGGTGTAGTGCATTGTGGAGAGCACGTCCACCACTTTATTTTTTTTCGGCACGTATGAGCATAACGCTATATCCCCTTCGTTGAACCCAAATAATGTACTATTGATGGTGAGCTTCGGGTTCTTCTTGAACTCCTGTGGAATGAATGTTTTGTTGTAGCGCACTGTACCAACATATGCGGTCTTCCTCCTCAACAAAATACGCGCCAAGTCAAGAGTGGTAAAGAAATTATCCGCGTATATAGTACGGCTAGCATCTAAATTAGGACATTAGGGATGATGATAAAAACAAAAAATTCTTAGAAAAAATTCTAAGAACAAAAATACTAAGAACAAAAAATACTAAGAACAAAATACTAAGAACAAAAAACTCTTAGAACTGGTTTATTGCTAGTAGTATAAAATTAGAATATTGTGCCTTTCCTTGAAAGCAATAAAGTTCATGTCTTCGAATTTTTCTTAGAATTTTTTGTTTTTACCATCATGTCTTTGTGTTCAGAACAAGTAAATTATGTGTTGAAACAATAAAAAAATTATAATGATGCCCAAAAACATGCATTTATTAGTGAAATTCAGTACAAGGTCCATACGGACCTATTCACACGTCCGCGTACTATTCTCACTAAAACCTCAATAACTCCTAAAGTAATAATCCGATCGGCTTGATTTTTTTTCCAAAAGATGCGCAACAAGTAGTAGAAGTAGGAGTAATTTCAGTTTGAAAAGGCAAAAAGGTCCCTAGGGACCTTCTCACTCATCGGAGGGTTAACTATAGGTGTGTTTCCGTACTCTACACTGTGTAAGATTTGTGTAAGTTCAAACTGAGAGAGTAAAAATGAAATGTGAGAATAGTTACAAAAGTACGGAAACAGCTTCTAGTAAGTTTCAAGCACAAAACAGCTGATTTTGACTGCAGACATGTCAAACGTAAATTGCGCCAATTAAAATTGTCGTCAATTTGCTTGTGAAGTTTATGCTTGTTCTTCTTGATGCTTGTTCTTACTTTACTCGGAGTCTTGAGTTCTAGCACTCTCTGTGCACTTTGTGTGCTCGAGAGAGCGGTTTTATGCTTGTTCTTCTTCTCCCATTTTAAGCACAGAAAGTACGGAAACAGAAAGTAGTGTCCCACAAGTTACACAGTGTGAGTACGGAAACACACCTTACGGAACTGGTCCGAAAATGCCACCGTTTGACAAACAGGTACGCTAATGTCAAACCCCTTTAATGTTGCAAACATACCCAGTTGGCTATTTCTTAAAGGATTCATTGAAGATTCATGCACGAGAATTCAGTATCGTCGAAGAAACTTGCGGAGTCGCCCATACAAATCATGCACGAAAATTTTAAACAAGTTTCCAAATTTTCGCCCACGAAACTTTCAGAGAAAAATGTTGGACATTTCGTCAACGAAAGCAAGATGGAATTATGTAGTAAATTTCGCCAAAGAAATAACACGAAAATTTAAAGGAAACTTCCTCAACGAAATAAAATTGGAAAGATGCAAGAAATTTCTGCAACGAAGAGATGAAGAAAATTTCGCAACGAAAGTAAGATGAATTTTTTGAGAAATTTTGCAATGCTGAATAGAATAATGAAAAAAATTTCGTTGATATTTATTTAATTCTTTAATTCAATTTATTTTTATATATTTTTAAAATATCATTTAATCATAAGTGGGGGTAAAAATAAAACATACTGCATCTACGTGTTAAAAAATTAATTTGATATTGATTCATATAACTTTAAAAATAAATATTTATATTAAGTAGATTTAAAATTTGTTCTGCTATTGCTTGCCCAATGTCCCTTTCTAGCTCCAGTACACCGAGTTTTTTTGTTCTTTTTTTCTTTACAAACGTTCCGTAATCTTCTTAAATATTCACGATTTTCTTTGAAACTTCTCGATTTATTTACAAAACTTGCCATTTTTTATTTTAAATATTCACTTTTTAATACATTTTTATATTTTTACACAACTTTAGACAAAAACTAACAATTGAACATTTCACAATGGATTAGCATTGCCAGCTACGTGCTTTTTCTATGACAGTTGCCAATAAGTATTGCAAACCATGCGACCATGTTTCGGTAAGAGAAAACTGTAAGAAAATTCGTTAGTAAATCATTTAAAGGTGTGAAAATTCGTCTTGGATTCACAAACGATTATTTGTTAAGGAATTTCTGGTCTACGGGGTAGTGAACGCCGGTTCAGACAGGCAGGCAGATCAGATTTTTACATTGGAGCAATAAATAAACCAAGTCACCCTTCTCTATTGCTCTAATGTGTTTTTTGATCTGAAGCTCGGTTCTTTAACTTTTCTCACCAGATTTTCTCACTTGCACTGTTTCTGTAATAAAATAAGATAAAGCGGTGACTTCAAGTGTTTCAATTATATTTTCCTATGGATTCGATAGCCGAAGTGTCTCTGTAAGCTAAAATATTCGACTCGAATCGAATGAAGATGTCACTATGTTTTAACTTGATGAGAAATATGAAATTTTCTTCATTTTCGATTAAGTTGTCGAACAAATGCATCCAAGTTTTACCGGGCATACAAGCGTACCCGGCTTTTTTCTGAATGGTTACACATTTATTATTAATAACAAATAAAGTATGAGTATGATAACAATACGTAGCGAGTTTGTGTATTTAATGTAAACATCACCAAGTGTCAAACAGCTAAAGATTATTAAACACGCATTCAAAAGCATGCTTTAACATGTAATTTCTCATAATTATAAGAACAACACAATATATATTTATTTCCTTTAATTAGCTAAATCAACCCATAGGATTGTAAGTAAAGTGTTCTGATATTTGTTACAATTTCATATGTTCCCTTTCATTTGTGTATCTTTTTTATCACGTACCTCATTTATCAGTTTCAGGAACACTAGTTTTCGCAAAAATTAGTGTTTTGGAACGAAACGGTGGGACGTGAGGAAAAGTGACTATTTGTCGCAAAAGTTACAGAAGCGAACTTTTGATCTGCCTGCCTGCGTTCGCAACCTAAGACTGGATTCACTCACCACATTCAGCAGGTTTTTGCAAAAACTAGAATAATGCTAATCAAGTTGAAAAGCGTGCATCAAGTCTCTTTCACTGAGCGTAGTGCACAAAAACTTCATATAAAAAAAATTGCAAAACTTGCTGGATGTGGTCAATGAATCCCGCCTAAATGTAATACATTGTTTTTATATTGCCGTCTGACAGAGAAACTGTTAAACATAAATCTAAAATTTGTTTTTGGAAATTGGCAAATTGCTTTTATTTTATCTTTTAGTCGTTTTATTTAATCTTTTGGAACTATAAAAAACTTAAGTCTCCTTTGTTTCACGTAAAATGGCAGAACTTTTTTTTGACATTCTTAAAAATTTTTAAGTAACAATTAATATATATTTATTTAATATATTCACAAATCTCAAAAACATAAGTGCACTAATGCATCAGAAAAGAATTTATAGCGAATAAAAAACTCCGAAACTTTTTTAATAATAAAATAAAGTACTTCCCCGTTTTTCAGTGGCTACATGTTATAACTTCTCTTTCGCAGCAAAATATCAATATTAAAGTTAATTAATAAAATTGTCTGAAAAAATAAAAAAAAACGATAATTTATCGAAACTGCCACCTGTCGAACGTGTTAAAACCATAGATGGCATAATGCAATTAATTAATAGTGAATTAAAAATATCATTATCACTATTCATCTAGTGGTAATGCAAATTAGATTTCCATTACCATTAATATGTAATGGTAATGGGGAAAGATTGCATTACCATTAATATGCTATGGTAATGGAAAAAAATTGCATTACAATTAATATGTACTGGTAAAGGAAGAACATTTTTAATGATAATGGAAAAATTTTGTATTACCTTTAAATTTTTAATGGTAATGAAAACAAATGACTTTTCCATTGAAATTTTTCATTACCGCTTAATTTTAATGGTATGCCACAAAATTTTGCAAATATTTTTCATTACCATAAAAATTCAGTGGCAAAGCAAATTTTTTCCATTATTAAAATTTTTCATTACCACTAAATTTTAGTGATTCACAGCTAGAAATTCATCAAATACACGAAGAACAATCATGGATTATTCGTAAATATTTTTTAAGATACGGCAGCATTATATTTTATAATGTTGACATAAGAGGTCGGTGTGGTGAACTTCCTTACCCTGCCTTATTGTTGTATAATGCTCTTGTCTAGGCTTCGAAGCGGTATTTTTTTGTTTTGATGAGTATAAACTTATAAAATCACATTTCTTGAGCCACGTTATAGATGATTTTCGGGGAAATCAAAAAAGTTTTTCTCTTTAATTCCATTGTTGACGATACTTGAGTTAAGACTGTTTCTTCTTTCGAACTTTTGTCAGTGATTTTTTTTCTGATATGAATTTGAATAACTTCTGAATTATAATTTTCCAGCATATTAGAAGTAATTACATTTGCAAGAAATTTTTTGTAGTTTTTAATTTTAATTTGAAATTGGAAAAAAAATTTGTTTTTTTCATACTTCATGGACCATTTTGTATGGGAAAAGTAATTACTAAGGCCAAAACGGGGAACAGGGGGCGAACCTTCACATGGCAACGTGTCTGACCGCCTCAACCTGGCGAAATCTCCTCAAGTCGACTCAAACCTCCACGTGGTGTTCCCTGGGCAACGACAAACTGGCATCCGTCAGTTTGACGGCTAATTTGAGCGGCGGGTCGCTCTATAGACCTTAAACATGGAATGTGCGCAGGGTTTGGGTCCCGCCACATTACTTCTGCCCAATGAAAGCTAAACCAACCTCGGATAAGAACCCCAATTACGTTGACGACCACCGCAAACGAAAAACGGACAATGATTTACGGATATGCACCTGGAATTGGAATGTCCGGACCCATTATAGGGAAGGTGCCATTATCCAACTGGAGGAAGCCCTCAAAACAATAAAATCTGACATCACCGCCATCCAAGAAATGCGATGGAAAGGGCAAGGATGTTCTAAACAAGCACACTGCGATATCTACTACAGCTGCCATGCGGAGAAGTGCGAATTCGGATGTGGATTCGTTGTTAGCCGGAAACTACGCCAGCTTGTTTCCCGGTTCACACCTGTGAACGAAAGATTGGCCACGATCCGCATCAAGGCAAACTTTTTCTACATTAGCCTTGCGCGCACGTCCCGACGGAGGAAAAGGACGAATCCGTCAAGGACGCTTTCTACGCTAGTCTTGAGGACGTATATGACCACCTTGCGGTCCATGACGTGAAAATAGTCCTCGGCGATTTTAATGCGAAAGTCGGAAGGGAAGGCATCTTTGGCCCCACTGTCGGTCAGTTCAGTCTTCACGAGACCTCCACGAACAACGGTCTAAGACTGATCGACTTCGCCGCGGCACGAAACATGGTAGTTAGTAGCAGCAGATTAAAGCACCTCGACATCCACAAGGCCACCTGGCTGTCCCCGGATCAAAAAACGCGAAACCAAATTGATCATGTTGTAATGGACGGAAGGCATGCCTCTAGTGTTCTAGATGTGCGTACATTTCGGGGGGTCAACATTGACTCCGACCATTATCTTGTTGCAGCCAAGATCCGCATGCGATTATGCAATGCAAAGAACATACGCACAGGAATGCAACGAAAGCTAGATGTCGCTAAGCTGCAATTACAACGGACTGCCGAAGCCTACTCCGCTCAACTCTCGGTTAAGCTCAACCAACCAACCTCTGGACTCGACGACGCCGGCGGACTTTGGGCGCATATATCCCACTCCATGCGCGCTGCCGCTGAAGAAGTCATTGGTTTCCGGCGCCCACAGCCTCGGAACCGTCCTGTCAGCTGAATTGTTTAAGACCGGTGGCAATGAATTGATAAGGCGCATGCATCAGCTCAACAGCAAAATATGGCTAGCAGAAAGCATGCCCGACGATTGGAACCTCAGCGTACTGTGCCCTATACTTAACAAAGGAGACCCAACAATCTGCGCCAGTATAGAGGTATCAGTCTTATTTCCATTGCATATAAGGTTCTCTCAAGCGTACTGTGTGAAAGATTAAAGCCGATTACAAAAACACTGATTGGACCTTATCAGTGTGGCTTTCGACCTGGAAAGTCCACCATAGACCAGATTTTCACTCTACGTCAAATCCTGGAAACGCCCACGAAAATAAAATTGCCACACACCATCTCTTTGTCGATTTTAAAGCTGCGCTCGATAGCCTGAGAAGGGATTGCCTATACGCAACAATGTCTGAGTTCGGTATACCTGCAAAGTTGATTAGACTTAGAGCAACACACGCCTTCAATACCGAAAGAGGTTTCAGGCAAGGCGATCCACTGTCTTGCGATCTCTTCAACATCATCATGGAGGAGAACGTACGAAAGGTCGGTCTTCATCGTAATGGCACAATTTTCTATAAAGGTGTCCAGCTCCTTGCGTACGCTGATGATATTGATATTGACGGCAGAACCAAGAGAGATGTTACTGCTGCTTTCGCCACTATCGAAAAGGAATCAGCCAAAGTGGGTTTGACGATAAATGAGGGTAAAACAAAATATATGCTGTCTACAAACAAGGGAGTGCGGCGTTTAGACTCCCACGTTTCATCCGGCAGCTATAACTATGAAGTAGTCAAGGAGTTCGTTTACCTTGGCACCGCCAAGACTACGCTGGCTGGGTCATGTCCATCGTATGGACGACGAAGCTCCAGTGAAAAAAGTGCTCGAGACGAGGGTCGCTGGTCAACGAGCCCTAACCTAAAGCAGAGGTGCCTGGCGAGAGCTGATGATGTCGGCCGAAACCCGGACACGGGTTGTTACGGCCCCCTAAGTAAGTAAGTAAGTTAGGTCAAAACGATAAATCCAAATGTTATGAAACTAATTTTTCCGAGTTCCTAGATTCCAAATTAGCCTAAAATGATCACTATATTTTATATTTTATAGATATATTTTAGCTTCATATAAATATTTAGTTTTTATTAATATTTATTAACTACTTTATTCTTATATTCCACAACCTACGAGACTTCATCTTGATATTCTACGTTGACATTTGGTGAATGAAAACATTGTCTTCCCAACATGCAAATAATCTTAATGTTTATCAAACATTTATCAAACAAAGAAACACGTTTTCACTTTTAACTTTTTTTCGATGCATTTCCAATTCTTTTTAATGTTTTTCCTTTACTGTTTTTAATCTTCTGTGGATTTATATTGAAAAATATTGGTTAAAGTTTTTGTTTCAAAATGGGTCATAAATAGTATTGTCAGATTGAAATTAAAATTATTGAAAATTAAAATTAGGGTCATAAATAGTATACCGCAAAATTAAAATTAGCATGTGAAATAGACCGGAGATTATGAGTTGATATTGAGTTTGATAACTCGGGTTTTCTCCACAACGCTTGATAAAGAAAATTTCAGTGTTTATTGGGTTTTATCATTAGAGTTGCATATATTCTCAGTTTGAAGAGTTTTGAACTCATTACTTAAAATGTACTCGAATCCTTAAATGTATTCGATAATCGCTTTCCGCTTTTTATTATGTTGTATGATTTTTCTACAAAAACTGCTAAGCCAATGATTGTTGATTTACTATTTCTTTTTCTTATTAAAATACAATTTTTTTATTTTGTAAAAAACATCAGGTAAAAATTGTTACCAAATGTATGGAGGAATGCGTCACTACAAATGAGTTCAGATAGCCGGATATTAACAAATTTGTCGAATTTGATATTAAAATTGAATTACAGCCAATCAGAGAATTAGCGCTTAAGGCCAGTAATAATCAAAATTTTGAAACATCGATAAATTACTTCAGAAACATCTTCAGAAAGTTATAGCCGTCGAACGGTTGGTAGCGCACTGGGGTTTTTTGAACACATACTTTCGTATACATCTTCTTTCTCTCTTGCTATTTACTTAATCTATTGCTAAGTATGTATATAAGGCCGGGTTGATTTGTAAGGACAAAAATTTGCCGATATTGTGCCATCGATTTTTCGATAGCTTTTGGCAGGAGGAAAAAATTTCAATTGTTTGACTTTTTCTCAACTTTTATTATTAAGGTTTTTTTTTAATTGGTAATAAAAAAATGGACTGATTTAATTTTGTTTTAAATATTACATTTTCAAGGTGAAATTGAACGCTGAAACCGATGGCGATAGCAGTTTTTCCAAAAAAAAATGTTTTTCTTGAGGTTTTCAACGAGTTTTTTTCGAAAAATCTATTTTTTGTACGCATTAATTTTTAGGGGTTTTTTTAGTAGGCATGTCAAAAAAATTCCCCAATTTCAAATTTTATAAATATATCCCATCCAAGGTAAAATTGTACGCTTAAAATGATAGCGATATAATTTTTTCGTAAAACCTTTTTTTTTGGGTTTTTAGACGATTTTTTGTCGAAAAATAATTTTTTTTTCTCGATTTTAAGCTTTTTTGTTATTTTTAAGGCTCCTGTTAGAATATACGGTACGTTCAACTCCTAACCAGCGTAGCTAAACGTGCAATTCATAAAAACCGCGAAGGGATCATGGCGACTACGTCAGCTAGCCGAAGTAAAATGAGTCGAATGGAATCCAAGCAAGATTTGCAAGGAAATATCTAAATTTTAAAATAAATTCCCATATTTTTCGCTTATGAAAAATCAATAAAATTGCTACAAAAAAAACCATTTTTCTTTTAACAATCATAACACCAATTATAATACAGGTTCCGCCAAATAAATTTTTTTTTGTTTCAAATTCTATAAAAAAAAACTACTGGATATTTTTTCAAATTTCTTTTTTATTTGAAAGTACAATCCTTCCGGTTAATAATGGAAAATAATTTCATTCAAATGGGTGCCTCGGCTGACCATGCAGTAGCCTACACGATCGGTCCAATTTTCAAGCACATTATCAATTGTGTGCAGCTGTATTTCACCAATGGCTTCACGAATATTGTCCTTTAAAGCGTCAATTGTCTCTGGCTTGTATTAACGCTCATACAAGACATCAATTAAATCCAAAGTTATAAAATTTTCATTCAAATCCAAAGTTAAAAATCTTTTATTCAACAAATTCACAAACATACATAGCATGAAATAATTTTATTCATCAAATGATGATGATGGTACATGAGTTATTAAAAAAAATTGGTTTGGAGCCTTAAAAATAACAAAAAAGCTTAAAATCGAGAAAAAAAAATTATTTTTCGACAAAAAATCGTCTAAAAACCCAAAAAAAAAAGGTTTTACGAAAAAATTATATCGCTATCATTTTAAGCGTACAATTTTACCTTGGATGGGATATATTTAAAAAATTTGAAATTGGCGAATTTTTTTTGACATGCCTACTAAAAAAACCCCTAAAAATTAATGCGTACAAAAAATAGATTTTTCGAAAAAAACTCGTTGAAAACCTCAAGAAAAACATTTTTTTTGGAAAAACTGCTATCGCCATCGTTTTTAGCGTTCAATTTCACCTTGAAAATGTAATATTTAAAACAAAATTAAATCAGTCCATTTGTTTTATTACCTACTTAAAAAAAACCTTAATAATAAAAGTTGAGAAAAAGTCAAACAATTGAAATTTGGGCGCCTCGAAAATGATTTTTTGGATATGTCGTAGTGGAACTTTTTTCTCCTCATGCCAAAAGCTATCGTAAAATCGATGGCACAATATCGATTGCTAAATCGACCCGCCCTAATGTATATGTTTAGGTGTGTGCATGTCAGAATTATAATGTAGCTATGTATATGGCGCTGGATTAAGTTACGGAGTTGACAAGTTACAAAAAATCTACAATTTTTCTTCTTGAAAACTTTGAACAAATTTTTCTCAAAACTGCATTTTTATAAATGGCGTGCATCATAACTCATACACATTTTAACCAATCAATTCGAAATTTTGCACACATATACTTGACAATATTGCCGGAAATATTCCAGAGCGTGATTTTTGGAAACATAAAAAATTCAATGAAAAAAAAGTTTAGTTATGTTCTCAAAAATGTTATGATTCTCGTTTTTTAACGCCATTTTTGAAAATTTTTTCGAAAATCTGGTTCTGGCATATTCAAGAGAATGTAACTTAAATATTAAAAAAATTGTTTGCTTTGTTTCATATGAATAACGTCGACGCTACACTTAAAGAAGTATTTGTTCACATTGACCAATTCCTAGGTCAAGTTGATAAATTTTTTGTCAGTCAACAAAAGCGTTTGTCAATTGGATTTTATTTTGCTTATTTGATAAACGGATATTTTGATTTGATAAAAGCCTTTATCAAGAATGTCGCGTTTGCATTGCACATTTGATAAAAGAGTTTGTCAAAATGAATAAACAATATTTCCACCTGAAAAAATGGTTTGAATAGAAAAATGCTTTTATGTTGAAAATATATTTTTTTATCAATCATACAAAAATTATTTGTTGTTTTGATAAAATATTTTATTATTTCAAGCAATCATAAATGTTACAAAATCAAATTTATGCCCTTATTATGATTTATAACTCAGCTAAGCTGACTATGTAGATTTAACTCAATTTTTTTGTGTAGCGTTTACATACATTTCAGTTGAACCATGTAGTTTGAAAATTCTTAAAAGATTAAGGCAAACTACACCGCTCAGCTGAAATATATGTAATATGTTACACGAAAAAAATTAAGTTAAATCTACATAGTCAAATAATTGAGTTGCAATTCATAATAGGGACCTTAGAAATGTATCACTATGAATATAATTTTTACATTAGTTTTCAAAGAAAATAATTGAAATCTATAACATTATACGTTGCTGTAGAACCGTTAAGCAAACTCCTTACTTCCACTGAATTCTTCTGGAAATAATTTTTCTCAAAATTTATTAAATTTAACAAATTAAATAAAAAGTAGACAACTCACAAAACTTCTTTCTATAATTTCTGCGAACAACAAATAACGCCACCGAAATGCCAGACATTTTTTTTTGTTGTAATGATTGAACGTTTTTGGATTTGATAATTCATTTCATCATTACGAAACTAAAATTTTATCCGCTTGACTCAGGCGATTATCAATTTTTATAAATGATTTCTTCAGCACAACAAACCTATTTATCAACCCAACGAAGTAAGTTTGTTAACTCTATTTACAAAAATTATAAAATTTTATTCCGACTGACTGACGATTTTGTTATTGTGGATAAGTTTCTATCAAGTTGATAAAAGCATTTTTCAAAAAAATAAAACACATTTTTTCAAATCAACACATTCAGTATGTTAACGTTTTATTATGTTTTTCATCAAATGGATAGTTTCTTTCGAATTGATAAAAAAATGAAGCATTTATTATAAAATTTAATCGAGTGCACAATTCGGTTTTGTTAAAGATTAACAAAAGTTATTTATCACGCCAATTCTGAGATCTGTCTTTACACTATAACTAATATAATAATACGTTTAATATAATACGTTTATAATTTTTTTGTATCCTTAAAATATGCCTCATTATTCCCTTAAACTTTTAAATAAATCACTTCTATAATTTACTCTTGAGAAATTTTTATTTTTGAAGCTGGATTTCATGTATTGCTGGCCCTAATACCAATGAGTATATATATACCAGAGAATTTTTTTCGCTCTTGAGTTTTAACTCAGTCAATTTGAGGTTAACAAATAAAGGGACACCGAAAAATGTTCGAAAACAGCGCAGTCGGTATTTGTGGGTCGAAAGATTTTATCTTCGAAAACAGCGCTCTCGGTATGTGCGCATGCGCCGGCATTATTGTTGTGCGCTCTCAGAATCTATGAAAGTGGTTTGACTGCTTTTTTCCTTTTATTGAAATAGATTCTGCACAATGTTTACATTTTTGGCTGGACAGACTTGCATGGATTTCTTTCAATATGCCGATTGGATATTTGCAAGATTCTGGCATTTGTGTGAACTTATGAAATGATTTTTTTTCAATATTTTTATGTGAATTCCTTTTTTTTAGGTCAAATAGGAAATTTTTCATTCATTTCAAGTCTAATTTAATCGAATTTAATTTGAATAAATTTTCCATTTAATCCAATTTTTATTTTCAAATAAATTGGATTAAATGGAGTTTAATGTTACATTTTTTAGCTTTAGATAAGTTCTTAATTATCTGAATTTAATCGAACTTATTGTAATTTTAAAAAAATTGCAACAAATAAACTTTTTTTACCACATATTTACACATATTTATATTATGCATTTATTTCTATATGAATATATTGAGTATGGAAATGATTTCTTTCCCAATATTTCTATTTTTTTTAGGTCAAATAGGAATTTCTTTCATTTAATCCAATTTATATTTTCAAATAAATTGGATTAAATGAATTTTAATTTTACATTTTTTAGCTGCTTTTGCTTGCATAGATTTTATTTCAACTTGTCAATAAGATATTTGCAACTTTTATTGCAATATTTGTAATTACCTCTAAGTTAAACCAGCAAATTTATAAAAAAACAAGAAAAAAAATGCGCCGCCACCGGACTTCGAACCCGGGCACTTTTATTACAAGGCAACAACAAGTCTGTCCAGCCAAAAATGTAAACATTGTGCAGAATCTATTTCAATAAAAGGAAAAAAGCAGTCAAACCACTTTCATAGATTCTGAGAGCGCACAACAATAATGCCGGCGCATGCGCACATACCGAGAGCGCTGTTTTCGAAGATAAAATCTTTCGACCCACAAATACCGACTGCGCTGTTTTCGAACATTTTTCGTTGTCCCTTTATTTGTTAACCTCAAATTGACTGAGTTAAAACTCAAGAGCGAAAAAAATTCTCTGGTATATATATACTCATTGATTATATGTTGACATACTGTTGTTAAAAATCTGAAGGCTCAATAAATGTACCTACCTACCTACCTATGTTTTTGGTGTATTTCAAAGAGAAACTGCTGCAGTTAGCTATGTATGCTGCAAACAAATTATGTACACACTCTTTTAAGATCCAACCAAATGTACAGTACTCGCTTCAGCCTGTGTTTGATTTGAAAGTACTGTACAAAAGTTTGAAAGATGCTATAAAATGTGGTACAGTACGAAAGTGTACACTTCGCTACAGGCAAAACAAATGTATTCATGCAGCTGTTTATTACTTACATCCTAGATTAGGTTTTTGCATACTTAGTTTTAAACCGCCCACAAATCAATAAAAATGCGATATTTCAGACTGTTTCCATTGACTGAGATTAAAATTTTGTATTTTCCACAATTGTACCAAAACTAGGTTTCCACGCCCACTTTTAGCGCCCACAAATCAATGAAAATGATATATTTCAGACGGTTTTGGTCGTATAAGACTGAAATTTGGTAATTAAGTTTGTATGCTCACCGTCGGCAACTGAACTAAAAATTAAGGTTGGTGACAACATCTCTAAGCCGATTTTTGCTACGTCAGGAGTACCATAAGGAAGCCACCTGTGTCCCCTACTTTTTATCCTTTTCATTAACAATGTTTTGCAAAACATCAATTTCAGATCAAGTTCGAAAATGGGCCAAATCGGATGAAAACCATGCCTACCTCCCATACAAAGTGACTTTATTTTATCGGTAAAATGTCTAAATTCCACAAAAATTAAAAACATGTCTTGAAATTTGGCACATAAGCTTTGATCTTCAATTTAAATCCTGGCTATGAAATTTCGAAAAATTGGATGAAAACCACGCCTACCTCCCATACAAAGTGGTTTTATTTTAAGGCGGTCTTATTCAAAACCCATTTTTTGGACCCTTTTTAAAAAAATTCTTATTTGAAAACGCAAAGAATAATTGAAAACTTTTTTTATTTATTGTATTACAAAAGGTTCAAAGTAAATAAAAAAATTTTTTTTGCCTCGATACGTGGGCTGTTCAAAAAGTAATGAGACTTCAAAGTTGGTGGTGAAAAAAAAAGGTGTCGTCACGGCGGCCACGATTCCGGGTCTCCGGAGCGTCTGAAATGAAAAAAAAAACGGGGTTATAATCAGTATAGATGTAATTCTCGGGTGAACCTCAAGCTTAATTTTGTGATTTTTTTTTGACAAAATGGCGGCCATTCAAAAAAAAAAATTTCAATTTCGGGTTTTTTTTTGTAGTTTAGTGTGAAAAAAAAATAGTAAAAAATTTTTTAAAATTATGGTCGAGGTTGACCCGAGAATGGTGACAATTCTGCGTCGATTCCACTTTGTTTCATGAAAATCGGTTCAGTTGAACTGGAGATATCATGGCCGCCAGTTCGAAAAACGTGGGTTCGAGATAAACGCGTTTAAAGTTTGAAGTAATTTTTTTGGGGGAAAAAAAAAAAATCAAAAATGTTTAAATGCAGTTTTAAAGAGCTGACAATTTTTACTTACAAATATTAGTCGGCGATGCCAGCTCCATACAGGCCACCTTCCTCTTTTTCGTAGAAACTGCTTTCTGCTGCCCTCTCTGCTCTGCGAGCCGTTCTGCCAGCTTTTGATGATGCCGCAGCTCGAGTCTCTGATCGGTTCAATCTGTCTTCATTGAGAGATAGTGCGTATTCGTATGCATTTTTGCCAATCGCAATACCCAGCAAACCCATAATTTTAAGTATGGGTATAAAACCTTCGTTGAAGAGGCACGTTGCAATGAAATTGGCCACTTCGATGGTGCGTGCGCCTGAGTTGATGTGTTTGGGCGAAAGTGACCAAAGAACAGAATTGTAGGACTCATTGGAATTCTGAGTTTCAGATCCAAGGCATCTTTCAAGCAAATTATCTGCGGACAGCGCTTCGTAAGCTGGTTTTATTACCTCCATCACCAAATCAAATAGCTCATTTTGACGAAGACCTTGCTTCACAAAAAAGGCTGTATCGTCTAAAGTATTTCGAATTTCTAAAAATCCTTTTAGGGGCATATTCACAACTACCCAAGCTATAAATAAATGCAAAAAAAAGTAAAAAAAAAAAGTTGCTCAATGAAGACCGCCTTAAACGTAAAATCTCTTAAAAATCTTCGAAAATTAAAGAAATGTCTTAAAATTTTGCATATAAGCTTTGATATTTAATATAAACTATTTCTATGATGTATGGCAAAATCGGATGAAAACCACGCCCACTTCCCATACAAAGTCATTATTTTAAACGTAAAATCTCTTAAAAATCTTCAAAAATTAAAGAAATGTCTTAAAATTTTGCATATAACTTTGATATTTAATATAAACCATCTCTATGATATATGGCAAAATCGGATGCAAACCACGCCTACCTCCCATACAAAGGGACTTCATCAAAATAGGAAAACTTTCGTTAATATATAAAACTGAATGTCATCGTGTATGTCGTGGCTAAAAGACTTCGAATATACTTCAATATGGCTGCGGGGGTATTTTAGCTTCGGTACCCTGCCGAAGCTCCATCCTTACTAGTTTTTTCTGAATATAAAACATTTCAAGAGTATTTTGAAAAAAATTTCAAGAAAATCGTGATAAAATTAACGAAGATGCAGCGCTTCAAGTGATTATACCTCACTTAAAATCGAGACTTTAAATCGATATTCTGGAAAATAAAATTTTTAAAGTCGGTGAACACGATACCGCAAAATCTACTTGACCGATCGTTTTGAAATTGTTGACACTATTTCTACACATAAAGCAACAGGTAATGTCGGAGCGTTTTTTCTTTTTTTTCCTATTTTAAAATAATAAAATAACCTCAATTTTTCAGCGAAAATCGCGTTTTTGACTTCAATACGCTACCAAAAAAAAAAAAAAAAACACTTAAAAAACAATTCTCCGGTATTACCTCGGGAAACATATTACCTTTTAAAATAATTTTGTATTTTTTTTTTCAGGTGATCCGCTAACCTCTAATCGAGGCGCCTCCGGAGAATCGCTGCCACGAATTTATTTATCGATCATTTTTAATTTTTGTTTTCTTTCCAAATATACTTAAGAAGCCAAACTATAACATGTATATGAAATAAATACACCAAAATTATTCATGTCTCCAAAAAAAAAAATCATGAAAACATGCCTTTTTCCGCCTTTAGAACAGTACCATCACCTTAAGAAAATGCTCTCAGACGTCTTTCAATGAAATAAATTAGGATTATATAAATTTCGCAATATTCTCTAATAAATGTAATGTATATAGTAAAAATCTAATGTTGTAATTACTTCATATAGCCTTAAGTTTAATGTCTAATCAGTTAGGGTAGAAACCCGTCATAAATACGGCAATTTTGAGTCTCCTTATGTAGATACTGCGTTTTATCCTAGAATACCTCAATTTTCTGTATATATAAAACTGCGGCAATTTTTATTTTAGAATCTTAAAAAGGAATCTTAAAATTGATTATATGACGGAAAATACAATATAATCAATTTTGGTTTGCATGCCAGATGCCGCACTCTTCCTTATGATGGCAGTGTTATTGTACTTTCTGAACTAAAGCTCTGCAAAGAATCATCAAAGCATTCTAGTTCAGAGCTGCCGTTTAATAAATCTGATAAGTAGTACAATTTGAGAAAAAATAGTAGTAAAGGTAGTACGGATAAAAAATTTTGGTAGTTTTGTTAGTACGAATGAAACACATTTTATTTTTCCTAACATAATTGCATTTCACTGCATATTATTTTTACTCAAAGAAATCATATGAGGAGTTTTATACGTAATAATGTTTGGTGGCTTTATCAATCCAATTAATCAGATTTTGGACAACACGCATGAATTTTTTAAAAATTAGCTGAATATCTGTTTTCAAGCAAATGCCCTGAAAATTATTAACACGACCACTTCCAATTTTGCGAAATTCCTGATGTCAATGCGGATTCCGCTGCAAAAGTTTTTGGCCTTTACCTCTGAACATAAAAATGTGCGTTTATCGGCTTTTAAACGATCATTCCTCCTATAGCGAGTTTTAAAAAAATACCAACTCAATGTCGATCCATAGAATAATATTTGATGAAAAATAAAAGATTTATTATGTGAAAAACTGGCAATCATAAACAAAAATTTTATTTTAATCATATTCTGTTATAAGGTTTTCATTTTAATATTTAAAGAAAAATATTTGAAGACTAGTTTTAAATGCAATATAAATTGTGCAGCTAATTGTTTGATCAAAATAAAAACTAAATAAATGAACATAAAAAGGTAACTTTCGACTAGAATTCATTTGAAGCTTAAAATAATTATAATTTTAATGGGCTTGTTTCACCACCTAACCGAAGTGGAGTTTATCTCGCAAATAAATGTAATTATATACCATAGCTCACTTGTAGAACGGCCTTTATTGACAATTTTTTCGAAATCCACTTTTTTACATATGTATTCTCAAAGACCAACCTCAAAGGCCAATTGGAGCTGTAACTTCAAAAATACCAATTTTATAATATGATATCAAAAAGCCATGTAATCAAAAATTGTCGTTTTCTATAACACTTTTTTGTGTCTTCTGAACAAAATCAAAAATGTCAATTAGGGCCGTTGTACAAGTAAGCGACAGTAAGATAAGTAGGTTATATGGATCAATTTTGGGACTTAATTTTTTTATATTTTGAAATTAATGTTGGTGAAGGCACCAATTTTTCAGCGTCATTTCCATCCATTAATTCTTTTGACATTAAAATAGAATTAACCGTAGCCGTCATAAGCGAATTTCGTTTTTTATCTTTAATTAGACTTAAATCGGAAAACTTTCTTACTGCAGCCGCACTGCTATGAGGAAAGGAAAGAATGGATCCAACAAAGCAACGAAGTTTTGGAAACATGGTATTACCCAAACCATTTTTCAGTCTAAAGACATGGGTCCAAAATTCTTCCAACTCCAAATCGTATGCTATATTTTTTAAATTTAAAAGACTTCTCCATTCCCCATCAAGAATTTAATTTCAGATTCGTCGATAAAATTCGGAAATATTGTCATAAGTGGAACAAGACTTGGAGCTAAGTTTTTTGGATCAATGCCTTGGAGAGATAATAAAACTTCGTCATTAAACCTGATCCGAGACATAATTTGCTTGCAGAGTTCTATGTAATACAAACGACAATTTAATTTAACGTCTTCTATTTCTGATAAATTTATAGTCCCTTTGTTAATTATAATCAATGCCTTAGCTCCAATTTAAATATCGTTGAAATCTAATAAAATATTTGAATTATCTAATTCTTCTCCATTAGAAAATACTAAATCGCAATACTCAGCCTTGATAAAATTTTGAAGAATGGTTTTAAAATATGCTTTAATTGTAGGTAATAATACGTGAATCCTTGCAGATTCAGCTTGGAATTCGCTTGGAATTCGAGTTCATAATACAAAAAAAAATGTTGCAAGGGAACCCACTGTTCCAATATTCGTGAAACAACATTTTCTAACGAAAGCCATCTTGTTGGTGCCAGTTTCAGAACCTTGTGGATTTTGACAGAAAAATAGTCCTGAAATTCTTGAAATTTACTTTGTCGGTTAGGACTATGTGCAAAAAATGAATATATATTTCTAGCCAATGCTTCTACATGCTTAGGTATCCTTTTCGAAGCAGCAGAAGAGCATAAATTAAGTGAATGACACACGCATCCCATTACATACAAATGTGGTTGTTTTTTTATAAGGAGTGACTTAACGCCACCTTTGTTACCCATCATAACAGACGCATTATCGGATGCGAAACCCACAAGATTCTGAAATGGAATTTCTAGCCTCTGGAAAAAGTCGACTATCGCGGAATAAATTGAATTGCTGTCAGACGAATTTAAAGAAATAAGTCCCAGAAATCGATCCAAAACTCTATCTTTACCATAATCATAATAACGAATTAATAAAACTAAACACTTTTTTGACGAAACATCGGTAGTTTCATCAATTATCAATGAAAACTTTTGATCACACAAAATATTTGCGATTTGTTTTTCACCATCTTCCATTAAAATAGAATTAATTGTTTCAGCTACTTTTGTCCTACCACATTTAATGCATTTAACAAGTTCAGAATCAGAGCTCACTGCTTTAATAAGAGCAATTAAAGGATTTATCAAACAAAATGGTAAATTTTGTTGAACTAAAAACATAATTATCCTCAATTCAGCTGTCTTTATTTTTGTATTTTTATTTTGATAAGCTTTTATGCTGTCTTGTTCGGAAATTAACGGCTGCTTTTGAAGAGCATCAACTGACTTCATGTGCGATTTCGTGTTTTCATGCCTTACTAAATGCGTTTTATTATTTACCATAAAAACTCTGCAGGACTTGCAAAAAGCTTTCTCCGACTTGCCAGCAACCTTCTTACTGAGCCAACTAAACTCTTCTAGCCAGGAATTTCGAAAACCCTGCTTTCTGCATTTCTTTTGCGCATGGGACTCTTATTTTTCTCTGGAACCGATGAATCCGATGAAGTGACTATGTCCGTATTATTTTCAGCAGCATGCGTAGAAGAAATGTGGCGTCCATAGTTCTGTTCTGGAATCAAAGTCTCATTTGAATATGATTCCTCATTATCGACAAGCACGCAAGAAATTTTAGCCGCTGCAAAAGTGGATGAACTTTGAGGAGACTTTGTTGCCAATGCTTTAGGAACAGTAAGTTGTTTTTTTGAATCAATTGATTTCTGCACGGGAACCACATAATCCTCATCGCTTTCTTCTTCATCGTCAAATACCACGTACCTTTTTTTGGAAACACTTAATGACGAAGTTGAGCTTGAAGCAGGATCGCTATATGAAGGTTGTAGTGACAAAGATTCGTTTTTGCGGGTTTTTATTAAAAACCTTAAAGAAATAAAGTTATTTTATATAAAAGTGTTTAAAAACAATTATAAGCATCATACTTATCCATGCTGGTCTTTTTTTCTGAATTCATCAATTACCAAATTTCTTTTAATAAAAAGTGCACCAAGTTCACTATCGGCATTTTTAAAATATTTAAATGTGAATGAACAAAAACACAAACTGCAAAGCAGGCGACGAAAAATGAAACGAATAACTGATGGGTACGTTCAGTGAAAATAATTTGTATGCATGTATAAGGGTAGCAACACATCATAGTTAATTTTTGCAGAATGAAAAATTTTATGTGTATAAGGAAATTATTTTTCAGAATTTCAAAAATAGTAGCACAAATTAAGTTTAAGTAGTATGGTAGTACGCGTGACTAATTAGTAGTAAAAACACTACAATTGTAGTACTTTCGGCAGCACTGTTCTAGTTATGTGTTGTTATATTTTCTTATATTAACTTGTATCGGTTTCGCTCTCTATGCATTGAGTATGCATGGAATAGTTCTCTTTTACATAACGATAGAACATGTATGAGAGTGAAATTATTAAGCATCAAGAATACTAATTTAAGAACATATGCAACGAACAGATATATCGGTAATATTGTGATCTCTACTTGGAATTTATTTCATAAAAAAAAAACATAAAAAAGGCATTTTTGTCGGAAAATTAATGAAATTAAAAATTAATTAATAAATAAATGTGGCACAAGTACCTTATATAAAGCCTTTCACAGAATCCATAGCCATTACACCATTACTTTTTTTTAGTAGCATAGAAATAGTAAAAGCATTTTTAGTAGCATAGAAATAGTAAAAACATGTGATACACACAAAGAAAACTATCTTGAATATCCATTTTGAATGGATGTATCCAATTAAAAGAGTTAAAACAGTTAATCTGTTTAGTGCAGCAGATAAATAGAAAAAAGTTTGCACTACAATGAGAGCCAGAGAAAGAGATGATACGATCTCTGCTCAATCCAAACCTTGTAAGAATAAGATAAGCTCTACTCGTTGTTGTATTTGTATCAATAATATCAAATTTTTACTTGTTTTATCTGTTTGTACCAAGGTTGATTTATAAGGTTGTCGCAGGGCTGATCGCACTCTCTTCGCAGTACCCATAATTGTCAAAACCAGCCAATTTTGCGAATGACTACGAAAGAAGAATGGGTGATAAAAGAGAGCACTTGCAGATTTTCTACGAGCTGTCAACTTCGATTTGACAATTATGGGTACTCGCTCTCTCCCTTGCGACAACCTTATAAATCAACCTTGGTTTGTACAAGTAAATGGATGGTTCTCTGCAGACCTTTATTCTGAACTAAAAATGGTAAAACTACCAAAAGCGAGTAGGAGTAAGAAAAAATATCTCAGAAGCAAAAGAAAACACAAAAACATACAAACGATTTTCGGACTAAAAATTTGTAAACTGTCAAATAAATCGCTTGTCAAAATGTTGATGTGGCTCCTATCAAGTGGCAGCATTAAAAATCCACACACTTAAATCCATATTTTTAGTTGATTTTTACACTATTCACCATGTTTCCAGTTTCCATTCTAATAATTTCTATTTATTTCAAAGGATTAATATGTAATAACTTTTTCTTATTTTGATATTGTCAAGAATGTTTTATTATCCAGATTTACTTTTTTAACGAACAAGCAACGGTTCTTGTCTGTAATGGTTTTATTAAATTTAGTAAATATTTATAAAGTTTAGTTAAATGAACACAAATAAATCTAGCAAATATTTCAATTTGAAAGGCTGATGCATCACGTCGCGTTGGTAACCTTTGACTGACTTCCTCGTACTCTATCGTGTTCAGCCGAGAGCAAAAGAAGCTCCTTACGCACACGCTGACAATATTTTTCGTTTATATTAGATCTGTTCGAGTACCCAAAAGATTTTAACAAATTTTACAAATTGTTAAACTAAATCCGTTCGTTTACCCAAAAAACTTGGAAGTGAGATAGAAAATAAGAGATTGCTGGCTGATTTTCTATTTGCAAGAATTTTCATGACATAAAAAAAATCAAATGCCTAAAACAGATGTTTTAAATGTACAAAATAAATAAAAATCGGGTAAGCAAATGAAATTACATATATACATACGTATTATACGAACATATATTGAATTTATGCGCGTTGAATTCATTGAATATGAAAGTCATGCGCAAAATTTTTTCGCCTTTTCTGAAATTTTAAAAATTAACTATAAGCTGAAAGTCGTATTTTTTTTGTTATTTTCTTTTCAGCTTTCTGACAGTTCGACATGCATTGCAAAATTTTAACAAATTTTCTGTTCGGGTATTTTTTTACTGGCAAGTTTGTACTGTAAAAGTACGCGAACAGACCTATTTATATTTCTTAAGAAATTTGACACTTTTACCAGCAACAAATTTTAGAATAAAATTTGTACTTTATGCATAGGGGAAATTTTTGAGTCGCTCGCTTTGATTCTCTTTTACAATTTTAACTATTTTCCGAGTACTCTTTTTGGACTAAAAATTACAAAATGGACTTCAATTTGAAAAAAGTACTTTTCGCTAGTTTCTAATGCATGTATAAATTTTCATAAGAAATATAAATAATTCATAAAAGAGTACTTTTCGCTAGTTTTTAATGCATATACACATTTTTCGATATGACTATTAACTGAAATGAGTGTACAATTGCAACAAATAAATTCGTACCAGAAAAATTTATCTGCTAACTCCAAATATAAGCATAATACAAATTGTGATTGGGGGCTATGGTTTGAGTGATTTTTTTAGGCCAAAGAACCGCTGCTGTAGATCCTGTGTTTAATTCCAATCAGACATAAAGAGCATCTTTATGTATATCACAAGCGAAACTGTTCGTTTCGAATGCTGAGATGACACAAAGGTGCCCAAAATGTTTTTTAATTGAAATAAATATTTCTGTTCGACTATTACCTCTCTGCAGACAATGACAAAACTCAAAACATTAGTCGTTCGGAGTTGGCATAAAACTTGTGGGTCCAATTCTCAATCATTTGTGTACAAACATTTAAAAACACGCACAATGCAATTGATCATAAGAAGCTCGGTCGAAGTCCTTTCAATGGCCAATTGAAATAAAATAAATGAAATTGAACTATCAAATGGTATTAAATTAAAAGTCAATTCGGTTGGAGTTAAAAATGATTTTATTTAGGATTTACAATAATTTTATTGTATCGAAATAAAAATTTTTCAATTGTATAATATATTAATGAAGGCCATTCATACAGTCAATCGTATCAGGCTTACCAAAATTGTATTTTTGTCAAGTACAGTTTATGTTAATAAAGGTATTGTATTTATTCCGTTGCTGCACAAACGAATAACAAATTCGGTTAATATATTTCTTGCATTTCATAGATATGATCTATAGAATTTGAATTGTTGGTCCTTTTCGTCTTATGGTTTCATATCCTCAGTAGTTCTGTTATCGGTAATGTGATTTGTTGATTGGCGAGTGAATGTCTGCGTCAGTTTTCATCTACATGTGTTCCATCTACGTAAGGTGTATTGGTTAATGTTCTTGTATCATGTTGTCTGTTAGTTTATTTTTAATTTTAGGATTCAGATTATTTCAGTAACATGGATTATTTTTATTGGTATTTGTAATGTTTTATATTTTAGGTTTAAAGGTCTGCGAAAATAGAAAAATAAAATATTTGCATTATACTGCAAAAAGTCGTTCAAGTGTTAAATGTACTATTTATGTAAGAATTTCACGAAGAAAATTAACAGATTAAAATCTATCGTCTGAAGTCAGGCAGATATTAATAAAAATCTCATTACTTACCTAAAGTGAGTGAAATCTAAAAAAAAATGTATCAAAAATGTTAAAACAATTCTTACTTTTAATTTCTGCGTAGACGCTTTCTTCCGCTGTCATCACCATCTCCACCCCCACCACGTTCTTCAGCTTCCATAACCTGTTTTAAATTTACGAAATTAGATGTTCTTAAAAAATAGTGCTAACTTTAAACCTTTATTTTCGTGCCACAAATTTCAGCGCCATTCAAGACTTGAATTGCTTTCAACGCACTATCTCTATCTGCATATTTCACATATCCACAATTTTTATTTGGCAATAGATAGACATCTATGAGTCCCTTCCAGCAGGAAAATACATTTTTCAATATTGACTGAGGCAGATTCTATAAAAATGTAAAAATAATTTTCATTTAAAAAACTTATGAATTGAGTATATGAAACTGAGATTACTGATGCCAAAACTATAAAAAGACGTTGAGCCACTGGTGCATCAGATGAAGCAAGTTGCTGAGCTGATGGCAAGGGTACATTGCATATAGAATCCTTCTTGGTGCGCTCTGAAAACAAATGAGATATTAATTAAAAGTTCATCCATTGTATACAACATATTTTACTGTCGATAAACGAAGTGTCCATGCGAGAGGAGCTCATTCCAGCGACTTTTACGATAATACGTTCACCCATTGGATACTCAAGACCATGGAGTTTATCTCTTTAAGAAAACAAGTTATATATTTGAGATTTAAAATTTACATTCAAGTGTGTACTTTGCATAGATAGCAGCTTCAGGATTATCGTACACCACAATTGCCTCATTTGTTCTTGGGCCATCTGCAGAAATTTTAAGAATTCATTACTTGAAACAACAATCGATGCACAAAACACCATACATTCTCTTGTTATCTGACAATAGTCTAACCCTGGAATAATGTCGAATAGACGCCAGAGCTGATCTTGGTTAACGCAAACACTTGCAATGACTTCTAAACATGTAGGTTGAGGAACTGCAACGTTCTGCATACGAAGGAAAGCAGCCATATCCGTATTAATTGAAGTGTTTGTCCAATCGTTGTAAGAACTATTGTTGTAGTTGTTATCAGAACCACTCCCACGACTTCTACTGAAAGAATTATCCTCAAAGGGCCGACCGTACTGGTCCCTTTGGTTCCTGGTTGATCCTTTTGGCTCTGCAAACACAGCTTTATACTTGGGACTGCAGTTCTCAAACGCAATGGCTGCGTGATAAAATCTAATTTTTTTTTCATTAAGTAGCGTTGCGATTATTTGAAATATATTCGAAACCTACTTTGTAAATCTGACATAGCCAAATCCTTTGGGGTTTCCTGTTCCCTTTTCCTTTACAATGGTGACTGTCTCAACATTGCCCCATTGCGAGAACTCGTCTCTGATCTCATCTTCAGTGGCTTGCTTTGATATAACAATAAAAAGTCGGATATATTTCTCCTGTTCATTTTCAGATTTGTTGGACCCCTGATTACGACTTCATTAGAAGTTGTACGAAATATATATTATAATAACCTAGAAAGATCAGAAAGCACGTTACACTTACTTGGCAGCAACCAATACTTTTAAAGGCCTGTCTGTTTTGCCAATTGATTTGCCATTCATTTCCTCTTGCGCTTTAGCAGCATCTGAAGTTTTAGCATACTTCACGTAAGCAATACCTTTATTTTCTTGAGTATGCTTGTCTTTTACAACCCAGATATCTTCGATATCTCCAAATTGTTCAAACGCATCACGAAAATCTTCTTCAGTATGAGACTTATTGCAAATTATAAATAGGCGCGACATTGGAGGATCGTCATCATTTGAGTATTCTCGACCTCCACCACGGTTTTCACGTTGACCATCACGAGATTGCGAACGATAATCAGACATTTTCAATTTTTTTTCGATTTTTTTATCAATTCTTATTATATTTCAATATTTTATAAAACCCGGCAATGCTGAAAATTTTGCTGATAAACGCATAAAAGATGGCGCTTAAAAATGTATCTATACCAACACGAAGAGATGAAAATAAACACTTATAAAATCCCTTTTGGGTCTGTGCCAAGCATGGTATGTGAGCCAAGGAGATCCCATGGTATAATAAAAAAAGGTAGTGTGATGGTGTAAGAAGACCAGGTGGAATTTTTCACCAATCAACAATCACAGCAAGAAGTAAAAGTGGGTTTTTGTTTTTATTTTTTCCTTGATGTCTGCATTTGCATATGAAGTCGGGGATTTCTCTCCTAAAAGTTGTTTCTGTTGATTTTATGCCATAGCCTACATTTAATTTTTGATAAGTTTAAGTAAAGGCAAAGTGAAAGTTTTAAGCAAAAGTTGAAACTTTTGTGAATTTTTCACAAAAATCTTTAAAATACTTTTATTATAAAAACACGATTATTTTATACTTACTAAACTTTATGACTTATGAAACTTTATGAAACTTAGGAAATGAAAAAAATATTATTTATGATTAAAAGTCAAAGTTATTATATAAGAGTTATTATTAACTTTTAATTTTAACTCTGATCGGATAACTCATTAAGAGTAATAGTTATTTTTTAAACTTTATGAATAAAAGTCGGTCGAAGTCAAAGAGTATACAAAGACTTTCATTCTTTAAAATATTTAATAAAGGTCTTTGAAGACTTTTATCTAAAAAAGTCAGTCATATGAGTGTTTTGAGACTTTTATATTTTAAAAGTCTTCATTCATTTTGAATTTTTTAAATTTATATAAATTTTTAAGTCTTTTTTATACTTTTATCGAGACTTTTATATATAAAAGTCTCCAATAGCTCTTGTTACTGTCGTTTTTTAAAAAGAAAAGTCTTTTGAACAAAAAGTCTTTAAAGAATTTTATATAATTTTTTAAAGAATAAAAGCCTCAGAAGACTTATGTTTCAACTCTTGAATAAAAGTAAAAAAATGAGGAATAACTTTTATACTTACAAATAAATGTTAACAGTTAACTTATAGTTTTATAAATACAAGTTAAAAGTAAATTTTAACATTTTTTCTGAAGAGTACCTTTATGTAATATAAGCAATTCTGAAAGCGTTTTTGAAAGAATACATAAAAAATTGTTTTGACGTTACTTGCATGTATGTGACGTTGTAACAAAGCGATGCGAGAAGTGTAGGACCATTTGGCTTGCAGAATAAAATGGTCTGTAATCATCTGAAAAAAATGTATATTTGTAAATTAAATACTTATATAAATAGTGTATACAACATACGACAATAATTTATCCAGACGACATTTTTTATGTACTTGTTTGTTGAAATCAATAAAAAAACTTTATATCAATATCTTTGTCCATTTATTTGTAGTATTCTTTCAAAAAACTCATTTAGAATCACTTATATTACATAAGGGTACCCTTAAATGAAAAAGTTAACAGTCAGACATAGCTTAAAAAAATATTTCTTAAGAGTTATTTCAAGTGTCCTGGTTTTTAGACCAACTCAAAATCTAATAAAAGTCAACTGTGGATAAAAAGCCGCGAAGTACTAAGGCAACCATTCCAGGATTTGTGAGAAACAATTCTTCACAATGGACTTTATTCACACTAAGCGAACAAGACTTATGCTACTTATATTTAACCACTACATTTAAGGGGTTACATGACATTGGCAGTTTTTTTAAATCGACTTTGTTTTAATAATTTTGTATTTAAGTAAATATTTTTAAGATTCTAAGAAAAAATTTCATAATTTCATGGAAAAATTCCTACGGGTTCAATAGTTACAGCCGGATTACTAAGAGCGTATTTTTAATTTTTGCGCTTCCTACGTACGGCAGCTGGTATATACTTGTTTTACTTGCTACCTGTCTTTTGGTGGTTGTTATTTCGTACCTACTTGAAGGGTGAAGGGTGAGGCCCGAATTGCTAACCGATTGCAAAAAACTATAAGAAACAGCACAACACAAGATAACGAAGGCATACAGTACGAAGCAGGCATGGCAGATTGAAGGTAACCTTTTTTTTCTTTGTTCACAAACTTTGAACGCGTTTATCTCGAAACCATGTTTTTCGTACTGGTTGCGGCACTAGCGGGTTAATTTTTTGACGAAATTTTATTTTTTTTTTAGTTTTTTAAACTTGACTGCTATCGTATGACACGAGTTTTTTTTTAATTTTTTTTTAGATTTTTTATGAATTTTTAAAGTCAATATTTTTTTCGAAAAAACACACTTTCAAATTGGGAACATCACCAAAAATTTAAAAAAAAATTTAAAAAAAGCTCGTGTCATACGACAACCAATTTTGTGAAGATTTAAAAAAGTAATTTTTTTTTTCAGATCGGACAATTTTTGCAACTCCCAGCGCTGCAACCACGAGGCCCCGTTTTTTTCTCTACCGCCAGTTTGGAGCTCTATAAAACCATGTTGGAGGGAAACATATATTTTTTTGAATTTTTTTCTTGTAATTTGTTCAATTCTCTACAATAATTAAAAAAATTTTGGAAAAATGTTTGTTTTTGACTGAGTTATAAAGTTTTAAAACAAGGTCTGTTTTCTCTGCTGCGAATGTCATGTCCCACCTTAAATGATCAAATCAGCTGATTATCAAAATACAAGATTTCATTGAGGGCTCATTCACAATAACGTGTAAATATTGTATATTTTGTAAAAATTTATAACAAATACATCACATCGTCAATACCCCTATTGTTTGCCGATTTCTAATAATAATACAATAATCAACATTGTTTGCACCTACTCGCTACATTTTGACACTTTATGCCCATAGTGACAGTTTTTCAACAGCTGATTTTCAGCGAATAAGACTACCTGGTGATTATGATAAAATCCCTTTTGGGTCTGTGCCAAGGAGAACCCATGGTATAATAAGACAAAGTAGTGTGATGGTGTGAGAAAACCAGGTGGTAGAGAATTTTTCACCACACCTTAAATTGAAATTAAAGAGAGTAAAGAGATTCACCACACCGATTTAGCATGTCAAAATTATAAAATACGGTGCTGCCGTATCTTAAAAAAATATCGATGAAAATCCAAGTATGTTCTTAGTGTTTTTGTTTAATTACTTAACTATGATGGCTTGTTATAAGTTCGTAAGCTTCGATGTTCGACAATTTGTCGAAAATTGGTATGTTGTAGCACATTCGACAGGTGATGGTTTAATAAATATCGTTTTGTTTCCTTTTTTCAGATAACTTTATTGGGTTTTTTTAACATACTACATATATTAACAATGAAATTTCGCTTCGATACATTACATTATTGTACATTAAATTATATTATCTGTAATCTATCGTTATAAATTACTCAGCAAACAAGTTATTAGATATACAACATCTTGCTAAAATAATTATTATTTAAATGAATTTTTTAAAATTAAGGGTGATCTTTAAAAAAGAATGGAGTTTTGTCAACAACATTTTAAATAGGACACATGGCAAAGAAGATATTATTTGCCTTAAAACAGACCGACTTAACTATCTTCAATCATAATGAAATAGCTAATGAATTTAATAAGTTTTTTCCAGTATCCGAACTGAAATTGTCTCCACTCATGGGCTCAATAACACTCTGTGTATTTGTATCATAAATTAATACAATAATCCGTCCAGTATATTTAGAGCCAATATCTTCCTTTGAAGTTTTTAAAATTATAATGTCTCTTAAAAATTCAAATTCCACTAGAGAAAATAGCTTTTCTTCAAATTGTATCAAAATATTGTGTTTAATATATCGGACATCCTTTGCCACATTTTTAATAAAAGCTTGGATAGGGGTATCTTTTCTGAAGCACTTAAATCCGCTGAAGTTACTCCTTTATTTAAAAAAGGTGATAAAAATATTTTTAATAATTATAGGCCTATATCTATTCTACCTTCTTTCTCAAAAGTTTTTGAAAAAGCATAAAGAACTAGAATGATTAATTTCTTAAATAAGATAAATTTTTCAATAACTGTCAATTTGGCTTCAGACTGGGATTGTCAACGGAATAAGCTCTCCTGGAATTTTGTACAAACATCTTTAATTTCAGAAACAAAAAAAAAGTATCTGCTGCACTGTTTGTAGAAATTACAAAAGCATTTGATACAGTTGATCATGACATACTATTAAGGAAATTGGAAAAAAGTGGTTTTAGAGACAATATTTATAACTGGCTTACCTCATATCTGTCTAACAGAATGCAGAGTGTTAAAGTGAAAAACCACTTCAGTAGTTTCATAAATATTAATATAGGTGTCCCACAGGGATCGGTACTAGGTCAAATTTTGTTTTTAATATGTATTAATTCGTTGTTCTCACAAAATCTCAGTAGTAATTCTGTTGCTTTTGCAGACGATATGGCTTGCACTTATTCATGTGATTCTCTTTTAAGCCTAACTATAGCTATTAATCATTATCTTGGAGTGCGTAGACACTGATTTACAACGCATAAGTTGGTTTTAAGTGAGAAAACAAAAATTATGCTTTATAATATAGCTGGTAAAGACTTAAATATAAAAAAGTTTAACTATCATAGTGCGAATTGTGCAAAGTACTTAATTGGAAGCGACATTTGTACTTCGGCAAACCATTATCATACCTATGTCGATTCTAATTCTTGTTCCTCTGTCTTTCTATTTCATGTGTTAATTCTTTTTAATATTTAGCACTATTAATTGACTCCAAAATGAGCTGGGTTGATCACACCACAGCACTTTAAAAAATATTTGATGGTTGTTATAAAGCAGTTTTTCCATTTAAGGCAATTTTGCTCGCTTAAGCTTTTAACTAACATCTACTTTGGTCTTTTTCACTCTAAACTTGAGTATGGCTTGACATGTTGGGGTGGTACACATAAAAACAAAATATTGCCGTTACTTACTGCCCAAAAACACGCCATTAGAATTATTGGTAATCGTTCTCGAACTGTAAGCAGCCTTCCGCTATTCAGTGAACTTAAAATATTGACTCTTCAAGATTTATATTGCTTTTGAGCATTAAAGATGTTCTTCAATAGATCTGAACAACCTATTGATAGAAGTGATTTGAATAATGAGTTAAGGTCATCTAATCGCAATCTCTCGTCAATCCCACCACATAGCCTGCAACACTTTCTGCGGTTCTATTCTTCGACTGCCCCTTGATTGTTTAACAATCTACCTTATGACAGCAGGTGCAGACGCATTAAATCCCGTTTCCTTACAGATGTAAAATCTTGGCTATTTAACTTAAACTACTGTGATATAAATGTTATGTTATGTTATTGTAAAAATCAACGTTTTTTTTTCTATATTTCTAAGAGACCCAATGAATTTTCTTTAAATTTTTGATTTTAATATGAATATATGCTCGATACTAGTTCTTTTTGAACTACAGGGCATATTAATATTAATCATATTTAATTGATATTTGATTTTACGATGTATAATATTAATTTTAATAATGTTTTAAATATTATTATAGATTTTTAAGTCATATTTAAATTATAATATATCTTTGTACTTACTAGACTTAAGCCAAAGATTCAATTCAATTATTAAAAAAGTTTTGAAGTTTTTTTTTAAATTTATTCATTTCGCCATAGGCCATTCACAATAATTTCGTTCTTTTAGTGCGCTGGTGGTTTTTTTATTTTTTATCTGCGAATGTATTAAGCAAATATATATATATATACCCTACCTTAATATACAAAAGCCCTAACTCAAAAGCCCTTAACTCAATAGGGGAAGGAAAAAAATTTTATAAAAAATTAAGTTCTATAATTTCGATTTTTTTCTGTAAACCAATTTTTTATTAAAATGTATTAGTGATGTTATTATGTAACAATTTTTATACTGCAGAAATGGCATAACTTTGTTTTTTATCAAGTTTGTTTCTTCTGTAATGTAAAAAAAATAAGCTGAGGCCTTTCTATATTAAGGCAGCGATATATAGCAAATTTAAAAATATCTATATAACGTGGAACAAAGAAAACATTTTTCTTTAAGTTCCAACAGATTATATAAAAAAAATTATAAAGATGAAATAAAAGCACTTTCGAATTTTCAAACACATAATTTTCATTTATGCTATACAGATTCTTTGTCAGACGACAATAAAAAAAAAATGATTGCCCCCAGACTGTCAAAATATTCTGACAGGGAGAGAGCAACTGTTAATTGGTGCCAAATTTTATTGGCTGCGTTCATGATACAATAATAAGGTAGGGTATGGAGATTCACCACACCGACCTCGAATGTCAAAATGTGTTTTAGTATTGCCCCTTTTCCTTATTATTTATAAATGTGGGTCAAATAATAAGAAAGGAAATTATTTGTAGGATAAATACGATTAATTAGGAAAAATGTATTGACAACGAAATAAATCGCTGTTTTGTGTTTTTACAGACTTTGTTTTTAGTAAATTATTATTGGCCATTTTTCTTTTTAGCTTCTTGTGCTCTTAATTTTTTTTATAAAATTTTTATACTCATGTCCACTATAAATGTAAAACGCAAGCACAAAAAATGAAAATAAATCAAAACTTTGTTTTTAAATATTGGCGCATTGCTTTTATTTCATCTTATAGTCTTTTTATTTAATCTGTTGGAACTTTAAAAAAACTTAAGTTTTCTTTGTTTCACGTTATATGACAGAAGGCAGAATATCTTTTTGACTTTATTCAAAATTTTAAATTAATTATAAATTTATTTTAAAATAAAAAGTATTCATAAATCACAAAAACTCAAGTGCATGACTGTATAAGTATACTGAATGGAAAAGCTCCAAAAAAACTTCAAATATTTTGTAATACATAGTTAAATAATGTACCTCTCCGTTTTTCAGTGGCTACATGTTGTAACTTCACTTTCGAAGCGAATGTCGAAGCGAAATATCAATATTAAAGTAAGTAGTAGATACGTTCCAAAAAAACTAAAAGAATTGTCTGAAAAAATTAAACAAAGCGATATTTTATCAAAATTATCGTCTGGCGAGAGTGTTACAAGATACCAATTTTCAACAATTTGTCGAACACCGAAGTTTACGAAGTTAAAGCATGTCGCTACAGCTAAGTAATTTATCAAAAATGCTAAGAACAAACATGGATTCGCATGGATGTTTTTTCCAGGTCGGTGTGGTGAATCTCCATACCCTACCTTATTATTGTATCATGGCTGCGTTCAGCAGAAACAACTTTTGTGCAACCGGTTAGTGTGTGCCTCCTGAACGAAAAAGTATCAGCAGAGAGTATATATTATAAGAAGAGGACTTTTCTCGCTCTTAAGTTTTAACTCATTGCAAATATAGCAAGCAAACCGAAGATTTTCGAATTTTCGTTTTCGAAATGAAATGTGCACCCGCCACCATGGTTCTTGCAATGCAAATATAGCAAGCAAACCGAAGATTTTCGAATTTTTGCTTTCGAAATGAAATGTTCGCCGATTGCTTCCTTCAGAAGCGCTGACGATATTTGTTCAGTCGCCGCCATGGTTCTTGTTGGTTTTTTTTTATTGAAATGTATTCCTGCACAATGTTTACGTTTTTGGCTAGACTTGCTTGCATGGCTTTCTTTCAAAATGCTAACTATGTATTTGTATCTATGAAAATATTTAATGATTTTTAAGTCAAATAAAATATTTTTTATTTAATACAATTTATATTTTCAAATAAATTGGAGAAATTAATTTTTTAAGTACAATGCTTATTATTTATTTTTTTGACGCACTTACTCAACGTATTGAGTATTTTCCAATAAAAATTTAATTTTTTCAGAATAAGCGAGCTTTTATAACAAATTAAATAAATAACGCAAAATTACACGAGAAAACCCAATTTTTTTCACTATTTGATCACTTTTAAAACAATTGTGTTGACAGAAAATGTATCATACAGCACTAAACGCGTTCAGCAGGAACACAAGGGAACGTTAACTGATACTTGATCAGAGACACAACATGTTGTACCCATTATTTAATTTTTATTAGGTTGCACCAGATATTTGACGCCAGCTCACAAGAATAATAGCTTAAACACATTAACGACGACAGCAACATTGCTGCACGATTCAATTATTATAAGGTTGTCCAGATATTTGACGTCTACTCACAAGAATGTTTACCCTTATTTGAAGAGGAGAGCAAAAGAAAATTATTTTGTATAGCCATAAAAAGCACGCAGTAAAAATAAAAAATAAATACATTTGATAAATACAAATAAAAATACATTTGACTACTACTTTTTGAACAACTTGCTTGTGTTGAACCAAAATAATATTATAAGCTTTAAAAATGTTATGGTCACATTTTTGACGTAAAATAATATTGAAAAAATAAAACTTCTGACTGTTGTACGAATTTCATGAAGAGTTTGTATGAATATTTTTATTACATATATGTTTTTTTTTTATATTTGAGTAAAAATAAGTAAAAATTATAAAGTCAGTTTATATGTAAAATTTATTGGAATAATGTTGTCAAAATAGTTTAAAATAGCTTCTTTAACCAAAAGTATAAAAATAGTGATTTTTACATTTGTGTTTGGGAAAATCAAAAATTTTTATTTGTTTCCTCTTTTGACAAAAGATAGCTAGTTTTGTTCAGTCAACGCAGAACTTTTTTTATATTATATATAAAACTATATTTTATAGTTAATGGTTGTGTTAATATGTCTTCTAAGTGTTTTGTGATATAACCATTGTCATTTTTTCAAGAATGTAGAAGTATTTTTAATGTAGAATTACGTCTTACAGCACGTTTGTCATTTTTGGGGGTCTTTTCCACAAATTTTTTCAAGCACATCGTAACGATATGGAGGACACTTTGGAATATACTTACAGCCTTTAATATTCATCTTACAAAGATAAAATATATGTCAAAAATTAGTTATATCTTATATCTATATAATAAGAAAAATCATGAATTGATGCTTCAGTTGCTGTTGACGTTCTTATGGTTGTTGCTTTTGTTCGTGCCGAAATCACGAACGCAACATCGTGTTGTTTCTTGGAATGAATTGTTTTATGAATATTTCTCAGTAACGGCTTGTATTGTTGTTGTTATTAATACGTATGTGAAATTTACATTTATGTTATATATGCATATCAGCTGCTTTCATTTCTAATGCGATTTCTCTAGAATACGATTTTCACAGAGCAATGGGCTATTTTTTTGCCTCCCCACAAATCGACCCGGCCTAATATACATATATGTTTTTATATTTAAGTTAAAATAATTAATAAATTATTTAGTCAGTTTAAATGTAAAATTTATTGCAAAAATGTTTTTGAAATAGTTTAAAATAGTTTTATTCGTATTTGGGAAAATCAAAAAATTTTACTTTTTCCTCTTTTGACATCAGTTAGCTAGTTTTGTTCAATCAAAGAAGAACCTTTTTTTATAATACATATAAAACTATATTTTATGGTTAATGGTTGTGCTAATATGTCTTCTAAGTGTTTCAGGATATAACTTCTTTCGGGAAGACCACACAACTATGGATGTGACTCGAGGAGGGGTCTCAGAGTCTGCCAGTTTGACCTTCTTCGTCCAACGAGAAGGAGGTGGTCGTAAGACCTAGATGATGACAACGATAAATAAAAATATAAATAAAAATTAAAATAAAAAAAAATAGACGGGCATTCTTAAATGCCAAAGGGGTGCAGCCTTCAGCTACACCAAACACGTAGTCTTTAAACGCTCTCCTTGGCAAACAGCCAACAGACGCGCAGTCTTTAAATGCTCCTGGCAGGAAGCCATCCAACAAACCTGCGACGAAAGCTGATGTCTTGGCAACCAAACCTGACACCAGTGGAAGTAGCAAGCAAGCTTCGGCTAAAAAGGAGCCGCCCACCTAAAAGACGGGTAATGTTTCTTGGAAAGCAGCGCACAAAGTAAGGGACCGCATAGTACGAATTCCCGATATTTGGCGCACCGAGGAGCAGAACTCGTCCTTGAAGTGGGCGGTGGGTATCATAGGAGAAGCTAATGTGCCTGTGAAACCGATGCACACAAAGCGCCAGAGATCTCTAGAGGAGGTCCCTCAGCCAAAACCGGAGAAAATTTATGGTAGCACAGCCACTCCAAAGCTTTTCAGCGAAATCGCAGTTGGGCAAATTACCATTGCGATATTCGACAAAAAGCGATCCGGACGGCAGCGTTTCACCTGAAAGATGGAGGAAGGTGGTAGTCAAAATGGCTACTATCTTCATTCCACTAATGAAGGAGTTTCCCGGTAAAGGGAAACCCTTCCTGTCGCGACAGCGGATGGCATCAGGGCCACGTAAAGCTGATCGCATGCGCCGACCAAAGGTCTGTAGACCTTTACAAGATCGCAATCGTCAGAATAGGGGAGGTATGGCCGAGCGTGAGACTCGAAGTCGTTGATAGGGATCAGATCCCTAACATACCAAGAGCGCGTTCCCGAATCCCTACCGAACCATCTGACCCAAAAATGATCCTGGAGGTAATTCGGTTGGGAAACCACGATCTGCCAACGGCAAACTGGAAGGTGACACGGGTTGATGAGCCGAAGAGGAATTTTAGATCGGTAATTGTTGTTATCAGTCAAGAGTCCCTGGCTATCTTGTCATCCAAAGGTTTTATGGTAGAATATGGCTTCTCATCCGTACACCTACGGATCTTAAAAAAAAAATGAGGCGTTATTGGAGGAAGAGCAGGCTTCCAGCCCAATTAAGGACGACCCAGTCTGACATAACTGTTATGGGGGCGAATCCCACTACTAGCAGCCTTGATGCTGAGAGTAGTAGAGATTAACCTCCACCACTCAAAGGCTGCGTCCGCCAGTCTCATTCTCCGCCTTAGTAAAGACGGAGAAGACGTCGTCCTGATCCAAGAGCCGTGCGAATGCTGCGACCTGGTGTGCGGACTCAGGACTCAAATAACACGCTATTGTACACCAAATCTCAAGGTAAGCCAATAGCGTGTATTCTAATAAAAAATAACCTGAGTGCATTGACTCCCTCTAATTTCAGCAACAAAGACACCGTGGCCATAAGCGTCGAGATAGGCCAAATTAGTTTGTGACTTACCTCAGCTTACCTGGCTCATGACCATGAAGTCCATCCTGAGGAAAACGTTAGACAACTGGTGACCACAGCGGCATCGTAATAGAAGGGCCTGATTATTGGATGAGATGCGAACGCTCATAATGTGATCTGGGGCAGCTCAGACGCCAACGAACGAGGTGACTTACTTTTTGATTATATCCTCTCTACCAATCTTATTTTAAGTAATGCAGGCAATGAACCCACCTTCATATAAGTTAATTTATTTCGAGTTTAAATTAGATAAAAAAAATATTTTTATCGCGGTTAGCGACTTTGTTTATTTCAATCCAACTTAGAACTTAGAACTAACTTAACATTTTCTATATCTTATTATAATATACCTAAAACTGCTCTGCCGCTATTGCTATTATTGTTGCTGTTTGTTGTAGTGGTTGTAGCTGACGTTGGCGAAATAGCTGACGTTGGCATTCCCACGGTTTGATGAATGCAGCGGATGCGCGTGCATGGTGTCAGCTTATTTTATTATTTTAAATATTTGTTGAAACTTTGCTAAGTTAATAGAGGAACTTGATCCTTGTGAAGGCTCTTTGCCGGTGTTAGAAGTTTCTTTCTCTATTTTGGTTATGACTTCTATTGGATGTGATTTCTTTGCTAGTAAATATTTTAGTAATATGATGATTATTAGTGAAATTGTTATGATTGCGAAGCTTCCGCTGGTCCATAGATGTATTCCATTACTTGGTTCAAATGATTTAATGTACTCTGTGTTATTGATGTGGAGTTCTTTTAGCATTTGGAGAGAAAGGATTTCTGTGATTTCTGTATTTCCTGCAGATGGTTGAACTATTGCAGGGAGTGGTTTGACTTGAATAATTTCGTTAGAGGTGTAGATTGTTTTGTTAATCTTTATTGTAGTGTTTTGGAATTGTATAATAAAAGTTCCGGTTAAGTCCAATAAATTGTTATCTATTGTCAGCGATCCATTGTATTGGTTTAGCAGAATGTTGCCATCTGCTATTTCTTCGATGGTCGGCAGGTGATGATTGTTTGTAATAGTGCATTTAGCTGGTAAACTCTTAAGTAATTTTGGGATACAATTGGTATTGCTTATTTCTACAATATTTTTGCCATTGCAAATAGACAATTCACTAAATGTTTTACAGTTTGTTTTAATTCCAAAAATTTCGTTGCTACATTTAAGTATTTTTTCAAATGGTATTTCATTTGAAATTTTTCCTTTTTTAACAGCTTTTAGAAGTATTTTTTTGCATGTTTCTTTCTTAGTAATGGGTACACTTATAATATAAATTAGAGCAGAATGATTAGATGCTATTTTTACTTCGCTAAATTCTAATGCTTCAATTATATTAATGTATGGCATTGCCTCTGTATCAAAAATAGATTTTGCAGCGTTTATTTCTGCATTAGACGTATTTATAATGCCTGATTTGGCTCATTGTATTGCATAATCAATATTAAGGAGTTCTTCTTTTATAATATCTATTTTATATTTTATATTAGTTACAAATTCATTTTTTATAATTGGATTAGCTTTAAATTCTTTTAGTATTTCATTTGTTACATTGGTAATTTCGTTTATTCTCTCGATTGAAACTTTATTGAAAAGAAGGTAATTTTAATTAGCAGTCTTAATTGCGTATGTTGCTTTTGTGAACTACTTTGTCTGATTCGGTTACTACTGTACAATGTCTGTTTTCTTTAACTATTTCTGCTTTAAATTTTGCAGAGAGTTTTGTTCCTAGTCTCTTGTTTTGTTTGACGTAGATAACTTGTCCTGGCATATACTCTTTAATAGGTTGTTTCTTTTTATTATGATATTGAAGATCAGTTTGCTGTTTTTGTTTTAGTTTCTCTACATTGTCCTGTCTTGTTTTTTCGTAGTCGTGTGGAGTAAAACCCACTGTTCTGCCAAAAAAGAGATCTACCGGTTTCTTTCCAGTCGTGGAATGTATGCTATGATTGTACTCGTTGGTTGCTCTTTCGAGGAATTCCTCAAAGTTTCTTTCTGTTCCGTCTGTTTTTAGGCATCTCATTATTTCGGTCAGAGTCGAATGAAAGCGTTCGACATGTCCATTGATTTCGCTTTTATATGGGGGCGTGACATAAACATTGATTCCGAGTTCATCTTTCATCATGAACATTATGGTTGCTGAATTTAAAGATTTCTCATTATCTATTATAACTGATTTTGGTATACCATAAAAGAATAATAGGTCTCTAAGGGGTCTTCTTATTTCCTCAATTGATTTTCCTGCAATTATTTTCGTTTGGGCGTATTTCGTAAACTTGTCTAAGCTTGTCAGTACAAATTTCTTGTCCGTTGAATAGATATCTATGTGTACCGTGTGACCGGGGTGATTAGGTAAGGGTGTTTCGTTTAATTTAGGTTGGTTGGGGTGTCTTTCGTATTTATTCTGTTTACACGTTACGCATTTTCTCGTTATTCTCTGTATTTTACTGTTCATACCTGGAAAATAGTATTTCTGAAGGATCTGCAATTTATTTTCTTTGGCGTTCCTATGGGCTCTGTTATGTGTGTCAATAATAATGTCCTCTTGTTGTTGTTCGTTAGTTACGTCTTCTACTAAAATTTGAGTAAACCTTATTTTGTAATTGTTAAAATGCTGCACGTAAACTTCCTGCAATAATCCCATAACCGTTTCCGTCGTTTGGATACAGTTTATGACAGAAGGGTTGAGGTATCTTTTACAAATGTCTGTTAAAATTTCTTGATTGTAAAAAGGTTCTGTTATTATATGCCGGTGGTAACCGGGAAAAATTATTTTGAAATGGTATGTTGATGTTTCTTCTAGATTTAGGAAGAGCTGGTTTTTGAAAACATTTATTGGAGTTTCTACGGATGGTATTAAATTCTGGGATGAACTATCGCTACTGTGTTCGGTGGGCGTAAGCGAGAAAATTTGTGTAGTTGGAGGGCGAGATAGAGAGTCTGCTACAACGTTCATTGTACCTGGTTTGTAATGTAATTCATGATTATATTCTTCCAGTATTGCCTTCCAGCGTTTCATTTTTGAGTTAGAGTTTTTATTACTCAACGCGTATGTCAACGGTTGATGATCTGTGTAAATTTTTACTTTTCTTGATCCGCAAAGGAAGCTACGTAAGGAAGTTAGTGCCCATATTATGGCAAGCATTTCCTTTTCGTTAGTTGCATATGACTCTTCTGTTTTGCTGAGACTTCTAGATAAAAATGTTATGGGCTTAGAATCTTGTGAGAGAACTGCTCCCAACGCTTGGTTCGAAGCGTCTGTTGTTAACTCAAAGCTCTTTTGAAAGTCGGGGTATGCAAGCATTACGTCTTCTGAGATGAGACAACTCTTAGCTTTTTTCCAAGCTTCTATTGCATCAGTATTCATGTGAATTAATTTGAATTTTGAAATATTTTTGGACAGACGTCCATTCTCCCCTCTTAAGAGAGACGTCAATGGTTTTACCAAATTGGCGTATCCTTTTATGAATCTACGATAGTAGCCCGTCATTCCTAAGAATGACCTTAAATCCTTTAGTGTCTTTGGTTGTGGGAGTTCTAAAATAGCTTGAACCTTTTTTGGATTAGTCTTTAGACCTTTTTGGGAGACAATAAACCCTAAAAATTCGACTTCCTTTTTAAAGAACTCGCACTTATCGAGCTGTACCTTGAAGTTGGCTTTTTCCAGTGTTTGAAAAACTGATTGGAGGTTTTTAAAGTGTTCGTTCTCTGTTTTACCAAATATTATGATGTCGTCTATATAGACGTAACATCGAGTTCCGATATGTTCTCGGAGAACATCGTCAAGAGCGCGTTGGAAAATAGAGGGCGCATTTTTCAGCCCGAAGGGGAGTCTAGTGAACTCAAATTTTCCATTATTTATAGAGAAAGCGGTTTTCTCTCTATCGGATTCCTTCAGATCAATCTGGTGGAATCCACTCTTCAGATCGATGATGGTGAAATAAGAATTTTTCCCAAGGTTGTAAAGCACTTCGTTTATCTCTGGGATTGGATATCTGTCGGCTATGGTGACAGAGTTCAGTTTTCTGTAATCGATAACGAGTCTGTACTTTTTTTCGTGTGAAGCATCTTCTTTTTTTGTAACAATCCATACTGGGGAATTGTATGGAGATTTTGAAGGTCTAATTATGTTTTGTTCTAACAACTCTACGATTTGTTTTTCTACTTCTTCTTTGAGTGCCATAGGATATGGGTATGATTTAGAATATATTGGGGTATCTGTGGTGGTGCGGATTTCGCCTTGAACATTTGTTGTGTAAGTTAATTTCTTATCGGGGTCGGAAAAGAGTTCAGGGAAATTCTTAATAATTGAATGAAGTGATCGAGCTTGTTCTTTGGTTAAGTGAGAAATTCTTATGTTTATGTTGTTAACATTTTCGGAATTGAGTTGTTTAAGTGGAATTGTTATGTTTGGATGTATTGTCATGTGTCCTTTATCTGTATGTATGACGGATTTTAATTCTCTTAATGTGTCGTTGCCTTATATTCCGTCGAACGATATTAAGCTTGGAAGAATGAAAAATGTGTGTTTTTTACCTTGTCCAAATAAGTCAATGAGAGCATGATGGGTGATCTTGATATTACCTCCTACGGAAGTTGCAAAGATTGGGTTGTAGTTAGGAATTTGATTTCTGATGTGTCTTGCCTGTACATAGTTTTTATTTGAACCGGTGTCAACGAGAAATCTTATTATTTCCCCGCATTTCTTAGTATGTTCAAAATACGGAAGCGAGGACTGCTTTAGTCTAAAAAATAGATATCATCAAGTTCTTGTGTCTGGTCTAGAGTTTCCGTTTCTGTAGGGTTCTCATAGTATACGAGAAATTGTTCATCCCTCTCATTTTGGGTGTAATGTACGTTTTCGTTGCTTTCTGCTGAGTAACTTTCGTCAATTTGTGTTTCAGGTTGGAGATTATTGATTCGTTGAAATTTGTTAGGTTGTTGAAGTTGAGTACTGGGAAGGGGGCGTTTTGAAGCAAATTGCTGAAATTGTGGTTTGTTAACGTAATTTACTTGCCTTGACTGGATAGTGCTAGTGTCCATTGGTTCTGGACTTAGGTTAGGTTTTGGTGGGTATGAAGGTTGGTATGAAGGTTGATTACTAAATTGTCTTTGTGTCCATGGGGTAAATGTTTGGTTATTAAATGGCCTTCTCACTGGTTGGGTATGGAGTTGTTTATTGAATTGTCTTTGTACTAGTAGATACTGTTGCTGATTTTGGAAATTATAACTTGGCTGTCTAAAGTTGTGGTCGTGACGTCGTGGAACATAGGTTAGTTCTGGATAAAAATTATTTCCAGTAAATTGTTGGTTTTGCCGCATCGGTCTTGGTGGTGGAACAGGATGGTCATGTTTTCTAAATGTGGGTTGGTTATTCTGTGCGTAGTTCATTCTATAGGTCATATTGTCTAGCTTGAGACAAATATGAAGCGCTTGTGGGAGGGTGCTAGGTTCTCTGACGCTTAGTAACCTTGGCAGGTCACCTCTTAAGCCGCGAATAAACGTGTCTAGAGCTTTTTCTCTATATGCGTTTGTCATTGCGGAGAGTGAATCTTCTGTGAGGTCTAGACAAGAAATTTTATCCAAAATTAAAGACAAGTGTTTGTATACTTGTTGGTAAAAATCAGGGATTGAATTATTGCGTTGTGAAAGAGTGGTTAATTGGTATTCGAGGGTACCGATATCCCTCTTGTCCGAATAGTGCATCATGAGGCACTTTTTTATTTTTCCCCAGTCAAGTGGTGTTCGATAAGACTCTAAAGCTGTATCGGCGTCTCCGATAATTTTATGTCGCACTATATGGAGTATGGCGTAGTATCTAGCTGTCCCTCTAAGGCTATCGTAAATGGTAAAAATTCTATCTACGGTCTTGCGCCATGAATTAAATTCACCAGGTTTCCCTGAGAACTCGCGCAGGCATTTTACTATGTCTGGCACTTTATCTATTCTTGAATATTGTTTGAAAAATCTGTTGGTTCGTCTATCTCTTCATTTTCGTGAAAGGGATCTGTTTGATTTCTTATGGTCTGCTTTACTAAGTCGGTTATTTCTTTAGCTAAGCTCTGGTTCAAAAATGTTTGTTGATTTGGTGCTGGGGATGTATTGAGGAGGGAACTAGTTGCAAGGGATATATTCCTTAGACGTGCTGCTAAGTCGTCTTCTTCAGCCATCTTTGGTTTAAATTATAATGATGTAACAAATGGATTTGTGAATGAAATTTGCAACTATTTTTAGTTATACTGAATACAAAATTTGTATCAATTTTCGTTTTGCAGATATGTTTTTGGGTAAACCGATTTTTTTCTCTTTTTTTTTTTTTTTTTTATCTTCAATTCATTTTAATTTTTGTATTCGATATGATTAATAATTTTTTCGAATAATGTTTTTAATATCTTCTTAAATAATTTTGCTTATTAAATTTCTTTACATTAATTTTATTATTTTCAATTAATTTCAATTTTTGCTTCCAACATAATTAATAAATCTTCCAATAAATTTTTCAATATTCTTTTTCTTCACTTAATTTTTAATAATTCCATAAAATTTGTTTCTTAATATTTTAATAAAAATTTCTTACAGTATTAAACTTCAAGTTAACATCCTTCGAGAGTGGTTGTTAGAACGCTAACTCCTTTTCCTCTGATGTCTTCACCTACTAGGGGGCCTTGTTTATTCTCCGGATGAACTATGTTTTTATGCACTAAGTTTGGCTGCTACTTCAGGAACCTTTTAGTTTAGTGTCACTGCTACTAATTTTTTTGCAATTAACTTCTTTTTCTTTTTTAAAATTTTCTTTCTAATTTAATTTTCCACTAGTTTTGAATATTAGTTTAGCTGTTTTTAAGATCTTTTTGCTTATATTTTTCACCAAGTTTGATTTTTATTTCAAGACGCTTTATTTATTTAATGTTCACTGCAATTACGTTAGAAAAATTTTCATCATTAAGTTCGGCTACTTCTTGAGGAGCGTTTTTATCAAGGTCTTTGGAAAATTTTCTTCACTAAGTTCGGCTGCTTCTTGAGGAGCATTTTTAGCAAAGTCTTGGAACCACAACGCGTGTTAAGAGCTCGGATGCTTCTTGAGGACTCTGGCTTCTTTTTTTAGGATTTTTATTAAAACACTGTCACTACTTTAGGGCACTGGTTTTATTTATTCCTCACGCGAGTGGTCCCTGCTCGGGCGCCAGTTAATTTATTTCGAGTTTAAATTAGATAAAAAAAAATATTTTTATCGCGGTTAGCGACTTTGTTTATTTCAATCCAACTTAGAACTTAGAACTAACTTAACATTTTCTATATCTTATTATAATATACCCAAAACTGCTCTGCCGCTATTGCTATTGTTGTTGCTGTTTGTTGTAGTGGTTGTAGCTGACGTTGGCGAAATAGCTGACGTTGGCATTCCCACGGCTTGACGAATGCAGCGGATGCGCGTGCATGGTGTCAGCATATTTTATTATTTTAAATATTTGTTGTCTTAACTTATATCCGACAGGATTAGAAACTGGAGAGTTTCAAAAGAACACTCATTTTCGGATCATAGTTATATTCTCTTTGACATTGATGACTTTGACCCGAGACCACGAAGCCTTCGTAATCTTAAACAAATCAACTGGAGTCTCTACATAGATACATTAGAAACAGATCTCGCATATGGACTACCGAATCGTCCTACCTGTAAAAAATCCTTGGACAACTTGGTTGTTAATCTGACTGAGTCCATGAACAAAGCACCAGATATCGGATGTCCACTCAAAACCCAAAAGGGGAAACAAAAGCCACCTTGGTGGAAGACCGGACTTGAAGAGCTCCGAAATAAGAGCAGAAAACTCTTCAACAAAGCTAAAGCCACTGGATCCATCGATGCATGGACCAACTAAAAAGTGGCTCTTAAAGAATATAAGAAAGAATTACGGAAAGCACAAAGGCAGTCCTGGAGAACCTTCTGTGAAAATATATCACAGACCTCCGAGGCGTCAAGGCTTAGAAAAATTCTAACATCTAGTCCTTCCAACCAAAGCTTTTTGAAGAAAGAAGACGGAACATGGACCACCAACAGTGCAGAATCTCTCAAAATTTTGGTAGAAACTCACTTCCCTGGTTGTTCAGAAAGAGGCAATACTCCAATTCAGGAGGAGTATGCACCCACTGTCAACAACTCCCTCGATCTAATCTCACAATCAAAGCTCAAATGGGCAATTGAAAGCTTGAGCTATTTCTAGCCACCATAGAAATACTAAAAGCTTATGATATCATAAAGCAATGGCTTATGATGATCTACCAAGGCTGCCTAGACCTTAATCACATCCCCACACATTGGCGACATGTGAGGGTTGTTTTCATACCTAAGGCGGGAAAAAGCTCACACGTAAGCCCAAAAGACCTCCGAAAAATTAGTCTCTCATCCTTTCTGCTAAAAACTCTCGAGAGATTAATAGAAATCCACTTGAGACAAAAGATAGTAGAAAAACCATTGCCTTCAGCACAACACGCTTACACAGACTTACACAGGCTTACACAGACTTCTGATCCGTGGAAACAGCTGTCCACTCCATAGTCTCCATCATTGAAAAATCTCTTCTTCAAAAGGAATATACAATGATAGCTTTTATTGATATAGAAGGTGCCTTTAATAACGTCAAAGCAGAGGCTATCACAAATGCGCTAACAGAGCTTGGGGTGGATGTTACGCTGGGAGCACTTATAAATGAAATGCTAGTGGGCAGGATTATAAGTGCAAATCTCGGTATGGCATCTACGCTTATATCTGTACCAAGGGGAACTCCTTAAGGAGGGGTTCTCTCACCTCTACTCTGGATCTTAGCGGTAAATGAACTGCTGGAGAAACTGGAACAGGAGGGGTGCAAGGTGATAGCTTATGCAGATGACGTTGTTATTGTCACTTCTGGCAAATATATATCTACACTTCGAGACATTATGCAAAACGGCCTTAATATTCTCATACAATGGGTTAATAGCTGTGGACTCGGCGTCAACCCTGAAAAAACGGATTTAGTGATTTTCACAAGAAAACACAATCTACCAACAATCAGTCCTCCAAAACTGGGAAGCATAAGACTTAGCTTCTCAGATCAAGCGAAATACCTGGGCCTTATCCTGGATAGAAAACTAAACTGGAAACCCAATCTGCTCAAGAGAGCCAAAAAAGCCAATATAGCTCTCTAGTCATGCAAAAAGGCAATGGGTAATAAATGGGCTTACAGCCCCAAGTGTTACTCACTGGCTTTAAACGGTCGTAGTAAGGCCAATATTGCTCTATGTTGTCATTGTCTGGTGGTAAGCACTAGACAAAAAAACATGCCTCAACATACTTCGAAAAGTTCAAGGATCAACTGAGCTATGTATTAGTGGAGCATTAAGAACTACTCGTACAGACGCATTAGATACTATGCTACACCTTGTACCACTTGATATCCTAGTAAAACAGATGGCTACCAATATAGCTATCCTAGAGGCCACCTCTCAATGGAGGGAGGGCACATTAGGATACTCTAGCATAACCCAAATCCGTAGACTACATCACACAAAAACTTTTCTTTGACAGGAAATTTGATATATCCATTCCCTCCCGCGAAGAGAGGACGGTTGGAAGCCTTCCACCAAACAATGTCATCAGAATCTATACAGATGGATCAAAATTAGATGGCAAAGTTGGAGGAGGAGTCTACTCTGATACATTGAACATCTGGTCTTCAGGCTGCCCGACTATTACAGTGTCTTCCAAGCGGAATTAGTCGCAATACATGAAGCAGAAACTTGGCTTCAGATGAATGCAATATCCTCCATGGATATCTACATACTATCTGATAGTCAGGCTGCCTTAAAAGCCCTAGAATCTGTTGAAACAACATCCAAAACAGTAATTCGCTGCCGCAGATCCCTAAATGAGATGGCAGAGCTGCTCAAAATACACCTATGCTGGATTCCCAGACATAGAGACTTTCTAGGAAACTGCAAAGCAGATGAACTCGCTCGCACTGGAACAACCAAACAACTCTCGATAGAGAAAGAAAGTATTGGTGTATCCCTCACCACATGTAAACTACTCACAAATGAGCTATCCCAAAATAAAGCCAACATTCGATGGTCAACGGGAAGCACATGCCGTACAGCGCGTCAGGTTTGGCCTAAAACGCTCAAAAGAACTGATATTCCTCAGAAGGGATCAAATCAGTACTATGATAGGTATCCTAACAGGATACTGCCTAATAGGTAATCTGTACGAAGATTAAACATCCTCCACAACGACTTCTGCAGAAGCTGCAGAGATGAAGAGGAGGAGGAATCTACAAAACATCTACTCCGCACTTGCCCAGCGCTAGCTAAAAATTGCTACCTTCACTTAGGTAAATGGTTCTATAAAGATCTCGATAATCTCTCAGAGTCTTGGTCTACCGAATCCTTAGCTGTGGCAACAGCTCAAACTGGTTAAAATAGAGAGGAAAAGTAACCCAATGATATCCTAATGGGCCTCATTGGCCTAAGTGTGTCTCAAAGGAGACAGCCGCTTCAACCTAACCTACAATTTTTAAGCCAGAAATTCAAGCACTTTTTCGAATACTTGCTTTCGTAATGTCTGGGGTATGTAAGGTCGTGTTAAAGAATTTGTTTGCTCGCACCAAATTTTAATGTTGAGTACAGGTACGTGTATCTGTTCCAGCTTGTACCTGTGACTGTCTAGTACCTATATCTTGTAATTTTGTATCTGTGTTTTGTTATTTGTATAGTGTTCTAAGGTTAATATCTGTGAAGGTAAAGGCTTCTATTTCAACTCGTGAAAATACATCTGCTACAGTGTTTTATGAACCTTTAATTTGTTTAATGTCATGTGTGAATTGTGCAATGTATTCGAAGTGTCTTGTTTATCTGGGACTGCTCTCTGTTTGGGAATGTATTGTGTTAATCAGTAGCTTGTTATCTGTGTATACTAGAGTGACCCTTAGCTATATGGAGATTTTTAAAAGTTCAAATTTTGCCCCTCCCAACCCCAATCTAAGGCGACAATTCTAAGGCGACCCTCATCGAGTATATTGATCGAAATGATATTGTGTATTTATTTAGTCTTTATGAAATTATGAAATATTTATGAAATATTATTATATTATAGTTATATTCTAAAAGTTGTAACAATTTTTATTAGCTATTTTTCATAATAAAATCATTCATTCATTCATTCATATATATTTGAAATATTTGACCGAATTCATATTTTCAAAAAATCCCTGCAAAAGATTCTGAGTCAATTCTAATTTTTTTCTTATAAAATTCTGTTCTGTGAAACTCTTGCACAACCGAATTTTTAATGAAAAAACTAGTCGTACGAAAAAATACTGAAGTGGCCAAAAAACCCTCTTGGAATTGTTTTTCTCCAAATCGATAACCTGCCCGTTTTGTGGCATTCTGGGAAATCCTCTCCAATATTGTTACTTATTGCGCTTCGCAGCGGAATTCGCGCATTGTAATAAGTAGCTGTGTCTTTGTTCTCGTTGTAGTCACAGCTAAAGTGTGTTTTTGAAAGTTTTTTTTAGTAGTGTGTTTTTGTGTGGTTAAAATTAAAAAAAAAAAACTATTATAGCAGTGAAAGGTAAGAACTGTGTTTTAAAATATAATTAAATAATGTTTGTACTTTAATAGTGCGTTTAGCAAAAGTGTTTATTATAATTGTTTGAACTAATTTTATTATATTTAAATGTGTGTTGTTGTATATTTTTGAAATGGTTGACGTCAATTAGTGCGTCACATAAGTTAAGAAAAGAATTTGATATCTCTCTTGTTGGCTACATTTCAAATCAAATCGTCGGAGCCAAACTATCATATCTTCAAACCGGCAAAGTTTTTTTCTACAATGTGAGAGTTGTAAATCTTAACTCGAAGGAAAGTGCAGAATTGGCTATAAAAGAAGTTTCAATCTTTTGGCAAAAAACACGAATTGCTACTAAAGGAAGTGACCATTGCGTTGAAAAGTTACTAAAGTTCCATCGTGAATGGAAAGGCTTACAAAAAAATTTTAAGAGAACTACAGGCAAGGAAAAAGAGAAAAGAGATATGTTTGTGGAAACTTTGAATGATCTTTTTGACATAGCCCATTCAGATGCTTTGGTACATATGCAAAATGAAGAAGATAAGCACTTCCTTTTACTTCAGCGTCAAAAAGGGCGACCGGGCTCGATGATAGCTGAAGATAAAAAATTAGAAAAAAAAGCACTGAAGCGTATTGCAATAGAAACTGCTAGAAAAAAAAGGACTTACGAAGAAATGGAAAATAATTTTGATGCATCAAAAACATATGAATTAACATCATGCAGCCAAAGTAGTGATGATGATGACGACAGTGAAAATTTTTATGGCATCTTGCATCAAACATCAGCAATAGCAACAACTGCAGTGGCGGCAACCGCTCGTTCAACTCGTGGTACATTACAGTTGTTTACCCCTCTCGCCCGCTGAAGTTTTTGATAGATGCAAAATCACTGATCGAAATGGAGTTTACATATTAATGGCTGCTGCAGAAGGTTTTGAACATAATGCTGAAAATCTGGTATTAAACCGCACTTCTTTTCAACGTCTTAAGAAAACATTTATAGAAACTCGACATATAGAAATTCAGAAAAAGTTCAACTTGAACCACTGCGAAGAATTGGTGTTGCACTGGGCGGAAAGTTACTGCCAATTCTCGCAGGTGTTGAGAGATTGATCGACTGGCAGTAGTAGTAACTTTTGAAGGTAAAGAGCAACTATTGGGAGTCCCTGAAATCCCAACTTCATCAGGAGAAGACCACGCCATGGCTGATTACCAAGCAGTGGAGAAGTGGAGCTTAACCAATAAAATTCAGGCACTTTGCTGTGACACGACAGCAAGTAACACAGGGCGAATAAATGGTTGTTGTATAAACCTAGAAAAATTGTTCGATCGTGATCTCTTGTACCTCCCTTGCCGTCATCATATTATTGAGCTAGTTTTGAGAAGTTGCTTCGACTCACTTTTGGGCTCAACTTCTGGTCCAGAAATGGCGGTTTTTAAAAGATTTATAGAAAAGTGGACGAAACTCGACAAAAACGTATATAGAACTGGTAGCAATGAATCGCCTGATGATATCCACTCTACAATTCTTGAATTTCTTAAACACCACCTTTCTGCACAAAAACGACACCAAAATGATTATCGAGAATTATTGGAATTGACAATGATATATTTTGGAGGCATTCTCATGAACGGAATTTCGTTACATATACCAGGAGCAGTAAGTCAATGAGTATATATATAACAGAGAATTTATTTCGCTCTGAATTTTAACATGACTCCAAATGTAGCAAGGAAATGAAGACTTTGCAGTTTTGTTTTCGAAATTAAATGTGCGCAGAAGCAATCTGCGCAGAACAATGTGCGCAGATGCGCTGCCGATATTTGTGCAGGCGCCGCGATGATTGTTCTTTTGGCTTTTTATATTGAAATTTTTTCCTGCACAATGCTTACGTTTTGGGCTAGACACTTGCTGCTTGAATGAATTTCTTTCAATATGCCAACATTTATGCTAGTTCTAGGTATTTGTATATTTGAAAATATAAAATGATTTTTTCAATATTTCAATAATTTTTTCAATATTTCTACAATGAGTATATGAATATTTTTTACGTCAAATAGAAAATTTTTCAATTATCCAATTTATGTTATTTTCAAATAAATTGGGTAAATAAATTTTTTTCATTTTTTAGCTGCTTTTGCTTGCATAGATTTATTTCTATTTCCCAATTAGATATTTGCAAGTTTAAAAGGTTTTCAATCAACTTGCATGTATTGAATTAAGAAGTTGAAGTAGAAGAATATGAAATGTTTTGAATTATCTGAATTTGATCGAATTTATTGTATTGAAAATACTAACATTTTGGAGGAATAAATAACATATTTTTGCATTTATTTCAATATGCCAATTAGATATTTGGCAAGATTCAGGTATTTCTTTGTAAATTAATTTTTTTTAGGTCAAATAGAAAATGTAGCATTTAATCCAAGCTCTTATTTTCAATAAATTGGAATAAACAGAATAACTTATAGCAGCGAATTTTTACATCAAAAGAAAAATAATGCGCCGCCGCTAGCCAGCTTCGAACCCGGGCATTTTGATTGCAAGGCGAACACGTTAACCAGTCGACCACAGCTTAATCTAATAAATCTTTTCTTAATTACAAATTAAATGATAGAAAATGCTTAATTCAATGCAATTTATGAGACCTTGAAATAAATTGGATTAAATCAAATTTTTCAGCACATTGTTTAGATTATTTAGCCACTTATTCCTTGCATATATTTATTTCAACTTCCCAATTAGATATTAGGTTTTTAATTAACTTGTTTTTAATCCACTTGCAGGTTTCTATGAAAATATGAAATGTTTTTTTTTTCAATATTTCTATTTAGGTACATATATAAAATTTGCATTATTTACAACTATTGTTGTTTCTACGATGATGCAAACAAAAAAAGACAAATTCATTGAATAAGTTTGTTATTGTCTTTGTTCGCATGCATGTGTGTGGGTAGCTGAAATGGAGGAAAGAAATTTGCATGCATTTTTTTTATATCCTGCTTGTTGTTGCTATCCTATAGTAAGCTAGGAATTTATCAACTGCTGTGCTTCTTGTTGGTATAGTACCTAGGATTTTTTTCTTCTTGCTAGAATTTTAGAAATTTCAAAGTTGTGTTGACAATCGAAATTTTTAATATAGCTATATATTTATATGAAACCTTAGATATTATTATATTATTATTAATAGAATAGATATAGATACTTACTTCAATGTTTAAATGTTTGTAAGTTTTTGTAAATGTAAAAAAAATGTAAGAATTTCCCAATTAGATATTTGCAAGTTTCAAAGATTTTCCATCAACTTGCTGGTATTTATTTGACAAATTGAAGTATGGAAAAATTAAATCTTATTTTTTCAATGTTTGTAATTATATTAAATTTTTTTAGGTCAAATAGAAAATGTTGCATTTAATCCAATTTATTATATATTATACATCACTCAATGCAATTTACATATTATATTTTCAAATTAATTGGAATAAATGTGTAAAATATATTGGAAATATTTTAAACATGTTTTAAAAAAGTGGTGGAATACAACTTTAACTTGCAAGGTATAACAATTGAATACGAGATTTTTAGAATAATCAAAACGTTTTCGAAACGAGATTTAAAATTAAATTAAATACAATTTTTGGAACAATCGGAACGTTTTCGAACTGGCGAAAATATGAGATATTTTCCAAAACGTGACAAAATAAACAAAAAATTAATTTTCGAGGTTTTTAATGACCAATAAATTATTACATTGACGGAAAAACTCTACATGTTAAAATTATAAAAACTTAACTATTTATTTAAACTTACCATGTCACCCATAAGCACCTTACCCATTCGGCGATTGCAGTTGTTAAACATGTTAAAACGAATACGAGAATTTTTCAGGAAGAATTTTTCATATAAGAAACTTGATCGGCTATTCGTTTCGAATGTATATGATGTGCATGAAAAAACGACTTCTATTTTTTTCATTAATTTTTCTTTTAATTTCATTTCATTTATTTTCATTAATTTTACAGAACGAATCAAAATAAAAACTCAAAATAAATATATGAAATCGATTCTAAAGGACTAAGCTCCAAAAACATAAAAAGAAAAAAGTAGTATTGAAAAGTAGCAGGAATATTAGTACAATTAGGTCACAAAATAGAAGCCGGAAATACTGTCTAGACACAGCATTAGAATATAGTAGAACTACATAGTAGTAGATATATAGAATTAGAAAAAGCTGTACAAAAAAGTAGCAGTTAAAAGAAATTTCACTTAAAAAAAGAATTTTAAATATTGGCCACCGTCATGTGCATATGGGCATTTCCGTGGTGGCGCACGAATAACGTAGTTTTGTTACGCGGAAGCCTTATTTAAAAAAAAAAGACTATTTTAGTTCATTTTATTTTATTTTGAAATTTTACTGCAAAGAGCAGAGCAGAGAAGTTAACACAACGTAAATACCGCGATCGAGACCAGACTGACTTTTTAATCGCAAACTAAATTATTAATTCATTGACAATAGCGAGCTTAGGTAATTACCAGCCCATACAATTCTCAAATTTATCTTCTTGGTACTTGACGTTATACATAACTCACGTGACGATCGTACGACTTTAATGAATGAAAAAAGATGCTCACTTCTAAGTTCTTGTATCTCCAGTGATAATTTATTAAAACTTTCCAAGATTTTAGAGGTGCTCTCCGAAAAACGTTGGGTTATCACCGTTAACTCTTTCGAAGAGGAAGCTGGCTTTCTAGTCATGTCAGATATTTCACTTCTAGTCATGACCTCCCATAAGCCGTCTGCTAATTCTAAAAGTACTTCTTGTTCTCTGTGTCCACACCCAGTCAAGGCGATATTCAAACTTTTTCGGAACTTACGTAACCATAGTTTATAAATCAAATAAAGGACTGTTGATCCAGCTAGCAAAAGTAGTGATCGACAGAACTGAGATGGCTTTTGGTCACCCATCTCAGAATCTTAAAGTATTATCGAAACGTTTGTTTTCGCTCAGTGAAAGGCTATCGAGCAGTGTATTTTTAAGCCCTTCGTACATGTTTGCTGCCGGAGGGTTTTAGATATAATCCAATACAATGGCTATAACCTTCTGTAGTAATGAAGTTACCAAGTACTCATATTTTGTTTTGTCTACTGTGATTCCTTTCGCTTGGAATTGTATCTCGGCGTGCGCGAACCAAGCATCTGGACAGTTCGTCCAGAACGAAGGAAATTTGGTCACAGTCGCGTGTAGTTGTATTGGTGGTGAGGGGGTTAGCCTCAAAATCGATAAATGATGTTTATTAGTTATAGATTACGAGCGATAATGTGTTATCGCCATTGCCGATGTGTGATGTAAGTGGTGTCGGTGGGGTGTGCGTTGCATAAATCCCTTTAAAAATTCTATCTTTTTTTTTTAAATTTCAAATTTAACTCTTTTTTTTTAGTGTACCTAGACTCTGGTGCAGTGTAGTGCCAACGAATATGAAACAATTGGATTCTTACGTCCTGATTGTATAATATTCGTTTAAAGAAGCTAAGTTTGTACATCGTGTGAAACTAGAATTATAACGGAACCTGTGGAAAAAATTTTATAAAATATGATTTTTCATAATTGTTGTTGTTCGTGCTGCAAAATGCTGCTGTTTTTTGTTTTTGCTGCTGCCAATGCTGTTGTTGTTAAAATTGTAGTGGTTGTTGATGTTGCTTAAGTTGTAGCTGTTATTAACTATAGATCTACGCAACACAGCCGTTGCTTTTGTCACATACAAATCTACCGAAACGTAACGCCACGTAGAAGTCTGTTGAATTTTGATTTCTGTGTTACGTCAACTGACATTTCAGTATACAATGAGAATTTCTCAATAAAGAATTTCTCAACTTGCTCGAATTGCTTGATATCCCAGACTTGCTGATCTGGCGGCAGCATTAAAAATCATGATCTTGTTAACTATTGCAATTTTTGGGTTATACATATTTAACCACGTAAAGTTTATAGCATTTTTTGCGATAGCAAGCTTAAGATCTAAATGCTTGCGGTAGGATAGATTGTACGTTAACAGCACTCCTAAATATTTGTATTCGTTGACAATTTCTATTTTTTCGGTGCCTAGAGACCAACCGAGGGAATTAGATAGTCTTGGGCCTTCTCTAAATACTACTACTTTTGATTTAGCTAGATTAACTTTAAGTCCCCATTCTTGGCAGTAAGTGTGCAAAGCGTCTATCATGTTTTGTAGTACAACAGAGCACGAAGATAATAAAACGATATCACCAGCATACATAAGAACTTTAACATTAGTTCCAGCTACTTCCACGCCTCCTGGCAGTGAGGTATCGTTTAGATACAATGCAAAAAGTGTCGGGCTAAGCAAGCACCCTTTTTTTACCCCTTGCTCTACATTAAAAGGGGCCGACAATGACATACCGTCCAACACTTGGCTAGTCGTATTATTGTACAGCATCTGTAAAATAAGCAGAATTTTACTGGATAACCCAAGTTTTGGAAGCTTATAGAACAGGAAATTTCTTGGAACAGGAATAATCTACAAAGAATGCGAAAGTTTATTTTTCTCTTCACGGTTAAGATGAACAATGCTTGTTAAGTTAAAAATATTATCAACAGTCGAATATACCTTCCTAAATCCTGATTGGTACTCATTAATAACGTTATATAAATTAATCCAGCTAAGAATACGCTCCAAGATTAAACCTGTAAAGATTTAATAAAACGTGTCTAGTAGCGAAAGCCCCCTATAATTAGAAACACAGTTTGGGTCGCCCTTTTAAAACAGAGGTATGATTATGGACATTCGAAACGCGGAAGGTATTTCATTTCGGAGAAAAATTCTATTACAAATTTGCGTAACTTCTTCCAGAAAACTACGTGGAGCATTTTTATAAAACTCATAACTTATCCTATCAATTCCTGGAGCCTTATTTAATTTACACTGTTTCAAAACACTGTAGAGTTCTCTACACTCAAACGGAGAGTCCAAGAAAGGATCATTGAAATTTGGCATCGCCCACGATATAACTTCTACATTTTCTTTGACAGCTAGCTAATACTGAAAATGATTCCTAAAGTCGGCCGATGTGAGTTTCCCACAGTATGCTTAGACTCTTTAAATGAATTTACTTTTTCCACCAGTCGCTGATATTTTTAACTGAATTCAGTCGAATTATACTCGTATTATTTTGTTGATATAAAAGTTTTTTGTTTTTGCATATAAGCACGAAACGAGTTTTGCTGGTAATATACTCTCTTGTTCGCGTCGAGCTCATGACTTCTAAAGAGTTTTAGCTGAAAAAACATTTTTTTCGAGCGTAAGCGCATTGAAGATCAAACCACTTATATTTTGGCTCAAAAAATTTTTTGGCAACACAACCACCTGACGAATTCTTTATTTTGCTAATCAATGTATTAATTTTGTCGTCAATAACTGAGTGACCCCTAATGTAATCTGTATTTGAAACCGATTCAAGTTTATTTGCATATAAGCTAGCATTGTTTGGGTTTCAATATAGTTTTTGCGGAAGAGATCCCTAAGTGCAAGAGCACGTGCGCGAGTGTTAGGGATGCTTACCACAATTGGCATAAGAGAATTGCACAAGCCTACTTGAAATCGATTTCAAGTACTTGCTTAAAATACAAGTTCAAGCTAGCTTGAGCTTGATAATTTTCAATCAAGTCTGACTTGTGATTGGAAATAAATAAGCCCACGACAGCTTGCGACTTGCAAGTATGCTAGCTTACAAGCGAACGGCACGAAGTCCCAAGTAAATTAAAAATTGATGCCTTAGGCAAAAAGCTTGAAAAGCTTGAAATTGAAGGCAAGTATCCAATATAAAAACAAGTATCCAAAAAATTCAATGAGCTTGTGTAGGAAAAGCTTAAGCGTATTCGGACTTATAAGAGTTCTGTGGACTCCGTGATTGGCAGTTTTAGGGGGTAGCTGATTTTGAAATTGATGTAAAAATTTAAAATTCTAGATGGCAAAAAGAGTGCCACCTTGATTTTTTTTTAATTTTTGCGAATTCTTGTTATTTTCAATTTCTGACAACGGATTTGATTTCGGATCTAATATCACAGTTTTAAAATTTAAGATTGAGGATAGGCTTGCCACCTAAATTTTCACCAAAGTGTTGCCACCTAGTAAAATGAATTTTTAAGAGTTTTAAACACCATTTAACAGTGTTAAGGGTTCGCTGACTTCGAAGCATATGTCAGAATTTTAAAATTCAAAATGGTTATTTAGTGCTGGCACCTAATATTTTTTATTTTCACGAATTCGGTGCTGGAGCAAACACTAGGTAATAATGACGCTGAGTCCGAATACATTGCCAGAATTTCAAAATTGTGTAATTTTCTTTTAATAGTCTTGCCACCTAGTTAAATGAATTTTTAAGAGTTTTAAACACCATTTAACAGTGTTGAAGGGTCGCTGACTTCGAATCTGATGTCAGAATTTTAAAATTTAAGATGGTTAATAGTGTTGCCACCTAAAACGTTTTTATTTTTACGAATTCAGTGCTGGAGCGAACAATAGGTAAAAATAGGCCCCCCATTTGCTATATTTATCAGGGGGCCCCGAAACACGTGTTTGACTTACAATTTGATCTGCAGTGGACAGTTAAACATGTGTTTCGACGTGTCCCCCCTTAAAATGTAGCAAATGGGGGATGATAGACCCCTCTAATTGTGCGTCTCAGAAATGCTACCCCCCTTATAAACGCCCAAAAATGGTTAGTTTTTACCTATCTTGCTTCCTCTTCGAGATATGGCACTTTTCTACTTTTTCAAAGATTTTTCGAGGATTTTTTGATATATTTAAATTCTATGTTGTTCCATATCTCGAAAGGGTTGCGAAATAGGTAAAAACTAACCATTTTTTGGGGGTTGCTAAGGGGGTTGCTAATTCTTGATACACACGAATAGGGGGATCTAAGTGTCCCCATTCACCATATTTTAAGAACGTCAAAACCCGTGTTAAACTGTTCACTGTAAGTCAAATTGTAAGTCAAACACATGCTTCAGCCCCTCCCTAAAAATATGGCGAATGGGGGCACAAGTCAAATTGTAAGTCAAACACGTGTTTCGTGACCCCCTTAAAAATATAGCAAATGGGGGTCCTTTTTTTACCTATTGTTCGGTCCAGCACCGAATTCGTAAAAATAAAAACGTTTTAGGTGACAACACTATTAACCATCTTAAATTTTAAAATTCTGACATCAGATTCGAAGTCAGCGACCCCTTAACACTGTTATATGATGTTTAAAACTCTTAAAAATACATTTTGGTAGGTGGCAACACTCTTATAAGAAAAATTACACAATTTTGAAATTCTGGCAAGGTATTCGGACTCAGATAGCTATGTTTACCTAGTGTTTGCTCCAGCATCGAATTCGTGAAAATAAAAAAATTCGAAGTCAGCGACCCTTTAATACTGTTAAATGGTGTTTAAAACTTTTAAAAATTCATTTTACTAGGTGGCAACACTCTGCTGAAAATTTAGGTGGCAAGCCTATCCTCCATCTTAAATTTTAAAACTGTGATATTAGATTCGAAATAAAATCCGTTGTCAGAAATTCAAAATAACAAGAATTCGCAAATATACAAAAAAAAAAAATCAAGATGGCAACTCTATTCGCCTATATTGAATTTTAAAATTTTACATCAATTTCAAAATTAGCTACCCGCTAAAACTGCCAACCACGGAGTCCATAGAACCCTTAAAAGTCTTAATACTCTTAAGATTTTCGTAAACAAGCTAATTGAATTTTTTCGGATACTTGCTTTAAATTCAATTAATTGGATTCTTGCGAGCTTACAAGCTTTTGCCGAACGTTTCAAGCTTTTCAACTTTCTTACCCGACATAGTAAGCAAAAAGAAATAAAAGATAAGGAAATGGTGTTTCTCACACACACAGTGTACGTGTACTGCGGCTTTTTTTCTGATTTTTTTTCTGATTTTTTTTCTGACAGTTGCGATCTTACTGCAAAACAAAACAAAGTGCCCGAGCAAAACATTTAAGAAATTAAATAAAAAGCGATTATAATTGCTAAAATATATTGAATTTATAAATTCAATACAACAAAGAATATTTTAATTATGCGTTGTGTTGTGAACAATTGTTTAAGTGTCCAGAGACTGAAGGAAAAGCTGGTTTCATTTCACAAGTAAGTATTTTGCAATTGTGTTCAAACGGTTAGAATTTTTTTAAGAAAATAACTTTAATTAAACTAAATTGGTTGCAGGAAACTGTTTTCCAATTAGAAATTCACAAATTTCTAATCAGAAATCAGAGAAAAGCATTTTTTGAAATCAATTAACTTCGCGCCATTTTTGCGAGATCGAAAACGTCAAAACACAAAACGTACTACAAGGGCGCATTCATTTTTCAATATTTAAGGGCGCATTGTTTTAAATGGGAAATATTTTTGTATTCAGTTATTTGTTTAATTTTCAGATTTTCAGATTTTCAGATTTATTAATTTTTTTGATTTTTGTGAAGTTATTATATATGAAATAATTATTTAGACAAATTGATCCAGTTCCTACATGCAGTAAAAATTTGTTTGCAGAATTAGATGAAATTAAATGTTCAAATAAAGAATATTTTAAAATTTTACAAAATATTCAGATAATGCAACCTAGGGAGAATGTATTAGAAATGGAACGAAAACCAACTACAAGAACACTAGAATGTGTTGAAATCACTACACACGTGAGTAGTGTACTCTGTCAAAATGCTTGGATCAGAAAAATAATTATGATCGTTTAAGAATGAACAACTTCCGTAATCAATACTATTTTCAACTTCACTATTTGCACTATTTAAATTATCGTTTTTAACAGGATAAGTGGAACTTAAATTTAAAATAGCAATATTTTATAAATTTAAACAATTACCTACGCCCGCTTCTCGAATTATATATCTGATTATTATATTTTTATAATCAGATTGAAACTGATTAACGGATGGATTATCGTTTCGGTCTAAATGCGATCGAATTGAACTAAATAATAATTCAATATGGTACTGATTAACTTTTTAGAAAGAGATATATACCAACTTTTTATTAGCTATAAACCTTTCATAAATTACCCCAATATTCATTCAGCAAGCTATTATACCTAAGAACCCTGTTTTTCTTTTGTGTAGTATAAGCAACTGCCCATCAACTGTGTGAAGCTTGCTTATATAGGCAACAACATTTTTGGAAAATGAAATCAAACTAGCTATATTTTCTTCGCAAAACCCCTTTTGAAAACCAAATTTTCTAATACTTCTACTATTCAGTATATCGAAGACATCATTCATTTGCCTAATAATTGTGGGATCCAATATTAAATAATACGCAATTGTTTCATTTACTTCACTTTATTTTAGTTCTATTTACTTCATTTTATTTTAGTTCATATTTAATATTCACTTAGTATGATTCTTATATTATAATTTTACATTTTATAACATTATTTTTAAATAATACCGCACTGCGCGAACTCTGTAGGCTAACTGTCCTTCGTTCTTTTTTGTCTCTCGTCGCTCGTTAGTCTTTTTGCCATCCTTTTGTCTGTCTGCTTGTTTGTCTGAAACAAGCCTGACTTTCATTTTCTGGTCTCTAAAGTATATATGAGCTCTTCTAATCTTTGTTCCTTAATGCAATTCTTCTCTTTCTTGTAGCTCTACAAGCCTCTGAAGATAGTGCCACTTAATAGCTTTGTTGTCAGAATTTCTAAACTCTTTGATATCTGCTAAAGAGTTCCTTATAAGCTTAACCATATGACAGGGGTCTGGTAATATACAAAAACTGTCGTTCAAAGAGTCTAGGTGAAAAACAGTGTCCGTACTAATGCCACTTAAGTCTGCGCCTAATAATCTTGATGCAATAATGTTAGTTTTTTTATTGTGTTGATTTTGTTATAAGCTTTTGATTACTATTGTTGTTGTGTTGTTGTTATTGTTAGGCAATAAGCTATATATAAGAGCTATATATAAGGGCTATATAAGGGCTTCTTATATAAATGTAAAACAAAGAATTATTTTTGTAATATTTAGTTATTATGTATATAATAACCGAATACGGTCCTGAGTGAATGTTTCTGTATTAGTGTAAACCTACCCTCGTAAGAAAAATGCCTCACTTTTATTCGAGAACACCACTTCCTTATCTCTTATTTCTATGTAAGCCTCAACCATGGTGTAAGAAAACCAGGTGAAAGCGTTTTGTTTCACATCTCTCACAAAAATTGTACCCGAATCTGTCAAAAACAGCAGAAATAAATGGCTGCGTTCAGCAGGTACAATCATGTTTCAATCATTGGCTGCATTCAGCGGAAAATTTGCTACGTAGCTGTTGAACAACTTTCGGGCTGAATGGTATGTTGCATAAAGTCCTCGCACAACATGTTCCCTGAGCGGTCGCCATCTTAGGTAGCGAAAATATTTTATGCTACTTCAGTTGAGCGGCTTACGCTTACTTTATTTTGACAGATAAATATACCAAATATTAAATTTATTAATTACTAAATTATTAAATTGCTTAGTAGTGCTTTTAATTAAAACTATTTGTTTGAAGCGTGTGCCGCAGAACATAAAAAAAATAAATTTGAGACAAAAAGCATTTTTTGTCGAACAGCTGTTTGCCGTTTGACGTTTGGAAAAAAAATTAGTTCAGCAGAAAGTATCACTTTATGCATGGCAGAATTATAAAATAGGGCAGGTTGGCTCAGTGACCTCACGCGTCAACGAATAGTGGATAATGAAAAGGTTGGTAAGTTGTCAAAACGACGAATTTACAAGGAATTGCAAATTAAGAAAACATTTTATGTTTCCAAGTTGCAAGTCGTGCGGTCGCGTGTGTTAAATTTGTGATAGTTTGAGTGAAAATATGATTAAAACAGTGTAATAACAACTTTAAAATGTGAAAGAAGTCTTCAATTGGCAAAAAAAAACTGTAAAAATTTTAACCTAAAATCGACTGCGAAACATGAACATAGAGAAACGTGAGATGAACAGCTGATTTTGACATCTAGCCCGCTTTATTCTGCTTTCTACTTCATGCCTCTCCGAGTCGGCCCTACCTTATAATTCTGCAATGACTTTATGCTACTTCGCTATCTGAGCGCTCTTTCGGATAGAATGCAGCCATTATAAGGTTATCCAGATATTTGACAAACCCTTATTTTATGTAAACAAAAGACACAGATATTATCGTAGACGTAAAGTTTTTTGTTTGCTATATTTTTTGATAAATTTATTTCAATCTTAGGTGTAATAAATGGAAATAAATATTTCGGAAAAATATGAATTTTTTTATTTTTCTCAAGTAAAGAGCTTATATATATTTTAAATTAATTTGAAAATTTAAAATTTTAACAAACAAAATATATTTTTAATGTGTAATAAGTATAAAATTAGTTCAATAAATAATTCGAATTTACTATGATATTTAAAGAATCAATAGAGTTTTCATAGCACAATGTCCATGCGCATTCTCTGTATATGTAAATCTGCGTAGTAGTAATACACATTTTTGTATCTACATTCTGGCTCTACAGCACATCTCTATAATACATCTGTATTGTTTATTGTATTTATCTCGCTGAAGATAAACAAAAGCAATAACAAACGATAAAAATTAAAACAGCTAATATGCATATATAACATTAATGTAAATTTTACATGCGTATTAATGACAAAAACAATACAAGCCGTTACTGAGAAATATTCGTAAAACAACACGATGTTGCACGAACAAAAGCAACAACCATAAGAACGTCAGCAGCAACTGAAGCATCAATGCATGATTTTTCTTATTATATAGATATAAGATATAACTGATTTTTGACATATATTTTATCTTTGTAAGATGAATATGAAAGGCTGTAAGTATATTCCAAAGTGTCCTCCAAAAACGTTAGGATGTGCTTGGAAAAATTAGTGGAGAAGATCCCCAAAAATGACAAACGTGCTGTAAGACGTAGTTCTACATCAAAAATAGTTTTACGTTTTTGAGAAAATGACAATGGTTATATCACAAAACACTTAGAAGACATATTAACACAACCATTAACTACAAAATATAGTTTTATATATAATATAAAAAAAAAGTTCTGCGTTGACTGAACAAAACTAGCTATCTTTTGTCAAAAGATGAAAAACGTAAAAATTTTTGATTTTCCCAAACACAAATGTAAGAATCACTATTTTTATTCTTTTGGTTAAAGAAACTATTTTAAACTATTTTGAAAACATTATTCCAATGAATTTTACATATAAACTGACTATATAATTTTTACTTATTTTTACTAAAATATAAAAAAAACATATATGTAATAAAAATATTCATACAAACTCTGTATGAAATGCGTACAACATTAAGGACTTTTATTTTTCTAATATTATTTTACGTCTAAAATGTGACCATAACATTTTTAAGCTCATAATATGTTGGTTCAACACAAGCAAGTATTTCAAAAAGTAGTAGTCAAATGTATCTTTATTGGTTTGATGTGATTTTTATGTCCTTACAAAATTGCTCTTTTGCTCTCCTCTTCAAATAAGAGTATACATTCTTGTGAGTAGACGTCAAATATCTGGACAACCTTATAATAATTGAATCATGCGGCAATGTTGTTGTCGTCGTTAATGTGTTTAAGCTATTATTCTTGTGAGTTGACGTCAAATATCTGAACAACCTAATAATAATTGAATAATGGGTACAACATGTTGTGTCTCTGATCAGATATCAGTTTACGTTCCTTTTTTATTTCTGTGAACACAATTGTTTTAAAAGTGATCAAATAGGGGAAAAATTGTGTTTTCTCGTTATATTTTGCGTTATTTCATTTGTTAAAAAAGCACACTTATTCTAAAAAAGCCAAATTTTTAACTGGAAATACTCAATACGTTGAGCAAATGTATTAAAAATATAAAGTGCGGCGAAAGACAGTCATTTTCCCATGTTGTGATTAGACACTGATATTTTTTCGTTCAGCAGACACACACTAACTGGTTGCACAAAAGTTGTACCTGCTGAACGCAGCCAATAAAATTTCGCACTAATCAACAGTTGCTCTCTCCCTGTCAGAATTTTTTGACAGACCCGGGGCAATTTAAAGTGTGGTGGAAAATTCGCTTCCACCTGGTTTTCTTACCCATGGTCTTATAGCGTTTATAATTATTTATTTGGAACTATAATTTATTCTTACAAAATATCTTTACAAGTTATTTACAATTTAATTAATCGAACTGATAAACTACCGAGCGTTTCGGTATCGCGGTACCAACTGAACTTTATGGTAACATGGACCACAGTCCATGCCACCACAGTATGTTAAACAAGCGCTGCAACAGAAAAAACAGCGCTGCAGCGCACCACATAGAAATAATTAAAATCCCCGCTTTGTTCATTATTTCGTATTGGCCCAATAGCATGCCAGGCCTTACATTTATAATCTCTCTCTTCGTCACCAGCGCTAGTGACAAAGCGAGAGACGTCATGCTATAAAAAATGCTGACGTCACCAACTCCAGTCGACATCGCTTGTGCACTTGCCTGGGTGTTGGTTAGCTACGCCAACACACAGGCAGCTAGTGCAAAGAAATAAGAACCAATGCTTGTTGTTGTACAACAAACACAGCCTGGACAACGCTATACTATTCGTCATAGCATAGCTCAGAGTCGGAGTGACGATCGCGAGTCGCATGTATGCGTCAAACGGACGGAACGTCGGTGTGTCACCGTGCCAGCATGTGTGTCCACAAATAAACGTCTCAAGTGATCGTTTAATCACTTAAGGAATTTGCTTAGTTTGCCGCTCGTGTGACAAACTAAGTTGCTAGAATCAAAGAGTGGATGTTTACATTACATTTATTAATATGCCGTTTAAAGTTGCAACAAAGTGTCGCCAACTGCTTGAGAAGCACTATACGGGAGCGGATCAGAACTGAAGGTTCCGCCACAGTCTCATTAACAATGTGACTTATTGTTGTTTTCAACATAAGAAAAAAACGCATAAGAGTGGAATAACTATCGCCAGTTGCTAGGTACCGTATGGTAACGGCTAATCTTTCACCAACTGAAATGGCTACCGAAATCGCGTGTCATTTTTCTTTATATATGGAGTTAGCCGCTCCACCATCATGTCAAGATCCTCTTCGTTCATCCTCAAAAAATGTTTAAACCAACGCGGATCTCGCCCACCCAGTTTATTCTGCAGCGTGGCATAAAATCCATGGGTTGTTCTGTCCCTCAGCCCGGGTCTTATCCACCACTCCTTTTTATTTTTTTTTCATTTTTCCAGGCCTTTAAGCTCGAAAATAAACACAAAATAGCGCTAGGCACTGCAATTTTCTTTTTTTTGTTCATTTTGATTAGTTTAAAAGAAAATGTGGATTTAAACAAAAATAAAATTCCAGCAGTTGTTGATAAATAAGAACGGCTGTCAAACGATGACATCACTCAAATAACAACGAAAGTGAAAACAGTATGGTAATCGATTGACACATAAATTCAACGACAGTCTTTGACATTTGATTTTATGTTATTTTTTGGATTATAATGAAAACGCATTTGACGTCATATGCTACTGACATCAGTGATTGTTGTCATTGAAATTGACCTAGTGAAAACCAGGCTTTACAAACAAATTTGACACCATTTTGATTCAAAAGCTCTCTAGTTGAGTTCGCGTAACGGGCTGTTGCCAAGACAGTCCAAAATATTCATGCTGATTGTGGAATCCGTCGGATCAGTTGCAGCTGGAAAATTACTTGAACTCTTCAGTTTATCTATTGTAGAAGTCGGCAAATAAGATCGGTGCGTATCGATAACAAAGTTCGCAGATTTGGAGTAAAAAAAAGCGATTGTTGAAAAAGCAGATCCTCACTCCATTTACAATTATTCACTTTTCATCCACAACAAATTTAGTGCGGATTTGAAAAAAAAATTTAACAAAATGTAATGTTCTACATCAATTTAAGGTAATTTAAGTTCGCTGAACACGAATCTGTTTAAAAAAAATTTTTGGTCGTTTCAATTTTTTTATATTATCTGTCGCGCATTGCTTTTCTATTCTTCACAACTGCCGCGTAACTTAAGTCTAAATTCCTTCACCAATCACGCTTTTCCTTCTATTCTTTCTACTCTGCTATGAATTGTTCGGCTTGTTATAAGAAAATTTAACGCTGCGTTCCGTTTAAGCTGTCGTGCTCATTATGCGCTCATTGTTTTCATGCCGCGTGTATCAATATTAATAAAGGCGATGTAGAATACATGCGCTCCAATAATGTTGTATTTCGCTGCGAAAGGTGCCTAGAAAACGACGAAAATCTATGGCTGAAGTCCCCCTACAACAACATGTAGTAGTGTCAACTGCCGTGAAAGCACCGGCACTACCTATAAACAGAGCTCCATCGTTGGAAGTAAATTCTAAGACGAACTTGCTTCAAACCTTCCCACCCGGCTTGATTCAAACTCGCTTAGACATTGTCTCTACTGGTGAAGTCACTCTCGATATGCTGTATACGGAGTTAATCCATTTAAAGCACCTTAATGCTGTTTACCTTTCTCAAATGAAATCGCTCGCAGAGGAAAACATATCGCTTGGCGCTAGAGTTAACCACCTTGAGCATAAAATTCATAAGCTCGAGCAAGACAAACTGTCAAATTCTGTCGATATTGTCGGTGTACCTAATGTAACCATTACTAATGCACGTGAACTCTCTCTTAACATTTTTCGAAATGTTCTGAAAGCTGATATACCTGACAACTGTATTCTCGATTGCTATGTAAAGAAATTTCGCTCAAAACCTGTTTTAAACAATAACAATCCAACTGAGAACGGTGACAAAGGCAATAACATCAAAAACAATAACAATACAGCAAACACTGCCACTATAGTGTGCAATTCTCGTCGTTGTCTGTTAAGAAAACAGCCTTAGAGGGCAGAAAAGCTAACAACAAAAATCTAAATGCAGCTTATTTTGATAAAAAATGCAAAAATAAAATATTTATTAACGAGTCTCTGACTGGATTTTACTGTGCTCTCTTCTCTGCTGCGAAAAAAATACAAAAAGAAAAAATTTGAATTTATGTGGTGTACTAATTGTCGCATTCTTTGTAGAAAAACACCAAACAGATAATATTTAAAAAAAAGTACTTAAAAAATAGCTTACAATATTTCTGACATACTGTCTTATTTGTTTAATCGTTGTATCTGTGCTGGAACTTTTCCAAATGAACTTAAAGAAGCTATTGTTATCCCGCTTTTCAAGAAGGGCAGTAAAGATGACATTCATAATTATAGACCTATTTCTCTTTTACCCTCAATTTGAAAAATTTTTGAAAAGATTAGATTTCTTAAAGAAAACTAATTTTTTTAGTTCATGTCAATTCCGTACTTGAATTTGGATGCCGTACTTGAATGAGGATGCCGTACTTAAATTTTATTCCTTCCTTAAAGGTCTTGACGACAGAAAGTCGTGTGCGGGTATGTTTGTAGACATAACAAAAGCTTTTCACATGGTTGATCATAGTATTTTATTAAACAAGCTTCGCACAATCGGTTTTAGGGACAGCATGTACAACTGGTTTGAATCTTCTTTGAAATCACGTAGTCAAAGAGTAAAAATTGATAATGCTTTTAGTAACACTGCTATAATAACTTTAGGCGTACCACAGGATTCCGTACTTGGACCCATTCTATTTTTTATTTATATTAATTCAATTTTTGATTAGCATTTTCGCGGCATAGTAAAAGCCTTCGACGATGATCTGGGTATTTCATATGCTTCTCCGACACTTTTCGATCTAGTTGAACACATCAACCATGACACGGATATCTTACGAAAATGGTTTGCCTCGCATAAATTATTAATAAGAAATAAGACGAAACTGATGTATTTCAACTTAAAAAATCAAGTTTCTCCCCAAATAGATATCACATATCACGATCCTAATTGGTAAAAGTTCATTGTTAATTTTCGTTCTTCTGAATCTTATAACTCTGCGCTCTCGTGCAGTCCCAATTGTTTCAATATTCAACAGGTCACTATAAATATCTTGGAGTCGTTATTGATAATAAACTCAATTGGAGTCAACATACTGACGCACTAAAAATGTATTTTCGGTCAGTTGTCAGAAAATTTTACCAATTACGTATTCTGTGCTCGCTATCTACATCAAAACAATTTTATTATGGCCTTTTTCATTCTAAATTACAGTACGGTATTTCTTGTTGGGGCGGTGCTTATGCTTATAAAATTAACCTCTTCCTAACACTTCAAAAATGTGTTGTAAGAAAAATGTATAATACTATCCAAAGAACTTCTTCGTTGCCACTTTTTAAATATTTAAATATCCTGCCAATTCGGCACCTTTATTATTATAATACTCTTAAGAGATTTTATTTAAATACCCAAAACCAAATCTTTAGGTCTGTTGTTCCATACAACTTATGCTTTGTCGAAAATGTTACCGTTCCGTTTTTTCGTTCAACAGCTTATCGTAACAGCTACCCAATTGTCTCCTGCAGACTTTTTAATAAATTGCCTACTACTATTAAACAATGCAGTTCTCTTAATTTATTTCTGAAACATTGTAAAATCTGGTTGTTTAGTTTTGATTTCAATGGTTTAGAATCGTTGCTCTAGATTAAGCATTATTTGCCAAACTTTTAAGCTTGTTTTTCCTTCTCGTTCTATCTTTTCTGTTTTCTTTCTTTTTACTCTCTTAGTCTTACTGTCAAACCTTTCTTTAATTTCCTCTGACATGACAATGTACACAGTATTTTAATACTAATGTTGTCATTACCATTTTCTCCACTAGAATAGATATTCAGGCGGGACATGACTTTCGCGGCAGAGAAAACAGACCTTGTTTTAAAAATTCATAACTTAGTCAAAAACAAACATTTTTTCAAATTTTTATTGTAGAGAATTGAACAAATTACAAGAAAAAAATTAAAAAAAAATATATTTTTCACTCCAACATGGTTTTATAGAGCTCCAAACTGGCGGCAGAGAAAAAAACGGGGCCTCGTGGTTGCAGCGCTGGGAGTTGCAAAAATTGTCCGATCTGGAAAAAAATGATTTTTTTAAATCTTAACAAAATTGGTTATCGTATGACACGAGCTTTTTTTAATTTTTTTAAAATTTTTGGTGATGTTCCAAATTTGAAAGTGTGTTTTTTCGAAAAAAATATTGACTTTAAAAATTCATAAAAAATCGAAAAAAATTTAAAAAAACTCGTGTCATACGATAGCGAATCAAGTTTAAAAAAATATAAAATTTCGTCAAAAAATGAACCCGCTAGTGCCGCAACCAGTACGAAAAACATGGTTTCGAGATAAATGCCATGTCTGCTTCGTACTGTATGCCTTCGTTATATTGTATTGTGCTGTTTCTTATAGTTTTTTGCAATCGTTTAGCAATTCGGGCTTCACCCTTCAAGTAGGTACGAAATAACAACCACCCAAATCCAGGTAGCAAGTAAAACAAGTATATACCAGCTGCCGTACGTAGGTAGCGCAAAAATTAAAAATGTGCTCTCACTAATCTGGCTGTAACTTTTGAACCCGTAGAAATTTTTCCATGAAATTTTTTTCTTGGAATTTTAAAAATATTTACTAAAATACAAAATTATTAAAAAAAAGTTTATGAAAGTTTACGATTTAAAAAAACTGCCAATGTCATGTAACCCCTTAATTATTTCTACTATTCAGTTTCATATATCTTATTGAAAGTCAGTATTAAATTTATAATATAATCTTAATATTGTATACTAGTTTTAGATGAAGGAATGTGAATAAATTTAATATTGAATATTGAAAATTAAAAAAAGTACAAATTTTAGCTACACTAACATTAGAACTTAAAATAATATTTTATTGAAATAACATTAAATAAAAAAAAAAAATTTAAAATAAAACTAAAATTTAAAAGTTTCCTCAAAACACAATTAAAATTTTTAATTTAAATCTAAATTAACCTAAAATAAAACTAACAAAAATTCAAACATAGAACTTAATTTAAAACGTAATTAACAACAAAATAATATTAAAATAAAATGAAGTTAAACTAGACTTAGATTGTATAAAGTTATATAAAGTTAAACTAGAACTAATATTAAAAATTAAAAAGAAATCTAAAATTAGATAAAGTTCGAACTTAAATATACCTTAAGAAAAACCAACGTAACAAAAACCATAATAAAAATAATACTAAATAAAATAAAAACAATAAATACTAAAACGAATATGAAAAATAGATTTAAATAAAAATTTTTTGTTTTAAGAACAAAACAAAAAATATAACAAAATTAATTTAAATTATTTTTTTTTTAAAATATATTACAAAATTTCAATCTAAGCCTAACAAATATTAAATCAAAAATTTACAATTAAACATAGCAAGATTAAAATTTAACCATAACAAAAAAAAATGGGATCAAAAAATTTTATTTAAAAAAAAAACAATAATCTACAAATAAAATTTGGTAAATAAAAAACTACAAAATTTAGGAATCGAACTTTTTAAATTAATAAAACAAAAATTTCAAATAAAAATTTTTAAACTAATAAATTAAAAAAAAAAACAATATAAAAATAAATTAAAATTATATAATATAAAGGTTCTATTTTTTTATGAAACAAATATTAGGTTGAATTAAAGTTATATTTAAATAATTTAAAAAAAATGTTAAAACTTAAACTTAAACTTTTAACTTTAACTTTTTAAACTTAAAGTTCAATAATTTTTTTCTTTTTCCTTTTAAATAAACATAGAAGCACAAATTTTGGTTTGAAAACAAATAAAAATAAAAATAATATCATTTTAGACTATGGATTAATATTAAAAGCAAAAACCCTCCTGCAGAGCAGCCAATGTATTTTTTATATCTACATAATAATATTGTATTTTAAAATGACCCTCTAATTTCTTTTTATTTTTTCGGGGAGAATGGTTGTCTTAGTGGAGGAACAATTTGTTTTGCCCCATATCCTCCAGGAAGGGTGGGAAGAGTGAGGGCAGAGTCCGACCACCTGGACCCGCAAGTTGGTTGTTGGATGGATGAGGCAGGGGCTCACAACCTTTTCTTTCTTTCTTAATTTAAATTTTTTGTTATCTCGTTTCAGCCCCGGTTAAAAAAAAATTGTTTTTTTTTTAAGTTTGGGTTTGAATTTCGACGCGATATTTTTTTTTGCACGTGAATTATTTGTGCGAGGAAGGCACTCGTGGTTGGCCACCACGAATCCCCCCACATCTCACCAAACTGCTGGCACACAGGCAAACCAGCACGTGCAGTCGTGGCTAATCACGTGTCCGCGGGTCACCTGACCGGGGCCGGTGGTGTCGGCTGAGGGAAGCAGGCGCGCTGACTACTTTTCTGTGAGAGATACACAGGGGCGCATTTACCATGCGCCCTCGAAATATAAAAGTCAGGGCTGCCGCTTCACTAGCCGGTCTCACCGCTCAGCATTGCCAGACGCAAACAAATTTAATTATGGTTTGAATTTTTAAAATTTTGCCGGGCTCATTTCTGCTCTGTTAAAGGTAGTCCTGGAGAACTTTCTGTGAAAACATATCACAAGCCTCCGAGTCGTCAAGGCTTAGAAAAATTCTAGCAATTTATCCTTCCACCCAAAGTTTCTTGAAGAAAGAAGACGGAACATGGACCACCACCAGGGAACCATCTATCAAAATTTTGGTAGATACTCACTTCCCTGGTTGTTCAGAAGTAGGTGATACTCCAATTTAGGAGGAGCACTCACCCACTGTCAACAACTCCATAGATCTAATCTCACAATCAAAGCTCAAATGGGCAATTGAAAGCTTCAAACCGTTTAAGTCACCAGGACCAGAGTCACATCACCACACTTTGGCGACATGTGAGGGTAGTTTTCATACCTAAGGCGGGCAAAAGCTCACACGTAAGCCCAAAAGACCTTCGACCAATTAGTCTGTTATCCTTTTTGCTAAAAACTTTCGTGAGATTAATAGAAATCCCCTTGAGACAAAAGATAGAAGAAAAACCACTGTCATCCGCACAACATGCTTACACCACAGACAAATCCGTGGAATCAGCTCTCCACTCCATAGTCTCGATCATTGAAAAATCTCTTCAAAAGCAATATACAATGATAGCTTTTAGTGATATAGAAGGTACCTTTAACAACGTCAAAGCAGAGGCTATCATAAATATGCTGACGGAGCTTGGGGTGGATGCTACGCTGGGAGCACTCATAAATACTAGTGGGCAGGATTATAAGTGCAAATCTCGATGTGGCATCTACGCTAAGATCTGTACAAAGGAGAACTCCTCAAGGAGGGGTTCTCTCGCCTCTACTCTGGAACCTAGCGGTTAATGAACTGCTGGAGAAACTGGAACGGGAGGGGTGCAATATGATAGCCTCTGCAGATGACATTGCTATTATCACTTCTAGAAAATATTTATCCATACTTCGATACATTATTCAAAACGGCTTTAATACTCTCATCAATGGGTTAATAGCTGTGGACTCGGCGTCAACCCTGAAAAGACGGATTTAGTGATTTTCACAAGGAAACACAATCAACCAACAATCAGTCCTCCAAAACTGAGAAGCATTAGACTAAGCTTCTCAGATCTAGCGAAATACCTGGGCCTTATCCTGGATAGAAAAGTAAACTAGAAACCCAATCTGCTCGAGGGAGCCAAAAAGGCCAATATAGCCCTCTACTCATGCAAAAAGGCAGTGAATAACAAATGGTGTTTACAGCCAAGGGGAACAGGGGGCGAACCTTCACATGGCAACGTGTCTGACCGCCTCAACCTGGCGAGGCCAGCATTATCCATGTCGAAATCGTCTCAAGTCGACTCAAACCGCCACGTGGTGTTCCCTGGGCAACGGCAAACTGGCATCCGTCAGTTTGACAGCTAATTTGAGCGGCGGGTCACTCCAAAGACCTTAAACATGGAATGTGCGAAGGGTTTGGGTCCCGCCACATTACTTCTGCCCAATGAAAACTAAACCAGCCTCGTATAAGAACCCCAATTACGTTGACGACCACCGCAAACGAAAAACGGACAATGATTTACGGATATGCACCTGGAATGTCCGAACCCTTTATAGGGAAGGTGCCATTATCCAACTGGCGGAAGCCCTCAAAACGATAAAGGCTGACATCACCGCCATCCAGGAAATGCGATGGAAAGGGCAAGGCTGCTCTAAACAAGCACACTGTGATATCTACTACAGCTGCCATGCGGAGAGGCGCGAATTTGGATGTGGATTCGTTGTTAGCCGGAAACTACGACACCTTGTTTCCCGGTTCACACCTGTCAACGAAAGATTGGCCACGATCCGCATCAAGGCAAAATTTGTCTCCATCAGCCTTATTTGCGCTCACGCCCCGACGGAAGAAAAGGACGAAGCCGTCAAAGACGCTTTCTACGCTAGCCTTGAGGACGTATACGACCACCTTCCGGTCCATGACGTGAAAATAGTCCTCGGCGATTTTAATGCGAAAGTCGGAAGGGAAGGCATCTTTGGCCCCACTGTCGGTCAGTTCAGTCTTCATGAGACCTCCACGAACAACGGTCTAAGACTGATTGACTTCGCCGCGGCGCGAAACATGGTAGCTAGTAGCACCAGATTTAAGCACCTCGACATCCACAAGGCCACCTGGCTGTCCCCGGATCAAAAAACGCGAAACCAAATTGATCATGTTGTAATCGACGGAAGGCATGCCTCTAGTGTTCTAGATGTGCGTACATTTCGGGGGGTCAACATTGACTCCGACCATTATCTTGTTGCAGCCAAGATCCGCATACGATTATGCAATGCGAAGTACATACGCACAGGAATGCAACGAAAGCTAGATGTCGCTAAGCTGCAATTACAACGGACTGCCGAAGCCTACTCCGCTCAACTCTCGGTTAAGCTCAACCAACCAACCTCTGGACCCGACGACGCCGGCGGACTTTGGGCGCATATATCCCACTCCATGCGCGCTGCCGCTAAAGAAGTCATTGGTTTCCGGCGCCCGCAACCTCGGAACCAATGGTATGATCAGGAGTGTCGCATTGCGACTGCAGTAAAAAACGCCGCATATAGAAAAACGCTGCAGTCAGCTGCAACGCGAGCCGTGCGAGAAAACTACCGCGAAAAGAGGAAGGAAGAGAGGCGCCTTTTCAGACGCAAGAAAAGAGAGCAGGAAAAGCGTGAGCGTGAGGAACTAGAGGTATACCAGGGAAAGAAGGATGCACGAAAATTCTATCAACAGGTTAAGCGTCTAACCCAAGGTTTCAAGCCCGGAGCATCCACTTGTACAGACGAAAATGGAGATCTAAATACGGATACGCAGTGTGTGCTGAGATTGTGGAGACGACACTTCTCCAATTTACTTACTGGCGACGATTTCACCAATGCCGCCCATGGAGAGCGCAGTCCAGAGCTACCAATCAACAATGACGGAGTGGAAGTACCACCACCTAGCCATGATGAGGTTCGAGTTGCTATCCAACGACTCAAAAACAACAAAGCAGCGGGTGCTGACGGCCTGTCAGCTGAATTGTTTAAAACCGGCGGCGATGAATTGATAAGGCGCATGCATCAGCTCATCAGCAAAATATGGCTAGAAGAAAGCATGCCCGACGATTGGAACCTCAGCGTACTGTGCCCTATACTTAAGAAAGGAGACCCAACAATCTGCGCAAGTTATAGAGGTATCAGTCTTATTTCCATCGCATATAAGGTTATCTCAAGCGTACTGTGTGAAGGATTAAAGCCGATTACAAAAACACTGATTGGACCTTATCAGTGTGGCTTTCGACCTGGTAAGTCCACCATAGACCAGATTTTCACGCTACGACAAATCCTGGAGAAAACCCACGAAAATCAAATTGACACACACCATCTCTTTGTCGATTTTAAAGCTGCGTTCGATAGCCCGAGAAGGGATTGCCTATACGCAACAATGTCTGAGTTCGGTATACCTGCAAAGTTGATTAGACTTTGCAGAATGACGTTGAGCAACACACGCAGCTCCGTCAAGGTAGGAAATGATCTCTCCGAAACCTTCAATACCGAAAGAGGTTTCAGGCAAGGCGATCCACTGTCTTGCGATCTCTTTAACATCATCATGGAGGGGATCGTACGAAAGGCCGGTGTGCATCGTAATGGCACCATTTTCTACAAAGGCGTCCAGCTCCTTGCGTACGCTGATGATATTGATATTGTCGGCAGAACCAAGAGAGATGTTACCGCTGCTTTCGCCGCTATCGAAAAGGAATCAGCCAAAGTGGGTTTGACGATAAATGAGAGCAAAACAAAATATATGCTGTCTACAAACAAGGGAGCTCGGCGTTTAGACTCCCACGTTTTATCCGGCAGCTATAACTTTGAAGTAGTCAAGGAGTTCGTTTACCTTAGCACCGCCATTAATACCAAAAACGAAATCAGCCTGGAGATAAATCGAAGAACAATAATTGCTAATAGGTGCTACTACGGGCTCAGTAAGCAACTAAGTTCCAGAGCCCTCTCTCGATCGACAAAACTAACACTCTACAAGACGCTCGTTCTACCTGTGCTGCTTTATGGCGCTGAGGCATGGGTAGTTTCGCAAACTGACGCAGCCGCTCTGGGGGTGTTCGAGAGAAAAGTTCTTCGCAAAATCTTCGGTCCTGTTCGAGTCGGCGATGACTATCGCATCCGAATGAACCACGAGCTGTATGAGCTCTACGATGACATTGACGTAGTTCGGCGTATAACTTTGCAGCGACTACGCTGGCTGGGTCATGTCCATCGAATGAACGACGAAGCTCCAGCGAAAAAGGTGCTCGAGGCGAGGGTCGCTGGTCAACGACGACGAGGGAGACCATGCCTCCGATGGATGGACCAGGCTGAGGAAGCCCTAACCGCACTTGGTGTATCCGATTGGAGAAGGCGCTCGCAAAGCAGAGGCGCCTGGCGAGAGCTGATGAGGTCGGTTGAAACCCGGACACGGGTTGTTACGACCAACTAAGTAAGTAAGTAAGTTTACAGCCAAGCGTTACTCACTGGCTTTACATGGCAGTGGTAAGGCCAATATTAAGATATGATGCCATTGTGTGGTGGCAAGCACTAGACAAACAAACACACCTTAACATATTTCTCAGAGTTCAAAGATCAGCTGAGCTGTGCATTAGTGCAGCACTAAGAACTACTTCTACAGACGCATTAGACATCTAGTAAAACAGATGGCTACCAATACAGCCATCCGTCTAGAGTCCACCTCTCAATGGAGGGAGGGCGCGCTAGGACACTCTAGCATTTGGAAGTTCCTTCCTCTTATGCCCAAATCCGTAGACTTCATCACACAAAAACTTTTCTTTGACAGGAAATTTGATGTATCCATTCCTTCCCGCGAGGAGTAGGCAAGGATAGATGGCAAGGTTTGAGGAGGAGTATACTCTGACACATTAAACATTTATTTAGCCTTCAGGCTCCCCGACCATTGCAGTGTCTTCCAAGCAGAAATAGTCGCAATACATGAAGCAGTAACTTGGCTTCAGATGAATGCAATATCCTCCTTGAATATCTACGTACTATCTGACAGTCAGGCCGCCTTGAAAGCCCTAGAGTGTGTTGAAATAACATCCAAAACAGTTCATCGCTGCCACAGATTTCTAAATGAGATGACAGAGCAGCTCAAAATACTCCTATGCTGGATTCCCGGGCATAGAGACTTTCTAGGAAACTGCGAAGCAGATCAACTTTGGTCGCACCGGAACAACCAAACAACTCTCGATAGATAAAGAAAGTATTGGTATATCACGCACCACGTGTAAACTACTCACAAATGAGCTTTCCCCTTAAAAAAAGACAACAATAGGTGATCGACGGGAAGCACAGTCATAGAGCACGTCAGATTTGTCCAAAAATCACCCTAAAACGCAAAATAAAATTATATCCCTCAGAAGGGATCAAATCAGTGCTATGATAGGTATCCTAACAGGACACTGCGTAATAAATAATCATTCACGAAGGTTGAACATCCTCCACAACGACTTCTGCAGAAATCGCAGAGATGAAGAGCAGGTGGAATCTACAACACATCTTCTGTGCACTTGCCCAGCTCTAGCTAAAAATCACCAACTTCTTTTAGGTAAATGGTTCTTTAAAGATCTTGATGATCTCTCAGAGTCTTCGGTCTACCGAATCCTTAGTTTTGTCAACATATTAAACTGGTTTAAATAGAGAGGGAAATCAACCCATGGTATCACAACAGGCCTTATTGGCCTAAGTGTGTATCAAGGGAGACAGCCGTTTCAACCTAACCTAACCTAATGTTCCGAGCCTTGGTTCCGAACCAAACTGTTTCCACTGCCTACACGAACGAAGAAATTTTCATTTGTTCGCCCAGGTTATGGGACCAGAACATGTGAAAATTGAAAAACGATAAAAGAAAGAATTAATTATACCAATAATAAACGGATTAACAATCGAAAAACTACTTGGACGCGTAAACTATCCTACGTGGAAAATTTCAGCTCAAGCATTTCTCGATTTGGACGATCTATGTATGGACTTCAACGATTGAGTATGAATTGGATGCTCGCGGTGCCCCGAAAATTGTAGTAGATGCTGACAAAGATCGCAAAGCTAGAAGCATGCTAACACTTGTTATAGATCCCATATGTTACGTGCACATCCAAAGTGCAAAGACAGCAAAGGAATTGTGACAAAAATTAGCAGATGCCTATGAAGGCAACAGATTAACACGAAGGGTAGGCCTACTGCTCAAATTGATAACCACATCACTGTCGAACTGTGGCTCTATGGACAAATACGTTAATGAAATCGTATTCACTTCGCAATCATTGAATGGTATAGGGTTTAAAATTGATGACTAGTAGATCGGAACACTTTTGCTAGCTGGATAGACCGAACAATATCGCCAATGATTATGGCGCTAGAAAATTCTGGATCACAAATTACAGGTGATGCAATAAAAACCAAATTGTTGCAAGAAATGCGACTCGGAGAAAACAAAACAGCGACATTTTACACAAACAAGTGGAAAGACCAGTCACATCGAGATAGCAAACCAAATGATAATCGAAAAGGCCCAAAATGCGGAAATGTCATAACTTCGAACACATTGCGATGCACTGTCGTGCTAAATCTCATTTTTCGAAGAATAATGATGGAAAATTCAATGGGGCATTATCATAGTCCAAAAATAAAGTATGCTTTAGTTATAAACGTATTTTATTTTTAAAGTCGACTTTACGTTTTCGTATCTCATAGTCGTTTTAGTAATGGTAAATACTAAGCAACAGTGTTAGTACTAATTTAGAACTATTGCAACCCTGCATCAGCTGAATATAAAGAACAAAATGTTTTTGTAGTTTGTTGAAATGGAGGTAATATTATATTTTTTTGTAAACAGAAATGTTATAAATTAGTTTATCCATTGACCAGGATGGGAAAAGGTGTCGGGACTTCAACGGGAGTGCCTTAGAGAAGGAGGTCCTAAGAGAATGCATAAACAACAACATAAAAATAATTGAGCACAAGGGTAATGACACGTCCATGATATCCAAGAAAAAAGATGCATGGAAGGCAGTCCGAGAAGGTATGTTGGCAGCAGGCTATGACCGAGACATTAAAAAGCTGAAGCAGCAGTGGGTTCGTATGAAAGTGAGCACAAGGAAAGCAGTTTCAAAAATTAAGAGAGCGGTGGTTGCAACAGGAAACCTTGTCGCTATACCAAAGTTAGGAGAAGAAGACAATATAGTGCATGGCATGATTGCGGCGGAGTTCTTAGGACGATATTTTAATGGATAGTGACACTGTGGAACAACATATTTCAGTTGCAACTGAAGTTGATGAAGACGTCATTGATTCTGATTTACCTAATCCGCTTTCTACGAGCATAAATGAAAATAGTCAGACTTCAGGCAATTATTATAATAATAATGAGATGGAAATAAGCCAAGAGAAGACCAATGATGTTCCATACTCTTACAGCAATCGTCTGCGAAACCTTCCTAAGAATTCAGCCAAACGTAATGTCATTGAGGACAGACAGCAACAAATAGCCAAAGAAACGTTGTACTCTAAGGAACTGCATTTGCTTAAAAAAAAAAACCTTGAAGAGATGCATTCGCTTAATATGGAGCTAGTTCGTGAGCAAATCCGTCATGTGAAAATTCAAAATGCACAGGAAGAAGAGCTGCATTCCCTTAAACTTGAACTTATTCGCAAGAAATTTCATTCACATGAGCTTACGTGCCAACCTTTAGCATACAATCCACTCGAAGATTTGTAGATTTTTTTTAAGTTAAAACAATGCTGTTAATGTAAAGTACAAACAATGCTGTGAAAATAATTTTACTTTTTTTATTGTAAGATCAATGAAATTAATTGATTTTTTTATTTCATTTCATGAATTCATTTCATGAAAGCTTTTTATGCCTTAATAAAGACAATCTTAATCTTTAGAAATTTGTATTAATAAATGCAGTTCGATAAGCTCTTCCTGTAGCAGTTGACTCATTAGGAATTAAAGGATTAATAGAAAATACAGATGGTTCAACAACGGTTTCGTTCTCCAAATCTAAATCTAAAATAAATAAATATTGTAATAAAGTTATTTACAAGAATGTGGCAAGCTTACATGACATGTTCCTTTCTTTTGCGATGTTGTGAAGGACAGCTACCGCAACTACTATATTTTTCGCCGTGTCCAAGTCAACACGAAGCCTTTCAAATATTGATCGAAACTTCGACTTTATTTGTCCATTCATGCAAATCGAATAAAATGCGGAAATAACAATGCAATTCTTTTTGAAATATTTTTTATGATTCGTCCAACAGAGGTTGTAGATATTCCATGAAGGTCTCCTAAAATATTTTATATGCTTAAAGATTACTTTTAACACTAGGAAATGCTATTTTTTTTTTGACATTACCGACATCACTTTGATGTATGTTCCTGCCAAGAAAACGCAATGTCGTGAGCACTTGCAGGGCTACTGAAATTGGAAGGCCACGATTATTCCTTGCTTCTTCAATATTTAGAATATCAATTATAAAATGTGCGGTAATTTTATCAAATCGATATCGGGAATAAAAGTCAACGTCATCCAATTCAAAAGGATCATAACGTTTTTTGTAAATTTTTTGCCTTCTAAACTCATCTTCAGCAACAGCATCTTCGAAAATGCCAAAATCCCGGTTTATATCCAAAAATCTTTCCATATTTATTGCTAAACGTTAAAATCGTACTTAAACAAGTTAAATTAATTAATAAATGTTTATTTTCACTAACAGTTGTGTTTCAAAAATAGTTTTTCACGTTACTAATAACAACTTGAGTTGTTATTAAATATAAAGCATACTTTAATTGGAAAAGTATACTCTAAGTTGACTTTGGCAAACATAAAGCATACTTTAGCTTAAAGTATACTTTAAAATATTAAAAATACACTTTTTTTTGACTATGATAATGGCCCAATGCATTTAGTGCCGTGTTAGCCATAATTGATGTGATAAGCAGGACAGATTTGTACTTAGACTCAGGCGCTACGTCTCACATGACTGTGAATATGTATATGCTGACACAGGAAAATATGTTGGAATATGTATATGCTGACACAGGCACAGTTTTTGCTGCAAACAAAGGTACAATGAAAATCGAAGCCACTGGAATGCCTATATTGAGATCAATGTGCAACTGAGAACCAGTCCAACTCAACGCTGTTGAACTGTGGCACAGAAGGATGGGCCACATAAATTATAAAAGCTTACAACAACTAAATGGTGATTTGGCAACAGGAATCCAGTTTAAAAATAAAGGTCACAACGATTGCAAAATATGTCCAATCTGAAAACAAATTCAATTGCCGCTTAATATATTTGGCACCAGGGCAAGTAAAATTCTCGAAATCGTACACTCCGATATTTGTGGGCCCATGGAAAATGAAAAATGACTCCATAGGTGGTAGCCGATACTTTCTGACGTTCATTGACGACAAGTCGCGTAAAATTGTTGTTTATTTTTTAAAAATAAAGTCAGAATGGGAAGTTTCGAAGTGTTGTCAAAGTGTTCAGGAATTTTACCAATATGCTGAAAAACAAAGCGGTAATAAATTGAAAGTGCTCCTTACTGACAACGCTGTGAGTTAACGACATTCATCACCAGACATCACCAGCAGGTATGGCTACTTTTGAAGCATTGACAGGAAAGCAACAAGATTTGTCTCACATTAAAATTTTTGGGACAACAGCAATGGTTCACATACCAAAAGCATATCGGCAAAAATGGGATCCAAAAGCACACGAATGTATCATGACAGTTTCTGATAAGTACACTAAAGGTTTTTATGACCCTATGAAAAATATATCCTCAAAAGCCGAAATGTTTCGTTCATCAACGCAGGCACAATTTCAAACCAATTTCAAAGCCATTAAAATCTGAAGCAACTACTGGAATTCGATGCATTACAGCTTCATTGGATTAATTAAATTTCTTTTCATTAATTTTTATTAAACTTTTATGTTATGCTTGTAACTCTAATAATTTTTCAATTATTAATTAAGAGTTATATTTTTGAGCTCAAGGTCTATGTTGTTTTCTGAAGAAAACAACAACCCTTGGTAGAGAGTAGCAATCATACAGCAAAATAGACAGACCTGTTTCGTTGGCCGCTACGCCAACTCATCAGTATCCTTATATGATACGTATAGTAATGATCCACTAAGCTAATATTAAAATAAAAATATTTTCAGCGTTACGGGTAAGACGTTTCTGGTGGAACATGGCAAATACCTTTCAAATATTCTTTTTATTCAAGATTGTTATCATGGGTGGGACGCTAAAGAAACATAACAAAATACTGCGTGTTTTTTGTTTATTCATTCTTATTAAAAGTTTTTCATAAACAAAACATTTGACGTTTTTTCAAATCAAAAGCAGATCACTTATCAGCTTATTGTCTTTTACTTGCAGGGCAGCAAATTTAATGAATTTTTGCAAGTGCATTTTATTATGCATAAAAAATTATTTCTATCACAAGATAAATTTGATTTAGTTTTTTTACATCGTGGTTGACATTTTCGTGGAAAGACTGCACAGTCACAAAATAGCAAAATTTGAGAAGAAAAAATCTTTTTGTTCAGTAGCTTGCTTATGTTGTTGCTCGGAAATCACGGACGATTCAGAGCGATAGAGCATTTAAAGACAACACTTCCTTGTTTATTATGAGATCAAAAAGACATTTCTCTCGCTTTCTATAGTTGGAGCGATAAGCCGGTTTATATTCGTAAAAGTAATGTAATGTTTGGTTTTTTCAATGCTCCAAAGAACTTGTTTTTACATACTTTATTATACATGAAATATATATGAAGTTTAAAATAAATATAGTCTTTTAAAACTAAAAATTTGACTCTTTACTTAGGACCAGCTCGAAATGTAAAATAATATTTTTGTTGAATTTATTGCACCTTGTACAAAGTAACAAACTTAAATAGAAGGGATAACATTTGAAGCAGTCAGAACGAGATCATCACCAATAATTACCAACAATATCTGGTGAGCGAAAAAATCTTCAATTCCACTCGTGAGGCAATTGGGAAAGCTAACGAAATGATGGCTCACATAAAAGCTATTAGTAAAAACGTAAGCGAAGAAAATGTGGAGCTGGTGGATAAGTAAGGTATTAATCGTGAAAGAACAAGTATCGGAGGTAGTGCGGGCCTGTCAAATGGCAAAAACTGGAACTGTCAACACGAATCTACTGGATCGAGAAGAAATCAATTGGTTAATTACTGAAGAAGCCGCATTGCCATACTAAAATGTTATCGAAGCTGTCGAATATGGGTCAGCATCGGTCTACTCTAATGGAACGATGCTTTTGTATGCTGTCAATGCCCAAAGTAAAACTGGAAAGTTATCGCATGATAATAACGAGAGCAGCTATTTTAAAGTGCCAACATGTTGAACTAAATTACGAAAAGGTTTTTATGAACCAACAGGAACCAAATGTATGGTCTGAAGGAAGATTTTCCATCCATAAGCAACATATCTATCAGCTCAACAAATTCCTTAAGTAATATCTCTGAAGACGAATGTTTGACTAAACTATTGAGAGGCGGTGATGCAAGATGTCATTTTGAACCAGATAATTACAACATAATCGAGCAAATTGATGAAACTACACTCTTCCTGACAAACTTTCAAGGGAAAATTCAAAGTGAACGCTAGGGACTTTGACGGAACATTTGTCGTTTTACTCAATAACGAAACTATTCCTATAGGAAATCAGTCCTTTACCAGCAGATCCGCCAGTATGTTACAAGCATTGCCACCCGCACTAGTAAACCTAACGAACAATGGCCTCAAGCTGAACTTAGACTACTTTCATGAACTCAGTATAACGAATATCCACCGCCTCAAGGAGCTTGGACGTAACTTCCATTCATCTCTTATCGCTGATGGAGTCCTCTTGTCAATCCTTGCTGCTGTTTGATATGTTACTTGGAGGAAGCTGACTACAAGTATAACTTTTCCCATTCTCGGCCAACCCACAATCCCAGATCAGGTAGTCGTCACCAACTTAAAAACTCAACAGTCGAATCTGCGGGATGCAGATCTTTAAATGGGGGGGGGGGGGGGCACTTAACACACGCCAGCCAACCTCATTTGCGAAACGTCAGCACTTCCAGCCAGCCACGCGCATGCAGTTTAAATACGATCCTTAAAGTCACGGTCACCTCAGCGTGAGAACGTCGCTGAAGCGGCACCTCTTCAACCCATGGGAAGCGCAACGTCAGCATTTTAGGTTAATACAAATTACCAAATAGGTTACTTAGTAATTAAAATAAGACTTTCTGGCACTCTTGCTTTTTAAGCCAACTGGAATGGTAATATATTTTATTTAACTTAATTTGTATGTTTTATTTAATTTCAGATAAGGATAAGGAGCCAGTGGTCGGCACCCAACTTTAATTTTTTCGAGTGTGCTGAGGCACTTTCGTTAACTTATATCTTACGCACTTATTTGCATCTTTTCTCTTCACTCTTTAATATTTGTGTCCTGATAAGGGTTAAACATTGAATTTCTATTTTGTGCGCTCTCTTACACATTGAGCATATACATACATATTTGCTTTTCTTTGCCCTTGTATATTGAGCAGCATTGTGGTTTACTTACTCATTTCACTCAAATATGTATTCTTTTACTGTTGTTTAGTTTCACTGCAATTAATTTGAAATAAATTTGTCATTGCCTTTTTACAATTGAACGCGTTTGGTTTTATTTCGCACCCGCTGACAAAAAAGCTTGTCTGCGCAAAACATTGGTGACCCCGACGTGATTACGTCAAATTTAATTGTTCCCATTTTAATCGCGATATTAAAACAGATAATTTATTATTAATTAAATCTTGATATACTGTACAAACGTTATTCTGCAGCAGCTCTGCCTTTGAGTAAGCCTACCGTTTTATCTTTTGTTGCTTCTTTATTTACTTCGGCATATACAAACCGCAATGTCAACGGAAAAAAAATCAGCAGATGCATGCGCTCAGGTAAGCGACGAAGCACATTCTTTTCTTAAAAAGAAAACTGTTGCCTTAAGGGATCAACTGGTCGATTTCAACCTTAAATTAACTTCTGAGGCAATGGACGATTTTGATGACTCGGATCTTTGTGTTCGTCTCGAATTATTGGAGCGCATCAACAAGAACTTCGAAAGCACGCAATCTTTGCTCGAAGAAAAAGATAGCCACGAATTATTCAGCGATGTGCAGTCATCGTTCGTCACCTTATTTATTAAGATAATCTATGCCTTAAAGAGAGTAGAGAGTGATTCTGCAGCTAGCTTGCGGGAGCTGAGCGATAAGGTCAATGCTCACTTGCGTGCCTTACAGACGATAGGATCAACAGACCAACTCGCAGACGGGCTGCTGATTCATGTCATATCTAAAAAACTTGATGTAAATTCGCAAATTAAATGGGAAGAAGATTTACCAACTTCAGAGATACCCAAATGGACATCTATGGCAGCGTTTTTGGAGAAGAGATGCCGAATGCTTGAGAACTTGGAGGCAGTCGTGTCGATTCAAACACCGCACAAAAGATCAGCTCAATTCGTCCAGTCATTCCAGCATAGCCGTACTCATGCGTTTGTTGCATCAGGTCGAACATTCATATGCCAATTTTGTGAATCCAATGAACATACTATTTACAATTGCACTCAATTCATCAATCTCTCTCCAGCTTTGCGCTATCAAGAAGCAAAGAATCTCCTTTTGTGTCTTAACTGCTTGCGCAAGGGTCACACCATGGGAAAGTGCAAATCGAGTCATTGTCGTCACTTTCCATCTAAGCATCACTCGTTGCTGCACATGGCCTCGAGTTCGACACTTCCAGATGCAGTGAGTCTCGACAGCTCCCAAGCAACCACATCACCAATCACATCAAACCATCACCCAGCAAACATGCAATCGTCGTTTGTCTCAGCATTATCAACCAGCACTTCTGCTGAAAATCAAAGCTTTCCTACGGAAAACGTCGTTCTGCTTGCCACATCAATTGTTCTAATAAAAAACCGTACTGGGTGTTTAGTGCCATGCCGGGTGCTTCTCGACTCGGCCTCGCAGATAAATTTCGTCACGACACGCATAGCCAATCAGCTGCAGCTTAAAATGAAAGCCACTGTTATGCAGATATCTGGAATAGGAGAATCAAATTTCGTCGCAGACAAAGTTGTGGACATTATCGCCACATCACAAGCAGGTGACTATAACTTTTCATTTCCAGCTATGGTAGCCCACACTATCACAGAATATCAACCGAATTTCGACATTAACACTGATGAATGGAGGATCCCAGGAAACATAAAGTTGGCTGATCCGCTATTTTTCAAATCTCAGCGTATCAACGTTTTAATAGGAGCATCCGTATTCTTCAATCTCATGTGTGTTGGTCAAATTCGCTTGGCGGACGGTTTGTCAACTCTTCAAAAAACCAAACTTGGTTGGGTTGCTTCTGGTGGCGTTCTGCATTCATACCACAAATCAACATCTCTAGCCACTGTTCAAGCTCAATTCATTAGACAAGGAGAAGAGGTCTGCTTGAACGATATTGTCAAGCAATTTTGGGAAATCGAATCCTGCGCTTCAGTTTCAACTTCTTCGCAAGAAGAAATTGACTGTGAACAACATTTCAAACAAAATTGCGTCCGTCTCTGCTCTGGTGAGTACGCCGTCCAAATTTACTAAATTAAAAAAATAAAAAAAATGTACAAAATCCAAATTTGAAAAATCAATACTCTTCATTTATACAAGAATATGCTCAGCTGAAACATATGTCATTGGTTAACCTGGAGTCAGTCACCACAGCGCATTTTTTACCACACCATTGTGTATACAAGAGTGATAGTACCACCACTAAGTTGAGAGTGGAATTCGACAGCTCTGCGAAAACAACTTCTGGTGTCTCGCTCAATGATGTGCTCATGTCTGGGCCAACTATACAGCCAAAGCTTTTCAACACGCTTCTACAATTTCGATTTTTCAAAGTGGCCTTGACTGCCGATATATGCAAGATGTACCGCTGCGTCCGTGTCCTTCACCCCGATAATCTCTTGCAATGTATTCTGTGGAGGGATAATCCTGCTGATGAAATACAAACTTTCACTCTGGATACAGTTACTTATGGCACCAAGCCTGCCGCATTCTTGGCGATTCGGGCAATGCAGCAGCTGGCAATAGATGAAGAGCTGTCCTTTCCTCTTGCCTCAAAAATATTGCGCAAAGACTTTTACGTCGACGATCTCATATCCGGCGGTAACACAGTAGCTGAGGCTGTCGAAAAACGTCGACAGGTAACTCAGCTACTTAGACTTGGAAACTTTCCAATAAGAAAATGGTGCACAAACGACCCGAGGGCATTAGATGGAATTCCAGCAACAAACTGGGAACAATACCTTAAGTTTGATGACGGTACTGATTTCACTAAGACCGTTGGTCTTATTTGGGAGCCACAAACCGACAGCTTCATTTTTTCATTTACAAACTTTGAAAAGAACAGGCAGATCACAAAACGCGCTATCCTCTCGATAATCGCGCGGTTATACGATCCATTAGGACTCATTGGACCAATTATTACGAAAGCAAAAATTTTTCTTCAACAAATGTGGAAGAAACAATTACAGTGGGATGAAAGCCTTCCACAGGATCTACATACAATTTGGATTGACTTGTGCTCTGAATTCGATATTGTTCGCAATTTTAAATTTCCTAGGTATGTATCAATGCCTGGTTCTAACTTGCATGTACATGGTTTTTGCGACGCTAGTCTTGCCGCATATGGAGCCTGTGTGTATATACGATCGGAGTGTAATGGAAAGGTCAAAACGAATCTGCTCTGTTCAAAATCAAGAGTATCACCTCTAAAAACGCTCACAATCCCTAAGCTGAACTGTCTGCTGCCTTTTTGCTTGCGAAGTTATTGAATTCGATTGGATTTAATGCAAGATGCATTGCTGGGTCAATACAATATACATTGCTGGACAGACTCAACTGTGGTGCTTTCCTGGCTGCGTGAACAGTCTTCAAATTTTAACATTTTTGTTGCGAATAGGGTAAGCCGCATTCAATTGCTTACTAATGGCATGCTATGGCATCACGTACCTACTTTAGAAAACCCAGCTGACATATTGTCGCGGTGCTCATCGCCCAAGGAACTTTTTGATTCTTCGCTCTGGAAGCACGGACCTGCGTTTCTGCAGCAACCAGAGGCTCATTGGCCTAAATGGCAGAACCAAGTCACCGAACTACCTGAACGTCGACGCTCAGCCTTAGTTGTAGGATCTCATACGGAGGATTTGTCTCTCGAGTGCAAATATTACAGTGCGTTTGGCAAGCTTCAGCGCATATTTGCATATGTATCTAGGTTTTGGTCAAGAAAAGACAGAACTCAAAAAAGAACGTTTGGCCCACTTACTCCACATGATACAAGGTTAGGCACGCATTTATTATTGCGCATGATTCAGCAACACCAATTTGCTACAGAATTAAAGGCGCTAGAAGCTAACAAACAGGTTGAGTCTTCAAGCAAGCTTTACTCACTTAATCCTTTCATCGACGATTTTGGTCTTATGCGTGTTGGTGGCCGACTTCAAAATTCAGTACTGGACTTCGATGCACGACATCCAATTCTGCTGCCAAAACAGCATCCCGTTACTAAGTCGCTAGTCGAACATTTACATCGAAAATTTTTACATGCAGGGCCACAGAGTCTGTTGGCTTCAATACGCTTACAATATTGGCCAATTGGTGGACGCAAGCTAATTAGCATCATCATCAACAAGTGCGTACAGTGCTTTAGACTAAGACCCAAAATTTTTGAGCACATCATGTCTGACTTGCCACAAGAAAGAGTTCAGGCGAATCGAACGTTCTTCACTACAGGCATAGATTTTTGCGGTCCATTCTATTACAAATCAGAAGTGCGCAACAGATCTGCTATAAAATGTTATATTTGCGTATTCATCTGCTTTTCTACAAAGGCCTCACACTTGGAAGTTGTATGTGACCTGTCGACTCCGTCGTTCTTGGCTGCTCTCAAGCGCTTCATCAGCACGTGTGGCAGGCCAGAAACAATTTGGTCTGATAACGCCACAAACTTCGTGGGCGCCAAGAAGTTCACCAGCAGTGCCTTGAAGACAGCATCGAATGGCGATTCATTCCACCACGCTCTCCTCACTTTGGTGGGTTGTGGGAGGCAGCAGTAAAGGCTGCGAAGGTTCATTTCTATCGAGTAGTAGGCGTATCAATTTTAACTTTTGAGGAGCTACTCACACTTGTATGCCAGATTGCCGCTATTATAAATTCTCGACCTCTTTATGCAATTTCAAAAAACCCAGATGATTTAGAAGTTCTTACTCCATCGCATTTTTTGGTTGGTGCCCCGCTTACGAGCTTCATCGAGCCTGATGTGACGTATCTTGATTTAAATCGCTTGAGTAGATGGCAGAGGGCTAGCGTCATGCAACAATTATTTTGGAAAAAATGGAGCGCGAACTATCTTACAATACTTCAAGAACGCAGCAATTGGAAATCTTCAATACCCAACATTTGCGTGGGTTCTATAGTGCTGCTCAAGGACGAAACCCTGCCACCACTGAGGTGGCAACTTGGTCGTGTGACAGATACGATTTCTGGCAATGATGGGGTGGTTCGGGTTGTGATCGTTAAAACAATCCATGGAATTACTAAACGTGCTGTAAGAAAGGTTGCCGCTCTCCCAATACAAAATGATGCTGTTGAAATACCATGTCTTCCAACGGGGGGAGGATGTCCTGATAAGGGTTAAACATTGAATTTCTATTTTGTGCGCTCTCTTACACATTGAGCATATACATACATATTTGCTTTTCTTTGCCCTTGTATATTGAGCAGCATTGTGGTTTACTTACTCATTTCACTCAAATATGTATTCTTTTACTGTTGTTTAGTTTCACTGCAATTAATTTGAAATAAATTTGTCATTGTCTTTTTACACAAAAGGTGTAAGCTGACAAAAAAGCTTGTCTGCGCAAAACAATTTGTTATGCGCACTTTTTTTTTACTTAAATATTTAAAAGGCTATTTATTTTCAAGTAAACTAAAATTTAAACCCTGCCAGAAAATAAGAAATGTTTGAAAACACCGCTGTTCGACTATAAAATGTCGAACAAGTTGAATAAAATTGCTACAAAAGAAGCTAATAGAGTCTTTTATTTAAGCTCTAGCTTTTTAAGCTAAAAAATATAAATGTTAAGCCTGTGGCGCTTTGCGCCGGCACAAATTAGGCAGGTCCTAAAAAAAATTAAAAACGCTGTAAATGAAGTAAATATCGCACTTATTTCCCTCGCAAAAGTAACGCGATACGTTTTTCTAACATAAAACACTACATGGCGATTCTGCCACCAACGAGGTCTGGTACGCAGCCAGGAAGAATATATTCCAGAGAGCACGACGATCACAGATGCTCCAACATACGAAGAAGAAAGGCTAACAAGAATACCGCCAGTACAATGGCCGAGAAGTCGTCGAGGTGGACAACAGGCAAGACTGAGGCGGCAGATAGATGGGTGAAAATCTGCGAGTTGGAACAACAACGCAACATCAAGCAACAACATTGAATAACATTTAAAAAAAAAAATTCTTTTATTATAAAATGAATTAAAGAAAAACTGAATTTTTAAGTTATGTGTTTATATAACTCCAATAATTTTTCAATTATTAAAGGTTATATTTTATCGAGCTCAATTAAGAGCTTAGTGGATCACAGCAAGAATCACGATAAAAGGCTACTGATGAGTTGGTGTAGCGGCCAACGAAACAGCTGTCTAGTCTGCTATGTGATTGATACTCTATATAGGGTATTGTTGTTGTTAGTTGTTATTCCTTCAGTTGTTTTCTTCGGAAAGCAACATTGACTTTGAGCTCGATAAAATATAACCTTTAAGAATTGAAAAATTATTGGAGTTATATAAACACATAACTTAAAACTTATGAAAGAAGGTCGTAATTAATTTACAAATGAAAAACTGAATTTTTTAAAATATTATTAAGAATGATTTGAAAGCAAAACATAAAAGTCTATCATTACTTCCATTTTTTGACACCACTTTACAGGTGCATTATTGTTTTTTTAACACACATTCACACAACACTATTAATTTCTTTATTTTGTTTTTCAAAACACCGGCAGAAGTCCGAATAAACTTTTTTTATTTTTACGAATTTTATTTATTGAGTTTAATAATAAAAACGCGAACATAAGATTCCCGAATATTAAATTTTAGGACACACGCATGCGACCGGCATTTTTCATATGTTTCAGAACAATAAACGTCATTTAGTAGCTCATTTTCTTTTCGCTTTCTTTCTTTCCTCATATGTTCCGATTTAGCAAATATTGACATAGGGTGTTTATGAAGATTTAATAATATGTATGAAAAAATCTAGTACAATAAAAATATTACTAATTTAATGGAACTTACAAAAAATAACATTTTACTATTTGAAAAGTTTAAATTAAATTTAAATAAAAATAAAAAAAGCAAAAATAGGACTTATAGTGCGGAATATATTATAAATAAATTAAAATATTTTGAAATTTTAAAAAATGAGGTAAGAAATTAAAAATGAAGATTGCAAGATTTTGAAAGTAAAATTCATCGATATTTATAAAGAAACTATTAAAATAATTAAAAACTTAGTTGTTTGTCAACAGTCGTAGATTTGTCAACAGTCTGGGAAGAAAAAGTTATTCTGCCAAAAATGTCAAATTTTGATATTAATATAGCGGGTAAAAACCTGCCAATTTTTAAAGGTGGTTTCAGTCAGTTAGATGAGTTCATGATACAAACGGAGTTACTGCATGATCTAATTAAAGAAGAAGATAAACCAATTTTTATAAAATATGTTTACAATTTTAAACTATCAGCTCAAGTTAGCAGCATACTAGGTCGTTCAAATAGACCATCGACATTAGTAGAATTCAAAAACTCGTTAGAGAGATCATACCCGAATCCAAAAACACTACAACAGGTATTAAACAAACTTAGTACACTGAAACAAAACAATAGCTCAATATCAGAATTTAGAGAAAAAATTACGGAACTGTCAGAACAATTAAGTTAATTTGAAATCAAAACGTTGGAAAATCCAACTCAAGAAGCTAAAGATGCAGTTTATAAAATCAATGAAAATATGGCGCTAAACATTTTTACTATTTTACTTTCACATGAACCAAAGACGTTTATTGAAGCAGTAACAAGGTGTATGACGGCGGAAAGAAGTTTAAATCAGAATCACATAACATTTTTCATGTCAGAAATAGAAACGACTACAGAGGTCAACGAGAACAGTTCAACAGAAATAATTTTAAAAACCACGATAGCCCGAATAACAACTACAGATATCAAAATAATAATTTCTCTAGCAGCAACTACAGAAATAATAATAACAATTTCAATCATTTTTAAAACCCTACTTACGGAAATAACAACACAAGTCGAAATTTTAACAATTTTCCAAATTTTAACCAAAATTACAATAGGCAGAATAATTTTAATCAGAATTTCAGAAACAACAGCGAACAGGGAAACGGCAATGGGCAGGTAGCAAGAACTGTTACCCGTAGAGCCCAAAACTAATATACAAAATCACACAAAAATTAACAAATTATGTCACATTAGAATGTAAAAATACAAATGAAGTTTTAAAATTATTTATAGATATAGGAGCTGATACCTCCATCTGCAAAGTTGGTAAAGTACGCGAAATAGATACAAAGAATATTTCAACCCTAACGGGTATAATAAAAGAGGAAATAGAATGCATTGGCACAGCAAATTTAAATTTAAAATTAGAGAATGAGACTATTAAATATCATTTTCATATAGTCGAAAATGATTTTCCTATAGCAACTGATAGAATAATAGGGCACGATATGGTAGAAAAATACATGGCAAGAATAGATTTTGTAACCTTTACAATCACTTTATTATTAACGGGCAAGAATTTACATTACCACTAATAAAGAAAGATTTTTTCAATACAACCATAATTATACCAGCGAGATCAGAATCGATAGTCCCTATCGATATCAAAGTGAAAGAAGACAGCATAGTTTGCAATAAAGAAATTTCAAAGGGCGTATCCTTAGGAAATATTTTAATACCCGCAAGAGGCATCGCACACATAAAATTATTAAACACAACCGATGAAGACGTTATTATAAACAATTTTGAGGTAGAGACTAAACCTCTAAAAAACTACAAAATTTTTGCATGCATAAAAAAGAACAGCAACAATAAGATTAGATTAAGCAAACTGCTTAAAACATTAAATATTGGTTGTAACGAACCGCAAGCAGAAAAGTCAGTAATAAATTGAATACAAAATACAAGAGAACGCCTGAGCGTAAACAATTTTTACACTCAGGAAATACAAACGACAGACGTAAACTCCGTTTATATTAAAAACTACAGACTTCCCCAGACCCAGATGACAGAGATAAATAAACAAGTTGACCAACTTTTAGAAGACGACATTATAGAACATTCAGTCAGCCCATATAGTTCACCATTACTTGTGGTGCCAAAAAAATCGACAGATGACGACAAAAAATGGCGACTCGTTGTAGACTTTAGAAAGCTAAACGAGAAAATAGTGAACGATAAGTTTCCACTGACCAGGATAGAGGACGTTTTGGACAGATCGGGAGAGCTAAGTACTTTACAACTTTAGACATGACCTGTTCTTTTCACTAGATCAACTTACACAAAGACACTCGACCGCTTACTGCGTTTTCGACATTAAATGGACACTTTCAATTTAAACGTTTACCTTTTGGACTGAAGATATCTTCCAATAGTCGCGCTAAGTGGTCTCGACGCAGAAGCGTTCCTTTACGTCGACGACATTATTGTGTTTGGGTGCAGTTAAAAGCACCAGAATGAAAATTTAGAAAATAGAATTTTAAATATAGATTTAAATAGAATAGAATTAGGAAGTTTAATTTAAAGCTAAGCCCAGATAAATGTTGTTTCCTGAAACCAGAGGTAATATATCTTGGCCATCTCATTACGTCAAATGGGATAAAAAAAGACCCAGCCAAAAATACAGTTATCGAAAATTATCCAGTCCCAACAAATGCAGATGAAGTTACAAGGTTCGTCACCTTCTGCAATTATTATAGGCGCTTTATTCCAAATTTTGCGGACATAGCTAAAGAATGCACTTTTGAAGAAAAACAAACAATTCGCCTGGGACGAAAGTTGCCAGCAACCCTTTGATACTCTAAAAATTAAACTTTTAAATTCCCCGGTGCTCCAATACACAGATTTCGACAGACCCTTTATACTTACCACAGATGCCTTGAATTATGCCCTCGGTGCTGTATTATTTCAAGGTGAAGTCGGTTCAGATTTACCAATTTCCTACGCGAGCAAATCTCTCGCAAAACATGATATAAACAAACCAATAATTAAGAAAGAGCTCTTGGCTATACACTGGGCAATCAATTTTTTTAGACCATATCTTCATGGTAGAACATTTTCGGTTCTAACAGACCACCGCCCGCTAGTGTCTCTTTTCTCACACAAGAACCCGTCATCAAAAATGACACGCATAAGATTAGATTTATGCGATTACGACTTCGAAATCATTTACAAAAAAGGTAAAATGAATACTAATGCTGATGCATTATCAAGAATTGTATTAAACAGTGAATCCCTAAAAGCAATGATCCCAACTGAAACAGAAAATGATAAACAAAATATACTTGTAATAACACGTCAAGATTGAATTGAAGAAGATGAGGTAATTGTTCGAAGCAGTGACAATCCTTTGTTCACACCGCTGACGTTGGAAAAGCTGTTATCACGAATGTACAATTTGAAGAACTTGCATTAATTAAAAATATAACATATTTAAAATAATTGCAATTGAAGATTTTAAAAACATATCCAATAAATTGAAAAGAGATAGAGAAAATTTAAAAATATTAATGTATAAAAATCCGGAAAGAGTATTAGATAAAGATATACAGGAGAAAATTATAAAATAATACCATAGTTCGACACGTGGAGGTCATATGGGCATTCGGAAAACAATTTTGAAAGTAAAACAAAGGTACATATGGAAAATATGACCAAAATGATTAAACAATATATAAATAACTGCGAACAGTGTAAAATTTACAAACAGACAGGAAATACGAAAGAAAAACTTACAGCGACAGACACTCCAGCGACCAGTTTTGAAATCTTAACAATAGACGGTTAATAGACGAATAGTAGGTCCTCTGTGCTATTCAAATATTAACAGATATGTACTCACGATTCAATGCGAATTGACAAAATACGTCATTGCATGTGCAATAGAGACGAAAGACGCAAGAACGGTAGTTAAAGCTCTAGTTGATAACGTAATTTTAGTATACGGTTACTTTAAAAAAACTAAAATCGGATAAAGGTACAGAGTTCACTAATGAATTATTGTCTGAAGTATGAAGCCTTTTGAGCATCAAACAAAATTTTAGTACTCCGTATCATCATGAAACTTTAGGTTCGATTGAAAGAAACCATCGCGTATTAAATGAATGCTTACTAAATTTTTTCAATACTTCACGTTTGCTACAATACAACACCTCATGTTGACACAAACTATACTGCTTTCGAGCTTATTTTTAATAAATAATTTCATAAGAATTTATTAAAAAAATGGAATTAATGAAAATAGTTAATGTAAATTTTAAAACAATATATTTTATTTTAATATGCATAGTAAAAACTACTATAATTGAATTGTATAATTTAACCACAAAAATTGTATATATGAATTATTATATTACTTACTTACTTACTTAGGTGGTCGTAACAACCCGTGTCCGGGTTTCAACCGACCTTATCAGCTCTCGCCAGGCGCCTCTGCTTTGCGCGCGCCTTCTCCAATCGGATACACCAAGTGCGGTTAGGGCTTCCTCAGCCTGGTCCATCCATCGGAGGTATGGTCTCCCTCGTCGTCGTTGACCAGCGACCCTCGCCTCGAGCACCTTTTTCGCTGGAGCTTCGTCGTTCATACGATGGACATGACCCAGCCAGCGTAGTCGCTGCACAGTTATACGCCGAACTACGTCAATGTCATCGTAGAGCTCATACAGCTCGTGGTTCATTCGGATGCGATAGTCATCGCCGACTCGAACAGGACCGAAGATTTTGCGAAGAAATTTCTTTTCTTTCGAACACCCCCAGAGCGGCTGCGTCAGTTTGCGAAACTACCCATGCCTCAGCGCCATAAAGCAGCACAGGTAGTACGAGCGTCTTGTAGAGTGTTAGTTTTGTCGATCGAGAGAGGGCTCTGGAACTTAGTTGCTTACTGAGCCCGTAGTAGCACCTATTAGCAATTATTGTTCTTCGCTTTATCTCCAGGCTGATTTCGTTTTTGGTATTAATGGCGGTGCCAAGGTAAACGAACTCCTAGACTACTTCGAAGTTTTAGCTGCCGGATGAAACGTGGGAGTCTAAACGCCGAGCTCCCTTGTTTGTAGACAGCATATATTTTGTTTTGCCCTCATTTATCGTCAAACCCATTCGATATTGACGAATTTGACCATTTGGCTGATTCCTTTTCGATAGCGGCGAAAGCAGCGGTAACATCTCTCTTGGTTCTGCCGACAATATCAATATCATCAGCGTACGCAAGGAGCTGGACACCTTTGTAGAAAATGGTGCCATTACGATGCACTCCGGCCTTTTGTACGATCCCCTCCATGATGATGTTAAAGAGATCGCAAGACAGTGGATCGCCTTGCCTGAAACCTCTTTCGGTATTGAAGGTTTCGGAGAGGTCATTTCCTACCTTGACGGAGCTGCGTGTGTTGCTCAACGTCATTCTGCAAAGTCTAATCAACTTTGCAGGTATACCGAACTCAGACATTGTTGCGTATAGGCAATCCCTTATCGGGCTATCGAACGCAGCTTTAAAATCGACAAATAGATGGTGTGTGTCAATTTGATTTTCGTGGGTTTTTCTCCAGGATTTGTCGTAGCGTGAAAATCTGGTCTATGGTGGACTTACCAGGTCGAAAGCCACACTGATAAGGTCCAATCAGTGTTTTTGTAATCGGCTTTAATCCTTCACACAGTACGCTTGAGAGAACCTTATATGCGATGGAAATAAGACTGATACCTCTATAACTGGTGCAGATTGTTGGGTCTCCTTTCTTAAGTATAGGGCACAGTACGCTGAGGTTCCAATCGTCGGGCATGCTTTCTTCTAGCCATATTTTGCTGATGAGCTGATGCATGCGCCTTATCAATTCATCGCCGCCGGTTTTAAACAATTCAGCTGACAGGCCGTCAGCACCCGCTATTTATTATATTAATTAGAACAATACAACAAAAATTGAATTATATATAAAAAAAGCAGATTTCGTCAAATCAAATTATTTTAAATCAAATAATTTTCATCTTAAGGATGGGGGTGTAGTGCACTCCAAAAATAATAATCCATATAACGCACAAGTAAACTAGTTAACTTATATTAAAAAATAATTATAATTATATATATCACACAAACTCATTATTTCTGTAACACGCGCCTAAATTAGTTACCGCTTGTTTACGTATGTTAAAAAGATCATTGAACTCAATATATTTATTTACTTAGTTATTACACACGCATTATTTATATGAACTAACTAGAACAAAATATATACATGATTGCACCTTCACTTTTCGCACTTTACATATCTTACGCACTTTGTTTATTTAATTACACTCACGCACTATATATATGTATTTTTACAAAACACTTCTTTGCATCTTTTCTCTTCACTCTTTAATATTTGCTATATGCACTTTTCTTTTTTTTTTTAATATAGGATGCTATTTATTTTTAAGGACATTAAAATTTATGTTTAATATAATAATTTTAATGTTATGTTAGAAAATAAGAAATGTTTGAAAACAACGTTGTTCGACTATAAAAGGTCGAACAATTTGAATAAAGGATCATTTAATATTCTAAGCTACAAAAGAAGTGAATAGAGAATAATACAAAAGAAGCTAATATTTGATTTAAGCTCTTGATTTTTATGCTCAAAAATATAAATTTTAAGCCTGTGGGGCTTTGCGCTGGCACAAATTAGGCAGGTACTAAAACAATTAAAAACGCGGTAAACGAATAAATCGTGAACTTATTTCACTCGCAAAAGTAACGCGAAACGTTTTTCTAACATCAAACCCTACAGCTCATACAGCTGTAGTGGTTCATCGCCGACTCGAACAGGACCGATGATTTTGCGAAGAACTTTTCTCTTGAACACCCCCAGAGCGGCTGCGTCAGTTTGCGAAGCTACTCATGCCTCAGCGCCATAAAGCAGCACAGGTAGAACGAGCGTCTTGTAAAGAGTTAGTTTTGTCGATCGAGAGAAGGCTCTGGAACTTAGTGGCTTACTGAGCCCGTAGCAGGGATGATATTTGGGGGCTTTTAGGGCATTTTTGGGCCCTTTTTCATTTCAAAAGCCCCGAGGCCCTTCTCATTCATTTTAGGCCCTTTTGGAAAATTCTACCGAAAAAAAATCGGAAAAAATTTTTACACAATAAAAACGAACAATGTTAAAAATTTTTTTGGAAAAATATTCCAATATGCAATTCAGCGGCGTTGTAGTGCTTGACAAAAATAAAATGACACAACCAATATCCGCCGTCACAAAGGGTTTTGCTTCTAAATTGAAAATATTGTTGCTTGTATAGACGACGACGAACAAGTATTATAAGGCTTCTAGAACTTACGCCCGAAAAAAATGGCAAAAAAGCCCGAAATTTTGGAAGCATTAAATTGAGCCCGAAAGAAAGAAATAATGCTCGAATGGTTTGGAAATAAGACTAGAAAAGAAAAAGAAAAGAAAAGAAAAGAAAATGGAAATTACATTCGAAGTTTTCAGCAGTTTTTCGGTCTTTATTTCCAAATAAGATTATCAAAGTATAAAAGAACAGTTTTGAGTAGTAAATTAATATTCCCCTGTAAAAATATCTGCAAAGATTTCATTAATTTTATTTGTTTTTTGATGTAATTCATGAACAAGGGGTCCATGGACATTATGTAGGGATAAGGTTCAGATGGTGTTTTTTTTTATGATAAAATGATTTGCTCTTTTACGGAACAATATTCTTTTACCTTCCGTAAAAGGGCGAACCATTTTATCGTAATGAATTTGAAATTTCTTAACTTATCGGTAAACAAAAATTCGGGCGTTTTTTTAGTTTTAATTTGGCGAAAATGCCCGATTTTTTTTCGGCCCTAAATTACAAGCTTATTTTTCGGGCCTTTCTTCCTTTTCAAGTATTTGCAAAAAAGATTCTATTTTTATTGGTACAAGCACCCCAAAAAATTACATAATCGGTAGAAATTTCGGTAATTGTTTTCGACGAATTAAGCCCGATTTTGTATGGAAAATTTCGGGTTTTTTGTAATTTTTTTCGTTCTTTGCTTTATTTCGTAAATAGAAATATCTGGAGAAAGAAAAAAAGTTATCTTTTTGTGATCATGTAAAGGTAAGACAACCGCGGGGGGGGGGGGGGGGGGCAGAGAGGTGACGGATAGCCCTCGACCGATTCAAATTAATTATTTAAAAAACATAAGGATAAAGTGATAAAAATAAAAAAGAGTTATAATTACCATTTCACTAGTAGTCAATGTGAACTATCAGTTAAAAACAGAAAGCGAAACTGCATCCAAAAGAGTAGGTGATTTTTGTATAAAAAAGCAAAAAGCGAAATTTCGTTAAAAAATGTGCAAAATTGTCCAATTTTTTCGGTGATTTTTCCTTGAATTTCCCATTCATTTTTTATTTCATTCACCCCAATTTCGTATTAAAAATGTTGGGTGATTTTCTCATTTCATTTCTTATGTTATTTTTTATTATTTGTATGTTATGTAAAGGCGAGATTTCCTACGCCTTTAAAATTGTTCTCAGTAAAACAAGTTTTGTTAAATACAGTCATTGTAAAATTACTTAGCATACTTTTTAGTAATTTCAACAAGCTTAGTTTATTTCCCAAGTTGAGTTTAGATGAAAAGAGTGAACCCAAGTCCCGCTTCATTAATTAGACTTCTTGCAAGACTTGACGGAGAGTCTTCATTAAAATGCTTATTCATTTCTGACATTCTACGACTATTTCAAGATGGAAATATCTGGTGTGTGGTTTTTGTGGAAAAGCTTTACAATTTTTATTTTTATTTATCAAATTTAGGATTGACTTATCAGAAAAATGTTTTTGTTAAAAATTTTCTTTTTGAAACACTTTATCTATAGATACATTTTGGCGCCTTTTTAACTTTTACAAACAAAGCGTGAAATAAAATATTTTGAAAGAATAACCTGAAACTATATCACTTTCACCCAAAATTTTTGATTTAAGATGGAAGTGATTTCATTTAATCATTTCAATTACAGTTCTAAATGAGTCATTATCATCATCGTCATCATGCGTGGAGCGTGCATTTCCTGCCTTAAAATTAGTAAAACTTTGATTCAACCGTAACCTTAGATCCACATTTTGCTTTTTATTTTTGCCTTAAAAAATAAAAATCAAAACTTGTTAGTTATTTAGTGCTCAACAAAATATCGGTCAGATTTTGCTTTTCATTTTGTCTTAAAAAATAAAAATCAAAACTTACCAGTTATTTAGTGCTCAAAAAATTATCGGTTAGAAATAATTATTACTTTTTGCTCAAAATTTTAAAAGTCAAAATATAATTATTATTTTTTGCTTTTTATTATAAAATGCATAATTGGTACGGCCTCTGATATTGAGTTACAATTTTTAAATCTTAAAGCCCTATTAATGTCAAATTGGCCCTATTTTTATATGAATTTTGGACCTTTTACAGTAAAGCCAATATCATCCCTGGCCCGTAGTAGCGTAGTTGAGAGTAGTGATCGTGCATTGACGGGGTACAGATGTGCCGCTCGTCCGTCCCCATGTTCTTGTCTTTTGTCCCGTCGGCTGTTATTAAATAAAATAAAAAATAATAAAAAAATTAAAAAAAGAGACGTGCCGCTCGTCCGTCCCCATGTTCTTGTCTTTTGTTTCCGTCGGCTTTTATTAAATAAAAAAATTGCATAATTCGCGCCCTTAATCGTATAAACTAATGTTCGTCGGTTGCCAAAAAAATAAATACATACATATGAAAAAATTAAAAGCTAAGCAGGCGAAAAAAAAATAAAACAAAGCAAAAATTACAAACCGTTTCAACACAAAAATAACAACAACAGCATCAATATAATAATAACATTTAAAACAGCATCATCATCTGAAATTTGCTTTGCTGAGTGCGGCAGCAGCAACAACCACATTAAGCTGCAGTCAATGTTTTTTTAGCTGACCACGCGAAGGGCTGTTCTATGCTCTTCGCCGCGTAAGTAATTGTTGTTTTTTTCGTGTCCGTCAACTCTTCCATCCTCTCCGATTAGTTGCGGCTGTGAGTGAGGTTGCACTGTGGGCAGAGTTGTGCTAAGGTTAAGGCATACCACTGGCCTTTGCACAAATTTTTGTCCACAGAACTTAATCTCAATTATCAGTTGAAACTAATTACCTTTTAGCCCTATTTATTTAATATTTGCACGGTGCGAGAATGTCGAGTAATTTTCGCATACATTTTTGCAATATACGTGTACTGAGGGCGAATTCTTCTCGGTCTATGCATATTGTACTCTTAATAGGCCTCAAATAATGGCATTCAGTGAGACCCATGTCAGCGAGGATGCAGATCCACTGGATTTTAATATTCCTGGGTATCACTTACTGCCATTGTTTTCTTCGTCAATGGGCATCGCTCTTTTTATACTTTCGGATGTTGCGCATCAGTGCCAACGGGGTCTGTGCCTGACCGATCCGGAATTTAGCTATATGTGGGTTAGGTTCAGTGTCCGCTCTCACTTGCTATATTTCTGCTACGTTTATAGAAGTCCGAATTTAGGGAGGGAGCCTACTTTTAACAAATAAGATTCTCTCTCTGATTCGATATCGCACATTTTGGGGTTGTTTCGTGATAGAGAAATCGTTGTAGCTGGCGAATTCAATGTCCACAACTCAGCTTCGTTATGACACTCGAGCCAAACAACACCTGAAGGGCAATATGTTCAGCTTTTTGCTGAATCGAACCAATTGATTCAACAAGTGAAGGAAACAAATTTTTTTCCAAGAAGTGATCTGTATAGCCATAATGTCTTAGACCTCTTTCTGGCTTCGCATCATGAAAGTATGATGTGAGTGTCAACGCACCTCTTGCTAATTTGGACCATTGCACCATCTCCGCTGTTTTTCCATATTCTAACCTTCGCACCTCTATGCCTGAAGCCCCGAAAAGGACTGCATGGTTTTATGGAAGAGCAAATTGGACTGCGCTAAATAATTTTTATCGCAACTTCAATTGGAAATTATGTTTCGCTGACAGAAATGTGAATGCCGCGGCTGTTATGGTGCAAGAAATTATCTTATTGGGTATGCGGTCTTTTATCCCCAATAAGATAGGAAGCATCAAACCAAAAGACCACTCATGGTTTAATGAGACTTGCAGGATTGCAGTCAGGTCCAAAGAGGATGCCTTTCAGAATTGGCACTCTGATAAGAATGCCGATACGAAAATACTTCGCAATGAGACTAGGAATCGCTGTAAAGCAATTTTAAAACGCGAAAAGTTTCTTCACGAAACTCGCATCAGAGAACAGCTTCTTCTCTGCCCCATAGGGAGCAAAAACTTTTGGTCATTTGTTAAAAGAGTAAAGAATCAGACGTCATCGGCTATTCGAACTCTTTTAAAAGATGATCAAATCTTCACGGACTCGGCTGATAAAGTGAACCTATGGCCGGATTGTTTGCACATAACTCCACAATCCCAGTAAGCAATCAGCACCTACCTTTCGTTGAAAGAACGTCTTCTGTAATGCAGGAGAAATATTTTCGTACGAGGTTAGTTAAAGAAGTCCTTGCAAATCTCAACATAGACAAAGCCTCTGGTCCTGATGGCATACCACCACTTGTGCTTATAGCGTGTGCTTCTAGTCTGGCTCGGCCTTTGCATAACCTGTTCAACATCTCCTACAGTACCAAAAAAAAAGGCGATGCTACGAACCCTGCAAACTACCGACCCATATCGATATGCTCTACGCTCGCAAAAGTTATGGAGAGCGTAATTAACATCAGCCTTATGAACTATCTGGAGCACAATGAATTGCTTAGCGACCGTCAATATGGTTTTCGTAGGGCCCCCTCTACTGGTGACCTTATGGCGTTTCTAACGGAAAAATGGAACCAATGCGTTCACTTATTCGATGAGAGCAGAGTTGTTGCTCTGTATATTTCAAAGGCATTTGACCGAGTGTGGCATAAAGCGCTCGTGTCTAAACTAATTGCATATGGTGTCGGTGGTATCTTTCGTCGGTAGATCAAGTGCTTACTTATGAATCGAAGATCCATGTTGTAGTCGATGGCATATCATCCAGAGAGCACGCCGTCAACGCAGGTGTACCGCAGGGCTCAGTTCTATTGCCAACTTTTTTTTCTGGTTTTTATCAACGACCTTCTGTCATTGACTCACAACCCAACTCATTCGATTGCGGATGATAGCGGCATTTGACATTCATATTCATTTTAAAAACGCCCGAGCTCTTTGGAGATTGAGAAGAAGAGGCAAAATATGAATGACACACTTAATAATGACTTGGGAAAAATCTCCGAGTGGGGTCTTGCTAATAGAGTAGAGTTTAATGCTAGCAACACCCAGTGTTGTCTGTGAGCCCACAAGCGAATCAATTGCCCATTAGCTCCCCCCAATATAAAGATCTTGCGGAGTTAGATGCTCTTGACGTTCTACGCATATCAATACAAGCAGATCTTCGGTGGAATGATCACATATTTGATGTATCCAAAGAAGCAGTCAAGTGCCTTGGTTTTTTAAAACGATGTAAGAAATACTTCACTCCATCTGAGCTTCGCTTGATCTATACCTCATATATTAGGCCGAAAATTGAGTACAATTCGCACATTTGGGCAGGCGCTTCAAGATCATATTTGGAGCTGGACCGGATTCAAAGACGTGCGATATACTTGATAGGTGATGGAAATATTTTATCTTCTCTCAACTCTCTTAGGCATCGTCGCAATGAAGGTTGTCTAAGCCTTCTCCACAGGTAAAACCATGGGAAGTGTTAAAGGGAGATATACGGCCTGACGCCACAAGCTCGTGTGTTTCCTAGGTCCACTCGGGCAGCTCTCCAAGACCATCCCTTTACCATTGCAACTTTGCCCAATAGATCATCGCTTTACCGAGATAATTCGTTCTTCGGTCGCTCAGTAAAATTGTGGAACAATCTCCCTGCGAGCGTATTTCCCAACTGTTTCAATCTGTGTAAATTTAAATCAAATCTTCACCGACACTACTCCATCTTTCCACCCTCCAACTATCACCCGTCTCCGAATCAACACAATGCTTTCGCATTTATAGGGGGCATCCCCTGAGTGCTGGGTAAGTCTAAAAAAAAACACCTTTTAGCAATTATTTTTCTTCGCTTCATCTCCAGGCTGCCGGATGAAACGTTGGAGTCTAGACGCTGTGCTCCCTTGTTTGTAGACAGCATATACTTTGTTTTACCCTCATTTATCGTCAAACCAACTTTGGCTGATTCCTCTTCGATAGCGGTGAAAGCAGCGGTAACATCTCTCTTGGTTCTGCCAACAATATCAATAACACCAGCGTACGCAAGGAGCTGGACACCTTTGTAAAAAATGGTGCCATTCCGATGTACACCGCCCTTTCGTACGATCTCCTCCATGATGATGTTGAAGCGATCGCAAGACAGTGGATCGCCTTGTCTGAAACCTCTTTTGGTATTGAAGGTTTCGGAGAGGTCATTTCCTATCTTGAAGGAGCTGCGTGTGTTGCTCAACGTCATTCTGAAAAGTCTAATAAACTTTGCAGGTATACCGAACTCAGACATTGTTGCGTATAGGCAATCCCTTCTCGGGCTATCGAACGCAGCTTTAAAATCGACAAAAAGAGATGGTGTGTGTCAATTTGATTTTCGTGGGTTTTCTCCAGGATTTATCGTAGCGTGAAAATCTGGTCTATGGTGGACTTACCAGGTCGAAAGCCACACTGATAAGGTCCAATCAGTGTTTTTGTAATTGGCTTTAATCTTTCACACAGTACGCTTGAGAGAACCTTATATGCGATGGAAATAAGACTGATACCTCTATAACTGGTGCAGATTGTTGGGTCTCCTTTGTTAAGTATAGGGCACAGTACGCTGAGGTTCCAATCGTCGGGCATGCTTTCTGCTAGCCATATTTTGCTGATGAAGTAATGCATGCGCCTTTTCAATTCATCGCCGCCGTTTTTAAACAATTCAGCTGACACGCCGTCAGCACCCGCTGCTTTATTGTTTTTGAATCGTTGGATAGCAACTCGAACCTCTTCATGGCTAGGTGGTGGTACTTCTACTCCGTCATCGTCGATTGGTGACACTGAACTGCGCTCTCCATGGTCGGCATTGGTGGAATCGTCGACTGTAAGTAAATTGTAGAAGTGCCATCTCCACAATCTAAGCACACACTGTGTATCCGTATTCAGATCTCTAATTTTGTCTAAACAAGTGGATGCTCCAGGCTTGAAACCTTGGGCTAGACGCTTATCCCTTTGAAAGAATTTTCGTGCATCCTTCTTGCCCTGGTATACCTCTAGTTTCACACGCTCACGCTTTTCCTGCTCTATTTTCTTGCGTCTGAAAAGGCGCCTCTCTTCCTTTCTTTCCTTTCGCGGTAGTTTTCTCGCACGGCTCGCGCTGCAGCTGACTGTAGCGTTTTTCTATATGCGGCGTTTTTTACTGCAGTCGCGATGCGACACTCCTGGTCGTACCATTGGTTCCGAGGTTGTGGGCGCCGGAAACCAATGGCTTTTTCAGCGGCAGCGCGCATGGAGTGGGATATATGCGCCCAAAGTCCGCCGGTGTCGTTGGGTCCAGCGGTTGGTTGGTTGAGCTTAACCGAGAGTTGAGCGGAGTAGGCTTCGGCAGTCCGTTGTAATTGCAGCTTGGCGACATCTAGCTTCGTTGCATTCCTGTGCGTATGTTCTTCGCATTGCATAATCGCATGCGGATCTTGGCTGCAACAAAATAATGGTCGGAATCAATGTTGACCCCCCGAAATGTACACACATCTAGAACACTAGAGGCATGCCTTCCTTCAATTACAACATGATCAATTTGGTTTCGCGTTTTTTGACCCGGGAACAGCCACGTTGCCTTGTGGATGTCGAGGTGCTTAAATCTGATGCAGCTAACTACCATGTTTTGCGCCGCGCCGAAGTCGATCAGTCTTAGACCTTTATTCGTAGAGGTCCCATGAAGACTGAACTGACCAACAGTGTGGCCAAAGATGCCTTCCCTTCCGACTTTCGCATTAAAATCGCCGAGGACTATTTTCACGTCATGGACCGGAAGGTGGTCGTATACGTCTTTAAGACTAGCGTAGAAAGCGTCCTTGATGGCTTCGTCCTTTTCCTCCGTCGGGGAGTGCGCGCAAATAAGTCTGATGAAAAAAACTTTGCCTTGATGCGGATCGTGGCCAATCTTTCGTTCACAGGTGTGAACCGGAAAACAAGGTGGCGTAGTTTCCGGCTAACGAAGAATCCACATCCGAATTCAGGCTACTCCGCATGGCAGCTGTAGTAGATATCGCAGTGTGCTTGTTTAGGACAGCCTTGCCCTTTCAATCGCATTTCCTGGATGGCGGTGATGTCAGCTTTAATTGTTTTGAGGGCCTCGCCAGTTCCCTATAAAGGGACCGAACATTCTAGGTGCATATCCGTAAATCATTGTCCGTTTTTCGTTTGCAGTGGCCATCAACGTAATTGGGGTTCTTATCCGAGGCAACTAACGGATGCCAGTTTGCTGTTGCCCAAGGAACACCACGAGGAGGTTTGAGTCGACTTGGGACGATTTCGACATGGATAATGGTGGCCTCGCCAGGTTGAGGCAGTCAGACACGTTACCATGTGAAGGTTCGCCCCCCCCCCTGATCCCTTATTTATTTACAGTCATTAATTTTACAGAGTTAATTTTTTACAGTCATTTAAAAGTGACTGTGTTTTTTGACGAAAAAATTATTGCTTGCACAGCATAAAAATAAAGAAATAGGTAAAATATATTTTTGTCCAATGTTAGTGAATTTTTTTTGGGAGTTTGACCAAAGACATATATTTTTACTATCTGTGCTTTTGACGTTAACATAATAGTTTTGTGAGAACTGTCTTGCATTTTGTTAATTGATTTCATGTATTTTTTGTCCTAACGTCTAACATGTCTATCGAATTGAAAACCTGCCATCGGATTTGTGTTCTTAGCAACAACATTTACCAGAAACAAATAGGCTGGTGCTTTTTCCATTACTCTAACCTTGCTAGCTAGAGGGTTAATATTATTTATTGTTTTTGATATGAATAATAAGGGGATTCAAGTCACTTCGTATAAGCTGCGTAACCACGTATATCGTAAGTTTTTACGTAATGTCAATTTTTTTTATATGAACTTTAGAAATAATTTGCGTAAAACTTTACTCACCAAATTTGATGCGTTTTGTGTATAATAAGATAAAGCAAAAGCAAATGTTTGAATCAACGGTTCTTTCAACTTCGGTTTCGATTCGCTGCTTTTTGGCTTTTATTAAAAGACAAACAAGATTTATTTCAAGACTGAGAACAATGAATTAAATAAAAATGACACCTATAATGTTCAAGAATTTTTAAGCTGAGCAGGTGATTGTACGCCAAATTTGATGGCGTGCTCATGTCAATTCAATATACGCAAACCTACGCAGTGACTTGAATCCCTTTAATGTGACTATTATATGTTATTAAAATGTAAAAAATAGTTAAAATTAATCCGATTTAATGCGATCCTATAAATACAAATTATGATATGTTATTAAAATTGCAAAAGGTGGTCAAAATTAGTTCGATTTAATACGTTTCTATAAATAAAAACTGATCAACGCTGCATTGATTTTAAGTGTTTCCACTGCACGAACGAAGAAGATGGCCACTTACCAATATTCGCAACTAATTTTCGTGCAGTGAAACGGTTAGAGCGAACGAAGAGTCGCTACGTTTTGTTCGCGATGAATTTTTTGTTCGTTCGCCCAGTGGAAACGCTCGGTAAGAGAATACAAACCACGTATGTTATATTTTAATGATGACATAAGATGAAGTATATATTTGATACTAAAATAAAGGTTTGATTAGCCAAGCGTACCATGTTGTGGCGTAGCGGGACGTAGCATAGCGGGACGTTGACTCGAGGATGAACGAATACCGAAATCGTAATGCAACGTTTTGCATGCACTGATTTCTAGCCCGCAAAAAATTATTTAAAGGCACTCGCTTTTTTCTACTAGTATTGCCTCGCCAATTAAAGACTGCATATTTTTTTTAAAAGCATTGAATTTTACAATTTTTGAAGTTAAACAAAATTTTTCGCTTGTCTCAAAGTTGTCGAATTGTCAAAAAACGTAGCGTGGTGTAGAAATCTATTTCTACAGACTTCTGCGCTACGTCCCGCCACGTTACGATTCCGGTAACGACTTGTACACATTTCTCATTAACGCTGCGTTTACACCAGACAATTGTCATAAATATTTCATAATCTGTATTAGTTGTCAAATTATTGTCAGCTGCAAGGAAATTGTCTGATTATGACGTAGGTGGGGAAGACAACTGCAAGACAATAAATGACATTTGTTTCGTTATTGGACGTTTCCTTTGAAAGCGAATAGAAAAAAGAATAAAAAAGAATATAAAAGCGCTGTTTTTGGTTTGCATATATGTATTTCGATGTGAAAGTTGCGAGATCAAAAAGTATGGTTTTACGCACAAAATTTAATTTTTTTTCGATGGCCAACGATCTCCAAGTGCCACCACAAGCAGCACAAGTGCAACGTAAATATTTGGTAACATCCTCCAAGTGCCACCACCAGCAACACAGGATGTGCAACGCATTTTTCTAGCTCCTTTTGTTGCCCTTGCTTCTGTTGCTGGTGGTGGCACTTCGAGGATGTTAACAAAAATTACGCAGCACTATTAAATTGTTATTAAATCAAACACTTATTAGCATAACGTACTTATGCTGCTGGTGGGGGCAATTGGAGACCGTTGGCCAGCGAAAGCAGGAAATTTGCGCTGCGCTGATTTGTACTGGTGGTGATGGCACTTGGAGGACGTTGGCCAGAGCAAGAAATTTACTATGCACTTTCTTCTGTTGCAGGTGGTGGCACTTGGAGGATGTTAACATAAATGTTTAAGAACAATTTAACTAATTCACCGGAAGATCGTTGGCTAACGAAAAAATTACATTTTGTGCGGAAAACTTAACTTTCACACTGCGTTTCTATTTCGAAGTGCTTTTTTCTAGTTTTTTAACATTCCTCAGCATTTTTTCCAAGGAAACGTCGAAAATTGTCAGCATACGTCAAATCGTTGTCAGCTCAATTGTCTGCCTGACAATTGAGCTGCCGACTGAAAAAATGTGAGTGTGTTAGTAAAAAATGTGTGAGTGTATTGGGATTGTTAAGACAAATTCTCTGGTGTAGGCGCTGGGTAAGCAGATTTTGACGTAACAGTTGGCAACGTAGCGCTACGTTACCTTACGCTTGGGTAATCAGCCCTTAAGTTTGTGTTTACATGAGTAAGATTACTTTGCGCTTACACGAGTAACTTTGTGTTTACATGAGTAGGATTATGCCGCGTTTCCATGTGATCTTTTTCCATTGATAATATTGCTGCTTGTTCTCTGAACGAGCAATGCAAAAGTCAGAATATTCTGTACCCTATGTTCAGCTGTTCTGGCCCATGTGAGCGAATGTTCCAGGCTTCTTGTGCTGGTATTTCTAAATCGTGCCTTGACGATTTAATGTCAGTCCGATCTGGTCTTCGCTGGTATTGTGCTTCGTGCAGGGCCCTTTCCCCGGATGAACTCTATTCTAAAATAAAGCTTTTTGGGGAAAGCCTTAACTTATTAAATAATAACTTCAGAGAAATTGTTTAATTTTTTAGCGAAGTTAGTGCCGCACCCTGGTAGTGGGTTTCTGATGAAATTACTGTTCAGGATAACATTTCGGTTCCTTCGTCCATGACTGCATCTTCCGGAATTTTGTCAGTTTCATCAGAAAAAGACCTTAAAAGCTCTAAAAGACAGAGGAAAAACAAAAACAAAAATAAGCGTCGGAAGGCGTCCTCCAGACCTTCCAAGGCAGAGCAGCCCCCAGCAATGCCATCAGAAAATAATAATACGGTGATTTCTCATACACCATCTTCTATTCCTCCATTGACTAGTAGCCCAAATACGATTTCAACTACGCCTAACAGTCATTTGACTTTAAGAGCAGTTTCGAGGACCAGAAATGTTTTTCACGTCTTCAGCCCGACACATCAATAGAAAATATATTGACGTTTGTCAGGCAATCCAAGTTAGTGAACTCAAATGCATTCTGTTCATGCAAAAAATTGGTAATAAGCCTTCCCATGCTTCTTTTATTCTAACAGTTGCAGCCGAAGATTTTACAACTGTTCTTAAATCTAATTTGTGGGCCGATAATATTCTTGTTACTGAGTTCAAGCCAAAAAATAAGTCTAAAAGGGTGACTCAAGCCGCCCGCCAGACTCAAAAAAACTAAATAGGCTGTCCCTTTACTATCAAAATGTAAGGGGACTACGTTCTAAGACTCAGAGCTTATTTCTATCAACTCAAAATTGCTCTGAGGATATTATCGCGTTAACAGAAACGTGGCTGAACGGAAACATTACTGATTTGGAATTGTTTGACAATAGTTTTCAAGTTTTTAGAAAAGACAGATACACTGACAATATTTCTTCTGTCGGTGGTGGTGTCCTTTTGGCTGTGAGGAACTGCTTTGTCAGTTTTATTGTTGACATTCCCTGCTCTTCTAATATTGAACTAATTTGCGTTAAAGTTATACATTGTAACTCTAATGTATATGTTATTAATGCATATGTTCCTCCTAAGAGTAGTGTAGAGGTCTATGCAAGCCTTGCGGAGTGCATAGATTACATAATTGATTTACTTGACGTTAATGACGACATTTTATTATTGGGCGATTTTAATCTACCTGATTTAAAATGGCATTCTTCTGACGATGATACGTACTATTGTGCATCTAATTCGAAGACCCGCCAAGAACATATATTTGTTGATAATATATGTTCAGACTTACAACAAGTGAGTTGTATTTATAATAGTCTTGAAAGACTTCTTGACCTGGTCTTAACTACAGACAGTAACAATGTTGTTGTTAAGAGGGCCTTTCATGCTCTAACTACTGTTGATGAATATCATCCACCATTGAGTATTTGGTACAAATCCGACAGAGCAAATATAGTAAATTCTAATTCAGCAGATAAGCTTTATGAATTCAATTTTAAAAATGCTGACTTTTTGAAGTTGAATCAGTTGCTTCATGGTAAGCTTAATGCAATTTTGGAATATATAAAAGGAAATTGCCTTGATGACTCCATACATTTTTTTATATGGAACTCTTTGCTGTGTTTTCTCAATCCGTACCTTATAGTCTCAAATTTGCGAGGAATTCTGCGTACCCGTGGTACACAAAGGATTTAAAGACTTTTCGCAACAACAGGAATAGGGCATGGAAGAAATACGTCTGTAGCTTAGGCTCAAACGACCTAGAAACTTACAAACGTTTGTTTCTGGAATTTGAAAATCGCTCAGCTACATTATATCACGAATATTTAGATAATGTTAAGCTGAGAATATTGACAGATCCAAAGAAATTTTGGGGATTCGTAAACACTAAGAAGAAATCTGATGGATTTCCTTCTTCATTCAGAACTCCTGAGGGATTTACTGACAATCCCGTCAAAATTTGTGGCCTATTCGCCAATCTTTTTAAAGAATCATTCTGTTCAGATTCTTTTAATACTGATGGAGAGTACTTTGAATATATGAATTCCGAACCCAGAGTATCTTTGGAACATATATCCTTCACTCCAGAGGATATTTTAATGTATATTAGATCGATCGATGAGGAGTTTGGTGCTGGACCTGACGGTGTTCCTGCCGCAGTGTTAACACAATGCGGTTCCGTTTTGAGTCAACCACTTTCTTTATTATTCAATAAATCTATTAACGAAAGTTATTTTCCACTTTTTTGGAAAAAATCATTTATAAGTCCTATTTTTAAAAAGGGTTGCAGGAACGATGTTAGTAACTATAGGCCTATCGCTAAGCTCTCATCGATTCCAAAACTTTTTGAGCGGATGGTGTATGATCGGGTGAAAATTCACTGTGGGGAAGTCATAACAACTCGTCAGCATGGTTTTGTGAATGGCAGATCCACTGTGTCTAATCTTCTCGATTTTACAACATTCTGCTTAAATTCTATTGATTCTGGTAACCAGGTCGATTGTGTTTACACTGACTTTAGTAAGGCATTTGATAAGCTACCACACAATCTAATCTTATTTAAACTTGAGTTAATGGGATTTCCACAATATTTTATGAACTGGATTAAATCGTATTTGGTAGAGCGATCTTATCAAATACGTTTCCGAGGCGCATTGTCTTTTGAATTTATTGCTGGATCAGGTGTTCCTCAGGGTAGTCACCTTGGTCCTCTTCTGTTTATTTTAGCTATCAATGATGTAACTCATGTCATTGAACACTCTCATCTGCTTATTTATGCCGATGATATGAAAATATACAGAACGATTAATTCTAGAGATAATTCAGATCTACTCCAGTCTGATCTAAAATTCTTTGAAGTTTGGTGTTCTAAAAATAATATGTTTTTAAATTCAGATAAATGCCAAACTATGAACTTTTCGCGAAAAAGGAATAATTTTATATTTGATTATAAGATTAAAGATACTGCCTTGAGTCGTGTAGACACCGTCAAAGACCTAGGTATATGCATGGATTCTAAGCTGTCGTTTAACATTCATATTGATAATATTTGTAAAAAAGCATCTTCAATGCTTGGTTTTGTAAAACGCTGGGCCAAAGAATTTAATAGCATGATTACAACTACAACTACAACGTTGTATTATGCAATCGTGCGTCCTCACTTAGAGTATGCAAGTCAAGTTTGGTCCCCAAGTTACAATGTGCATGTTGATCGAATAGAAAGAATCCAAAAACGTTTTGTTCAGTTTGCTCTAAGGGGCTTAAGTGGAACTGACATATTAGACCTTCCTCCTTATGAGGATCGTTTAAAACTATTAAAAATGCAGTCTTTAGGTGATCGAAGGAAATCGGCAGATATCGTATATTTACACCAGCTCATAACAGGTGTATTCGATTCTCCAGAACTTCTTTCTCACATAAATTTTAACACTAGCCGTGGAAGCAGTAGAAACGCTAACAACTTAATTTATTTACCATTTAGTAGAACAAATTATATGGCTACTGCTCCTTTAAGTCGCATGAGTTCCTTTGTTAACAATTGTAGCGTTTTTGATGTTAATTTGTCAAAAGGTCAACTCAAAAGTAGATTAAAATTAGTTGTGTAATTAGATCTATATATACGCATGGTTAGTTGTTACGTCTTGTGTTGTCCCTGAGCCCAGCCCATTTATTGGTGGGTAAATTTTTCCCACATTAACTTGTTTCTGGTCACGGGTATCCATAACATTGATATTTTCAATGATTACTGGGTAGTGGCTTTAGATGGGTTAATGCTGAGGAAGTGCGATATAGCTGTAGTAGCTGAACTCTATTGTTATCTTCTATTATCTTTTAGTATCACATTTTTTGCAAGAAAGAAATAGCATGTGAACCCTATCTTATGGCATTGATGAATGTGAGTGTGAAACAGGCATAGTTTTTCAATTTTTATAGCATGTGATATCCCCTGTGATTTCTTGTGATGCTAGGAGATCGCAAAAGTTCAACTTCTTGAACTTTTGCTATAAAAGTTGATCACATGCTATAAATATGATATTCATTTTTATAGTTGTAGTTTGTGTTCTGTCAAGCTGTCAAGTTTTTTGCGGCAATATCAGCAATTGTTTGGCAATATTACAAAATATTAAAAAGTTACAAGCAAATACAAATTGGAAAATAAATTTATTTCAAATTGTGTATTTTTTTATTTTCCAAAAATGTGTTTCCAAATTTTCAGTTTTTACGCATACATATCCATATATACTCTTTTATACCGCCAACATTTTTGAAGATACATTATTGAACTCATTTCAAAAGAACATATCTTATTTATGAAGCCTGGCAGTTTCAGCTCATTTGGATTTTGAGAAATATTTTTAACATACAATTAAATATAACTAGAAAACTCATAAGCTAAAATTTCAAAAATATCACTTTTTGGGCTTTCAACATTCAACAATTTTTGTGTTTTTTCTAGAAAGCGGAGGTAAATAAAATTTTTTTCTGACATCAGTGGATATTTCTTAAGAGTTCTACATGTTCAGAATCAAGAAATTTGATTTAGAATTTTTTCCGTCTAGCACGCCATTTCGCTGCACTGTGCATCGAAGAGATCTGCTTTTTTTCACAGATTCACCACACCACAGAGAGCAGCGCCTAGATAAAATGCAAAAATTTCGGCAGTATGTCGATCTTTACCATCATAGACGGGACCTTCAATGATGGCATCACGTTCATACCACTGTGGCTTGAAGATAAGCTTCTGATGATTAGCTAACTTAACGAGCAGCTTCAATTGTGTGCCCAGTTGGTGACTTTGGTTATAGGTTCGCGTCGAAGTGTTTGCAGCAGTTGATCCATTGAAGAGTCACACAGCGGATATATTTCATTTTCTTGCGGCCACTAGATAAGACATAAATTGAGTTTAAGATTAACAAGTACGCCTGCCGTTAGGCTTAAGCAACGTGGGTTATCTAAAACCTAGGGTAATAGTTTATGAAACAGACAACCATGAACTTTGTGTTGAACCACAACACGGACCCGTTTACGTTTTAACAAGTAAAACATACGGGTCATCCGGTGTGGCAACACGAACATGAAAGCTGTTTCACAAACACAAAGCATCACCCAGTGCCCTGCTGATTAGGGGCATTATGAATAATTACATAATGCCCGTAATAGCAGTACCAGTTTAGACTTCCGTAGCGACGTACTTCCATCCATCTACTGGTAGAGACGAGACCTACCCAATCTCTTGCATATTAAGACAGATATGCCTGCCCGGTCGTACCATTTCGCGACCCCGCCGGTCAATCTAGACCTGTGTAGCCTTCACACAACCACAACTAGTACGAGACTCCCCGAAGGGCCAGCCCACGACAGTCATCTGGGCAACTCGATCCCGACAGATGAGGATCCACAACATCCCCGCAAAAAGACCAAGAATACACAAATGCAATTATGAAAATGTGCATTCTTATGCATGACTGTGCTCAATGAGCACTTAAAGGCTAGTCTGACAACTTGCAGTTGCCGACTCAACTGGAAAATTATTGCACATGACCGGTACCTACTTTGGAGGACTTTGTTTCGGATTACACCATCCAGACATAGAGTATTGGCCATTGTTCTCAGGGACTGCCGTGCTCAGTATGAGAACCCTTAGTTAAAACAACCAACGTCAACACTTCCCTCAGTGACTGCCGTGCCAGTTTGCGGGTGCGAGTCAAACTCTTGACAAGTAACACTTCGGAAAGCCGAAGAGTTGACACTTTGACGCACGCATGCCAACACTTCACATCCAGTATTTCCAGCCGAATTAAGGTCTCCATGCTGTGGATAGATAAGGTCTACCCCATCTGACGGGTAAAGACTGTCCCCGTACTAACAAGTTTTAAGGTCAATTGCTATACCTTCGCAGGCTTGTTTTATATCGATATTCCGAATATGACCTGCTACCAAGATGGGCGCCACCCCGAGCTCTTGGTTGGCCCTATCAGTTTTTATGTTTGCAGGACGTATCCTACAAACAACCCTCCTCCGTTATCCTGGCTTGGGACAGGCAGGCCGAAACCTGGCGGAGTTATAAGACATAAAGTAAAATGGATGACGATACGGGTAGGGACACTTGATACTCACCCAGTTAGCAATATCCCATAGAACCAACGCATTCTCATACGGCGCTGGTTTGTAGTTGCACAGTAGCTTATTGCTATACATAAAGAATCGAGGATTGCGATTCAAGTAGCACATAAAATAAAAGTTTCCACTGACCACCAGACAAATGAGTACAACAAGCGCGACGACTATTGCTATAGTAAGTTTGTTCGTCATCTGTTTTGTATTGTGGCGGATGCCAAGGTTTCAATGACTTTAATTCGCAGCATTTCACCTGGGCGTGTACAATTAATTGATTCTTACAAGCGAGTGTGGCAGTTAATGTTGGCAATTTTACTGCTGCTGCTGGTCAAGTTGTTAGAGATTGCTGCTTGCTCTTCATTTGAATAAGTCTTCACAAGTTGAGTAATCCAATTCTAAGTGCCAGCAGAGACACTTTAAATAATAATAAATTAAAGCAAGATATTATCACAATAATAATTATCTAGCACGTATGATAGCACGTCTTGCATTCATTAAACTTGCAGAATTTAATTAATTTATGATTTATTCACAAATTTTGCAAATGTCAAATTTTTATAGGAAAAGGTACATATATGCATATCGCTCTTTATAGCAAGTGTTTTGTGATATGGGATAAGACAAGATACTGAAAGATCACATGGAAACGCAGCATTACAAAAGTGTCACCAATAAAAACGTGTCTGAGGTGTATTTAGGCCTATTCGGCACAATCTGTTATGAAAAAATTCTGTTATTCTGTTATGATTTCCCATACAAAATTTTGAGCTGTCAAAAAATCTGTTACGAGTCTAAAATTCGTATTCTGCACGACAATCTTTTATGAAATCTGTTATGAATCATAGCAGATTTTTCGAACTTTCAAAAAATCGCTTACAAAATTTTAAATTTGTATTCGTCATGACAAAATCTGCTTTGAAATCTGTTATGAAACGAAATAACAGATACATTTTTCTGTCTTTTATCGTTACAAATTTTTAGAAATTTAACATTTCCATCAGAAAATGAATGTTTAACGGGCATAATTGTTCATTAGAGCCCAAGCTCAAATATTTTTTTTCTTATTTTTATTAGATGTGTATGGACCTCCTAAGTCTAACGGTGCAACAAAATTTGCCCGCTCTCGTATGGATTACGAGATAAAAATCGTGAAGGTTAGCAAATTCAATGCAATTTTGTAAGAGTGTGGCAGCTGGAAACAGAAAAACTCGCAGCGAAATGATCAAAATTGTTTTATTTAACGATAAGATGATTAGCCCTTGTGCGGAATGTTCAAAACCAAGGTTGTTCAAAACAACATTTAACAGGGCAAACAATTTTATCACAAAAAATACTAATTTGGCCATTTCGCTACGATTTTTTCTGTTCCCATCTTCCAAACACTTAAAAATTTCAATTGAATGATCAATTAATAATTTATAAAAAAAAAATTGAATTATCAAACTTTCACGATTTTTATCTCGTAAGCCGTATGAGAGTGGGAAAATTTTATTGCACCGTTAAATTTATGAGCTTGGGCTCTAAATTACAATTATTCCAATATAAAGCGGAAGAAAATTGCTTAAATAAAGCATTTTATTCAATTGAAATCAGTTGTTTGATTCAAACTTCTTTCTAGCAGCACTTATGATTCATAAGTTATGAACCAACTAGTAATTTACTAAATAAATTATTCAGATCGGGCAAAATTTGGAATTGCTTAAAAAAGGAGATTTAAAAGAATATACTTATTTTTATAATGAAAGACACATAGATAAAAAAAGTTATTACATTACAATTTAAACTTTTTTCACAATAATGTAGGTTTAGAATTAAGTAAAAAATATAAAAGTAATTACTTGATTACTAACGCTTCGCGTTACACATCAGTCTGCACTTGATACTCAATCAACATTTGATTGCTAATTAAACAATTTAGTCAAATGCAACTTTTCCGGCAAATGATGTCAGCGAAGATATCTCGCTTGGATTGGAGTCAGATGGTAAATTTGATAGATCATGCATGTGTCCAATATTTAGATTCATCTGCAGCTTTGTACCGATGGAAAAGTGCAGATTAAGCAAATAGTAGTCGTGATGCAAAGCGCTCAGCTCAAAAAGTTGTAAAATTTCCCATGAATATAGCGTCTCCTGCTGGCTTATATGCAGCCATTTTTTCTGGCTGTCTCTGAGTAGGGAAAAGTAATTTATTTTCTCCTCCCATAGGCAATCCAAGTCATCTCTTACCTGAACGCGAGCCGCGTATCAACAGTTAGACGCAGTTCTTTAGGTCGCTCCAGCAGATGCACATTTGATCCATTAGCAAGATAAACTTGTAGCACGCCGATAAGATTCTGCTGCCACCTGGAGCAGTCCAACACATTAAGCGTGGAACAGCATGCGATGTAGTTGTAGCGATTCCATGTAGTAACCTCGTCAGCAGTTCAGTGTGTAGCACGCTACGCCAAAAAATATGTCCTCAATGGCATGAGCGCTTCAGAGAACACCTATTTATCAATTTTTTTCGATTTTACAAATAATGTTAATTTGGAACACTTAGGTATTTCGGTACCAACAACGTTTGCAGTATCGATTTGATATACTCAATCCTAAAAAAACGTAATTAATACAATTTTCAGAGCAGCGTAGAACTCAAAAGACGTACTACGCATTTTGTGCGATTCTGTGCATTTAGCATATTTTAACTTTTGAAAGGTATGGTACTACAAGCTACACCATTCTGGTTTCCACTTTACAGGCCGGCTACACAGGCCAGTGACAGTGAAAGTGCAAAAGAATACGTGTATTGTTTGAATGATTCGAAGAATTTCGAACTTTCATGCTTTCATGCAAGAGGTGCTACACAGGCTAGTGAAAGTTCATTAAAAAAATTTCATCGTATGCGAAGGTTCTCGCTGCTACGTATATTGAATCAATTTAATTTAATGATTTGTTTTTGAGCTAATTTTTTTTCATTGTATATTTCTTTTGTATATTTATTGTAATAAAACTGTATATTTTTCCCTTTTATTTGCAACTTTTCACATTTCTTTCATTTGCTTTGTAAATGTAAACAAGTTATCAGTGTTGCGTTCCGTACGAAATCGAGGAAAACCCGAAATAAAGTACGATTCGAGGGAAAACCCAAAATGAATCCACAAAAAGTAATTAAAAACAACACTGATATCCCCCATTTTGACATACACTAGCCGCTGTTGTCAAAATCCGCTGGCTTTGAAATTTCGTTGCTAGTAGCGATGAAAGTGCCGTGAAAGTGAACCCAGTGTGAGTGTGTTTGTAAAAAAGTGTGAATGTATTGAGTTTTTCGAACTACAGGGCCAGTGTACTGGCCTGTGTAGCATGCCTGTTACTCTCTCAATTTGAGTCCGCTAAGATTATCTAATATTGTTAGCACGAGTAAAGACGTTCTGAGACTTTCTCTTCGCGTTTTCCTATATAAAAATGCAATTCATTATTTAAATGACTTACTTTTACGCTTTGCATTGTAATTTATGTTTCTGCACATTTTAAGAATTTACAGAAGTTAACGGAATTGTAATAGATTTTTATTTTCGAAGATTGACAACAGGATGACACAAAAGTTCGAAATGCTGAATGCCGATTTTAACAGATCTTTTATGACCGACATCTTTTATGATTGATAACAGAAAATGGCACTGTTTACACGCCATTCAAATTGAAGGATTATTCAAAATTTGTTGTTGTTTTCCCAGCAAAAAAAAGATGAACTCTCTGCGAGAGCGGAAATAAACTTTCAACACTTCATCGCATCAATCAAAATTTTGATGGAGCTCAAGACCTGCATCAATCAATCACAGGGTTTGCATAATCAACTTTTCTGGTACTTACAACAACACTTTTAGTCGGCATCAGCCATTCAATCAAAAAATCACGTGTGAACATCTATTCAATCATATATCTCGAAGAGAGTAAAAGAGAACCAAAAATGCGATATTCTTCATTCAATTTGAATGACGTATAAACTCTGCCTATGTCATCTGAATTTTTTGTTGAATGAAGGTGCTCACACGTCAAATGATTGAATCAATCAAAACTCATTCAAATTCATTTTGTAAAATTTGTATGCACACATGTCAATCAGAGAAACACCCAAATAAAGTGACGATGTGAATTCACAAAAGAGTAGGTAGCAGAAAAGTAACAAATGCCTGCGTCAGAGCTTTCATCAAATAATCGTGTGTGAGCAAGCGTCAATCAAAATTTTCAGAGTAAAAAATTGCGATACTTTTTCAATACTGAACTCTAAGCTGCAGCTAATTATAAAAAAAATAAAGTCGCTAAAAACAAAGATATCGGAAATAAGTAAATAAAAAAATTAATCAAAGGGGAGAAACACAATAAAAAAATTCATTAAAGAGTCTGTGATTAATCAGCTGTTAATTTCATGCTTTGCAACAAGTATTGCAAAGTAAACCGAAAAAGGCCGCTCACGATTGATGGGAAATTTTTACAATTGCACAAATTTGCAATGTCAAATACTCAAGAATGTGAATTGCCCTATTATTTATTTTTTGAAGCAATGATACTCACTTTGCTGATTTTGAGAATTTGACTATTTGTTTTGTTTTTATTTCTTGTGTTTTGCTTGTGGTTTTCGATTAATTTTCGATAAAAATTAGAGAAGAAACCGATTTCTACGTAATTCGGATGTTAATTCAAACTGAATTACCTTCAAATGAGGTAATTCGCTTGCCAAATTTTGTATGGCGAATTACTTAATGAGGAACATAATTCAGCCTCGAATTACGAATGAGAGCCGAATTACGTTGTTCAGGGCGCCGTGAGAACATGCTATAAACATAAACAAAAGCTCAAGTCATTTTTACATATTTTTTTGTTTTTAATTATGAACAGCAAAAGCTCAAGCATTTTTACAAACTATTTTATTTTTATCCGACAAAAAAATCCCAACAAACTATTTTGTCTCTCAAAATTCAACAGGTGCCAATGTTACCTCCGAGTTTGACAGTACATGGATATCAATTTCTCGGAACTCAGGTGCGGGATTCCCAAACGCCTTAACGATGGTCGCTGCAGTTAACTATCGAAAACTGTCATTTACTATGAAACTGTGCATGCTGAATGACCGATAACGACAACTATTATTATCGTTAACTTTTGGGAATCCTGCTACAGGTCTAACGTGTCTACTTGGGTTCTTATACCATGGTCAAGACTATCATGCTGATTGAGGAATCCGGCGGGAAAATTAATCGAACTCGTTGGTTTAGCGATTGTAGAATCCGGCGAGTAAGTTCGGTGCGGATCGATAACAAAGTTCACGGATTTGGATTAAAAAGGGCGATTGCTGAAAAACATACAAACTTACTTTTCATCCGCAACAAGTTTGGTGCGGATTTGCAAAAAAATTTTAAATAAGGAAATGTGCTACATTCGTTTAAGATAATTTAAGGTCGCTGAACTCGAATCTATAGTAAAAAATTTCTTTGGTCGTCACAATTTTTTTTAAATTATGAATAAAAATAAATGAATAAAAAATATAAAAGGCGTAAAATTTTTCGTTAAAAAAGATCTTACTATCCAATTTTATCAAGCTAAAATTTCAGTTTTAAATAAAAAAATTAATTTTTGTGCATTTTAACAAAAAATTATTTAACTTTTATCTGCGTTTTTTCCAACATCCAAATCGGATTTGAATTAAAATTTTTAGCAAAAAAAATTAATTTCGCTAGATCATCTAGATGGAGTTTTAAGTAGGCGTTAAAAGCTGTTTTTGCCAACGTCTAAAAAACAACGCAATAGTGTCCATTTCCTATTTGGAAAGTATTTTAAACATGTTTATTTAATGCAATGGACAATAGTGTCCATTTCCTATTTGGAAAGTATTTTAAACATGTTTATTTAATGCATTCATTAAATACTTACATTTAAACTTAATTTTCCTTACGTTAGTCTAGTTTCCACTGTTTTGAATATTTACTCGTTAATTTATTTTGGCAGCTGAACAGCTGTTTTTCTGAGCGAGTTTTGCGGATCGGTATTGCAGTTCCATCGCACGGTTTCAACAATATGATTTTTTTGAAAAGTGAAGGGAGCGCGGATTGGATCAACTTCCGCCGCAACTGATCCGACGTTTTCCCCAACCAGGGTGTATATTTAATTATAATTAATAGAATGTATTTTTTTCGATTTCTACATCCACCTGTTTGCCAAACGAACTCAATATTAATTGAAAGAAGGAAGCATAAGGAATAAGAAAACGTTGGATTGCCTATAATTTTCTGATGTATAATATATGTCATTTCAACGTAGGATCAAGAGGTCAAGAGTTCAGGATTGCCAGGTATGAATAGGTATGAGAAAGCGATATTTGCACTCATGTTTTCTCATTGAAATTTATATTTCTATACAGGTAACTAAATTACGAACACGAGTTGCCTAAGTAAAATCGGTCAAGGTTAGGGGTTCCCGCAATAAACAGTGAGCGACGCACAGTGTAAGCCACGGACAAAAATAGGAGTGACCGCAGGATCGTGAAAATAAGTTCTACAACAAGAGAATCTTTCACAAAAATCGGTAATATGGTATATTTATAAAAAAAAATATCCCAGATTCATAAAATTTGATATGCGTATTTATTTTATAGCAAGAAATAGTTTCATACGCGAAGAAAAAATCCTCACCATCAGTTTGAAGGATTTGAAAAAAAAAATTTTTCACTATGGATTTGTTTTTGCTAAATTGCCTACAACATCTTGATTTTTTTTGTGGAGAATGTTAACAAAGCTTGAAATAAAAAAAATATTGGAAATACGATTTTTTAAAGTCGGTGGGTTTTGTTGATATACCCTTAGAAATGAGATTTCATTGCCATTGCAATGAGCTATCAAAAAAAATTTTTTGTATATCAGTTTTTTAATAGAAACAATAACGTGAATCAAGGTCGTGAAATATTAATTAACCCTGTAGCTGCTAAGAATGTGAAAATCGACAACCCCCTCCCATACGATTTTTTGCTCGGATCGACATAACCTTCCACCTCCGTAAATAGTTGCACTCAGTTGCGGGACACCCTGTATATCACGTAAAAGCACGATTGATTTAAAGCAGTGGTGGGCACTGCTATTTTTTTTTGGAGAAATATACCATATTACCGATTTCGGTTATATTGGAGGTAGGCGTATTAGTCGGCCGATCTGGTTTATTTTCACATCAATTATTTCTTGCTAAAAAGAAATATTCCGTACAAAATTTTATTGTTTTGGGAAAATTTTCTGGGGAAATATACTAAATTACAGATTTCGGTTACATGGGAGATGAGCGTGTTAGGTAACCGATTTGGTTAATTTTTACATCAACTATTTTCCGTGACAAAAAAACCATGTATGCAAATTTATATTGTTCTGGGAAATATACCAGATTACCGATTTCGGTTATATGAGAGGTGGGCTTTTCATTCATCCTATTTCAATTTTGTGTGAAAGATTCTCTTGTAGAACTTATTTTCACGAAATTTTATGATCCTGCGGCCACTCTTATTTTTGTCCTATCATTTGGGTTGGATTTCGTTTGGCAAACAGATGGGTGTGGAAATCGAAAAAAATGCATCATATTATAATTAAATATAGTCTTGACTTCTTTTCACTAGGCAACCTATTCGCGATATGTTTACTAATGTACAATAATTGCTAAAAAGTACTTTTCATTCGGAAAACAGATGGGTGTAGGTCGTCCTATGGTGGGATCTTGTACTACTAGATCTATGTATGTGCTTTGTTAGATGTTACGGTTTGTGTTGCTCCTAATCCCAACCCATTATTTAGTTTGTAAATGTTTTTAGCATAACTTATTTGGGGTCACTGGTATCCATATCATTGATTTTTATACCCCAACGCGTACTGCATAGGGGTTATATTAACTTTGCCATTCCGTTTGCAACGCTAATAAGCTATAGTCGATTTCCGTCTGCCCATCTGAAATAACGATTATAGCTGTAATTTTGAAGCTATCACGATGAAATTCTAACTATAAACTTCTTTATCAGAGTAGTTCTAAATGTCTTGAAATTTTGAAAACAAGCTTTAATATTTAATACGAACCCTCACTATTAAATTTGACAAAATCTAATGAAAACTCTCCCTACCTACCATACGAAATTGCAGTGTTCCACATACATGTTTTTATTTTTATTTACAACAAGTTACATTTAAGTATCTTAAGTTTGTTTTCAATTGCTATTTATAAAAAAACACTAGTGGTATTCGCTCTTTTGTGAATTTATGAATACACTAGTGTACTTCTGTCAAAAAATTACACTAAATACACATGCAACAACAAATACCATAGCTTTGTAAGTTACACTTTATGTGTTTCTTTACAACATCAAAAGATGATTGTAATGTAGTTGTATGTGTTAATTGTATCATTTTGACATTACTTGGCAGCATTCTTGGTACCATTTCTTGTCCTTTGTTCGCCATCATTTTTTCGTTTTCTAATTAGAACTGTTTAAAATCCATCTGTAATGGAATCTGTAATGGAAAATGTTAAAATAAGGAAAAAACGTTCAATTGCCACCAGTGTAGCCAATAGTAGATACACTGCTGTGGAAGAAGTCACTCACTCTTTCCCTTGTATTTATCGGTACAATTACAATCAGTACATCTAATACACGAAAGAGCGAATACCACTACTTTGTTATAATTACTTTAACTTCAAAACTATTTTTAGATTTATGGCCTTATTTTTTAAAACGCAAGCGATCACCTCACTTGGGGTTTTTTGCGTCAGTAAATTTCATTGAGTTTGTTTTACTTTGTATAAAAATGGAATTGCCAGACAAAAAAAAACCCAGGTGAGGTGATAGCTTGCATTTTACAAAATTTCATTAGAAAATTTCATTGAGTTTGTTTAACTTTGCATAAAAATGGAATTGCCAGACAAAAAAAACCCAGGTGCGGTGATAGCTTGCGTTTTACAAAATACGACCATTAAGTTAACAAAAAATTGTATATCAAAAATATTATATTTTGATAAGGAGTGCGGGAAGGTATTTTCAAACTGGGCGGGAGAGTATTCTATCAAGATCTGAAGATTTGTAGTAATATTCCTTCTGCCTACTAAGCAATGCACCAGTTGAAATGGGGCGCTTATGGGCGTTGTTGAGGCACGCGGTGTGTCAGTTGTGCTGCAGGGAAAGTGGGTATCCATGAGCAGGTTGAGATATTCAAGGCTTGAATCTGTCAAAGAGCCGTCATCTTTTTGCATGTAGCTTGACAATGTGGGGAATTTGGATAGAATCTTTCGTAGTTGAGATGCCTCCGATCTTCTTCTTAGGTGGGGCCTACAACCGTAAGTCAGTTTTCGCCTCGTGTAAGAAATTTTGCGCTTGCTGGCGCCAGTTGAAAGCTCCAAGTTTCGTCAGGTTGTCCTCTACTAGGTCCTTCCAACGGAGATGTAGTCGCCCTCTTCTACGTTGACCGCTGCTGGGTACCGAATCAATTGTTTTCTTCGCTGGAGCGTCGTCTTTCATCCGCTCAACATGACCTAGATAGCAAAGCCGCTCGATTTTTATGCGCTTTACTATGTCGATGTCGGCGTATAGCTCATCGTTCTATCGTATTCGGTACTCGCCATTAACGCAAATTGGTCCGTAGATTTTACGAATGCTCTTTCTCTCGAACGCTCCCAAAGTCTTTTCATCAGAGCTCTTCAACGTTCAGATTAGTGCTGTATATAACAGGACGAGCATCATTTGTGACTTATACAGCGTAACTTTTGTTCGTCGAGAGAGGACTTTGCTTCTCAATTGCCTACTGAGCCCAAAGTAACACCTGTTGGCAAGAGTTATGCTTCGTTTTATCTCTCTACTGATATCGTTGGTGGATTTAATGCTGGATCCGAGGTAGACGAAGTCCTTGACAACCTCGAAGGAGGTGTTGTGACGTGGGTGCCAATACGCTGGGACTGTTTGTTTGTTGACACCAGATATTTCGTTTTATCCGCGTTCACTGCAAGACCCATGCGAATCGACTCTTTCTCTAATTAGGAGAATGCTGCACTAACTTCGCGTGTGTTATGACCAAAGATATCAATATCATCAGCATACGCTGGCAGCGTAATACTCTTATAGAATATTGTGCCGCTTTGTCTCAGATCAGCAGATAGAAATATTTCAATGAAAAGTTTAATAAGAAATATGATGCCTCCGATCTAATGATTTAATTTACCGATAAAAATCATTAGAAATGTTCAACAAAAGTGAAACAATCGGTTAGACGTCTTAGAACACCCATATGCCTTGTACAACTAGGTTTTTTCAGCGTGGGGTTATAAGTTACCCCATCTGGCCGCTATGTGACCTGACTGAGGTGTGGCAGCTTAGGGTTATAACTGACCCGTTCTCGAGTTATGTTTTCTCAATATAGAGGGCGTGTCAGGTAGGCGTGGTTAATTTCATATGAATTTTATTTTTTAATACAATAACACCGTGTAGTGCTTTTTAAGTCCAAATAACTTGAGTAGTTCTTGTTATCTTGTTTTTCGTATTATTTATTTATTGTTATTATTTGGGTATTGGGCATTGGGCACATAGTCTATAGAAATTTGATAAAAATAACGAATCTTTTGGTACCTAAATCGTTCAACCCTACAATTTCAAGCCCGTAAGAAATGTCAAAAACGCGAGATTTTTACAATGAAACAATAATTGCCAAAAATTATCTCTTTTCTGAAGTAAAAATGGTCATCAAAAGCTCAAAAAATTTCTTAAGTGCTGAAACGTCCAGGAAGTTATATTTTGTATAGTTCTTACATATATTTTTTCAGAATTTTTGAAATCCTCAGCGGACAGTTTATTAAAAATGTATTAGAATGACAAATATCTTACGTAATTATATTCGATACTCGTTTCGGGACATGCGGTACCCATTCCAATTTGCTGTATATGCCGCTAAAAAAGTATTAAAATATTAGATATATTAAAACAAATCTCACTCAAACATTTTGAGTTATCACAAGAAACTTTATTAATCATTTTTTATTAGAAAAAAAATATAAGGTTTGTACGAGTAGGTTGGAAAAATACTCCTATTCTAAAAATGTCTCCCCATATATACACACAGAATAATAATCATGTTATTTATATAAACATATATAAACTTTTTAATGATTACAGCGTTTTATTAAATCATCTACATTTACGCTTAATAATAGTTCACAGTTCTTTACATTTTTTTTTTCTTTGTGCATTTACATTCCTGCGATTGTGTTATATAGACTACTTTATTTTGCTTCTGCACCATAACTTGATGCTTTGCTGATTTTCGACATTCCAATAGCTTTTTCCATTAATATGTAAACTGAAATAAGAAATATTTTAAATAAAAAATTTTAATCACAAATAAATTAAGCATTTTTTAATAAAAGCAAGGAAAGAGGGGATTATATAAATTGAAATAATAAATTAACTTGGTTAAGTGTATTTTGTTAAATAGTTTTCAGTTATAAACCTTTTTGTGGCCTTAGTGGCTGTTGTAGCTGAATGCGTTAAGAAGTTTGGGATATTAATGCCCATGATCTAAGAGGTGAGGGCTTAAATTAAGCTGATATGGAATGTAAGGAACATAAACATAAGCCGAACGGTAAACAACTGTAGGTAAAGTTTTCGCTTAACTGTGTGCATTAGAGTGAACCGTATTTGTATGGAGAAATTTTTAAGCAATTAATTTAGGATAGAATGTAAGGAACATAAACATAAGCCTAACGGTAAACAACTGTAGGTAAAGTTTTCGCTTAACTGTGTGCATTAGAGTGAACCGTATTTGTATGGAGAAATTTTTAAGCAATTAATTTAGGACCGTACGTTAGGACAGTGCATTTGATGATTAGAAGTGATGTCTAAAATTTCGGCCTAATAAAATAAAGACAAGACATGCCAGACACGGTGGTCAACCAATTAACGTTCAAACGAATTTTTTCTCCTGCAAATTTCAGTGCGCATTTTTTTCATGATAATGATTCTAGAAACATTTAGAAAATATATATTCCTATGAAAATTTTATTGCTTTTTCAGATTCGAAAGTTAAACATTTTCTTAAGTTAAGTGCAAATAAGTTATAGCCAACTTATAGAGGAACATTTTTTTTTTTAAATACCGATTTTTTTTGCTATATAGAAGCATAGAAATAACCTGATAAGCAGGGCTCGGTTTTTGATTAAAAATGCCCTAGAAATCCATAAAAATTTCCAAAAAATTAAAATTAATGAAATATTTTTAATTGTTTTTAATTAAAACGTTTTGAACTAAAAATTTAAGTTAATGACTATATTTTTATTTGTTTTTTAAGTTGGCTTTTGGCTGTCTTCTTCCGTTTATATCCGATTGCATCTAGGGATGGCAATTAAAATTCACTACTGGATTAATATATATAAAAAAAAAAAACGAAATGGCCACTTCAGCCCTTGAAAGGGCTTTGACCGAGCTTCTTATGATCAATTGTGTTGTGTTTGTTTGTGAAATGTTTGCCGACTCCAAACGGCTTATGTTCTCAAGAAGCATTTCATGCCAGTTTTTACTCTCTAAGGTTTGCCATTGTCTGCAGAGAGGTGACGGCCGAATAGAAAAATTAATTCAATTGAAAAAACTTTCTGTGTCAGGTGGGATTTGAACCAGGGTTCTCTGGCGTATGGTTTATTAAAATAAACCCTTATTTTAAAAATTAAGGAATTTCGCCACATATTTTAGCATAACTTGAGAACAATTTGTTCGATTGGATTCAATTAAAAATTCGAAAATCCGCAATTAAATGTCCTCCAAGTTACGTTTGCACTGTTTTTTAATTAGCTCAATTTTCGGAAATATTCAGAAAGTCCTTCGAAAAAAAGAAAACATTTTTTTATGCAAAATTGAAATTTTTAGGTTGTTTTAAAATCATAAATGAAAATTGCTATTTTTTATTGTTTGTTCTATCTTTAAACATATATCGATGATTCCATATCAATTCGACTATTTTTGAGCAAAATCTGACCTTGTTAATTCCGATTTTTATTAAACTTTGTAGGTTATTAGTGCTCGTGAAAATAACTTAAACTGTGTTTTTGGTTTTTGCGAAAACAGTTTCTTTTTTAAGTTATACACTGTAAAAAATTGGAAAATTTCTCCAAAAATACAATTAGTGCATGTATTCAAACAGCTGTAACTTCGAAACCGTAAGTCGTACAGAAAAAAAGTTGTATATATTTTAGAGACCTTGAATGGGTCTTTCTTGTGGTGTCCTTTTATTGGACTGTTTTTCTGAAATCACGTTTTTTGTAATGTTCGCAGTAAATTTTTCACCTTTTGAACATAGTATCGTTATAATACATAATATAGTATCGTTATAATAATACACACAAAATTTTAGCTTTTGATACCAACGATTGCTATTTTTAACGAATTTTTTAAAAAATGCCTACAAAAGATTTCTTACTTTTATACCGAAATTTCATATCTTTATATATAATATTCTTTTTTGCCACTGAACTCCTCCTGAATGGCTGCACAGTGTTGCGTCTAGAACAAGCTAGCTGGGCAAAATTATTTTTTTTTGTTTTGGTACTTATAAGATTAAAACAAGACAAACATTTTTCTAGACGGGGGTCAGATATGAAGTGTTCACCAGCCAGCAGACCTTTTACATCCCCTCTTTTACCCACAAATTTCAATTTTCACAAAGCAATAAATATGATATATTTCAGACGGTATTGGTTGTAATAGACTTAATTTTGGTAATTTAGTTTGCATGTTGGTACTACATTTTCGCATTTTGGTACTGTTGGCAAATATACCAAAATGGGGCGTGGTCGAAATATGTATACGCCCACTTAGAAATTAGTAAAATTGACTGCTGGGCCGATTGCTTATAAGAAATTTATTTCACGTCCTTGTATATTTTAAACACAATGCCTCCATTAAGAACCTCTGAGCTTTTAGCCAAAAATCGTTGTTTCGATTTTCCACAAGTGTTCCATTTTTTTTGTAATTTTGCGCAAGACTTTAAAATGTTTAATTTTCATATTTGTTTACCGAGTCTGCCTGAGCATCCGTAAAGATTACACAGTCCAACATTTTTGAACACATAGTTTTAGGACTCAATGCCAAAATATTTTTAATATCGATTTGAAGTTAGTAACTATCGTATAGGGGAATTTTTCACGTTTTAGGCTCTTTTGTTTGACATAACTCGAGAACCACTAGTCCGATTTAGCTGAAACAAATTTAGAAAAATTAAAAATTACAATTCCTTTAATCTGTTCTTATACCGGTTTCCTATGTGTGCAACACTTTCGAAGTTAAAATTGAATGTATGAAGGGAAAAAAGTATTTTTTGCCAAAAAATTTCAATTTTTTTTCTTAAAAATTCATAAAAAATTCAAAATGGAAAAAAGTGTCAAATGTAATTACTTTCACGTAAAGTCACATAACCTATGAGCAAAATAAGGCATAGATCATGAAAATCGATGCACGCGTTTCTCATTTATTCACAATTAAGTAAATGTATAAATAAAGCCACGTAACCTGTAAGTAAAGTGAGACATTTTTTGAGAAAATCGATGAATAAATTTATTTCAATTCCAATAATGTTATGAATGAATACACACAAAACTTAAAATAAAAATTCCGATTTGTATTGCAGTTATTCTTACACAGAAAATACGGAATTTATGGAATCTATGCATAAAAACAAAATTTAGAACATTTTCAATTATAATTATAATTATTGTAAATATCCATTCTCGTTGAAGTTGACGTTTGTAGTTCTGATGATCTTCGTTTCTTCGTAGGTTTTTGATATTCGTGGTCTGAGTTTGCGTCGTCATCCGAGGAATCCATAATATTCAAGGGCTCGTTTTTTCCCATGGGTCCACCAATTTCAGTGTCATCTTCTTCTTTTGGTGCTTTCATCTTCATACTGCATAATTTTCGAACTCCACCAACAAACCTCCGCCAGCATCGCATCTAATTTTTTGCCTTTGAATCGCTCTTCCATTGGCATGGTCACCTGGTGGAACCTCTCTCCTTGTTCGTCTGATTCCTGAGGTAATTGTGCCAAAAAGGTATCAAGGTGGAAATGCAGGAAATGTAATTTTAATGTCATGGATGCATTGATTTTTTCAAAATAATACAGCAACTTGTCCACTCGTTTCTGTATGTCATTTCGCTGTACTCGGTTCTTTCCTAAAACGCCTTCGATGACATCTTTCAGTGCGTTCCATGCATGTAGGTGGTTACTATGGTTCGAAAGCACATTTGCGAAAGATTCGCTTTAAATTAATTTCCTTATATCTGGTCCATTGAGAATACCTGTTTTAAATAAAAAAAAAACAAAAAAATTATTGGTAATGCGAATATATCGAAATGAAAAAATTTATATATGACAATATTTAAATACAGACAAAGATACTTACCTTTTTTTATTTTAGCGTCACAGAGTTTTGGAAAGATGGATTTTAAACAGTCATAGGCGTCCACAATATCCTTGACTACCACTGCAACGAACTTGCCAGCTATTCCTAATTTTATGTGGAGCGGTGGCAACAAAATATCATCCAGGTCCTTCATCATAGGTTCATTGCGTAATTGTAATTGTTTGTTGAGCTCGGGAGTTCTTGCTTCCCAATCTTTACGTTGATATTGATTCCCTGTGTATCGTGAATTCCAATTACAAAGAAAGCAGAAGTATTTTGGATAGCCGCCCTTTTCTATAATGTCTTGTAGTATGTTGACCACCTTCAGATCGCAACAAATCTTCCATTTGTGTTCATCGTATTTGATTTCCTTCAAAATGTTGGCCAATGATTTATACGTTTCCTCCTTGTTTGTGCTGAATCCCAATGGAATGGACGGTTTTTGGTTTGTTTTGTGTAACAGCACAGCCTTCAAACTGGAAACTGAACCATCGATGAATAAAGCCCAGTCGCCAGCGATATACTCCATTACCAATTTTTCACTAAGCCTGGGATATCATGGCAGTACGTGAACATATTTGCTTCGTGAACGGAATAGAATTTCTAAAAATCAGCTTGGCGTTGTCTGTATGATGTTGCGCTTGTTGTATGTGTATGGTGGTGCATTATTTTCAATATTGGGTGTCCAATCTGCATCATTCACATTGGTCGGATTGGTGAAAACGGTTTCGCTTGCAGGGACGCAGTATTCATACTCGGAGGTTAAGGTGCATCGATATCAGCAGGGCGGTTAACTGGAAGTGTGGCAGTAAATGCAGCAGTGTATACTTTTGTTTTCAATTGTTGTCTGTTTAATCCAGGACGAAAATTTATGCACGCGTAGCACCTGGATTCATCATGTCCAGTTGTTCATCAAAAAAATCACAATACGCTTTTTTGAGTTCCTCAGTAAACAAATTTTTTCGATACTGTTTGTTTTTTTTAGGACGATATGACCACAAACGTAACAAAATTTATCCAATTTTGGGCACTTGTTATTTTCCATATTTATATATTTTATGTTTTGTTGTTACTTACTTACTAACTTACTTACTTACTTACTTAGGTGGCCGTAACAACCCGTGTCCGGATTTCGATCGACCTCATCAGCTCTCGCCAGGCGCCTCTGCTTTGCGAGCGCCTTCTCCAATCGGATACACCAAGTGCGGTTAGGGCTTCCTCAGCCTGGTCCATCCATCGGAGGCATGGTCTCCCTCGTCGTCGTTGACCAGCGACCCTCGCCTCGAGCACCTTTTTCGCTGGAGCTTCGTCGTCCATACGATGGACATGACCCAGCCAGCGTAGTCGCTGCACAGTTATACGCCGAAATACGTCAATGTCTTCGTAGAGCTCATACAGCTCGTGGTTAATTCGGATGCGATAGTCATCGCCGACTCGAACAGGACCGAAGATTTTGCGAAGAACTTTTCTCTCGAACACCCCCAGAGCGGCTGCGTCAGTTTGCGAAACTACCCATGCCTTAGCGCCATAAAGCAGCACAGGTAGAACGAGCGTCTTGTAGAGTGTTAGTTTTGTCGATCGAGAGAGGGCTCTGGAACTTAGTTGCTTACTGAGCCCGTAGTAGCACCTATGAGCAATTATTGTTCTTCGCTTTATCTCCAGGCTGATTTCGTTGTTGGAATTAATGGCGGTGCCAAGGTATACAAACTCCTTGACTACTTCAAAGTTATAGCTGCCGGATGAAACGTGGGAGTCTAAACGCCGCGCTCCCTTGTTTGTAGACAGCATATACTTTGTTTTACCTTCATTTATCGTAAACCCACTTCGGTTGATTCCTTTTCGATAGCGGCAAAAGCAGCGGTAACATCTCTCTTGGTTCTGCCAACAATATCAATATCATCAGCGTACGCAAGGAGCTGGACACCTTTATAGAAAATGGTGCCATTACGATGCACACCGGCCTTTCGTACGATCCCCTCCATGATGATGTTGAAGAGATCGCAAGACAGTGGATCGCCTTGCCTGAAACCTCTTTCGGTATTGAAGGTTTCGGAGAGGTCATTTCCTACCTTGACGGAGCTGCGTGTGATGCTCAACGTCATTCTGAAAAGTCTAATCAACTTTGCAGGTATACCGAACTCAGACATTGTTGCGTATAGGCAATCCCTTCTCGGGCTATCGAACGCAGCTTTAAAATCGACAAAGAGATGGTGTGTGTCAATTTGATTTTCGTGGGTTTTCTCCAGGATTTGTCGTAGCGTGAAAATCTGGTCTATGGTGGACTTACCAGGTCGAAAGCCACACTGATAAGGTCCAATCAGTGTTTTTGTAATCGGCTTCAATCTTTCACACAGTACGCTTGAGAGAACCTTATATGCGATGGAAATAAGACTGATACCTCTATAACTAGCGCAGATTGTAGGGTCTCCTTTCTTAAGTATAGGGCACAGTACACTGAGGTTACAATCGTCGGGCATGCTTTCTGCTAGCCATATTTTGCTGATGAGTTGATGCATGCGCCTTATCAATTCATCGCCGCCGGTTTTAAACAATTCAGCTGACAGGCCGTCAGCACCCGCTGCTTTATTGTTTTTGAGTCGTTGGATAGCAACTAGAACCCCTCCATGGCTAGGTGGTGATACTTTCACTCCGTCATCGTCGATTGGTGGCTCTGAACTGCGCTCTCGATGGGCGGCATTGGTGAAATCGTCGCCAGTAAGTAAATTGGAGAAGTGCTGTCTCCACAATCTAAGCACACACTGTGTATCCGTATTCAGATCTCCATTTTCGTCTCTGCAAGTGGATGCTCCGGGCTTGAAACCTTGGGATAGACGCTTAACCTGTTGATAGAACTTTCGTGCATCCTTCTTGCCCTGGTATACCTCTAGTTCCTCACCCTCACGCTTTTCCTGCTCTATTTTCTTGCGTCTGAAAAGGCACCTCTCTTCCTTCCTCTTTTCGCCGTAGTTTTCTCGCATGGCTCGCGTTGCAGCTGACTGCAGCGTTTTTTTATATGCGGCGTTTTTTACTGCTGTCGCAATGCTACACTCCTGATCGTACCATTGGTTCCGAGGTTGCGGGCGCCGGAAACCAATGACTTCTTCAGCGGCAGCGCGCATGGAGTGGATATATGCGCCCAAAGTCCGCCGGCGTCGTCGAGTCCAGAGGTTGGTTGGTTGAGCTTAACCGAGAGTTGAGCGGAGTAGGCTTCGGCAGTCCGTTGTAATTGCAGCTTAGCGACATCTAGCTTTCGTTGCATTCCTGTGCGTATGTTCTTCGCATTGCATAATCGCATGCGGATCTTGGCTGCAACAAGATAATGGTCGGAGTCAATGTTGACCCCCCGAAATGTACGCACATCTAGAACACTAGAGGCATGCCTTCCGTCGATTACAACATGATCAATTTGGTTTCGCGTTTTTTGATCCGGGGACAGCCAGGTGGCCTTGTGGATGTCGAGGTGCTTAAATCTGGTGCTACTAACTACCATGTTTCGCGCCGCGGCGAAGTCGATCAGTCTTAGACCGTTGTTCGTGGAGGTCTCGTGAAGACTGAACTGATCGACAGTGGGGCCAAAGATGCCTTCCCTTCCGACTTTCGCATTAAAATCGCCGAGGACTATTTTCACGTCATGGACTGGAAGGTGGTCATATACGTCCTCAAGACTAGCGTAGAAAGCGTCCTTGACGGCTTCGTCCTTTTCCTCCGTCGGGGCGTGCGCACAAATAAGGCTAATGTAGAAAAATTTTGCCTTGATGCGGATCGTGGTTAATCTTTCGTTCACAGGTGTGAACCGGGAAACAAGGTGGCGTAGTTTCCGGCTAACGACGTTGTTGTTATTCACTTGTTGTTATTCACTTTTAAAAAACTGGAGAAAAATCACTGTTACTGTTCGCGTTCGTCTGCACTGGCTGAAGGACAGAAAATCGATCAATGCACACATATAAATACTACGTATTTTTCAATATTTTACTGGCAGGTACTTATAAATGGGCGCATATTTTAAGGGTGCCTGGCTATATACCTGATTCACCACTTGTACGTTTCAAATTGTGCAAAACTAACCAAATAATGACCACCCTTAAATGTGGGTGCAATTTCTGTTCAGTTATCATACTTTAATTAGCGTTTATTGCTTCGCAATCATAAAAATCAAATAACCTCTTGTTTACTCCTTTTTTTTAATTCTCAGAATCATTAGCGTTTATTGCTTCGCAATCATAAGAATCAAATAACCTAGGATATATAAAAAAAAGGAATAAAAAGGAATAAACAAACCTTTTTTTTAATTCTCAGAATCATAAAAAGGTGTCAATGTTTTCTCCAAATAATGTTGTGCATATCTCAAGCAAATTTTTGAAATTCATACATTTACTTAATTGTGAATAAATGAGAAACGCGTGCAGCGATTTTCATGATCTATGCCTTATTTTGCTAATAGGTTATGTGACCTTACGTGAAAGTAATTAGATTTACACTTTTTTCCATTTTGGACTTTTTATGAATTTAAAAAAAAAAAAAATTTAATTTTTAGGCAAAAAATACTTTTTTCCCTTCATACATTAATTTTTAACTTCGAAAGTGTTGCACACATGGGAAAACGGTATTAGAACAGATTAAAGGAATTGTAATTCTTAAATTTTCTAAATTTGTTTCAGCTAAATCGGACTAGAGGTTCTCGAGTTATGTCAAGCAAAAGAGCCTAAAACGTGAAAAATTCCCTTATACGATAGTTACTAACTTCAAATCGATATTAAAAATATTTTGGCTGGCAAGAAGACAAAACGAATGATGCACGAGTTCTTCATTTTGGGCCTACTTTCACGTGCAATTTTCAGAATTGAGTCCTAAAATTATGTGTTGTACTGTGTTATACTTTAAGCTCAATAACTTAAACAGACTGAATTTCTTACAATTTTTGGAGAACCCATTCTTAGAACAGTTACCATTTATTTGTTAAAAAGATGGACTCTTAAGGACACAAAATAAAAATGTAAGTGCGAAAGTAAGTGAAAAGAGAATAGTATTAAAATAAAGAATAAAAATGTAGCTTTCATACAAGAAGACAAGAAATGTGATAAACGGTGGATAACAGTAAGATCTACTCTCCAAAACTTAGCAATTTAAATAGAATATTGAACTTTATTAAGACTCAAGTTTGAAAAACTGTTATTAAGAAACTATAAAATAATTTTCTCAACCCGCAATTTCGAAAACATCTTATTTCACCAAAAAATAAAATTAGTATTAAAAACTTTTTGTGTGTTTTAGGTACGAAAGTATTTTTAACCCTCTCTGCAGACAATACCACTAATTTTATTATTTGGTGAAGTAAAAAAAAAATCAATCAAAAATTAAAATGCTGGCTTTGAAAGTGGATAACTCGGTCATGTTACAAAGGATTTTTGTTTGAAATTTTGATTTATTGTCCGTCCAATCGTGTTTCAATCTTTTCCACTTTCATTTCCCTTCTAATTTTTACAATTTTCCAAAAAAAACCTTAACGGATTTTTTTTATTTTGCAAAACAGTTTGGCAAAAATATTTGTTGGAAAAATAGTCAAAACCAAAAATTACTTTTTAAACATAAACATATGGTATGCATAAATGTAGAGTTTTTTAAAAGTTTCTATCGTAAAAATTTAAAAACGTTTTATAAATCGAAAAATCAAGACATCATAAAAATTTAAGTTTTTTTTTTTGTTTATTTTTATTCATTTTGTATTTGTCATTTTGTTTACATAAAAAGTAATGGTAGTCGGAAAGAATCACGACAATTTTTTAATTCGTTTGTGAGTTATACTTTCAAATACCCTTTTAACACTGCCACATCAACAACAGCGCCACCTACCGGGTCAAACTTTAGATCTAAAACATCTACATACCCAGCCGCACACACACGCCAAATTTGATCAAAATCGGTGTAGCCATTCAGGAGTTCTGAATTTTCTGTTTCAAGTCTAAAACTTGACAATTCAAATAAAAGCTCAGCTCGTCTTGGGGAAATGTATCATCATTCTTCTTTTGTATTTTGTTATGAACTAAAGATTTATGAAGCGACCATAAGTTAAATTTAATTTACGAAGATTGAGTGTATAATCATGTGTTAAACAAGTTATTTCGAAATTAATCGATTGCAGTTAATCAATTAATTGATAGATTAATCGGAACAGAATATTCGACACAATTCAATCGATTATTGAAAACAAATACTCGATTAATGTTAGTCATTCAATTAATCTTGTGTAAAGGATAGGGTCTATATGTGCAAAGGATGTGTCTACTCAAAATGTAGTAGACAGGATCGCCAAGTGAAGGATCGTCATGTAAAAGATATGTAGCTAAAAGAGTTTCAACTAACTGCCAACTTCGGCAAACTGAAAATTATGGCATTGCTGCCGCTCTTGGTATAAAAGAAAGAAAACCAACTAGTTTTTAAGCTAGATTAATTCTAAGTTTTATTTAAAAATTTGTGGCTTATTTATATTAAAATAATACTACTCAAAAATCCCCACTTTCCTAAACTCCTCCTCCAATTTTAATTTCACTCAATACATTGAGTCAGTCGTTTATTAGTTTTTCTTTCATTCATTAACGTCGCAGCCAATAAGAAATTATGCTGCGCTTGCATTTACGTAGTTGGCTAGGTCAGTGTGACAGCAAATGCATTGATTGCATTACTCACGCTGGCCGTAGTAAAAAGTGTTGCGATTGAATACAACATGATCAGCATTGGTGCAACGTACGAAAGAATAAAAGAAAGAGAACAAATTATTTGGGTTAACTTTGTGTTATTACTAATTGTTTGGCATGTACGGTATAGTGGTCATGCTGTGCCACTACACCCTTACCCTTAAGCGAAAAATTATTACTTGAAATAATTTTTTAAGATTGGAGGAATTTAGAAAAAGTTAACATTTTGGGATACTTCTTTACATATGTATAGATGAAATGTATTTGATATTGCATTATTATCATAGTTTTTGCTTAATTAAATCTTAATGTAATTATAATTTATAATTAATATATAATTTTGTCATGTACATTGTATATAAATATTAATTGCACTTATTATTAAATTTCTTAAGTAAATTGTTGTGTAATTCCTTACTTTTACCTCTTATATCTACAATGGAATTTACTCCGTTTCTTTTTATGATCTTGTACGGGCCATGATAAGGATTCTGAAATTTTTTCCTACTTTCTAATCTTACAAATACTAAATCTCCTATTTCTAATGTGCTTTCATTTTTATTTCTATCATAAAATATCTTTCTCTTATGTTTTACTTTTTGTATTAAATTTCTAGCCTTATCTATAGATGTTTTTAATCTTAGCCTTAACTCATTGCTGTAGTTTTCTAAATCGTATACTTTGGTTCCTTCTTTTAGAACATCGCTAGGCAGGGTCGGTAGTTTTCCGAACACAAGCTCATATGGTGAGTACGCGGAGTCAACGTGTGGGGTAGTATTATATGCAAATGTGTAATACGATACCCATTTGTCCCATTCGAAATCATCCGCAAAAGAAAGTAAATATTCATTAAGTGTTCTATGATTTCTTTCAAGTGCGCCTATTGTTTGGTGATGATATGGGGTTGAAAACACTTGACGCGTGTTTAATAGTTCACACACATTTGTCATTAAGTTGTTTGTAAATTCTGTCCCTTTGTCTGACTTAAGTGTTTTAAAACATCCGTACTTTAGTATGAACTGTTCTACTAGGGTTGAAGCTACAGTCTTGGCGTCTTTAGCTTCAATGGGATGCGCTACAACAAATTTTGTGAGATCGCATTGCATTGTTAGTATATATCTGTAGCCGTTCGAAATCTTAAGTGGGCCTACAGTGTCAATTACTACAGTCTCGAAACTTGTTTGTGGTGTGTCAGTGATTATCATTTTCTCTTTAATGTGTCGAGTTACTTTATTTTGGTTACATTTCACGCAGTTGTTTATAAATTCTTTAACCATCTGTCTCATATTCTTCCAGATGTATCTTTGTTTTAATTTAAGGACAGTTTTTCTTATTCCCATGTGTCCTGATGTACTTGAAGTGTGAAATTCGTCGATTAGCTTATATTTTTGAAGCATACTATGTATTTGTTGTGGAGCTCTGTATATCAATATCTTTATGGGCGAGGATCTATTCAGTTTCAACTTGTTATATTTATCTTTGAATGCATTCATATCAATAATTTCAAATATGTTATCTTTTTCACAAAGGGCTAGCTCCTTTATATGTGATTTCATCAATGAACAATGTAGTTTCTCCAACATCGAATCTAGTTTCGAAGGGTCATCGCTACATGTTATGTGCACTTCATTATCATTTATATTCATAGTAACGTTACTGTTTTTATTAATTATAAATTTTAATTTCACCAAATTCTTTACGTCATTAAAGGATGTACATTCCCAAATACAGAGTTGATCAGACTCCTTGTGAGATATGTTATTCTCTTTAACACTTCCTTGGAGGTGTTGACTAAAGTGGTGGGCGCCTTCGTCTTTATTTTCACTCGCATTATTACTCGTTACATTTTTATTCGTCTCTTTGCTCCTAATTTCTTTATTGTTTTTGTCTTCAAGCTTCTTTTTGCTTCTAGTAATTACTTGTATATTATTTTCTTTATTTTCCAATGTGGGAATCATTGTTTTAAGAATTTCACTATCTATTTTTATGCGTGATAACGCATCGGCATTTGTATTAATCTTTCCTTGTTTATATACTATCTCAAAATCATAGTCTGACAAATCTAATCTTATCCTTGTCATCTTTGATGAAGGATTCTTGTGCGAAAATAATGATACTAGTGGTCTGTGGTCAGTTACCACGATAAATTTTTTTCCAAATAGATATGGCTTAAAAAAGTTTATGCCCCAGTGTATCGCTAACAATTCTTTTTCTATTATGGGTTTGTTAATGTCATGTTTTTGCAATGTCTTGCTTGCAAAGGATATTGGTAAATCGTGTCCTATCTCTCCTTGCGAGAGTACTGCACCAAGCGCAAAATCAGATGCATCTGTGGTTAGAATAAAAGGTTTCTCAAAATTTGGATATTGCAATACTGGCGGATTAATAAGTTTTTGTTTCAAGGTGTTGAAAGCTTTTTCACATTCTTCTGACCAGATGAAAGGTATTCCTTTCTTGAGTAAAGAGTTTAGGCATTTTACTATAGTTGCAAAGTCTGGTATGAAACGCCTGTAGTAATTGCAAAATGCTACAAATCTTCTTACTTCATCTGCATTATTTGGTGTTGGGTATTTAATGACTGCTTCACATTTGGAGGGATCTGTTCTTATGCCTTTGTCTGTTATGAGGTGGCCTAAATAGATTACCTCATTTTTAAGGAAATGACACTTACTTGCATTTAGTTTTAAATTGTATTGTTTCAAACGTTCAAAGACTTTTATTAAATTCTGATTGTGATGGTTTAAAGAGCATCCAAACACAATTATATCGTCGACATACAAAAATGCTTCCGAACTTAAACCACTTAACGCGATAGTTAACATGCGTTGAAAACTATTTGACGAAATTTTGAGTCCAAAAGGCAAACGTTTAAATTGATAATGTCCGTCTTGTGTCGAAAATGCAGTCAAAGGTCTTGAATCTTGTTCTAAAGGTATCTGGTGGAATGAGCTTGTCATGTCTAATGTTGAAAAATATTTAGCTCTTCCTAGCATATCTAAAACATCTTCTAGTCTTGTTAATGGAAATTTGTCGTTAATTATTTTATCATTTAATTTTCTAAAATCCACTACCAACGCCATTTTTTGTTTTCGTCATTGCTTTTCTTGGGTACTAATAATAGTGGTGCGTTGTATGGGCTAATTGAATATTCGATAATGTCGTTGTTCATTAATTCAGTCACTTTATTTTGTATTTCGTTGTGTTGAGTATGTGGTAATCTGTAATTTTTTATGTAGACTGGAGTTGGATCTGATAAATGTATTCTTTGAGCGTAAAAATTGTTGGTTGAGAGTTCTTCTCCGTCAAGATGAAAAATAGATTGATATTTCTTGAAAATGTCTTTTAGTTCTATTTTAGCTTGTTGGTCCAAATTAAGTTCTGTAATAAGTTTTTTAAAGCGTTGTCTGTCGTCATTTTCATGGTTATGCGTCTTCATGATTGTGTAGTTGTCTAAACTTTCTGTTTTTGGTTTAATTTCTTTTAAAGTTATTTCTTCGTCATTTATGTTTATTATTTTCACATGACATATACCTTTCGATGGAGCAATTGAATTTGCTAAAAATACACCTTTCTTTAGTTCTTGGTTTAAAATCAAACTATCTTCCTTGACATTTAATTCTATGGGGAATATTGTTTCTGATCGTGGTGGTATTTTGAAATTGCTTTGAGTTATGGGGTTTGTGAATAATGGTAAAGTGTAATCATTTTGTTCAAATATAATTGTTATTGTGAAAGTTTCGTAATCAATTTTACACATGTATTTAATAAGAAAGTCTCTACCTATTATACCGTCTGTTGTAATAGGAAAGTCTTTGTCAACTATTTGGAATTCACATGATGCTTTGTCGTTATCACAGCATAGAGAAAGGTCGGTTGTGCCCAATGAATGAATAACTTCTTTTGTAATTCCTGTTAGCTTACATTTATTTTCATAATTTATGTCTAGATTATCATTATCCGTGTTTTTGCAGATCGAAATGTCTGCACCTGTGTCTATTAAAAATGTAAGATTGCGTTTTGTTTGCGCGCATTTTAGAGTGATGTAGTTTGTCAACTTCTTTGATACAATATAAATTTGATTCTTACTTATTGTTGGCCGTCCGGAAGTTTTAAGTAGTCTTCCGGGCCGTCCTCGTTTCCCTGGACATTAACTATATTCATTTGTCTGTTATTATTGTTCCTATAGTTTGTTCTATTTGTTCTGTAGTTTCTATTATTTACATTATTCTGACTTTGAGTATTGTTTTGTCTGTTGTTGTTATTGTATGTGTTGTTGTTATTTCTGTTAGTGTATGTATTAATGTTATTTCTGTTGCTGTTATAATTGTTTTGTCTGCCATTATTGTTGTTGTTGTGACTAAAATTTCGTGTGTTATGGAAGTTATTAGTGTTGTTTGAATTTCTGAAATTTCTATTTTGGCTATATGAGAAATTTCTATGTGTATTGTTTCGGTTGTGGTTGAAATTGTTTCTCTGAGTGTGGTAATTTTAAACTCTATTATTTCCTATGCTGGTGTTTTTCTCCAGTTCAAGTGCCAAATTTATAGCATCACTAAGGTCTGTAGGTTGTGCAGCAAAGATTGTTTGCTTGAGGTTGTCGTCAATTCCATTTTTAAATATTGTTAGCGCATAATTTTCATTTACTTTTGCTAATGCAGTTTTTTGATCAGCTGTTGCGGATGCGCCTAAGTCTTTTATTTGTAATTTCGTTAAATCTGAAATTAGTCGTAACAGTTTGTCCTTGTAGTTCGTCACAGACATGTTTCTTTGCGTGAAAGATGAAAGTTGTGTGTACAGTTGTGCTGTTGTTATGTTGCTTTTGAATTTATTTTGAAGTTTAATTTTAAAGTCAGTCAAATTTTCAAATTCACTATCGTAACCTAGAGTTGTCTTTACTGTTGCACTTAATTTTACACTGCTTACGAAGTCTAAAAGAATTTTCTTAGCTTCCTCAGTATATGAATTATATAGTAGCTCAACAATTTTTATGAATGACTCTAATTCATTGTAAGTACCATTGAAAATTGGTATTACCTTTAAAGCAATTTCTAAATTAAAAGTTGCCATATTGTTTTTCTTGTCTATTTCGTTAGTTTTTACAGAAGTTTTTTCTTTAAGTAGTTTTGTTATTCTGATTTCTATATCAATAAATCTATCAAATTTTTCTTTAAAATCTTTGTTTTCTTTATTCTTGCTTAACAAGTTTTTTAGTGTCTTAATTTTTGCCAAATGTTCTTTTACATATTCTTCCGAGTATTCCCTATTAGGTGCTTTTTTTTAATTTTGCATAGAGTGTTTCTAACTCTTTTAATTCCATATATTTATTTATTAAGACTTTTATTAGGATTATTTAACAATTATATAATTATGTAATTATCTCTTATTGTATTTAACATGTCTAGATGCAACGTTGGCATATTAATTGAGATTTCTTCTCTATAAATCCTACTTTTGCAATGTTTACTTTACAAATACTACATCGAAAACATTCGCGATGCCAATTTTTTTCTTTGTAAGATATATACATAACTTTACCTATGTCAATTATTTTATTTTGACATACTTGGCAATGCTTTTTTAAAAGAATACCATAGCATCCTTGGTATTTGCAAATAGTTCCAAATTGTAACATTTTAGTAATTAAAAAAATTTGTTCTTTACATATATTGAAAATATTTATTTGTTATACATTGTTATTTAAATTTATATTCCTAACAAGCTGTTTTCTAACATAATTTTTATAATGATAATTTATCCAATATATTAATACTAGTATTATGAAAAAAATTGAAATTAAACTTATTATAGTGTTTGCCTCGCTGCTACTGCTGCTACTGCTGTTGTTGTTGTTGTTTGTTGTTACCAATTCTTTGGTTTCGAACCATCCCATTTTTTCTATGTTTGCCTCCCGTAGTTTGTCTTCTTATATGCAATTTTTTGGAGGAGTTTTTTCTTTTCTTCGCCGGTTGTAATTGCTGCAATTCTGTAGAGTTCTGCCACTTCCTGTCTCGCTTTTACCCTTTTTCCGCCTCTTTTTTTCTTTTCTGGTTGAACTGGCGCGTGCTGGGTGTAATAATTTTTCACCTGTTCCTTGTGGTGGCTCTGTCTCTTTTTGTACTCTTCGATCGTAATCGCTTTCGGTCCGGCCGTCTTCGGTGTTGGCACGTATATTGGGGCTGCGTCTTGTACTTTTACCGGTTCTGGTATATATTCAAAGAACTTCGCTGCGTCTCGCAGGGTTTTATCGAATAACTCGTGAAAACTTCCCTTGTCCATGCGTATAGATGTAGGGTGCAGGATATTGATTGATTACAAGGTTTTTTTTTTTTTTTTTTTTTTTTATTTTCTCACAGGATCGTTGTCCGCAGGATCGCCATGTAAGGATAGGGTCTATATGTGCAAAGGATGTGTCTACTCAAAATGTAGTAGACAGGATCGCCAAGTGAAGGATCGTCATGTAAAAGATATGTAGCTAAAAGAGTTTCAACTAACTGCCAACTTCGGCAAACTGAAAATTATGGCATTGCTGCCGCTCTTGGTATAAAAGAAAGAAAACCAACTAGTTTTTAAGCTAGATTAATTCTAAGTTTTATTTAAAAATTTGTGGCTTATTTATATTAAAATAATACTACTCAAAAATCCCCACTTTCCTAAACTCCTCCTCCAATTTTAATTTCACTCAATACATTGAGTCAGTCGTTTATTAGTTTTTCTTTCATTCATTAACGTCGCAGCCAATAAGAAATTATGCTGCGCTTGCATTTACGTAGTTGGCTAGGTCAGTGTGACAGCAAATGCATTGATTGCATTACTCACGCTGGCCGTAGTAAAAAGTGTTGCGATTGAATACAACATGATCAGCATTGGTGCAACGTACGAAAGAATAAAAGAAAGAGAACAAATTATTTGGGTTAACTTTGTGTTATTACTAATTGTTTGGCATGTACGGTATAGTGGTCATGCTGTGCCACTACACTTGCCATCCCTACTCTCACCTCACAAAAATAATCTAAAGATTGTTCACTTTAACTCACAAAGCATTAAACCTTTTTTTCCATCAACTAAGCTTGTATTGTATGCTTGTATGAAATTAAGTGTATTTCAAGTGGAGGCTTTCTAGATATAGTCGGAGTGTCCGAGACCTAGTAGAAACCTCACATCTTTTCACAAACTGTAGATATTCGGGATACGAGCTTTGTAGAAATGATAGAAGAGGCCAGATAGAAGAGGGAGTGGTGAAAGACTATACGTATCGGAACAAATAAAATATAAGATAATGACCCCGCCAGTATCGAGAGAGAGTAACCAATTGCTCCTTTTTCGTTAGCTACGTTACTAGTTCTATACGAAAACAAGCTCTTTTTTTGGCCCAAGGTAATGCATAAAATGACCAATTCAATCAACTTCTAGCTTTTATTGCTAGTTGTTTGTGTTTCTGAAGTCTTGATATTGTAACAATGGCTTATATAGTTCGAAGTAATTTTTTCGAGAAAACATGATATATAACGTGCTTCAATTTCGTTGAACAACATGAATAAAAAAATTCTCAAGAAAAAAGTATAAACTTTATAATTGTAGATTGCCCCCGTTTTTGTTTCCTTTATCTTTCTGACTAGCGAATAAGCTGGCCCTATAGCACTAATGAAGTGACTAGGGAAAAGGAATAAACAAAAGGGTCCGTTTAATCTACTTCAATTTTGTATTGCTTATTGTTTATGTTTCTGACGTCTTTATTTTGTATCCATGACTTATATAGTTCGAGGTAATATTTTCGAGAAAACATGATTCCTACCTAAGGTGTTTCAATTTCGTTAAACAACATAAAGAAAAAGATCGTGATGAAAAAAGTATAAATTTATTAACTGAAGATTGCTTTCACAATGTCTACGGTGTTTTGTTTTTTTATCTTTCTTACTAGTGAATAAGTAGCGCTAGTGAAGTAACCAGTAGAATGGTAATGCAAAAGATAGCAATTGACCCCTGCCTATGACATGTTCACGTAAAATTCGCCAGTTGAAAGCAAAGAAAGTAGATTGAAGTGGAACTAGCACTGGCTACTTTAGGGCTAGTAAAATCGGTAGTACTGTACTAGTGCCAATCATTGTAGGGTATTTAAATCTACAGACTACAATGTATGCGAATCTCTATTTGTAGGTGATTTTAGTCATAATCTTTTTGATGTTTATAAATCTGCTAGTCTGTGTTCCTTGTATCAAAGATGTAACTTGTATCCTGTACACAGTTCTATCCCTACACCGAAAAAAACGACATATTTTAAAATTGAACACAATGTTATCATTTTCAAAATGTGTTTTTTCACATAAAATTTTTTAATTATTTAAATATTCACAAATAAATTGATAACATTATGTTGTTATGTTAACGACATTTGCTTCAAGCTATTTTTTGATCACAAATTATTTTATTATTATTTATTTCTTTCGGTCTACTGATTACAAACAATCTAACAGAGTAATAATACATAAAAATAACTTATAATTAAGTAATAATAATAATTAATAATTTAAATAACAAAAATTGTTAAATAGTAATCGATATGTACGATAGAGAACAAGATTTCACAATTTAAAATCAAGTAAAATTTAAGTAACAAAGCAAGTAAATGACAAAATAATGATATTAATTATACAAGGAGAATAAATCAAGCTTAAAACGTGGTAGACTAACATTGGAGTTTAAAACACATGCGATGCTATTAGAGAGTTGTTTACAGCGTAGAGAGATGTTTATTGGCGAATTTAGTGCGTAGTTAGTTCTATGAGCACTGACATCAAATACTCTGTTAAACCTTAAACATCTAGGTGGATTATACAAATTAAATAAAATTTAAATATCGTGACAATTAATATTACAGAATAGAACATTATATACAAATAATAAACAGCAGTAGCAATCTTTTGAAGCAGTAGCAGTAGTGATTGCAACCCTAACAACTTCCTCCTAGACACGTATGAGGGGAGACCAAAGATGTTAAATAATGATTAGATAATGCTAATGATTGCTAATTAACCTTCTTTTGTGAAATTCTCTAATTCATTAAACAATTAGAATTAGTTCAACTAACTCCCATTAGATAATTGAAATTTTTATTGCAATGGTAAAACTAATTGCAATTAGTTGCCATTAGCAAAAAAAATTGGTTTACCTTTACAATTAGAAATCTAATTGACTTGTGCTAATGCAATTAGATATTCAATTAGCTCGAATTAGAATCAATTATTTTGATAAAAATAAATTTTTTCCAAAGAATTATTGAAGTGAACGAATAATGATGTAAGCCACTGTATGTGGAAACATGTGGTTATTCGATTACCGTAAGTCTACTTTTACATTGGCAATTATAATTGCCGCAATTCTTTATGATTCTCTTTTGAAATTGCCATTTTTGTTTACACGGGTACGTTAAATAGGTGTGCATGTATGTAATATATGTAGTACATATTATGTACATAAGTAATATACATGATAGAAACCTTTTTTGTTTTTAGAAACTTCTAGTTTTTATTTTAATATTTTTCAAGTCTGTACACCACCAAATATTTTATAAAATGACAATCTTTTCAGTTCAACTTTTCCCTTTTATACTTTTCAGGTGTACAGATCTGACGTCATATTTTTTATGACAAAAATTGAAAAGCACTTCAAACTGAATTGAGCAAACGCTCTAACACGGCCATCCTGTAAAATCATCGCTCTCGATGACTTCAAAACATCTTGTTCAAAACAATCATTTGTTTATTACAGAAAGAACAAGCTAAAATCACAAGAAAACAAACAGTTTACAGAAACCACAAATTCATTATTTCAAATTCCACAGCAGTAATCTGTCCACTTGTACAATTAACCACCAGATATCCAGAGCTGTAAACAGAATCATTATTTCAGATGTTACTTCTTGAATCACAACTCGGAGACAATCTTAAGCTTGTTTGCAAATCAACACTTAAACTGAAAGTTATGACTCAGAGGCAATCTTAAGCGTGTTCAAAACTTCAACACCTAAACTGAAAGTTATGACTCCGAGGCAATCTTAAGCTTGTTCAAAACTTCAACACCCAAACTGAAAGTTACGACTCAGAGGCAATCTTAAGCTTGTTCAAAACTTCAACACATAAACTGAAAGTTATGACTCAGAGGCAATCTTAAGCTTGTTCAAAACTTCAACACATCAACCAAAAGTTATGACTCAGAGACAATCTTAAGCTTGCTCATGAATTTGATTCTTAGTGAATAGAAAATTTTGCAATAAATTTTACCTTATATTAGTTACTAACATCCTTCTCGTCTTCACTCTCATTTAAAGGCCGAATGACCTCTCTTGCTGCAACAATAAAAGTTTTGCAGTTTTCTTTCTTCAACTTTTCATAAGGACCACGATAATACGGCTGTAACTTCGATTTGCGCCTCTGGTTACTACAATAGACAACCTTTTGTCCAATTTTTAATTGAGGTGGTTTGCATTTATTTTGATCAAATCTGATTTTCATTCGAGTTGCATTTAACTCTGCTCGTTCACTGGCAAGCTTTCGTATTTCTTCTACGTCGTCAAATTGTGGCTCAATTTCGAGCTCTGCTAATAATGCACTAATATCTGGAGTCCGTCCCGATATACCTGTTAATACCTTCAACGGAGAAAACCCAGTTGTTTTTTTAACCGTTGTATTAAGAGCTAGTTGTACACGACTGATACAACCAGTCCATTCGCCACATTTATCTAAATTAGTTCTCAATAAGTTAGCAACAGTGTCCACATAACGTTCCACTTGACCATTAGCTCTACTAGCACCAGGAGCAATTAAATGAAGTGTTATCCCCAACGACATACAGAAACTCAGCACTAGTAAAATTAGTGCCTTTGTCAATTACAAGTTTGGCTGGAGCTCCAAATAGCACTACATAGTTATAAAACATTTGAACAGTTTTCGCAGCTGTAAGGGTTTTACAAGAGAATAAAACTGCAAATTTTGTAAAAGCATCAATCAAAATGAAAATATAACGATAGTCTTTTCCGTCAAATGGTCCCATAAAATCAGCATGAACCACATCGAATGGAATTGGCTTCTTTTCTATTGGGTGAAGTTCACACTCCAAAAATGCTCTCGTATCTTCATGATACGTGAGAGTCTTTTCCCATCCGACATGACAGTTTTCTTCATGGAAACGTCTCATTAATGACAATCGACATTGTTTGGGTACATAAAGTTTGTTAGTATTTTCCAGTTTCTTGTATAACAATCCGTTTTTGAGTTTGAACTGCGTTGATGTGTTAGTATCGCCACTTTTAATTTTCTCAATGATTTCTAATGTACCTGGATCATTTTGCTGCTCAATATGTAACCATGTTTCGGACAAACTCTCAATTTGATAACAAGATTTTGTTGGCACATTTCGGCTAAGGTAATCTACATGTGATAAAGTCTTCCCTTTTCGATATACAATCTCAAACTCAAAATCTTGAAGAAAAATCCACCAACGAGCAACGCGAGGAAGTAAATTCTTTTTTTCTTTTGTTGCCTTTAAAGCGTTACAGTCAGTTACCAACAAGAACTTAACACCGATTAGGTAATGCCTAAAATGTTTCATCGCATTTACCACCGCAAGTGTCTCCAACTCATCACTATGCTATTTTACTTCATACGACTTAGTTGCCTGACTGTAATAAGCAACTACATGCAATCTTCCATTAACTCGCTGAAATAAGATAGCTCCATATCCACTTGCACTTGCATCCACTTGCATTAAACAATACTAATAATGGTCGAGTTGTAAGTTGTTCTCCTATGTAATCTTTTGCTGCTTGACATTCATTATTCCATACAAATTCCGTATTATTTTTAGTCAATGCCGTGATACAGGCAGTTTTTGCAGCAAATTCTGGTACGAATTTTCGAAAATAATTCGCTAGCCCCATAAATTGACGTATTTGCTTAACATTACTTGGTGTCGGGGAACTCACTAACGCATCAATTTTGGTTTTGCTTGGTCGTATACCATCTCCAGATACCTCTTGTCCTAAGTATTCAATAGTAGTTTGAAGAAATTTACATTTATCCATGTTTAAGGTAAACCCACTTCCAACTAAAGCCTTGAGTACAATATCAAGCTTTTCAAGACCTTCATCAATGGTATACCAAAGCCAATTTGCCTCGTAACTCACCCAAAGCCACGTTTATAGCCCTCTGGAAAACTGCAGGTGCATTAGCGAGACCAAATGGCATACGCAAATATTCATAATGCCCATCGGGTGTAACAAAAGCAGTTTTTTCTATAGAATCCTCAGCAATTGGAATTTGGTGAAAACCAGATGCCATGTCCAATGATGTAAAATATTTATTTCCAGACAATTCATTTAGTTGATCTTCTATCCTCGGCAAAGGGATCGCTATCCCTTACAGTTATTTTGTTCAGTGCTTTAAAATCTACACAAAGGCGATTCTGTCCATTTTTCTTTTTGACAAGAATCATTGGGCTCGCAAACGGTGAGTGACTCTCTCTTATTATACCATTATTCATCAAATCTGCAACAATATCTTTTGTTATCTGCCGCTCACTGTGTGCCATCCTATATGGCCTAAAGAAAATATTGGCATCTTTCGTTAAACGTATACTTAGGGATCCTGTAATTACCCTTGCAGTAGGAAAACCCGCTATAAAGTGTTTGGAGTACCTATCCAAAATAACATTCAGCTCCTTTGTACGAGGCTTTGACTTACTACCAGTTGTGGTAACAATATTTTTGCTTTTGAAACAAAAAGCTGACTTACTGCGATGTAAGTACGATCCATTGGCAGTAACCGTAATTGAAATCGTAGGATCTTTCAAAATGTCTCTTCCAATAATAATTTCATTTTGTAAATTTTTTTATCAATCAAATAAAGGCTAACCTCAACAATAAGTTCTTCAAATTCTACAAATGTTTCAAGCCTCTCAGATAGTAAAATAGGTTCTCTCCCAATACCTTGCAACGACAGTAAATTTGTAGTTCTTTTTGCAGATATTTTGTCAGCAATGTCGGATCTTATCAACGAACAATCAGATCCCGTGTCAAGAAGACAATGGTATAATTTTTCCTTGATAACCACTGGAGTGTAATTATCTGATACCAACGAAATCTTGCATAGATTTATTTGTTTTCGGTCAGCTCTTTCTTTAGCCCAGCAGGTTTGTTCTTCGTGTTCAGATTTTCCACAAAAAGAACACTTAAATTTGGTTTCTATGGGTTTGCTTGGTATTTTCTGTACAACCAATTCGTTTGTCTTTTGTTTTTCCGTGCAATGAGCTCTAATATGACCCTTTTTGCCACATCCATAGCAACGTTCAGTTAAGCTGCAGTCGCGGTATCGTAAGGTTGGTCTTAGCTCTTAATCGTCGCAATGTTTAACTGCAGCAAATGTTCTTTGCAAGTGCTTGTTGAGAATTCCGTAGTTTGTGGAATTTGTGACGCGAAATTACACGCAAAGTGTGTTGCGCTTAGTGACGATTGTTTAAAAACGTTGAAAACTAATAAATGTTTGATTTTTAGATGTGAATCGTGCTATGAAATTTCGATTCCATCAAAAATATATGAAGCATAAAAGTATATAAAGCTATTAAGTGACATGTTTGAACCTTTAAATAATGTGCAAGATGACTGTAATGAAAATGTTAAATCTGTAAGCTCTTATAATAATGTAAGAGTAACTCGCTCGAAAGCTATTATTAATGATGCAAATCGTATAACTATCAATGCGGAAAGTGCGATAATAAAGAGCAATAAGAAGAGTGAAAGTAAACAGTTAAGTCTGAATGCTGCTAAGAACAATGATAAAAACTCTGCTATGCAGCTTAGCTCTCGTTCCAATAAAATTGTTGCTGTGGCTTTGTCGAGTCCCTCGTCGCTTGCTGCGGGTGCTGCTAATGGTGCTGTTGTTGTTTCGAATGTGTCTGCTAAAAGTGCTGCCGGAGTAACTATTAACCCAATATCTTTTTCGCCTTCAGCTGTTGCTGATTTTGAGCGTGTGTTGTTGATGAATGTGTCGATGAACAGTTCTGATGGAGTTGGTAAGAACCGAATAGCTTCTTCGGCTTCTGTTGTTGCTGATTTTGAGCGTGATGTTGTTGTTGCTGATGAAGTGACTGCTTTAACTAATTCGTTGCCATGTAGAGGCGAAGTGCCTTCTATTTCTGTTGTTGTTGGCGCTGTTAATAATAACAATGCTGCCGATTTTGTGAACTCAAACCGTTCTGTGACTCATAAAAACTTAGATGAATTTTTAACAAATAATGAAGAGAACTTAAGAGAAATTGTTGGAAATAGTCAAGAGAATTGCGAATATATAGATGTAATAAATTAAAAAAATGGTTTCATGTGTCAAGTTTTCGTCCTTCTACTACTGCACAGGCTATTATTGATTTTATTGTTGATAAAACTAACATCGAACGAGCTGATTTGTGTTGCCTCAAGATGAAAAAACGAGCTGATGTGGAGAACTTTTCACAGAATGTCAGTTTTAAAATTGGTGTTTCAAGTGATAAGAGTAAATTGATATGGAATCCCGACATTTGGCCATCTGGAATTCGTGTCAGAACATTCCAACATAATCCAAAAAACGGTGTTGGACGGCCGATAAGGAAGTTTTAACGAACAACAATTTCTATTCGAGCGCACCTAGTAATAAAGTTTCTATTTACTACCAAAATGTGGGTGGTTTACGTACAAAGACCCATGAATTTGCGTTAGCTGCTGTTGACTGCTCGTTTGATATTATTGCTCTAACTGAGACATGGCTGCATGATGATATTTTATCCTCAGAACTATTTGATACTCAATTTGACGTTTTTCGAAGAGATCGTTGCTATTCCCCACTTGGAGTTACACGAGGCGGAGGTGTGCTAATTGCTGTCCGCTCGAAATACAGAAGTCAACAAATACAACTTCATCATGTTGAGCCCAACATTGAACAAATTTGCGTACGTGTGGAAATACATGCTTTGAATTACTCCGAAGATCCTGCTTCAAACGTCAATCTGTACATTTTTTTATCATATAAACCTCCTAATTCTAGTGTTGAAATATATAATATGCATTTTGATAATATACATAAAGTTGTTAATAAGTTATGTGATAATAATTATGCTGTATTATTAGGTGATTTTAATATTGCTAACGTTGATTGGACTTATTCCAATTTTGACAAATGTTTACTTCCTTCAAATTTTCGAAATAGCTCAGACGCGGATTTTATTGACTCTTTATTATCCCTTGGGGTTATTCAGTTAAATGATATTAAAAATTCAATTAATAGAATTTTGGACCTTGTCTTTACGGATGCTGAGTTAAATGCAGCACTGTCGGAAGCAGACAGTCCATTATTAAATAATTCTATTCATCACAAGGCATTAATTATCAATTTTGATTCTTTTTCAATACATTTAAGAGAATTTTTAAATGATTGCTATGAGTTTAATTTCTATAAGGCTGACTTTAATGCTATTAACATATTTCTTTCAGAAGTCAATTGGAGCTATATTTTCATTGGTGATCTAACTAAAGATTATCATTCTTTTATTAATGTTATAAATGAAGTGTTTTCAAGGTTTGTTCCTATTAGTCATTAAAAAAAGCAATAAGCCCGTATGGTTTACAAAACGTTTAATTAGGCTAAAGAATATTTTAAACAAGAAACATAAACTATCCCAAAGAAATCCAGCTTTTCGTGAAGAATATATTCGATTTAGAAGAGAATATGAATTTTTAAAAAAATTTTTGTATAGGCAGTACTTGTTTAAAATAGAATCTAATATAAAATCGAATTCAAAATCATTCTGGTCCTTTTTAAATACTAAACGAAAAACAAACGGATTTCCCAAAATCATGTCGTATAATGGTGAGAGTACTGATTGTGAAGCAAGGATATGTTTGCCACATATTTTCAAAATAATTTTGTTGCGGAAAACTGTAGTACTGGGGCTCACGACAATAATCATATCAATAATGCATCTCAAATTGGAATTGGGTCGCTTGTCCTCACTGAGCTGGAAGTGGAGTTTGAACTTCTCAAGCTGGATATAAACAAAAGTTGTGGACCAGACAATATTCCGCCTATCTTTCTAAAAATGTGCGCTCCTAACCTTGTGGAACCTCTAACGAAAATATTTAATTTGTCGTTAAACTGTGGTGAGTTTTTAGATGTGTGGAAGGAATCTTTTATTGTTCCAATCCACAAAGGTGGTAGTAGACAAGATGTTTCAAACTATCGACCTATTTCAAAATTACCAATAATTCCGAAAATTTTTGAAGCCATTGTTAAAAAATGTGTTTATAATATTATAAAAAATTCGATAACTGAATATCAACATGGCTTTGTTAGTGGTAGGTCCACATCTACTAATCTAACACTTTTTTCATGCTTTTTACGAAGCAATCTTGAGAAAGGGAAACAGATAGATGTCGTATTTACAGATTTTGCTAAGGCTTTCGACAGAGTTCAACACTATGTCTTACTTAATAAGCTTGCTGCAATGGGTTTTCATTCGACATTTTTGAAATGGCTTTCGAATTACTTAATTGGACGCCAGCAGTTTGTTAAAATTGGTAAGACAATTTCAAAATTAGTCTATAATTTTTCGGGAGTTCCTCAAGGAAGTCATCTTGGTCCATTACTTTTTCTCCTTTTTATTAATGTTTTGCCAAATTATATTCTTCATTCCCAATGCTTGATGTATGCGGATGACGTGAAGATTTTTAAATCCATCGAATCCTTAGCTGACTGCCGACTTTTGCAGCAGGATATTGACCGGTTGCAAGGGTGGTGTTATGATAATAAACTAAATCTCAATGTAGATAAATGTAATGCTATGTCTTTTAACATGATCCGCAGTAAAATTTTGTTTGAGTACTCTATTCTAAACATTGTTTTGTCTCGAGAATGTTGTAAGTTGGATCTTGGAGTCTTATTTGACGAGAAGCTTAGTTTTACGAAACATTTCGATGGAATTATACCCAAATCTAACGCGATGTTAGGATTTGTTTTGCGTAATACAAAAGATTTTAAAGATCCATATACCTTAAAGTCTATTTTTATTTCATTAGTTCGTTCTCTTCTGGAATATTGTTGTATTATATGGGATCCCTATTATAATGTTCATATAAAAAGGATTGAAAATGTTTTTTTTTTTTTTTTTTATTATTATTATTATTATTATTATTATTTGATATACCAGTGCTACAAGGTGAAAACCTTATGATTAATGCACTGGCATCATTGATTTGTTTTTTTTTTTTTTTTTTTTTTAATATGACAATAAATTTGATGTTTACAATAAAAATTCATTACTAAGAGTAATACAAATTTGAATGCAATTAAATATAAGTAATATTAAATAGTGAATATAATATAAAAAAAAAGGAAAAATAAAATAAAAATAAAAAATAAAAATAATTCCTCTTCCAGCGAGGTAATGACAAAACAGGAAATTTAATTTAATTTTAATTTGTAACATTTTTAAAACTTTTATGTTTATTAATTTTTTAGAAGAAAGAGAAGATGAATTTAGCGAAAGAGAAAAAAAAAAATAAAAACTGATTAAAAAGATTATTGCAACGATGAAAGATGATTAAATAAAATTTTTTTGAATTGCACGGCGTTTTGTATTGGTCTAATAAAAGTAGGTAAGGAGTTCCAAAGACGAATTGCGTATATATAAAATTGCCTTTCAGATGTTAGATAGAAGTGACGCAATTGTATTAACGTATAGGACCGATTGGAACGTGAAGCAGTGATACGATTGTGCAAGTAAGCTGGTTCACCAGAGTATAGCACTTTATGCAGCAGGAGTAACGTTCGGAATTTAAGAAAGTTCTCAAGGGTCATGTTGCAGATTTTTATTACGTAATGGGATACATGATCTGTACGTTTTAATCCAAAAACATATCTAGCTATGTTGTTAAATACAACATTTAGTTTTTGCTTACTAACTGAGTCACAATTGGCAAAAATTTCGCAAGCATAAAGAAGCGTAGGGAGGATGTATGCTTTAGCGATAAGAAGTCTTATTTTGGGTGGTGTAAAATGTTGTGAAACCCTCAGTACCCTTAGCATTCCGTAGACCTTGCCTATTGTAGTGCCAATGTGTGTATTCCAAGTCAATGTCCTATTAAAGATTACTCCAAGGTTTTTAGTTGACTCAACGAAGTTAATTGAGGCGTTATCCAAAATGATTTTAGAAAATTCCGACACATCGACTGGTTTTCTAGAGATAACTATACATTTCGACTTTTTTGGGTTAAGACACAAGCCATTTTGACCTGCCCAAGTTTTTATGCGTGCTAGATCGTTGTTGATGGTAGATATACAATCAGAAATACAGTCCGGCTTACAGCTTAAATACAATTGGACGTCATCAGCGTACATATGGACTTTGCAATTTTTAAGAACCGTGGGTAAGTCGTTAGCATAGATGGAAAACAGGACAGGCCCAAGAACTGAGCCCTGAGGTACTCCCCTGTTGACCGTTAAGAATTCTGATGTTTTGTTCTTGACAGATACAGCTTGGGATCGATTAGAGAGATATGACCTGAACAGGTTTACTGCTGTATGAGAAAAGTTAAACATGTTACTTAATTTGGTACAAAGGATGCCATGATCGACTGTATCGAAGGCCTTAGAGTGATCAAGAAGAATTAAAAAGCTAATTTTTTTATCATCTAAGCCTGCTCTAATCTCTTCAGATACATCTATTAGCGCTGTAACGCAACTCCTCTTTGCCCTAAATCCAGACTGCCTTTCGCTTAGTAACTTTTTATCGGAGATAAATTCGCTAACTTGCCGATTTAAAATCACTTCAATTGCCTTAGCCAAGAAAGGCAATATGGCAACGGGTCGATATTCATTGCATGTTTTAGGTATTGGAATGATTTTAGCTTGTTTCCAACATTTCGGAAAGATAGAAGTAGTGAGAATAGTATTTAAGGCGTAAGTTATGTATGGTAACAAGATTGGTAATAGAATTTTCAGAAAGAGTGGGTGAACTTCATCGAAACCAACGGCGTTTGATTTTATTGACAGAAGACTAGACAATACTTCACTCTGGTCAACACAACGAAACGAAAAAGCAGTATCTGAACCTAAGACAACGGACGAAGAATCATTTCTACTAGCGTAAGCATTCTCATCAACTGTAGGCATGGGCAAGTTTACAAAATTTTTATTTAGGTCATCCACATCGATATTCACATCGACAGCAGACTGATTTTTACCTACTCCAATGTCACGGATTTCTTTCCAAATTTTTTTTGATGCAACTGCATTTTTATATTTTTCACTATAAAATCTTTTCTTTGATGCTGCTATGTCATTATTTACCTTTTTCCTAATTTTTTTAAATTCAGTGTATAACTCAGGTATTTTGAATTGCTTCCAACGATTGTAAGCCGCGTTTCGTTTTGCTATTAGCTTTTTAATATCGCTATTAAACCACGGCTTTTGTTGAGTTTTAACGCTTTTAGTCTTAATTGGTACAAATTGATTAAATAGCTGAATAATGTTTCGCTGCAAATAGCTAATCTGATCTTCAATTGATGGCATGCAATAAATGCCTTGCCAATTTGTCCTTCTGGCTTCTTGATCGAGCTGGTAATGATCAATATGCTTAAAATCGCGAAAACTGAAAGAACATGGCTTTTTTACCATTTGGAAGTCAAAAGCTAGGAAGATAAGGTCATGTTTCGAGAAATTTGGAACTGATAGCTGATCATAGAGAAGTATTTTTGATAGATCACTTACAAAGATTAGGTCCAGTAGAGTATTAATAGAATTTGAGAAATGAGTTGGGGTCGAAGTGTTCACTGAAAAGAGTCCTAAGTCACGCATATCATTAGTTAAATTATTTTCTATAATAATATTGCTGTTAAAGTCTCCTGCAATGAGAACGTGGGGAAATGATATGGAAAAATGTTCAATCATGCTTATGAGTGGTGAAGTATCCACCATACGATTTGGACGGTAGACAGTGCCAATAAGCATTTTGTTGGAACCATTCGATACCGATAAGAATTCAGATTCAATTGCACTGTCAGGAGCAGATTTATGTATAAGCTTACAAGGGATGTTATTTCGCACATAGATCGCGGCGCCTCCAGCATGTCTCTCTCTGTCTGCTCGAAAAATTTTAAAACCTTTTAACATGAACAGCGCATTTGGCATTTCGGCATTGAACCATGTCTCAGAAACACAAATGAGATCCACATCTGAGCCCTCAAAAACATACCTCAACTCATCCATTTTGTTGACCAAGCTTTGTGCATTGATATGGCATACCTTGAGACCACTTCTTTGCTTGCATAATATATGTACGTATCATATTAAATGTTTTGTCTTTGGAACTATTTTGATTATTTGTAAAAAATATTGTTTAAATTGTGTATGTAAACGCGTGCATTGTTTTTAAAAAATCGTTGCAAAAATCTCGATCCGCAGGTAAATATAAGCAGAAAATTAAATTTACGAAAGATAAAACAAGAATACAACAGAAAGTATGAATATGAACTTAAATAAATCATAAAAGGTAGCAGCATACAAAAAGTAAACAAAACAGTTTTAGTTTTAGATTTAGTTATGTTTCTCACGAAAAAGCTGATCATCGCCGGTGCAGTTGCTGTTGTTATTGTTGTTGTTGTGATGTTTTGTGAAATCATATGGAGTAAAGGCTTCCAATTTCTCTATACACTCTACGCACTCCGCATTAACTCCCTCTCTACTCTTAATATAAACTAATCCACGAAGAGTAAATGCTGCAACTAGTTGTTTTTGTCTTTTGAGTCGCAGGGCAGCTTGTAGAATCGTGTAATTTGATTTAGTTAGGCTTTCGTTAACATAAATTGGCTTTTGCGATTGATAGCCAGCGTGATGAAGGCGCAGTTGGTCATTGCTTGTGCGTCGATAAAGTTTGATGGATTTTAAAAACTGGTTACGTTCGTACGGTGTAGCGAGCTTCACTATAATTGGTGCGTCGTTCGTAGAGCGTGTTGATCTTGTGCTTTTCATTCGAAAAATTTTTCTTACATTTGGCGGCATAATGTTAATTGAAGTGCATATGTTGCCAAATATTTCATTTAGATTTTCATTGATATTGTGGGGAATACCATAGATGCGAAAATCACATGCAACGGCAGAGTTTTTCTGACGTTCGAGCTGAATTTTTAAATCGTCAAACTCAGCTTTTAGCATAGCAACATCAGCTGCTGCAGCATGTTCAAAAGCGATTTACAAGAATTTGTGCGTATAAGCTTAACTGGAATTTTGCTCCGACTTATCTAGAGCGGTGTGCACTTTTTGGTTTGAAAACACTTCAGATAAGAAGAAAGTATCATTTAATTATGATGACTAGGGATGTCATGATGAGCCATATCGATTGTGCTCAAATTCTTGGTCTTTTTAAAATCTATGCTCCTGAAAGATATATAAGGCAAAGAGGGCTGTTTTATATTTCTTATCACAGAACAAATTATGGATACAGTGATGTTGTTTACAATGCGAGTGTTGCATTTAACTCTGTGTGCGATATAGTTGATGTCAGTCAAGACAGGGAAACTTTTAAGATTAATCTGTTGTCTATTATTTAATATCTTACAAAACTTTATATTTTTTTCAGTGTATATATATTATTATATTGTAATAATTTTAAGCAATCTATAAGACTTGTGTCGCTAGATAATAAATAAATAATAAGCAACGTTTCTCATCCTCTAACCGCCTACGTTTCAATGGATTAGGAAACTTGTCTTCTTTTTCAATATTGGGTACTGGTTTATTCTCTTGCAAACGGCGTGTTATATTTTCTACTTTTCGCAAAGGTTTTTCTCGTATCGAAGACAAATGACTAATCAAACTCTGCACAGTTGATGGCATAACAAATGTAAGAGAATTTCTCAAACTCATCTCACTAATGCATCCGATGACAATTTTGACCATTTTGTCTTCTGGAATTTCAAAAGGTAATTGATTAATTTGGCAAACCTTTTCCATTACGAACTCCGTATAGGAAGCATATTCATTGCTTTCTGAGTTGGCAACCTTCCTGAGTTGTGTAATAATGTCTGTACCATTAGAAAAAGCGTGTATCAAAGAAGCACGTAAATCCGGCCAGCTATAAAGCTGATATCCGTACTTGTTGAACCATAATTTTGCCCTCCCAAGCAGAGAAACTTCTATTCTAGGCAAAATGTCAAAATTCTGCAAGCCGTCTCGTTGTACCCTTGCATCAATATCCGTGCACCACTTCTGAATATCAACGCGGGAGTGATCCGGATCAAAACTCGGAAAACCCACCAACGCGCCGGTTGATTGCGACCCTTGTGTGGATTCTAAAATTTTATTAATTGCTTCCACCGTAATTACAAAATTGTTTGATCTCGACTCTGGACTTTCCTCCTGCAAATTCAAATTTTCTTGAATCTGACCTCTTAGATTGGGGTCATCTTCAGTCATCTTCCCAATAGAGTGTGGTGTAGGCTGAATTTATCCCACTTCTGATGATAGAAACCTTTTTTGTTTTTAGAAACTTCTAGTTTTTATTTTAATATTTTTCAAGTCTGTACACCACCAAATATTTTATAAAATGACAATCTTTTCAGTTCAACTTTTCCCTTTTATACTTTTCAGGTGAACTTCAGGTCATATTCTTTATGACAAAAATTGAAAAGCACTTCAAACTGAATTGAGCAAACGCTCTAACATATATATGTGTGAAATTCATATTATGAATATTTTAGTTTTTTTTAATTCGAGCTAATTGAATATCTAATTGCATTAGCAGAATTTAATTAGATTCCTAATTGTAAAGGTAAACCAATTGCATCAATTTCTAATTCTAATTGGAATTTAACATGTATGGGGGAGACCATCCAGCCATTTCAATTTACGTGTTTTGTTTTTAAATTTAAGACTATGTGATCAAAAAATAGCTAAAAACAATCAATTTATATGTGAATATTTAAAAAATTTTATATGAAAAAACACATTTTGAAAATGATAACATTGTGTTAAATTTTAAAACATGTCGATTTTTTCAGTGTAGATACTATGATGTTCGTAATAACACAGCATCACTTATTGATTATTTCTTAATCAGTGCATTAAAGCTTTCAGGACAAATGTTTTCTTCTGTTATTTCACATCATGCAATAATATATGTCTCGATTGACTTTCCTGTGTCGTGGGAGAATGAAATCGTTGAATATCGGAACTACAATAACATTAACTTTGATGATTCATCTTCTTTCCTTAATAGTTTTGATTTCAGTGAAATAAATTTAACGAGCGATGTGGATGAACAACTTTCAATTTTAAATTCATCAATAACTGAAGCATTTGCTTTTAAACCAATCACCAAATTTTCAATTAAAAAATATGCAAATTATTTATGCTAATCTTTACGAGATCTTGCCTTTTAAGTCTATTTGTATGAAAAAACTGCGACAAATTGGAAAATTTTTTGCAAATATCGTAACCGTGCGAAGTCAGTTACTGTGTTAAGCTCAGTATACTGTAAAAACGAAAACTCCCATAAGAAGTACATTGAGTTTTTTGACATCGAGCAGGCAGCGGAATTTTTTTACGCTAGGTAGTACGCTGTTGAAGGAAAAAATTTGTTCAGTACAGCCAAGTTCACAACCATGTGTGGAGAGTTAAAATGTCAAAATTTCGCTGGAAATTATACGCCCGTACATTTAATAGCCGCGGAAATTTGACATACAACAATAAAAAATAAGCATTCTGTGTTGAATTTGTTATTAATGTATTATCTTGCCTTTTATAGGACATAAAATTGCAGCAATAAAAATATCAATTTGTCAACTAGAACAGCTAGTGCTTTTTCTCCACACAAAAATTTTGACTCTACACCAAAATTTCGCGTGTAGAATTATATGCCCAAAAATTTTCGTTCGTTCAGCATACTAAGCTTTAATCATAAAGCTAAAAGGCAAACTGGAACACGTGTTTTTGATAGACTTGATAGTAAACAAATGTGGAACACACTAAGAAACAATGGTTGCCTAAACTCACCACCCACCATGGAGGTTTATGATGCAAGCTACATAAGCCTTCATTTTCTTAATTACTAAATACCAAATAATTTTGAAATATTTGACTTTGATGTACATTAAGATGTTGAAAACGGTTTTTCGTGTCGTTTCTCTTGACATAACGAAAGTATTTGATACGATTAACTATTTTAACTTAATAAATTTAACTTTAATTTCTCTAATTCTGCTTGTCGTATCTACGTGATCGTGAAGAGTATGTGTCTTATATCTAATAGACTTGAATCTGCTAAGCAATATGTCTGGTGTCTCGCAAGGATCTGTCCTTGACCCCATTCTTTTTATGATGTATTTAAATGGTGTTGTTAATGTTGTTGATCGTGATGTTTGTAAGATGTTAGTTTTTGCTGATGATATTCAAATTCTGTTTTCTGGTGAAAGTCAGTTTTGTGATGTGTTTGTTATTAACTACAATCTGTCGAACTTGTCAGTGTGGATGCCATCCAATCAGTTACTTCTTAACCCTAATAAAACCAAAGCAAAATTTAATCGTTCGAGATCTGATACACCTCCAATAGAAATTAACATTTTTAATATTAAAATTCCATTTGTTGACAAAATCAAATGTCTTGACGTTCTGATGGACAATACATTAAGCTTCGAATACCACATTGATGCTATTAGTTTTAAAATGGGCTTGATTTTAAGAAAACTTTATAGCTTACACTTGTATTTACCATTACATGTGAAGTTTAAAATTACTCATTTCCTTATTATGTCTTGCCTGTCTTATTGTACTGAAGTCTATTCTGGAACGGTTGGTTAAAATTTCAAAAAACTCGAAGTTGTAATTAATAATATAGTTTATTTTACGGTGTTCTTTTGTAAGTTTCGAAATTTCGTTAATATAAGACGAACTGTTTTTCCTCATACGTTCTGCACGTTGTTGGAACAAACTATCAGGCTGTTTAAAGAACTTCTCGGCACTTAACCAATATGTTCAAGACAATAGGCTATAAGTATAAATCAGTATTTAATGCATTTGTCGCTCTTTTTTTTATGGGTTTTGTCTATTACATGTTATTTTACTGTAAATATAAGGTTTTGAGTTACATATATGAAAAATTTAGATAGGAAAGCTGTACATAAAATGGTTTAAAACTAGGTTAAATTCTTGGTTTTATTCATATTTATTTAACATAATTTATATTATTATATTTATATTATAGATATTACTATCAAATCTATTTGACGCGATTTTCATGAATAGGGTAGCAATTGAAAGATCTTGCTCTGTAGATGTGCAATAAAAAAGGTCTTATTTTTTCTTAAATATTGTGTATTTTTTAAAAAAAGCTGGAACAATTTTCTATGAAAAACGAGAAATATTTGCTTATGATGCCTAAAAGTATGTGATAGATATTTATTATAACATGGCAAGTGTAATAACATGGCTACTTAACAATTCAATAGAAACATAGAAAGCTTCTATAAAATCCTTGGTTCAAAGGTAAAAATAGACCTTAATAAAAAACAAAATTACAAATCACTAGATAGTTTTATTTTGGCGTTTTAACGCCACACGGTACTACTAGTTTAATTAAGAGACATTTTATCTAATTTTTTTTTTTTTTAAGAATCGAATTTTTTTATATATAAACCACTTCACATATCGTCGCCTGAGAAATTAAGTGTCGTATGTAGCATTTTATCGCTTTTGAGTTAGAATAGGTTCCTTATGTATTGATGTCTCTTTCGTTTGGCGTGGTCAGTTTGTTGATATATTAAGTCGTTATTGATGTTCAGAGGTATTATTTTGTCGTATGTGGCCACATTTTATCAAATTCGGAAATTAAGTGTCGTATGTACTAGCAAAAAGTTGATAGAAGTGTGAAATCGCCACATACGACAAACAATTCTAAACAAATATCACATTAAGTCCTTACCGAAATGACGTACAATCTCTTAATTTTATAATTGTACAGTCAAATCTCAAGCTATAAACAAAGTTATTAGACCTCAAACTTTAAATTCAATTTAATCAAAACTATCGAAAGCCACATACGACACTTAATTTCTCAGTCGACGATATGTCTCAAGAATATGAATTATTTTTTTTCAAAATTCCTTTTCTAACTATATTTTTTAGCCTATCTTGCACGTGCTGTCAAGCGTGTTTTTTTTCTAAAATTGAACAGATGGCTTTATTATTCTTGCGCCCCTCTCCTAGCACTTTCAAATAGTTTCTATTGTATTTATTATGTATTATCTATATATCTGTAAAGGGTCCCTTTATTAAAGCAAATCTACAAACGCTACAGCAACACTTGGTATATCATAAGAAAGGTCTTGAGCTGTAGGCAAGCAGAAAATTATTAGATTTTTGATAACAGGTAGCGTTGAGCAGTAGCTCGTTCCAGTAGCTCGTTCCTCGTAACTCATACCGATCAGAGTTACCGACTTATATTACCGATTTGACGTCACTCTGACGTCACTCTCACCTGCAATATTTCTGTACGAATCTGTATCGATTTCTGTTCGATTCAGTCGTTTCAAATCGATAAGCTGTCACCTGTTCCGATTTCACTTCAATGGAATCTTTTAAAAAAGTTTTTCTGTACAAAAAGTGAAGCGATCTGCTGAGTTTTTTTTTTGTATTGTGTTACTAGCAAATTTTTTTTTAAATCAATAATTTAATATAAATAGTTAATGCAAAATATTGAAATATTGCAGAGATACATTCTAAATAAAGAAGTGTAATCTGACAATAAAATCTTGTACCAAAGTTATGCTAAACTTTTGTTTACTCTGTAGCAAAATTGAGTGAATAAAATAGCAACAATATGAATTAAATAAAAAAAAAACCTTACTGATACAAAAACAGTACTTATAAACTAAATGTCGCCCCATTTAAAAATGCAGTTGATTGCTACTCTCCTCGTACTTCATCGATGGACCAGAAGTTGGATAAGAAATTGGGTGATCTAACTAAGCAACTGACGAGTAAAATTACTGGTTCAGTTCAAATCAATAGTGGTATTCAATTAACGCCGTATTTGTGGTGTAAATAGCGTATGTGCCGTAAGTTCATACAACTTACCACACATACGCAGTTTACATTACAAAAACGTCGTTCATTGAATACCACTAATGTCATTATTGCTACTGATGTAAAAAAAAATCCTGTATTTTTAGAGAAAATACTGCTCTTATAAAAGGACTAAAAACAAATATTTTAAAATTTTTTTATTATAACATTTTTAATATTCCTTATCTTACCAGGTTTTGTTAAGTATTTGTCCATTTGTAATTTGCTAAAGACTAGCGAAAAGAAATTAACAAAAACGATGACAGCAACAATGACAGGAAAAGCGCTGCCACATGATCAAATTTTTGAAAGGATGTAAAAAGTAGTAGCAACTTTATTTGCTACTTTTATATAAGTACTTACATATAATTTATAAACATAAAATTTCTATTTTTTTTATTCAACGAAAATTAAAAACTGGATTAAAAAAAAACCTGCCCAAATCCTGGGAGAAATATGATCCTGTCTACCTGCTCAAAATACTGCCCAAAACAGGATTAACTGCCCAATGGAAACGCTGCCCATGATACAAGAATACAGGAAGAAGTGACAGTTCCTTGGCATACCATAAGTTGCCAAAAAAAAAGCCAAGAAAGAGAGCGTTCATTACAAGCTGTGTTTAATTCACATTGGCTGCATTCAGCGGAAACTTTGCTAAGTAGTTGTTGCGTGACTTTTGGGCTGAATGGTATGTAACATAAAGCAGGGTTGGTATTATTGACGATTTATCGTCATTTCGACTTTTTTTTTGGCTGCAATTATGACCTTACGTTTTTCTTTCAATTTTTTGTCAAAAATTACGTTTTTTGGTTAAATCGCTTTTCCTTTATTATATAAAATTTGAGATTTAAGCTCAGATTCAAATTTGATTTGTGTACTTGGAGCAGCTATATATCGCTGTTGAGGTAAAATTTAAGTTAGAGCAATTATCATCAAATGCGATAAGTCCAATAGAGAAACTGACATTTCAAAATATTTGCCGATTTGCTTAAACTATTTCCTAATCTGGTTTTAGAAAACGAAGTCTTGATTCTGAAGTTTTAAATTTAAAGTTTGCTTAGAAACTGAATATTACTGGAAAACAGTTTAGTCAATTAGAAGAGCAGACTAATCTTTGGCATTTTCTTTTATGCAAAAATTATACGCCTTGTTATAATTCGTCTTGTTATAATTTGGACATAAGGAAAGAATTAACAAACAAATACAATATAATACATATTTAATTGAATCTTATAATTTTTTAACCTTATTAATATATTCATTTTATTGGATATTCATAACATGAATAAACTCTTAAAGGTCCTATTTAATTTTTCATTACAACCTATATGTATAAATAAGCTTATGAATAAAGAAAAATTTATTATAAAACTACGAAATTTACAGTACGAAAATGACTTTTTTTTTCATATCAAGCCTGTTCGAGAGAGTGATTTTATGCTTATTCTTATATCTTTTGAGCTAGAAAAATACGGAAACACGGTCTAGCACCTTATAAGTTATTACAATCAAGTACATAACCTAGCGTCCACACGTGCAAGTGAATGTTCGAAAAACTCAATACATCCAAACATTTTTACTAACACACTCACATTTTCGGACTTGCAGCGCTACTTGCACGGAAATTTCCTAAGCAGTGAATTTTTTCACTTGCTGCAAGTAAATGTCAGAAAAGGGTAAAAAGTGATGTTTTTGTGGTGCTTTTGTGCTTCTTAATTTTAAGCATTACTGCAATTTCAGGAAGAACCTTCGCAGTCGACGACATTTTTAAAAGAACTTCCACTTGCACATGTGGACGCTGAAGCAACTTGCAGCTAATATCGAACTTTTTCGAAGACAATATATATTATCCACTTGCAAGTGATTACTGGCACATGTGGACACAGGGTAAACAGGCCTATTGTTTATGTTTTCGCTATCGCTTATGTTTCAGAGTTTGCAAAGAAACACTTGCTTATAAAATATTTCCTATTTTATTTTAATATTAATAGTGAGTATTGCAATAATAGTGCGTGATTATTAGTGGAAGTAAAGTAATTTGTTAATTCCATGTTATTTAGCAGGAAGTATAATTATATCATGGCAAAGAAGAGAGCGATCACAATCGGCCATTGTCTTTTTTCAGAGTATGCAAATAACTAAACATTTTCTTATTCACGTACAATTAAACGTTGCTTCATTATAAATATAATACAATGTCAGATATAATAAACTATTATTAATTAATTAGCGAAAACACAAAAATTGTGGAAAATGTAAAAGTGCAGCAATAGAACAACCTTAGCACTTGCATAAGACCATAATTAATTATATTTTCATTAACGAATTTCGTGTTATATTAATGGTAACCGCTCAGGGAACATATTGTGTGGGTGCTTTATGCTACATACCATTCAGCCCGAAGGTTGTTCAACAGCTACGTAGCAAATTTTCCGCTGAATGCAGCCAATGGGTGTATGTTCATGTGCTTCACTTTTAGCTGTGTTGCATGAACAGCAGTTTTTGACAACTTATGGTAACTTATGGTCTTTAGAAGAGAAAATCAACACTTATCAATGCTACCTGGGTTCTTATATCATGGGTGTTCCCTACACAGAAAATGAAAACCTAAGAAGCTGTAAGGATACCTTTTATAAGTCTCTAAAAATTCCTGTGCCTAACATTATAGATGTAAAAAGGCTTAGGAAAAATTCCAACTTTGCGACGAACACTGATGCACCAATCATTTTTAAACTTAAAACTCCACAAAACAAAAATAAGTTAATATATAATATTGCTGATTATCAACGTAAAACAAGAGATCCGTTGCGTCTTAATCTTATTGGTATTCCATCGGAATAATGGAAACCCACAAAAACAAATCATAATATTCTCAAGTCAGCTAAAAAAGTTCTCAAGTTCGGCTAAAAAGAAAGAAGCAGTTGTGAGCTGTCATGGTTTTTGTTAAAGAGCATTAAGATGGTAATGCTACATGCGTTCTTTGCGTTGAACAACTAAATGATATGCTTACTTAAAATGACTCCTATGCTGATCAATCTGGGTTTCGAGGTTTTGAACAACAGGGTGATTTGTAATTATGTTTTTTATTTGTTACTTCATACTTTTATTTGTTATAATCAGAGTGCCAGATGTGGCGATTTCGAGCCATTTTGGCGATTTGGTAAGCTCATTTGCGACATATTTTTTAAATTGGCGACTTGGCGATAAAGTGGCGATAATGTGCATTCAAATTTGGCGATTTTTTTGTGACTCTTAAATTATTTTAAAATTTTTCATAAAAAAAACTTTAAATTTAAAGATTAAAAACTTGCACAAACCCTTTTTTGTATGTCGATTAAAAATTTCCACACATCACTTTATTTGAGGAAATTTGTTGCTTACTATCGATTAGAAAATGCAAATATTTATCATTCCTTTGTTCGTTGCGAGTTATAAAGTTGTCTCGAAAATGGCAGTCGTAAATAAAAATCAAAGAATTTATAAAACCGAGTGGGAAAAAGAAATCTGGGCTAAAGGTAACGATTAAAATATGGTGTAGTTATTCAATTTTAAATAAATTATATAAAAAGGGTGGCTTTGTTCGAGGGCACAGCCCGATTCGCAGAATAATGACTTGGCTTGGTGCAGCGTTTGCAAAGTTCAGCTTGGCCCCCATAAAAGAGACCTTGAGAGGCATCAAAACACCGATCGGCATAAAAATAACATGACATCTTTGCAAAGTAGGAAAACGATTGTTAACTACAGTAAGTTTTTTAACAGTCAAATGTTTATATGTGATTATTTGATTTTAAACGAAATTGCAGGCTCAAATGTTCCGGAAACCACAAAAGTATTGGAAATCAAATTAGCAGTTTTCATCGCGAAGCATACTTCAATCAATTCTGTCGATCACCTTTGCGAATTACTTCGGTCGGTGGGTAAGAACGAGGGTTTAGACAAATTGCGTTTGCACAGAACAAAGTGTTCAGCGTTAATAAAATATGTTGTGGCTCCATCTATTGCTAGCGATTTGGTCTTAGCAGTAGGTGACAACAAATACTCCCTGATCGTAGATGAATGTACTGATATTTCACGCATAAAGTGGTTCTGCATGTGCATTCGATATTTTAATGAAAGGAAATGTCAAATTATGACAGATTTCTTGGGAATTTTTTTGGTAGAAGAAGCTACTGATGAACTGCTTTATAAGAGGCTGACAGAATATCTTAGCAAGATCGGTTTAACAAAAATCGGTTTAACAAAAGTTGAAAATATGCTGGCTATAGGAACAGATGGAGCAAGCAACCTTTGTGGTATACGTAAGTCTTTGTTTACACTTTTGAAGGACGACAATCAAAACATTTTACTTATGAAGTGCACATGTCATTCTTTAAATCGCTGCTGTTCGGAAGCATCAAAGAAAATTCCATCTTCGGTAGAGTTTCTCGTAAGGGAGCTATACAATTATTTTTGTCACAGCCCTCTGAGAACATTAAAATATAGAAGATCTTTTGATTTGATTAATACTGGCGTGGATACGATTCGATTTCGGAAATTAGTTCAACTTTCCGGAACACGATGGCTTGCATATGGCTTAGCTGTTAAAAGAATTATGGAGCAATGGGTTGAGCTTAAATATAATTTTTCAATAATTGCAACCAATGAGGATGACCATAGCGCAAATCTTATTTATGAAAAAATTGCAGACGAAACTAATAGACTTTATTTAATATTTTTAAATCCAATGCTCGACGAAATGAATAAATTAAATCTTTGCTTTCAAAGCGATAAAATCGACGTAGGAAGTGACAACATGTTTTTAACGTTTCTTGCATTCGCTGCAAAAATATTAAAACGAAGTTTTTTAATGAAAGATAGACATAATGGATATATTTTAGAAAAAGTTATAAAATCGCTTAGCAATGAACAAGCATTTTTGGACATAGAGTCAGTTGATTTTGGTGCCGAGTTTACTTTCGAGATACGAAAATTGGGTCTGGATGCTGCGGTAGTTCTTGAACTTAAGCAATCCTGTGTTAAGTATTTGTGGCAATTGCTTAGCGAGATGGCGATTCGTTTGCCAGGAAATATGATAAAATTTCAAAAATATAAACTTTTCGGAATAACAAGGTGTGGGAATCCATTAGCACAAGACAAATTTGAAGCCATTCAGGGCATACCCAGTCTACTGATGTCACCCAGTCTACTTATGAAAATCAATGGTCGAAGCTGGCGTTTGTTAACTGGATGGAACACTTTTCTAATAAACTACCAACAAACTTGATAGACTTCTGGCCACAAGTTTATATATTTGAAGACGCTGCGGGCAATTTTTTTTTTAAGCAGCTAGCTGAAGCAGTAATTCGGATGTTGCTGATTCCTACCAGCAACGCTTGTGTAGAAAGGGTTTTTTCTGTGATGAACGCTACTAAAACCAGATTTCGGAATAAAATGCAGTACGAACTGTTTGAAGCGATTCTGAGAATTAATACCTTTTTAAACATTTTTGATGCCTGCTGCCGTCAATTTATTCCTACGAAGGACATGCTTATGCGATTTAACTCTAAGTGTATGTATGCAAGGGGGAACAGGTGGCGAACCTTCCAATGGCAACGTGTCTGACCGCCTCAACCTGGCGAGGCCAGCATTATCCATGTCGAAATCGTCTCAAGTCGACTCAAACCTCCAAGTGGTGTTCCCTGGGCAACGGCAAACTGGCATTCGTTAGTTTGACGGCTAATTTGAGCGGCGGGTCGCTCCATAGACCTTAAACATGGAATGTGCGCAGGGTTTGGGTCCCGCCACATTACTACTGCCCAATGAAAACTAAACCAGCCTCGGATAAGAACCCCAATTAGGTTGACGACCACCGCAAACGAAAAACGGACAATGATTTACGGATATGCACCTGGAATGTCCGAACCCTTTATAGGGAAGGTGCCATTATCCAACTGGCGGAAGCCCTCAAAACAATAAAAGCTGACATCACCGCCATCCAGGAAATGCGATGGAAAGGGCAAAGCTGCTCTAAACAAGCACACTGTGATATCTACAACAGCTGCCATGCGGAGAGGCGCGAATTTGGATGTGGATTCGTTGTTAGCCGGAAACTACGCCACTGTTTCCCGGTTCACACCTGTCAACGAAAGATTGGCCACGATCCGCATCAAGGCAAAATTTTTCTCCATCAGCCTTATTTGCGCGCACGCCCCGACGGAGGAAAAGGACGAAGCCGTCAAAGACGCTTTCTACGCTAGTCTTGAGGACGTATACGACCACCTTCCAGTCTATGACGTGAAAATAGTCCTCGGCGATTTTAATGCGAAAGTCGGAAGGGAAGGCATCTTTGGCCCCACTGTCGGTCAGTTCAGTCTTCACGAGACCTCCACGAACAACGGTCTAAGACTGATCGACTTCACAGCGGCACGAAACATGGTAGTTAGTAGCACCAGATTTAAGCACCTCGACATCCACAAGGCCACCTGGCTGGCCCCGGATCAAAAAACGCGAAACCAAATTGATCATGTTGCAATCGGCGGAAGGCATGCTTCTAGTGTTCTAGATGTGCGTACATTTCGGGGGGTCAACATTGACTCCGACCATTATCTTGTTGCAGCCAAGATCCGCATGCGATTATGCAATGCGAAGAACATAAGCACAGGAATGCAACGAAAGCTAGATGTCGCTAAGCTGCAATTACCGCCGAAAAAATATAAGCCGAAGCCTACTCCGCTCAACTCTCGTTTAAGCTCAACCAACCAACCTCTGGACCCGACGACGCCGGCGGACTTTGGGCACATATATCCCACTCCATGCGCGCTGCCGCTGAAGAAGTCATTGGTTTCCGGCGCCCGCAACCACGGAACCAATGGTATGATCAGGAGTGTCGCATTGCGACTGCAGTAAAAAACGCCGCATAGTGGCTTTCGACCTGGAAAAACAAATGACACGACAAATCCTGGAGAAAACCCACGAAAATCAAATTGACACACACCATCTCTGTGTCGATTTTAAAGCTGCGTTCGATAGCCCGAGAAGGGATTGCCTATACACAATAATGTCTGAGTTCGGTATACCTGCAAAGTTGATTAGACTTTGCAGAATGACGTTGAGCAACACACGCAGCTCCGCCAAGGTAGGAAATGACCTCTCCGAAACCTTCAATACCGAAAGAGGTTTCAGGCAAGGCGATCCACTGTCTTGCGATCTCTTTAACATCATCATGGAGGGGATCGTACGAAAGGCCGGTGTGCATCGTAATGGCACCATTTTCTACAAAGGCGTCCAGCTCCTTGCGTACGCTGATGATATTGATATTGTTGGCAGAACCAAGAGAGATGTTACCGCTGCTTTCGGCGATATCGAAAAGGAATCAGCCAAAGTGGGTTTGACGATAAATGAGGGCAAAACAAAATATATGCTGTCTACAAACAAGGGAGCTCGGCGTTTAGACTCCCACGTTTCATCCGGCAGCTATAACTTTGAAGTAGTCAAGGAGTTCGTTTACCTTGGCACCGCCATTAATACCAAAAACGAAATCAGCCTGGAGATAAAGCGAAGAACAATAATTGCTAATAGGTGCTACTACGGGCTCAGTAAGCAACTATGTTCCAGAGCCCTCTCTCGATCGACAAAACTACAAGACGCTCGTTCTACCTGTGCTGCTTTATGGCGCTGAGGCATGGGTAGTTTCGCAAACTGACGCAGCCGCTCTGGGGGTGTTCGAGAGAAAAGTTCTTCGCAAAATCTTCGGTCCTGTTCGAGTCGGCGATGACTATCGCATCCGAATGAACCACGAGCTGTATGAGCCCTACGAAGACATTGACGTAGTTCGGCGTATAACTGTGCAGCGACTACGCTGGCTGGGTCATGTCCATCGTATGGACGACGAAGCTCCAGCGAAAAAGGTGCTCGAGGCGAGGGTCGCTGGTCAACGACGACGAGGGAGACCATACCTCCGATGGATGGACCAGGCTGAGGAAGCCCTAACCGCACTTGGTGTATCCGATTGGAGAAGGCGCGCGCAAAGCAGAGGCGCCTGGCGAGAGCTGATGAGGTCGGTTGAAACCCGGACACGGGTTGTTACGACCACCTAAGTAAGTAAGTAAGTATGTATGCAAGTAAAAATGAATCTTCCGGGGTTGAACAAAACGACGAGGAGCAAGTTTTTGATACTTTTTCGGAAACAAGTTGTACCTTCTAAAGTTATATTGATAAGTTCAAATTTTAATTTGAGTTATATAATGCGGTTTTTTTTTTGTTTTAAATATTATTTTATTGAAATATTTTTGTACACATTGTATAAATACAAAATTATATGAATTCCATAAATTTTTTTCTTTTTAGTTTTGATACAAACACGTTCTTTGAAAAAAAAAATATTTTTGTCAAATAAACCCATGTATAAATAAACACGTTGTTTGATGAAATTTTAATCGGTGATTTAAAAAAAAAAAACATTATTTGGGAAAAAAAATGTTTGGCGATTTTTGGCGACTTGGTATACGCGCTATGGCGACTAGGTTCGAAAATTTTCTGGCAGACCTCGTTATAATAACCCTGTAGGATAATCAACTAATTTAAAAGTAATTGATAAAGTAGTTTTTTGTCAACCACAACTAGTTGAAATTCTGACTTTTTCCATAGAACGAACTAACTTATTTTGTATGGCGATGTCCGCTAAATAAGTCAATTGACTTTCGTCTGCATATATTTTCAACTACTTGTTAAATTAGTTACATATACATTTAAATAACATGGTTAAATATATATAAACTTGTAATCTAATAAAAATTTGCAATTAAAACATGTCAAAATCAGAGTAGTTGCCGCCTTAATATAATTCAAAGTAGTTCAAATACTGGTTTATTTTAAACTAGTTTTTTAATTAGTTGTTTTTAAAAACAAGTTAGTTTATTCCTATAGGGAATTATGTTAATGTATATTTGTGTATCTTTAAGGGATTTGAAATATTAACTAGTTTTAGGTATGTAGTGGTTGGTTTGAAGGTATGTCGGGTTGTTGTCGATGAATTCAGAGATATTTTTGACGGGTCTCTGGTTGATGATATAAGTGTGTCTGAGACTTGGTTTGTTCCTGAATTGAATAATAATATGTTCTCTGTGAATGGCTTTAAATTGTTTCGAAGTGATAGAACTAAGAATGGTGGTGGAGTAGCAATCTATGTTTGTGAAAGTTTTATGTGTAAAATTGTGTGAAAATCAAATAACAATGATTTGATTGAATTTTTCCTAATCTGTGTAGAAAATAGTAATCAAAATATGCTAATTAGATGTGTATGTCGACCATACAAAAATATAAGCTTAGATAATTTTTAACTGGGATCAATGTATTTCATGCGTTCTGTTGATGATAAAATCGACTTCTTACAAAATTGTTTGAATGAGCTGTTTGAATGTTTTGTAGCATTCAAAACAGTGAAGAGAAAAGGGATCCATGGTTTTCTGCGGAAATAAGACGAACAATAATTGAAAGAAATAAATTATATAGCCGATGGAAACACTACAGGTTACCAGAAAATTTTAAGAAATTTAAATTAAGCAAAAATAAGGTAGCAAAGATGATTCGGCTTGCTAAAATAAAGTATTATTGTGATAAATTTAATTATGCAATGAATATTAAACAAATTTGGTAACAAATAAGAAATATTTTAATAAAAAATGTGCATGCATTTCAAACTGTGATAATCTGTCTAGCCAAACTACAAGCTCTCTGTGATTGATATTAGTTCCCTAAGTAATTGTTGTGATAGTCTTATTGAATATAATAAATTTACTTTCAAAAATGTCTACAGTGATGAGGTTTTTAAAGCAATTATGTCTATTAAATCAAACTCTACTAATCCTACTTTCTTAAATAAGCTTTTGCACATTATTGTACCACACATTACACACATATTCAATTCAATGTTAACTACTTCTGTGTTTTCTAAGTCGTGGAAAAAAGTCAAAAGTATACCCATTACAAAATCAGACAAAGAATACAGGCCTATTGCAATTTTGTCTGTGCTGTCAAAGGCTTTGGAAAAGATTGTGAGTTCCCAAATATCTCTTTTTTTGTCACAACAAAAGTTACTAACTGAGAAGCAATCTGGGTTTAGGCCAAAACGAAGTTGTACCACTGCTCTCATTAGTGTGTGTGAGGATTTACGCAAATCACTTGACAAAAATTAAATTATATTCTTGCTCCTTCTTGACTTTTCCAAAGCATTTGACAACCTTAATCATAATAAGCTATTAGAAAAACTTCGCCTCTATTTCAAATTTTTAAATTCAGCCATAAAACTTATTGGATCTTACCTGCAAGATAGACTTCAGGCGGTTTGTTCTAGCAACAGACTTTCTGAATTTTTAAAACCCTTCAAAGGTGTTCCTCAAGGCTCAGTCTTAGGCCCGCTGCTTTTTACTATATATATAAATGACCTGCAAAGTGTTATTAGAAGTTGTAACTCGCATATGTATGCTGACGATCTTCAGATATATACAAACTGTGATAGGCAGGCAATAAGGCAATGCGTAATTGACCTCATTGGTGAACTAAGTGCAATAAGTAAATGGGCCAATGATAATTGTTTAAGCCTTAACCTGACTAAATCGAAATGTCTTGTGACCAGTGTACTGTGACGTGAGTTTGAATATTAATGACGCGGAAATAGAATTAGTTGATAAAGTAACAAATTTAGGTATAGTTTTTAATAAGAGATTATCTTTTAATGACCACGTTAATCTTACTGTTGGAAGAGTGTATGGGATGATGCGTAGTTTGTGGGCTACACAGCACTATACACCTCAAAAAATTAAGACTGCTTCTTGCCAGAACCTACCTTCTTCCTAAATTGTTATATGGCTGTGAACTATTTTCAAATGTCGATAGTGTCTATATGCGTAAAATGAATGTTCTTTTTAATAATATATGTGTTTGGTCTTAAACGTTATAATAGTGTTTCTGTATACTCACAGCGGAAATGTGGTGTCTCTCTTGAATGTCTGCTGAATTATCGATCATTGATTTTAATGCATAAGATAGTATATACTAATGAGCCTGCGTACTTATTTTATCAGATTCGCTTCCTACGTTCTAGTCGTTGTAAGAATGTTATTCAATTTCGTCATAACTGTCTATTGTCTGAACGGCAGTTCTTTGTACACAGTACGCGTCTATGGGACTCACTCCCAAATTCTTTAACAAATACACGTAACGCACTTAAATTTAAAAATAATCTTTTGATGCCTTTTTAAAGCAACCTCACATCAAAATTAGTTTTAAGTTACCTAAATATGTTTAATTTTTGTTCTTTTCTTTTATTGTAAACTCTCAATTTTAAAAATAACCTTTTGATGCATTTCAAAGCACCAAAAACCAAAATTAGATTATAGTTTCCTTAATATGTTTAATTTTTGTTCTTTTGTTTTCTTTTATTGTAAATGTATTAGATAAGGCTCAATTTTGATATAACAGGTCATTCAATAAGTCCGTAGGATAATTAAGAAAAAAATAAAATTTTGATAAAACTCGATTATATTATTGAACATAGTTGCCTTCGAGAGCGATTCAACGAGTATAGCGATTTTCCAACTTTTCGATAACTCTTTTATAGTACGATTTCTCTTTCTCGTCAAAATAGGCCTCAGTTTTAGCGATTACTTTATCATTGGACTTGAATATCTCTTCAGCAAGCATTCTCATGAGATCTGAAAACAGGAAAAAGTCGTTGGGGGCTAAATCTGGAGTGGGTAAGCAATTCGAAGCCCAAGTCATTAAATTTTTCCATCGTTTTCATCGATTTGTACACGGTGCATTGTCTTGGTGAAACAACAATTTTTTTTCTTTTGCAAATGTGGCCATTTCTTGGCGATTTCAGCCTTCAATCGATCCAAAAGTGCACAGTAATAGTCGCTGTTGATGGTGGTTCCTTTTTGTAGATATTCGATGAATTCGATCGATCGATATTCGATCTTTTATGAAACTTTGGTGCAACATGTAAATTTGTGTACTTTAAAATTTGATAAATGCACTTCTAAACTTAAACCATGGATGACTTTTGCGTTATTGAGGAAAATTCATTATAAAAATAAGATATTTAATTAAGAAATTGTCAAAGCAACCGTCCAATTTAGGTTTAAAATAATGGTATAAAAAACTATGCAAAGAAATATCTGTACAAATTTCATTGTGCAAAACTGAATATTATGTAAATAAGTTTAGCAAAGGTAATATCAAAAAAGAATGGCAGTTAATAAATGATATCCTTAATGTATCCAAAAATATCGAATAAATCGACTGTATCAACGTTGAAGGCGCTGTTGTACGGGATTCTAATGTTAAAGCTGATGTTTTTAATAAGTTTTTTGCAAAAATTGGAAAAGCTGTTGTTGCTGATGTAGTCGGGTGCTTCTTGCAATTGTCTAGATAAGGAACCATTCTACCCTAATAGGATGTATTTTGAGCCCATTTCTTCTTATGAAATTTTCAAATTAATAATGTCTCTAAAAAATTCACATTCATGTTCTGATGATAGATTTTCGAATGTTTTTCTGAAGAAGATCGCTTACAATGCTGCCGATGTACTCTGTAATATATACAACAGAAGCATTGAACTTGAAATTTTTCCTGAGGATCTTAAAAAACCTGTAGTTATACCATTACTCAAAAAAGGAGTTAAAACCGAGTTAAATAACTATAGACCCATTTCTTTGCTACCAGTTTTTGCAAAAGTGTTTGAAAAGGCCGTTAAAACGATCGTTAATTTTTGTCTAAAAGAAACTTTTTAAGCAATTGTCAATATGGCTTCAGAGAGGGGTTGTCCACAGAAGATGCATTACTAATGACTTAGAGCTTCTGAGACATTGGTTTAATTCTCACAAATTAGTTCTTAGTGACAAAACCAAATTAATGTATTTTAATGTATTTTATTTAATTAATGTATTTTATTTATTTATTTCCTTATCTGGTTCTGATATTAACCTGTGTAGTTTTGTTTTTCATTATTCTAGCTGCAAAAGGTTTTCGATTGGTAACAATATTTGTCGCTCTAATTTAACGTCAAAAACATTTAACAACTCTAATCAGTGCTCCCCGCAATGTTTTACAATCGAATGCGTTAAATCGTTTAAATATTTGGGTTTATTGTTGGACTGGAAATTTTCATGGTTATATCATACCATTGCTCTTAAACGATATCTTTTGGGTGCAACTAGAAAAATCTACCATTTGAGTGCGTATTGCTCGTCTAAATTGCTAACCTGCATCTACCATAGGATTTTCCACTCAAAACTGCAATATGGGATAACTTGCTGGGGGGTACTTATTTGAATAAAATTCATCAACTGTTAGTTGCTCAAAAACATGCTATTCTTTTAATTTGCCATAAAAGGAGGATCGATAGTAGCTTTCCGTTATTGAAAAACTTAAATGTGTTGCCAATTAAACACTTATACTACTATAAAGTACTTAAAGTTGTTTTTTTTTTTTTAAAGATCTGGGACGCTATGAAAACTATAATTTAAGGGTTAATGACCACCATTTTGTCAAAATTCCGCCTCACAAATTGTCTCTTTTCTTTTACTCTTTTTAATAACTTACCAAATAATATTCGTCGTATGCGTAATATAAATGTGTTCCTTAAAGAGGTAAAATCATGGCTGTTTAAGTTTGACTTTGATTTTATTAATGCTCCAATCTCTGTGAAATTAATATTTAATGTCATTTGTTTAATTTTTATGTCTTTATTTTATCATTTAACTTTTAATGCTCATAAATATTTTGCTTTTGATGATTTCGAATTGTTACTATATTTGTTTATTTGTAGAGTAAAGCTACCTTGTGTCTATTGCAAAATATTTAATTTTCAATTATGATCCCACAACAATACTTTTATAATATAATACAATTGTGATTTTTGCCTTTAAATATCTAAATATGTTTAACTAAATTTCACCACTTGTTTATTTTGAACATCAGAATGTAGTTGTTGACAATCAATTATCAATTTTTAATTTTGTCTTAATCTTAAGTGTAAATGTTCTATTGTTTATTCAAAAATTGATTTCAAATAAAAAAATAATAAAAAAAAAAAAAAATCAAAATTAAAAAAAAAAACTATTCCTTTCGCATCCCAAAATACAGACGCCATCACCTTACAAGCCGACTGTTGGGTCCTTGCTCGCTTTGGATTCGGTTCGTCGACTGTTGTCCACTCAGCTAACTGTCTTTTGAATTCTTGTGTGTAATAGTGAAGCCATGTTTCATCCATTGTCACACATCGACGATAGCATTCGATTTTATTGCGGTTTAACAGCGCCAAACACTCCTCTGAAGCATCAATTCGTTGTTGTTTTTGGTCGACTGTGAGCTCACGCGGCACCCATTTTGCACAGAGCTTTCGCATACACAAATGTTCGTGTAAAATGGTAAAAACACTACCATCTGATATCTTTACAATGACAGCTAGCTCGTGCACCTTCAATTTGCGATCGTTCATAACCAATTTGTGGATTTTTTGATGTTTTGTGAAATAACAGTCTGATTTGGACGTCCACTGCGCTCTGCATCATTTGTGATGGTACGACCACGTTTAAATTTAGCAATCCACTTTTCTACCATTTGTCTCGATGGAGCAGAGTTTGAATAATGTTTATCAAGCCATTGTTTGGTTGCCACTGTATTTTTTTTTATCAAAAAGCAATGCTTTATCAAAACTCGAAATTCACTTTTTTGCATTTTTTTTTTCAATAACAAAAGTTGCACACAAAATACTATAACTCACGAATCAATTGTCAGATTGTTGTAACGCAAAAAAGAAAAAAATCTAGTAACGCCATCTATGTGTCATCCTATGGACTTTTTGAACGTACTGTTATAATAGTAATATGAAATGTTATAATTTAATGACTATGGCCTCATGTTAAACATGTATAGGATGATCTTTTGGCATTGGGATTGAAATGTTTGAAATAAAATAAAATAAAATAAAATAAATAAAAATGTGTCACTTCTCACTGGCTTTTCGGCAAGTCAGAATTCTACCGATTTATCTTGTCAGTAATGTTGTGTATTAATAAGTTATAAATAATCGAAATAATATACCCTTAAAAATGGTTGGTTTCATTTAAGTTGAATTTTTTATGTTTGATATATTTCTAATATGTATATACATAACTAAGGGAACAGGGGGCGAACCTTCCAATGGCAACGTGTCTGACCGCCTCAACCTGGCGAGGCCAGCATTATCCATGTCGAAATCGTCTCAAGTCGACTTAAACCTCCAAGTGGTGTTCCCTGGGCAACGGCAAACTGGCATTCGTTAGTTTGACGGCTAATTTGAGCGGCGGGTCGCTCCATAGACCTTAAACATGGAATGTGCGCAGGGTTTGGGTCCCGCCACATTACTACTGCCCAATGAAAACTAAACCAGCCTCGGATAAGAACCCCAATTACGTTGTCGACCACCGCAAACGAAAAACGGACAAAGATTTACGGATATGCACCTGGAATGTCCGGACCCTTTATAGGGAAGGTGCCATTATCCAACTGGCGGAAGCCCTCAAAACAATAAAAGCTGACATCACCGCCATCCAGGAAATGCGATGGAAAGGGCAAGGCTGCTCTAAACAAGCACACTGTGATATCTACTACGGTGTCATGCGGAGGGGCGCGAATTTGGATGTGGATTCGTTGTTAGCCGGAAACTACGCCACTGTTTCCCGGTTCACACCTGTCAACGAAAGATTGGCCACGATCCGCATCAAGGCAAAATTTTTCTCCATCAGCCTTATTTGCGCGCACGCCCCGACGGAGGAAAAGGACGAAGCCGTCAAGGACGCTTTCTACGCTAGTCTTGAGGACGTATACGACCACCTTCCGGTCTATGACGTGAAAATAGTCCTCGGCGATTTTAATGCGAAAGTCGGAAGGGAAGGCATCTTTGGCCCCACTGTCGGTCAGTTAAGTCTTCATGAGACCTCCACGAACAACGGTCTAAGACTGATCGACTTCTCCGCGGCACGAAACATGGTAGTTAGTAGCACCAGATTTAAGCACCTCGACATCCACATGGCCACCTGACTGTCCCCGGATCAAAAAACGCGAAACCAAATTGATCATGTTGTAATCGACGGAAGGCATGCTTCTAGTGTTCTAGATGTGCGTACATTTCGGGGGGTCAACATTGACTCCGATCATTATCTTGTTGCAGCCAAGATCCGCATGCGATTATGCAATGCGAAGAACAGACGCACAGGAATGCAACGAAAGCTAGATGTCGCTAAGCTGCAATTACCGCCGAAAAAATATAAGCCGAAGCCTACTCCGCTCAACTCTCGTTTAAGCTCAACCAACCAACCTCTGGACCCGACGACGCCGGCGGACTTTGGGCACATATATCCCACTCCATGCGCGCTGCCGCTGAAGAAGTCATTGGTTTCTGGCGCCCGCAACCAATGGAACGATGAGGAGAGTCGCATCGCAGTAAAAAACGCCGCATATAAAAAAACGCTGCAGTGAGCTGCAACGCGAGCCGTGCGAGAAAACTACTGCGAAAAGAAGAAGGAAGAGAGGCGCCTTTCAGACGCAAGAAAAGAGCGCAGGAAAAGCGTGAGATTGAGGAACTAGAGGTATACCAGGGAAAGAAGGATGCACGAAAATTCTATCAACAGGTTAAGCGTCTAACCCAAGGTTTCAAGCCCGGAGCATCCACTTGTAGAGACGAAAATGGAGATCTGAATACGGATACGCAGTGTGTGCTGAGATTGTGGAGACGGCACTTCTCCAATTTACTTGCTGGCGACGATTCCACCAATGCCGCCCATGGAGAGCGCAGTTCAGTGTCACCAATCGACGATGACGGAGTAGAAGTATCACCACCTAGCCATGAAGAGGTTCGAGTTGCTATCCAACGACTCAAAAACAATAAAGCAGCGGGTGCTGACGGCGTGTCAGCTGAATTGTTTAAAAACGGCGGCGATGAATTGATAAGGCGCATGCATTACTTCATCAGCAAAATATGGCTAGCAGAAAGCATGCCCGACGATTGGAACCTCAGCGTACTGTGCCCTATACTTAACAAAGGAGACCCAACAATCTGCGCAAGTTATAGAGGTATCAGTCTTATTTGCATCGCATATAAGGTTCTCTCAAGCGTACTGTGTGAAAGATTAAAGCCAATTACAAAAACACTGATTGAACCTTATCAGTGTGGCTTTCGACCTGGTAAGTCCACCATAGACCAGATTTTCACGCTACGACAAATTCTGGAGAAAACCCACGAAAATCAAATTGACACACACCATCTCTTTGTCGATTTTAAAGCTGCATTCGATAGCCCGATAAGGGATTGCCTATACGCAACAATGTCTGAGTTCGGTATACCTGCAAAGTTGATTAGACTTTGCAGAATGACGTTGAGCAACACACGCAGCTCCGTCAAGGTAGGAAATGACCTCTCCGAAACCTTCAATACAAAAGAGGTTTCAGGCAAGGCGATCCACTGTCATGCGATCTCTTCAACATCATCATGGAGGGGATCGTACGAAAGGCCGGTGTGCATCGTAATGGCACCATTTTCTATAAAGGTGTCCAGCTCCTTGCGTACGCTGATGATATTGATATTGTTGGCAGAACCAAGAGAGATGTTACCGCTGCTTTCGCCGCTATCGAAAAGGAATCAGCCAAAGTGGGTTTGACGATAAATGAGGGTAAAACAAAGTATATGCTGTCTACAAACAAGGAGCGCGGCGTTTAGACTCCCACGTTTCATCCGGCAGCTATAACCTTGAAGTAGTCAAGGAGTTTGTATACCTTGGCACCGCCATTAATTCCAACAACGAAATCAGCCTGGAGATAAAGCGAAGAATAATAATTGCTAATAGGTGCTACTACGGGCTCAGTAAGCAACTAAGTTCCAGAGCCCTCTCTCGATCGACAAAACTACAAGACGCTCGTTCTACCTGTGCTGCTTTATGGCGCTGAGGCATGGGTAGTTTCGCAAACTGACGCAGCCGCTCTGGGTGTGTTCGAGAGAAAAGTTCTTCGCAAAATCTTCGGTCCTGTTCGAGTCGGCGATGACTATCGCATCCGAATGAACCACGAGCTGTATGAGCTCTACGAAGACATTGACGTAGTTCGGCGTATAACTGTGCAGCGACTACGCTGGCTGGGTCATGTCCATCGTATGGACGACGAAGCTCCAGCGAAAAAGGTGCTCGAGGCGAGGGTCGCTGGTCAACGACGACGAGGGAGACCATACCTCCGATGGATGGACCAGGCTGAGGAAGCCCTAACCGCACTTGGTGTATCCGATTGGAGAAGGCGCGCGCAAAGCAGAGGCGCCTGGCGAGAGCTGATGAGGTCGGTCGAAATCCGGACACGGGTTGTTACGTCCACCTAAGTAAGTAAGTAAATAAGAAACATTAGTTGCAGTTGCATGACGTCACACAAATCGGTAACTTACCGATTTAGTTACAGGAACGAGCTCGGAACGCAGATATGGCGTTTAAAGTTTAAAAAAAATTGCAAAAAGACTTAACGACACAAACTCGCTCTAAATAGGGAAGTACTCCCGATTTTCGTGGCGATATCACTAGTATTATATTATTGATGTATTACATTATTGAATTTGTGTACGAATGAACACCGCCAAACGTCGAAGATCTGAATTGGCAAAAAAAAAAGCGGACCAGCAAAAAGAAAAACAACGTCAGGCACAAGCAGAAAATGAGCAAGCAGAAGTTTTACTGTATAATTTTTAATTTTTACCCAAAAAAAAAATGTAATTTTTTTAACCGACTTCAAAAAGGAGGAGGTTCTCAAGTTCGTCGGTTTCTGTTTTTTTTTTATTTACTTTTTTAATTTATTTTTTTTTTTTTAAATGTATGTACATCGACAACTCCTAAACCATAAGCCTGATTGCCATAGTTTTTGGTTAAAACTACCCTTATTTAACAAAGGGGCGTGGAAATATTATAAAAACACTATATCTCGAATAATATTGCCACTAGGGTAATAAAACTCGTTACAAGAATGGGTATAATAATTTCAAAACATCTGACATCTAATTTGAATTTAAGAGGCAGATATTTGAAATAACCAACAAACTTTCAGAATTAAATAAAATAAATTGTTTGTACTAATGTTGTTTATACTCTTTTTTCGAAAATTTATCATATTCTCTAAAAAGGAAGAAATAAAAATTAAAAAAAAAAAAACAACCGACACAAAATCACTACAAAGTAAAAAATAATTTTAAAAATGATATTCCTTTTAATTTCTTGATCATATTTGATAATTTATTTAAACATATTATTATATATGAAATCTTATTATCTTAATTTTTTTCTTATTTATTTTATTATCATAAATATATTAATTTCTTGATGAATACAAATGCTTTGAAGTTGGCGCTTCTGATTAACAGTCTGATTATATTAGCGCCGACCTAAAAAGCATTTTTATTCAGCAATAAATTAATATATTTATGATAATAAAACAAATAAGAAAAAAATTAAGATAATAAGATTTCATATATAATAATATGTTTAAATAAATTATCAAATATGACCAAGAAATTAAAAGGAAAAGTATTTTTAAAATTATTTTTTACTTTGTAGTGATTTTGCAGTCGGTTGTTTTTATTTTTTTAAATTTTTCAAACCCCTTTTTTAATCTTTCTACTAAACACTTCTCCAAAAATACTCGACCAAGTTTTATGGTTATGGCCCAGATATTTTTATGAGCTACTCTAAACGAAAAAAAAATAAAAATTTATTTAATTATTAAGCGAAAACCTTGTTTTGAAACTTTAAACGCATTTTTCTTGAAGCAGGTTTTTTAAAATCGGTGTGCAAAGATTGCGCAATAACTATTAAACCGATTTACTTCAAAATTGCTGAGTAATTAAAAAATATATTTTTGAGGGGCTGAGTTCCAGTTTTTTTTTAAGTCCTCAACAAACTTTTACGAGGGGTGCCTTTTATATTTCGAGATTAGAGAACAAAAACAAATATTAATCATCGAAAATCACTTTATTGTTTTTCAAAATATTCTCCATTAAGATCTATGCACTTTTGCATGCGTTTGAACCAATTGTCGAAGCACTTTTGCCACTCTGATTGAGGTATCTCCAAAACATGCATTCTGAATGCCGCAACCGCTTCTTCGGGCGTCGAAAATCGTTGTCCACGCAGTTTATTCTTCACGGTTGGGAATAAAAAGAAGTCATTCGGTGCCAAGTCAGGACTATACGGCGGATGACCCATCAAATCGATGTTTTGGGTGCTCAAAAATGCAGTTGTTTGAGCCGATGTGTGAGAGCTCGCATTGTCGTGGTGAAGAGTCATCCGTCTTCGGCGGTTGGTTTTCCTGATTTCTTGGAAGACAACTGGCAAACAAATGGTTGTGTACCACTCAGAGTTGACTGTTCTGCGTTGTTCTAGTGGTACGGTTGCGACATGTCCATATTTTCCGAAAAAACAGGCGACCATTTGCTTGGAAGTGCTTCGTGCGCGAACAACTTTTGTTGGATTTGGCTCATCTTGAAACACCCATACAGTCGACTGCTGTTTACTTTCGGGCTCATACGCGTAAATCCACGATTCATCACCTGTCACGATGTCATAGACGTGTTTCGAAGCACCGCGATCGTATTTTTTGAGCATTTCCTTCGACCAATCGACACGAGCCTTTTTTTTAACGATTGACAAATTGTGTGGGATCCAACGCGAACAAATTTTTTTGACAGTCAAATGTTTATGCAATATTGAATGTATGCTGGTCCCACTTATGCCTAAGGTTGCCTCAATCTCACGATAGGTAACATGACGATCTTGCAATATCAGTTCGCGCACAGCATCAATGGATTTCGGAACAGCAGCTGATTTCGGACGACCTTCACGAAATTCGTCTTGGAGTGAACTACGACCACGATTGAATTCACCATACCATCGATAAACACTGGTCCTTGATGGAGCTTCATCGCCAAAAATTGAATTAAGTTCATCCATGCACTGTTGCTGTGTTAATTCACGTCGAAAGTTGTAAAAAATAATCGTACGAAAATGTTCACGATTTAATTCCATTTTTAGACCGAGATGAATCTTTTAAGTTATTATAAACAACACAAATAGCGCTCGTATGTCAAAACGTTCTGAGTACGTATAAGCCAACAAATGTCAAACTTTGCGATAGAGCTTTCAGTTAACAGATTGCAACACCAGGGTTGCCAAATCCCGAAATATAAAAGGCACCCTACGTACAGCTACTTCTGTTCTAAAATTTTAGGACTTATTTTGAATTTTAACTTTGCGTAGCCGCCATTTTGTTTCTTATTAATTTTTTTAAAAAACTCTGAGTCAGCCTCTCACATTCTCACATTCAACTCTTACCAAATTTTTTTTTGTTTCAGATAAGTCAAACTTGAGATATCCTGCACACTGCTTTTTCTATTTTTGAAGCGAAGCTTTTTACTCCTCGTTCTGTGATTTGCTTAGAGTGAAATCTGAATAATTTTCGACAGATTTTTTCTTGGAATTTTTATGGTTTCTTTGTTGCTAGCGCTTATTATTATTTATTATTTATTATGGTGTACAATAAGATTACAACAAGAAAATTAATACTTTAATATTAAATACTAAAAAAATGTTTTGGTTCCCGAGGGGATCGAACCCATGCCCTTTTTAACGACAGCCTAGCACACTACCCACTAGGAAACAAATACCTGTGAGAAAAGGTTGTTAATTTAATCTTAGTTATAACAGAAGCTATGCTGCAGTAGATCGTCACCATCTATCAATAGATAGAGGATTGTGTATTTGCTATGCTACAAAAATTTGCTTTTATTTGCCACAAGGTGTCTTATTTGCCAGCATCGGTGTGTTTGTATTGTGAATGCGTTTGTGGTGTTGTTGGCATAGAGTATAAATTATTATCTAGAGATTGCATCAACTCTGCTAAATCTCTGGCATGTGTTAACAGTTTTTTTTTCTTCATGTTTTTAAGTGAAATAACTCTGTGCAGCATTAACTTTTAAGCCTTTTTTAAGAAAACATTAAATATTATGGACCTTTCTTGAACAAAAATTGAGAAAATATAAATACGTAACTAACTGCTACTATTATTTTTATAAAGTACTTTTATTGACGTTTCAGACAAATAAGAATTAAGTCAAATGTATTCAAAAACAGCAGAGCACTTGGATTGAAAGTCAAAACTTTAAATTTCTGATCATGTTTTCTTGCAGCAGGTAACATTGATAAGTCCAAAAATTCATTTTACTAAGAATTTCTATATTTTTAAAATTATTGTAATGAGTGATTAACTGTAAATTTTTAAATTAATTATCCTAAAGAAATTTTGAAAATAAATATGTACAAAAGTAAATATGTACTAAATATTTACATACCTTAAATAGAAAAATGCAATTTGTAGCCTGTTCGTTAGAACTTAGCTTAACCAATGTTAGCTTAGGTCATATTTGCAGATATTTTTATGGTCAAGAATTCTTTCATACGTTATTTTTATGTACCTTCAATTTTTACCACGTTATTGACAATTTATTTTCTCAATTTTTTGCGAATAAGCCATTATTTAGTAAGTCTTTTTTTAATGGATAACAAATAAATAAGCACTAGAAATTGAAATGTTAAGAATGTTAAATACAAATACACATAAAGAGAAAAGAAGATATATACCACCCTTCGCGTTTTGTTACGCCTTACTGTATTTTGTAGTACAGCTCTCTGGTGCTCAATATATAGCAAAATACATAGCGCAAAAAATTCACCGCACCCGAAAACCACATAAAAAATAATACTTATCGGGTGAGTGGTTTGGAGCTTTTTTTGCAGTATTTGTACAGAAGCGCCCTCTGGTTTTCGAACAAAAAAAAAATAGCGCTAAAGCCCTTTCCATACTAATCCCTATATACAGAATTTTCATCCAAATCAGATGAGCGATTTTGGAGTATTTCACTATTTCTTAAGAGATTTGTACTACAGCGCCCTCTGGTGCTCAAGGAAGCACATAAAAAAGAAGAGTTTGCTTTAAACCACACGACTTAAGTAAAACTTCTTTAGCTCCACCTATATGCATATATATGCATAACATATACATGTATACACATATACATATCAGGGGGGAAACTGCCCTCTTCTGCCCTACCGTCGCTACGCCCATATACATGTATATATGTTTATGTATGTATAATATACACATGTATATACGTAAATATATCAGGGGAGACATCTGCCCTACCCTCGCACGCATGCATTATATACATGTATATACATATCTATATCAGGGGGAAACTTCCCTCCCCTGCCCTACCCTCGTTACGCCCATGCTTATGTATATATGTTTATATATGTATAAAATATGCATGTATAAGCATATACATATAAGGGGGAACAACTGTCCTCCCCTGCCCTAACTTCGATACGCCCATGTATATGTATATATGTAGTTATGTAAAATATATACATGTATATACACATAAATATCAGGGGTGAAACTTCCCTCCTTCGCCCTACCCTCACTACACCCATGTATATGTATAAAATATACATGCATAAATATACACATATCAGGGGGCAAAGTGCCATCCCCTGCCCTACCCTCACTACGTCCATGTATTTGTATATACATATGTATACATATCACGGGGAGGAAACTGTCTACCCTTGCTACGCATATGCATATATATGAAAAATTTAATGTGGCATTTTTTAATTTATATTTTGCTTGTAGCAGTTCTTAAAAAAATTAATTTTAATTTTAAAGAAAGGGGGCAAAGTGCCATCCCCTGCCCTACCCTCACTACGTCCATGTATTTGTATATACATATGTATACATATCACGGGGAGGAAACTGTCTACCCTTGCTACGCATATGCATATATATGAAAAATTTAATGTGGCATTTTTTAATTTCTATTTTGTTTGTAGCAATTCTTAAAAAAATTAATTTTAAAGAATTACATATGTGAGCTTAATGCCAAGTAATTCCATGAAGCAACAGGTTGCCACAACAACAATGTTCTTTACAGAACAACCACCAGCAGATTAGACAGCTGTTTCGTTGGTCGCTACACCAACTCGTCAGTAATCTTCTGTGGCGCATGCAGTCCATTAACTTAGAAAATCTTATAAGCACACCTTCTGCTAAAACCAAAGCGGAATTGCAGTTGTGTGCTTTCCAATTTTTAAAAAGCAATGTTTTTCTACTTCTTAGCACAAAGCAGTTGTTGCGCTCTTTGTTTACTTCTTTTCACGATTCCATTCTTTGGCATCAACAATTCGTTGATATTAAACCATAGAAGGCGTGAAAAGTTTTTTTGAAAAAAAGATGACTCATCTTATTTTCTGAGTTTGGGCTCGTACCAGTTTATACATGAAAAATTTTTTGTTGTTGTGGCAACCTGTTGCTTCATGGAATTACTTGGCATTAAATGCATATATATATGTTTATACTAGCTGTACCCGGTGTGCTTCGCTACCCCTATAGTGATAAAATAGAAGTATTTAGATATTAAAAAAATTTATTTATTTGATTATGAATTAATTATTGCAATCCTTTAGGATATACAATGTTTTTAGTCGGTGTAGAGGTGTAGCTTCTAAAGCAAAGAACGGGGCGTGGCCCGCCTACTATTTACATGGCATATAATCCTTTTTAAGATAACATGATATGTAGCAAATATCATCATTCTATGCCAATTGGCTGAGATATGAGGATTTTATGTTTGGTTGTGTAGGCGTGGCATCACCCCTTCGTCTGATCAAAATATTATGTAACCAAGGACTTATTATTTCGTAACAATGTCCTATTGTGAAAATTTCATGTCGACCGGTCCAGTAGTTTAGAAGATATTAGTTTTTAATTTTTCCAAAAATTGGCGTGGTTCCGCCCACTTTTTTTGTGGAACGTATTTCTATTCATGCCAATACTATATGTACTAAATATCATTTCCGTGGGTCCAAAAATGCCGAAGATATGACGATTTTAAGTTTTGGGTTATATGGGCGGGGACACGCCCCTTTGTCCAAGCAAAACTGTATATAGCCTAATATTCCTTCCAGAGTCATATTAAGACGCTGAGAAAATTTCAGGAAAATCGGTCCAGTGGTTTGGCCTCCTATAAAGCACAAACAGACATACAGACATACATTCATTTCTTTTTTCGATTTTTTTTTTCTTTTTTTTTTTTTTAAACCCGAACTGAAAAAATACCTTTCCAACAAAGTATAAATCATCAAAATCGGTTCGGCCGATCTCGAGTTATGGGATTACATCGCATTCGGACACTTTCTTTTATATATATAGATATGTATGACATATCATGTATTCGGATAAACGGCTTAGGAGTTTTCCGTTTTTTAAAATATTTGTACAACAGCGCCCTCTAGTGTTCAAGATAGAACCGAGTAGATAAGTCATAAAAATTCACCGTATCCGAAAACCTCTACATACAAATTTTCATGCAAATCGGATGAACGGTTTTGGACTTTTTCGACTTTTTTTAAAATATTTGTACTAAAGCGCCCTCTGGTGTTCAAGATAAGTATCATATCATGAATAGAAGAAAAATATTAGAAAACAAAAAAATTTCAAAATGCAAAATTTCATTCAGAAAGGTTTGAACTCATGGATGTTAATAACAAACAAATTCGAAAACACACTTCCATACACTTGTGCAAACTTGAATTCGTGTGTGGCACGTCTAATGTACATCCAATGTCGATAAAATTTTACGGGAGTTTGTTTTTCATCAATTAGATCCGTCTGAGTCGGTGACACACCATTTTAAATTTAAGGTCCACTCTAGTGAGCATACATTTAAAACCACACACAACACAATTCTCTGGCCACAAGGAATAATGACTAAATTCGAAATATCGTAAAAAAGCGATATGGCATTATCTTTATTGTCAATCTTTGGAAGGATATAGAAATCCATTTTTTGCATAGAACAGATAAACACTTATGGCTGCACATATTTTGTTGGTTTAACGGATCATATATTTCAGAAAAACGGTTGTAGTTAGTGCAATTAAAACATCGATTTTTAACGATATTATATTATGTTATTATATTACGATATAAGTTAAGTCGTTATTCCTTGTCGCCTCAGAATTGATCATGAAAAGCACAATCAAAATCCTTATTTTTTTACTTTTTATTTTTTGCGCGCGTAGTTCATTGAAATTGAAAAAATGCATGCTACTTACTTGAGAATAATATTCCTAGTGCAATGGACAGACCAATCCAGTTGTGGTAAAGCAATGATGATATCAAATAGTACATGATTAATGAAACCGAAAAAAGAGCCCACACGGCAAAGTTTATTAGGCTGCACAAACGAGGTTGTGTATATCTAAAAGCAGTTTCTTTGAACCCAGAAGTTTCAAAATAGCTTCCAGTTGTATGAAAGCTTTCCTGAATACGATCTTTTTCTATGAATAGCTCTTGAAGCCATTGAGCAGCCTTCTCCTCATCATCTGGAACTTTTTCCAAAGGTATTCTACGACAAAACATGTATCCTTCTACAGGCAACCCATTTAGAAGACTCGAAATTGTTGGAGGAACCTTAAAATAAAACAACAAGAAAAAACCACTATATGTATACAGTTGCACTCAATAAACGTACCGTTGCATTTTTTTTAAAGGTCAAATTTATGTCGTAAATAGCAGGACATCTACCACGTAGACTAGGCAAACTGGCTGTAAATCCCTTTGTTCTAGGAATTAAATGATGTTTGAGTACATGCATGCCTCGATCTTCTGCAAATTTAATCGAAGCTTCGTGTTTTTTAGCTGTAAATCGAGTTCCTTCAGCATTTAATAGAAGCCAAGTTGGATCAGGATAGGCATAAACTTCTTTCAATTGCCTAGCAATTATTTCCTTATCTTTGTCAAAAGATCTTTCCAGAAATACGAACTCAGCAAATTTCCATGCCCAGCCAATTACTGGCACATATGCTATAACCTTTTTGGCATATGCCTTACAGTTTCCTAAAACTTGAACTTTCTCTGTAAACATCCAGCCAGCTAACCAGTCTATTTCATATGTATGGTTCATCATAAGTAACACATTCTCTTTTCCAGCATATTTCTTATAATCCTCGTCGTCCATGTATACTTTCATGGTACTGTTTGAATACCAATCAGCTACGAAAATTAACTCTGTCGAATATAAGAATTAATGAATAATTCCTTTTAATAGTAAATATTTAAAATCAATTATTGACTTACGTGAGTAAAGTGAATAGCACAAGTAGTACATGCATTTTCTAAAAAGCCGTTTATTGATAGGCTTAACTACCAAAAATAACATCAGCTGGACTACATTAATGATCAGACCGGAAGTAAAGAATGTAATGGCTATACATAAATGTATCAGTCTTAATTTTTTCAAATTTTCCAACGAAGACATATTGATCTACTTTTGATTGTTTACTCTAAAAATATACAAATTAAAGTTTTTGTTATTAGCATAATCGTAGAAATGTCAAACTGTTTTAAATTAATTTTTGTCTAGCGGGACAGGACCTATAGGCTTCCAAAGTTGACACCTACGCAAATGAACACCCGTTGTACCCGTGTACCCAACCTGGTTTTTGTATTGAAATTAAACTAATTTATATAAAATAACCCGAAATTTTTTATTTTTAGAATATTTTTAATTTTAAATCTTCATTAATTTTTGTATTTTACGGATTCTTATTACATAATACGCATAGGGATGAGTCAATAGAATGCGGCAAACATATAGGCTTATTATATGGGTTGCATGATTTTCTGGTCTTCCTGCGACGTTTTTCATCCTGTTTGTAGCACAAATAACAGGAACCTGTTCCTGTTTGTAGCACAAATAACAGGAACCTGTAACTGGTTTTCTGAAACGAGCCTGGGAAGATGTCGATGGACCAGTATCCAATAACTGTTCTTTCTAGTGGTCTGTTCAAATAGCATTCTATGGCTATTTTTGTTGAAAAATTACGCGTAACTTGTCGATTTACTGCACGCATCTCTATAAGTGGCATACAAAGCTCTTCAGCCACTCTGCGTAGAAATAATTTCCGCCTGTTACTGGTGTATGGTATCATGTCGTTATTCATGTGGTAGACTTTGTATGCTGCCAATGCCGTGAGATCGATCATATTGGAAAAGAGTGATAGTGGCCAACGTTTTGTTTGGCGCTGCGACGTATATTCGCCTAACAGCTGGTCCATCACGTCAACATCACCCTTTATCTTATTGTAGAAATGCATAATTTCCGGCTTGTTGTCGTCATTAATCGTGCCATCGTAGTGCATTGATGAAAGTAGCATTACAGCTTTGTTTTTTTTTCGGAACGTAGGAGGATGTGTCGTTATTACGGAAAGCAAACACTGTTGAATCAATTGGCCTATCTTTGTGTGCGTTCATTTCATTTGGGATGTACGGCTTATTTTTTCTCAGAGTAACGATAGTCAAATCCCATGACAATAAATGTTCAGTCTATGGTAGTGTTGTAAAAAAATTGTCCATGGTGATGTTTCGGCCACTTCCTCGAAATCTGCAAGTCAGATCTTTCACAACGCGCCCACCTACCCTCATTTCTCGTCCAGATTCAGCTTGGCCAGAATATATTTGTCCATGGATTGGAAACGAGTTCATCGCATCGCACATCCACCTTTGATGTCATACTTGGCGGGCTTAGACGGTATATATTGGGTGAAGCGCGTTTGTCTGGGAATAAATGCTCATCAACCGTCAGATGCTCACTTGGCTTGTAATATCTAGCAAAATTACTGTTCATCATTGCCCATAAGTCTGCGATTGGTGCCGCCTTATCTTTCTCCATGCGTGCGACCCGTGTGTTTGCGTCATCAAACCTTATAAAACGCAAAATTGAACGAAACCGATTGACTCCAATGACTGCGCGATATAATGGAAAGTTTTTTGGACTCCATAAGTCAAAAACGTTCTTATGGCATTATCAGCATTGCTTTGATTTGTGCCTGTCATTATAAGTACTACTACAAATGCATAGAGCTCTGGTACCGTGACTGGATTCCATACTCTTGGAGTTGCTTCAGGATGCGTATCTTTGAATGCTTTATTTGTCGCTTCGGCTTTTTTATTAGTGTGGCGCATAATGATATCCATTATTTCCAAACTCATGAAGCATTTGAATGTCTGCTCTACTGACATCATTTTGGTGCTTTTATCTGTACCACACTGTTGCCGGACAAAGTTTCGACGTAAGACTTGACGAGAGGCATTGGGTCGCGCATCCCATTGCGTTCCGTCCCGTGCAACAAATTTTTAGCTCTGTAGATTTACTGTAATATTCTCGTTATTTTCATCTGAATCGTCGGAGTCGTCGGAATCATCGCAAATCACTTCACTCCTTTCATGCGCGTCTAACACCTCCTCAACATCAGACATTATATTTTCAGCTTCAACCTCTTGGTTTTCCTGGGATTCTTCGTCATCAGATGCGTAGACTGCATCGACATCCATTATAGAATCAAAAAGCGACTGTACATAAGCCTCTTTTTGTGCATGGCTCAAACTAAAAATATAAAAACTATAAATACTTACGTAAACGTTGCACGCTTTTATATAGGTAACCTTTTATATGCACGTACAGACAGATCTATTTTTTTCTTGATTCCATTATTCGATTACAAATTATTTTCTTTTTAAGAAATTTTTCTTCTTTTCAACTTGCCGTTCCACTGCAATACTGATAATTAAAACAACATCGCTGTTTGTCGCTAACAACCGCTATACAACAACAAAGCTTTATGTTAGAGAAAACCAGTTTTTCACCATGGTACCATGGGTGTACATATACGTAGTTTTTTGGGTGTACATTACATACATTCACATTTATATGGATTTTACTAAAGTGTTTCTGATTCACCGTGCCCCCCCCCCCTCATATGAAAGGTGCTTGCATAAAAATAGTAAAACGAAAAAAAAAAAACCAAAATTTTGATAAACTGAATGAGCTATACAGTGAAAAACGTGATTTTCGGGCCCTCAGGGTTAATGTGAATTTATTAATTTTCGTACTGACATTAAAGCTACACGAAAATTACAAAAAAGTTCTATCCCCATGTGAAATTGGTCGCTTAATCCGATTCCGTACTCAGATTTGGCAAAAAATTAAATTTGCGGTCACCAGGAGCAAATAAACGCGAATATCGATGATGTTTTCCTCTCAGTTATTATTTCAAATCTCTCAATCTGGTAGATAATGATGTTCTTCTCAAAATTAAACATTTTAGTTGTAAAGCCTGCTTAATGTAAATAATATTTAAAGAAAAAAAATTTGAAAATCAAACAATATTTAAGCAAAATATGGTTAACTAAATGAATGTAATTTTTCGATAAATTTTAAAATAAAATTAAATAATTAAAAATTTTAAACATTTTTTCAATATACAACTCTGATTGCACAAAGGACTTGGTGTTATTTTTCTAAAATATCATTGCCAACTTACGAGGAAGTGCTGAGCCGGCTATTACATTAAATTTTGTGAAAAAAACTACTGTGAATGCTTCGATTAATCGTGTCGTTGATGAGTTAATACACATTTGGTCGAATTTATCTATTTTCTTACAAATCGATCCCAGCCTATGGACCAACGACGAAAGTTTTTTGGGAGCTGAAGAAACCGTGAGAAATATTTCCGTCGTTAATGACTCTGCAGAGGGGGCCATCAATCTCATGAACGGATTCAATGAGAAACTAACTACGTCGGAGGACGAAAAGCCAATCGTTCTTCAAGTAGTGGAAGCTCATTAGAAGATTTTCCCGTACAGGAGCATTTCGAAAAACAAATTATTACAAAAATAAAACAAAAATAAAATATTCTTAATAATTTACACATAGTAAGAAAAAAGATAAATTCGACCAAATGTGTATTAACTCATCAACGACACGATCAATCGAAGCATTCACAGCAGTTTTTTCCAAAAAATTTATTGTAATAGCCGGCTCAGCACTTCCTCGTAAGTTGGCAATAATATTTTAGAAAAATAACGCCAAGTCCTTTGTGCAATCAGAGTTGTATATTGAAAAAATGTTTAAAATTTTTAATTATTTAATTTTATTTTAAAATTTATCGAAAAATTACATTCATTTAATTAACCATATTTTGCTTAAATATTGTTTGATTTGCAAAATTTTTTCTTTAAATATTATTTACATTAAGCAGGCTTCACAACTAAAATGTTTAATTTTGAGAAGAACATCATTATCTACCAGATTGAGAGATTTGAAATAATAACTGAGTGGAAAACATCATCGATATTCGCGTTTATTTGCTCCTGGTGACCGCAAATTTAATTTTTTGCCAAATCTGAGTACGGATCCGGATTAAGCGACCAATTTTACATGGGGATAGAACTTTTTTGTAATTTTCGTGTAGCTTTAATGTCAGTACGAAAATTAATAAATTCACATTAACCCTGAGGGCCCGAAAAACACGTTTTCAACTGTAGCTCATCCAGTTTATCAAAATTTTGGTCTTTTTTTGGCGTTTTACTATTTTTATGCAAGCACTTTTCATATGAGGGGGGGGGGGGCACGGAGAATCAGACGCAAAGTAGGATTTGGATGTATCTAGTGTACATCCTAGGGTTAAAAAAAAAAAAAACCAAATGGCCATTTCAGCATTTGAAAGGACTTTGACCGAGCTCTTATCATCAATTGTGTTGTGTGTGTTGTGAAAATGTTTGAACACAAATGATCGAGAACTGGACCTACATGTTTTATGCCGACTCCGAACGGCTTATGTTCTCAAGAAACTTTTCATGGCAGTTTTTACTCTCTGAGGTTTGCCATTGTCTGCAGAGAGGTGACGACCGAACAGAAAAATTAATTCAATTGAAAAAAACTTTCTGAGTCAGATGGAGATTCGAACCTGGGTTCTTTGGCATATGAGCCACACACTCACCCACTACGCCACGACCGCCACATCCTAGGGTTAATGTGTGAAAAATTCTCACCAAAGAATGGATTGGGTTTAGGGACAACACAAGTCGTAACAACGAACCATGCATATATTATAATTTACACAATTATTTTTTATTTAATTTTAAGTTAACCTTTTGGCAAATTAGAGGTTAGAGTTAAAATTTATGAGAGAAAAATTATGTAGGATTAAATTCACCTGCTAAATTGGTGTAAATATACGATATCTGTAGATTTCCTTCGCTCACCTAAAGCCTGCATTTCTTAATTTTAAATGATTTTCATAAGAAGAAAGGTCTAAAATGTCCAAATGCTCCACTTGTCTAAAATGTCCCACTTAAGCCCCTTGGAGTAAGCCGAATAAAACGTTTTTGGATTCTTTGTATTCGATCACCATGCACATTGTAACTTGGGGACCAAACTTGTAACTTTGATACTCCAAGTGAGGACGCACAATTACATAATAAAACGTAGTTGTTATCATGCTATTAAATTCTTTGGCCCAGCGATTTATAAATCCCAGCATTGAAGTTGCTTTTTCAACAATATAATTATTAGCATTTATATGCTAAACGACAGCATAGAATCCATGCTTATAAGCAAATTCCAAAGTGTCGGACGTGTCATTCGGACGATTCTTTTAAAAATTTTTCATACCATGCAGAGATATATTTGGGATAAGTGAACATTATGTGGCGGCCGTGGCGTTGTGGGTAGAGTGTGTGGCCCATGCGCCAGAAAACCCTGGATCAAACCCCATCTGACACAGAAAGTTTTTTCAAATGAATTCATTTTTCTGTACGACCGTCACCTCTCTGCAGACAATGGCAAACCTTAGAGAGTAAAAAACTGCCATGAAAAGTTTCTTGAGAACATAAGCCATTCGGAGTCAGCATAGAACTTGTAGGTCTAGTTCTCGATTATTTGTGTCCAAACATTTCACAACACACAAAATACATATGATCATAAGAAGCTCGGGCAAAGTCCTTTCAAGGACTGAAATGGCCATTTCGTTTTTTTGTAGGCCCTTAAACACTGCTGATTTCTTTCAGTTGGTAAGTTTTATTCAGTTTTTTTGTTGGTTTTATTATTAGATGAGTTTTATACCAACTGGTAAGCGATTCAATTTCGAAGCTTTTAAAGTCATCCAACGTTGCATACCAAAAGCCTTATGGGCAAGATATGGCACAACAACAAAAGTTGCTTGAAGAGGTTGACAGCGTTATGGGTTGAAAAATAATTCCAAATAAAAAAATCGATTGCACCTTTTCAAAAAGGCATAATGGTATCGAAAAATTCGATTAGAATGCTTCACGAAGGATGTCCAAAAAGTGTATCAACACCAGAAATCATAACAAAAATACAGCATATGGTTTTGGAATATCGTCGATTGACTGCGAGAGATTTAGTAGAAGCCATAGACATCTCATTAGGCAGTGTGAGCAATATTTTAAATGAAGTTTTGAGTGCCGAAAGGTGTGTGCACAATAGAAGCCGCATTCGCTAACAATGGAATAAAAGCACATTCGAATGAGACTTTCTCAGCAACGTTTGGAGCGTTTTAAAAAGAATTAAAAGGATTTCATACGTCGCTTTATCACTATGGATGAGACTTGGGTCTACCACCGTGATCCTGAATCAAAACAAGAAGCTAAAGAGTGGTGTGAACCTGATACTTCGGCTCCTGAGCGAGTTCGTGTAAAGTGGTAAAACACTACCATCTGATATATTCACAATGTCAGCTAGCTCGTGCACCTTCAATTTGCGATCGTTCATAACCAAATTGTCGATTTTTTTGATGTTATGTGGAATAACAGTCTAATTTGGGCGTCCACTGCCCTCTGCATCATTTGTGCTGGTACGACCACGTTTAAATTCAGCAATCCACTTTTCTACCATTTGTCTCGATGGAGCAGAGCCCGGATAATGTTTATCAAGCCATTGTTTGGTTTCCACTGTAATTTTTTTCATCAAAAATGCTTTATCAAAACTCGAAATTCACTTTTTTTTTTCAATAACAATAGTTGCACACAAAATGCTATAATGCACGAATCAATTGTCAGATTGTTGTCAAACTTTTACACGTATCGTTTGAAGGTTGGTACTAAATAAAAATCATATGGAAATGTAGCGGACCGAAAGTAGAATATTTAGTACTTCTGATTGGAATGCTATTGGAATGTTGTTCATCTGCTGAAAGTTTGGTAAAAAATTCCAGTGCGCTTTTGAATATGCTTGAGGTGGTGAAAGATACTAGTGCATCAAAGCCTCCGGTCTCACCTGACATCTCACTTCTTTCTGTGTCTGAAAAGGCAAACTCCTCGCGCTCCATCTAATCTACCTGTGATTGCTGCTTCTTCAAATTGTACTAATATGGTCTCTAGCATAGAGTTACCTTGCAACATTACGTTACCTGTGTTGCATGCAAATAGTCAGATGCCATCTATGGAGCTTAGTTCGACACAAAGTGCTGAAACAGTAAATGGTGCGATGACTGATGTTATTGGACTAGCTGCTGTTGCTATGTCGTCTGATGTTCCGGTTGTTCCTGGTGCTGCTGCTGTGATTGATGTTGCTGTTGGTGCTGATAGTGCTAATGATTCTGTCCGTTGTCCTGTTGCTGGGATGCCTAATGGCACTACTTTAAATGAAGATTCGAGTCATGTAATTTTTGGAAGAACTGTAAATTTCGAATTGGAAGTAATTGATCGAATAAAATGGTTCCATTTATCATCTTTCAAACCAACAGTTTCTGAAGATGACATTATTGCATATGTAGTCAAACATACGAAAGTTGCGAGACATCATCTGCGTTGCTCGAAATTAGTGAAAAAGGATGTTTCACTCAATTCTCTAAGTAAGGTCAATTTTAAACTGGGAATTTCGCAATCCCTGCATGGTAATTAATCCTATGTTGTGGCCGGTAAATGTTAAAATTAAGGAGTTTATTTTTTTCACAAAAACCGAACACCTGTCATGCTGCCTTAACTGCTCCTGCCAGTAATTCTGATGGAATGTCTGATGATAAGGCTATTAAAATTTATTATCAGAATGTGTCTGGTCTCAGAACTAAATCCAGTACTATTTTTCCGGCTACTGCACAATGTATCTATAATATTTTTGTTTTAACTGAAACTTGGTTGAATGAACATTTTTATAATGAAGAATTCTTCGATCAAAAATTATATAATGTCTATCGTAAAGATCGCGACTCCTATACAACTGGAACTCTTCGTGGTGGAGGTGTATTGATTGTTGTGAATCGTACTCTATTATCATCTTTTATTCCATTACAAAATACTGATCCATTGCTTGACCAGCTTTGTATTTGATAAATGGTATCTCTGAAGCTCTCATCATTTCATATATTCCGCCTAACTGCTCTTTGGATGTTTATAAATAATATAATATCTCAAATTTGGTTGCTGATTCCTGTGATGATAGCAGGCAATTTTTGGTGCTTGGTGATTTCAATCTTCCAAATGTGTCTTGGTTGAAAAAACAATCTGATGCCTACCTAAATTAAATAAATTCTTGCTTTAACTCTTTGAGTAGACTGTTAGATTTAGTATTTATTACTGGTGATATCAATTTTAAGTTATTTGAATCTGTTTTCCTATTTCAGCTTTAAGTGCACATCATGTCCCTTTAGAGATCCAAATTGTTTTTTATAAATATCTTGCATTAATTAATGATAGTTCAAATGTCAGATTCAACTACCGTGCGTGTGCCTTGGTATACGCGTGGGCTCAAAAAATTAAAGAACTTGCGTACTAAGTTTTATAAAAAATATTTGATTACTCAAAACCAATCTTTTTTCTTCAAGTAAAGGGTGATTTTTTAAGAGCTTGATAACTTTTTTTTTTAAAAAAACGCATAAAATTTGCAAAATCTCATCGGTTCTTTATTTGAAACGTTAGATTGGTCCATGACATTTACTTTTTGAAGATAATTTCATTTAAATGTTGACCGCGGCTGCGTCTTAGGTGGTCCATTCGGAAAGTCCAATTTTGGGCAACTTTTTCGAGCATTTCGGCCGGAATAGCCCGAATTTCTTCGGAAATGTTGTCTTCCAAAGCTGGAATAGTTGCTGGCTTATTTCTGTAGACTTTAGACTTGACGTAGCCCCACAAAAAATAGTCTAAAGGCGTCAAATCGCATGATCTTGGTGGCCATCTTACCGGTCCATTTCTTGAGATTAATTGTTCTCCGAAGTTTTCCCTCAAAATGGCCATAGAATCGCGAGCTGTGTGGCATGTAGCGCCATCTTGTTGAAACCACATGTCAACCAAGTTCAGTTCTTCCATTTTTGGCAACAAAAAGTTTGTTAGCATCGAACGATAGCGATCACCATGGACCACCTAAGACGCAGCCGCGGTCAACATTTAAATGAAATTATCTTCAAAAAGTAAATGTCATGGACCAATCTAACGTTTCAAATAAAGAACCGATGAGATTTTGCAAATTTTATGCGTTTTTTTTAAAAAAAAAGTTATCAAGCTCTTAAAAAATCACCCTTTACAAGCACTAATATTAATTTTCTGAATAAAAACAGAATTTAATTTTCTGGATAAGTACCTTTACAAGCAATATATATTAAATTTTGAACATGATATTATATCTAACCCGAAGTCTTTCTGGCGGTTTATTAAGTCAAGAAAAAAGTCTTCAAATATTCCTATGTCTATGTTTTTTAAAAATACTACTTCTAATGTTGCATCAACTACTGCAAATCTATTTGCGGATTTTTTTCTATCAAACTTTGAACCTGCTAATAATTTTGATTTTGATGTTTCAAGTAATTTTGCTCCTGAAATTGATTTTGGGTCACTAGCTTTGACTGAGGCTGATGTTGTTAATGGTATTCATCGACTTAAATCTTCACAGAAGTTAGATATTGATGGTTTTTGTTAATTTTTCTTAAATAAATGTGCAATCTTTTTAGCATCTCCTCTTATGCTGATTTTTAATAGTTCACTTCGTTCTGGCATTTTCCTTGATTGTTGGAAAGTGTCGTTTGTAACTCCTGTACATAAATCTGGGTCAAAAAATAATGTGTCTAATTACAGACCAATATCCAAGCTCTCTATCATATCAAAGTTTTTTATTTATTTATTTTTTATCAGATAGTCGAACAAGTCTATCAGATAGATACCAATTAGGTTACTAAAAATTATATATATATACATTTATACCTTAATTCCTAAGAATACATAACAATGAGCGTTTAAAAGACTCTCTATCAATACTTATGTCTATTTCATTGCATACCGAGTTGAACGCAGCACAAGAATTAGTAATAGCGTCATTACCGCCATAGTTTGTTCTGTGAAACTCAATAAAGAAAAGATTTCGCTGCCTAATAAATCTTTCAGGTGCATATAGCTTAATAAGATTTAAAAGAGGTATACAGTCTATGTGGTTCATTAGAATATCCCTTGCAAATAAAATTCGGAAATATTTTCTACGCGTCTGCAATGTTTTCAACCCAAGTAGAGCACAGCGGCTGTCATACGGGATTGTTAATTCCCAATTAAGTTTTTTTATCGCAAAGCGTGTGAATCTTTTTTGGATATTTTCAATCCTAGTGATATGACACTTGTAAATAGGTTCCCATATAACAGATCCATATTCTAAAATAGGCCTCACTAACGATATAAAAATAGAGTTAAGAGTGAAAGGGTCTGAAAATTCTTTTGAGTTTCGCATTAGAAATCCAAGCATAGCATTTTCTTTTGAAATGATACTATCAAATTGTGCCATAAAATTAAGCTTTTGGTCTAATAAAAACCCTAAATCAGATTTTATGTTTACTCTCGGCAGAATATTACCATCTATTGAGTAGCTACATTCTTCTATATTCGTAAGCATACCAAAAGAAAGAACCTCACATTTGGAGACATTAAAGAACAATCTACTTATTTCGCACCAACTGGAGAGGTTATTAAGATCATTCTGTAAAAAGCAATAGTCTGAAGTATTTTTCACAGATTTATAAACTTTCACGTCATCTGCATACATCAAGCAGGCGGAATTCTTAAGATAACTCGGCAAATCATTAATAAATAGCAGAAATAGAATTGGACCTAGATGACTCCCTTGTGGAACACCTGAGTAATTAAAAACTATTCTTGATTTGGTTTGACCTATTTGAACGAACTGCTTACGGTCAGTCAAATAATTTTTGAGCCACTTTAGCAGTGAGGAATGGAACCCCATTTGCTCTAATTTCGTTAATAGAATACTGTGCTGTACTCTGTCAAAAGCCTTAGCGAAGTCAGTAAAAATAACATCGACCTGATTACCGGCTTCCATTTCGTTTCTGACGAAGTGCGTAAATAAGGCTAGATTTGAAGTAGTTGATCTTCCACTCATAAATCCATGTTGGCAAACTGATATACAATTCTTAACATTAGCATATATACGGTCTTTAACCAGTGATTCGAAGACCTTGGGGATCAATGGAAGTTTCGAAATCGGTCTATAATTTACAATATTCTGTTTATTACCAGTCTTAAAAATAGATACTATCAGGGATTCTTTCCATTCTTCCAAAAATTCACCCTTAGCTAAAGAAAGATTAAAAATATTTGCTAACGGCTTAGCTAAACTGAAAGCACACATTTTGAGGAACAAGGGAGGAACATTATCAGGCCCCATTTTTTTCCCAACGTCTAAGCTTAATAGTTCATCTTTAATTTCTGATTCAGTAATTACTAAGAAACCGAAATCAGTAATAGGGGTTTCATTATAAATGGGCCTTTCACCACTGCTTACCATTGAATCCTCAATAAAATTTGACTGAAAATATGAAGCGAACATGTTATATACATGTTTTTTCTTCTACATTGTCAGCTACCTTTCCACTATAAGTCATATTCTTTGGTAAACCGTAAGTCTTCCGCTTTAGGTTGACAAACTTCCAAAAATATTTCGGATTATTTTTTATATTAGTTTCAGTATTTTGAACGTATTGGGTGTAAAGGTATTTTTTTTTAGCTCTTAAATATTCATCTCTGAGCAAAGGGTTAACTTTGGTTTTCTTATATTTTTTATTTAATATGTTTTTTAAATTTTTTTAATCGCTTAGTAAACCAAATTGGCTTTCCATTATTAGATTTTTTGACCTTTTTTAAAGGTACAAAATTTATAAATGATTCGTTTACAATTGAAATAAATTTAGTATAGTTCTCACATAAATTGTCTGAGGATTGAAGGCTCCATTGGACGCTATTTAAAAAATTGTTAATAGCGTTAAAATTGGCTGCTAAGAAATCGAACTCATATACCGTATCATCCTGATCAATAAGATCATAAGAAGATATATTACAAGTTAAATCTAATGCTTTATGGTGAATACTATTATTCACCAAAAGCCAATTAGCTTCTGATGCCCTCGCGTTTAACTCAGTATCAACAAAAATTAAATCTAGTATTCTATTAATAGAATTTTTAATGTTATTAATTTGACTTAAGCCAAGAGACAAAATTGAGTCAATGAAATCTGCGCATGTATTACTAGAAAAATTTAACGGTAGCAATTCTTGAGAATCATGTGAGTATTCCCAGCAAGTATTGCCTAAATTGAAATCACCTAATATAATTGGAAAATCATGAACATTTAAGTTTTCAATTACATTCAAAATATTGACAAAGTGCAACGAATATATCTCACAACTTGAATTTGGCGGGATGTACGACAAAAAAATATACAAACTATTATAAGAAGTACTTATATTAACAGGAATATCAATCTTAACACATATTTGATCAACGGAATTATTCAGCAGCGGAACATCCGTACAGCGATAAGTAGTGCGAACCGCGATGAGTACCCCACCACCGCGTGATTGGCCAGTGTCCACATAATTGCGATCTTTACGAAAAACATTGAACCTTTCATCAAATAGTTCAGCTGAGAATATGCTAGCATTAAGACAAGTCTCTGTGAGCGCTATAATGCAATATGAGCAATCAACTTGAGCAATCATGAATTCGACTGTCTTCGTACGTAGTCCACCAGCATTCTGATAGTAAAGCAATACATTATGACTCAAAATATTTGGCTTAGTAACTAGATCACCGTCAGTGGTCGTTAATGGCCGACTGACTGCCCGCCCGCGTTTTTTGGGCGATATTCAAACCTTCTAATACGAACTCTAGTTGGCCAAAAGTTTGCATTAAAAATATGGCTAGAGTATTCGGCTGGAATGCCAATTTTAAAATTAACATTTCTATGTTCGAAGTCTTTTTTGACAAGCTTTGAGCAAAAAATCTCGGATGCCATGATATTAGCATTCGATGCAACATAGGTAATTATGGCCTGCGTCGTGGTTGTCGACTGAAAGCTCGAAATATGAAACCATTTCAGACGCTTATTAACCTTAATATCGTCACAAGCATTAGAATTTGTACCCACTATAGATTGTGTTTTTTTTTGGATTGTTTCTAAATTTTTTTTCCACTACATTCCAAGCTAAATTATCTGGATTTACAATATCACCAGCAGCAACAACGACGTCTTCTATTACAACAGGAGCAGAGTTAGTAATATAAGCAGCATTACCAACAGTGTCAACAGCAACAGCAGGAGCACCAGCAGAATTATCAGTACCAATATCAGTACCAATAAAAGCATTAACAGCGCTTTTTTTGCTTACAGAATCCTTTGGGTCTACGGCACCAGCAGCAACAGCAGCTTCAACACGATCAGCAACAACATCCGAAAATTTAACAACATCATTTACAATTTTAGTTGCAGTTACATGAGGAACTTTAATAGCAGTACGTTTATTTTTTATCTCATTTGTAAGAGACAAGAAAGCAGTATCATTTTCATACAATTTTTTTTCACAGAGCACAGCTCATTTTCAACCGACTCAAATTTATGAGTTAAAATGTCTTTCTCGTCATATATAGATGATATTAATGCGATATAATAATGTGAAGCCATTGTCAAAGAAAAAATGTTTTTTGCTATCAAAAATGTTATCTCCCCTCATCAGCATGGCTTTATGCCTGGTCGCTCAACAATTTCCAACTTGGTTATTTTCACGGAGTATTGCATATCTGCGTTTCAAGATGGGTATCATGTTGACGTAATTTACACAGACTTTTCCAAGGCTTTTGACAAAGTCTCCCATTCTCTCTTAATTAGAAAACTTAAGTGGATTGGATTTCATTCGGGGTTTCTTAGTTGGCTAACTTCATACTTATCTAATAGGCAGTGTGTTGTAGCCTTTGATAATGTTAAATCCTACCCATATGTGGCTACATCTGGTGTCCCGCAAGGGAGCATTCTGGGCCCTTATTATTTATAATTTTTATAAATGATATTACTGACATTTTTCAAAGCTGTAAATGCCTTTTGTTTGCTGATGATTTGAAGGTCTTCCTCAGAGTAAAGATCTTTGATGATATTGAATCCCTTCAAGATGAAATTTCTAAACTTAATAACTGGTGCTGTAAAAATTGTCTTTTCTTGAATCTGGATAAGTGCATTTGCATGTCTTATTCTAGGTCTCAAAGTCCCAATCGGTCATCTTATCCCATTGATGGATCTAATTTATTGTCTTTGGAGCAGTTTAAAGACCTTGGTGTTGTTTTTGATGTAAAACTCACTTTTGTTCCGCACTTGGATTATATTATACCAAAGGCGTACGCAATGCTAGCTTTCATACGCCGAAATGGCTCCTGTTTTTCTGATCCCTATACGTTTAAAGTGCTATTTACAAGTCTTGTCCGCTCGAGGCTTGAGTATGCGTCTGTTGTTTAGTGCCCATTCTGAGTCCCATAAGTTAAGACTTGAGCGTATCCAAAAATCATTTACCCGATTTGCGTTGCGGTCCCTGAAATTTGAAGGTTCTATTCCGTCATATAGTGTCCGTTGCCAATTAATTGATCTTAAGTCGTTAGAGATTAGGAGAAATATTTTATCTCTTCTTTTTGTATATGACATCATATCTGGGGTTGTTGATAGTCCTGAACTATTATTTATGATAAATTTTAACATACCTACTAGAACACTAAGGAATTTTGATATGTTCTATATAGACATGTGTCGCACTAATTATGCATCAAATGCGCCTATTTCTAGAACACTGTTGTTTGGTGCCCATTCTGAGTCCCATAAGTTAAGACTTGAGCGTATCCAAAAATCATTTACCCGATTTGCGTTGCGGTCCCTGAAATTTGAAGGTTCTATTCCGTCATATAGTGTCCGTTGCCAATTCATTGGTCTTAAGTCATTAGAGATTAGGAAAAATATTTTATCTCTTCTTTTTGTATATGACATCATATCTGGGGTTGTTGATAGTCCTGAACTATTATTTATGATAAATTTTAATATACCTACTAGAACACTAAGGAATTTTGATATGTTCTATATGGACATGTGTCGCACTAATTATGCATCAAATGCGCCTATTTCTAGAACACTGAATTTGTTTAATGTTATAAATTCTAATCTTAACTTGGATTTCTCGATCTCTAAGAATCAAATAAAAAATGTATTAAATACTTTCTTGTAATTAATGTAAATATTCTTTTTATTATACATATGTTTTAAATAGTCTGTAAGAATTATGTTCATAGACTAATAAACAAATAAACCGCGCTGGATCCAAACACTTTGCTGCAAGTCTCTGACGTGGCAAGTATGATAAGCTCAAAAAAGCTCATTAACCGTTTTAGTAAGTCGAAGGAAAAGCAGTTGGTAAAGCTCTTAACAGGATTGGAGCTATCTAATAAAAAGCCAAGCCAGCTCTTACGCGAAATGCGAGACTTAGCTGGTGTGAACGTGTCGAGGGAAGCATTGGCAACTTTGTGGTTACAGCACATGCCAAGTAATGTGAGATGCATTCTTTCAGCATGCAAGTCGGAAGATATCGAAAATTTAGCTGAAATTGTTGATCGCATAATGGACAACTCTCCTTCGTCTTCGTATGTCATGGCAACCGCAGTATCTGCACAAAGCAACTTGACTCACTGCGAAGCAATCGCGCCACCCAAAGTGAACGCTCTTGAATCCCGAGTCCTTGCCTTGGAAACATCTCTAAATCAGATGATCAAAAGTTAAGTTGGAAAGTGACTGCTGATCGCAGTCAAGATCGTAGCAGAGGTCAGTTTCGCAAAACTCAAAAAGTATGCAACTTTCATATTAAGTTTGGTGCTGCATAGAGAAAGTGCCAACAGCCATGTGAATTTAACCTGGCACACCCTCACAATCAGGAAAACTAAAGGTGCTGCCGTCAGTTAATGCAGTTGGCGGCAGCACACCAACCGTCAGTATAACAGAAAAAAGACTTCATGTGTTTAACCGTAAAAGTAATCTGAAATTTTTAATAGACTCAGGATCTGTCGTATCAATTATACCAAAGTCAACATTTAATATTAATCAAAATTTAATTGCAGATGATTTACAATTATTTGCAGCAAACAATAATCTAATCTCCACTTACGGCGTAAAGCAACTTGCAGTATTTTGGCTTAAGACGGATTTATACATGGAACTTTATAATTGCTAACGTTAAATCTGCAATTATTGGTGCAGATTTTTTTGTCGAATTTTGGTCTTATATTGGATTTTAAATCAAAGCAACTTATTGACTTGCTAGCATCGCTACGAGCAAAAGGCGACTTAATGGCCGCACATCAACAAACAATTTCAACAATTCATTCATCGTCAAATCTTTTTAATCAGTGTCAATATGTTTCGCCCAATATGTTTCGCTAACAAATCCTAATTTTTTTTGTTTACCCACTTCATCACAAATTTGTCATCAAATTGTCACAAATTGCCCACCGATTGCCGAACCACTACGTCATTATGCTGGAGAGAAGTTGAAAACAATTAAAGACGAATTCGACGCACTGCTACAATTGGGTAGCCTTTTGGCTTAAGAAATGCTACTCAAACATTTCAACTATACATGGATTCAATCTTTCGACGCATGGTTAATGTATTTTGCTATCTAGATGACATTCTAATTTATTGTGATAATGAGGAAGGACATCACAATCATGTAAAAGCAGTGTTGCAAAAACTCAAAGATGCTAGTCTTTCTATAAATGCGTCGAAATGTGAATTTGGTGTTAAAGAATTAACTTCTTTGGGATATCACCTTTCATCAAACAGCTTAATCTGTGGTTAAACTTATTTGAAATCCGTGGCCGCGATTCTCCGAAGGCGCCTGAAAAAAAATTTGTTTTGCGGTGAACACGATTAGAGGTTTAAAATTCAAAATAAGTTTAAAAGGTAATATGTTTCCCGAATAATACCGAAGAGTTTTTTTAAATATTTTTTTTTTTTTTTTTGGTAGCGTTTTGAAGTCAAAAACGCGATTTTCGCTGAAAAATTGAGGTTATTTTTATTATTTTAAAATAGGAAAAATAATAAAAAAAAGAAAAAGTGTAAAAAATTTCAAAACGATCGGTCAAGCAGACTTTGCGGCATCGTGTTCACCGACTTCAAAAATGTTGTTTTCCAGAAAAGCGATTTAAAGTTTTTTTTTTTCGAAAATCAAAAAAAGGGTATAATTCTTTATTCTTACACAGAATCATCAATGCCAGGTCCGTACAGTAAAACGCTGACATTCAGGATGTTCAATACATTTTTTTGCTCTTGCCTGCGTTGCATTCTACCCTCTTTACTTGTTGTACTTGCAGCTTGTTCGTCCGCTATGGTTATTCGTAATTCGTCAAATGCGCGCGCCCATTGGTGAGCATTTGAGCCTGTAGAGAAAGCCATTTCATTCAAAAAGGACAATAAAGCAAAATATCTTTTATTTTTTATATCCATTTGTATAAAAAAACGGAAAACTACGATACAATTTTAGCGTCTCTGTACACAACCGCTCGGAAGAAAGTGTACCTGCAAACTGATTCATACACGATCTACCCTAAATATATAATGTATACAACTTCAGTTTACATACCTACAAATACACATAAAAGAATAACATAATTTGAAGATTGCGAATAGACTTGAAGCAGATTTCAGGTAAGCGAATAGATAGATTACCTTAAGATTAGCAACAAAAAACGAAAACTTTATAAAATTTAAGTAAGGTGTGGGGTCGACATAAATATATTAACGTAGAATTAAATTTAATAAAATCGGTTGATCTTACAAATGTTGTTAAAAAAAGAACAAAATTTAATGAAATAGTGTGATAATGCAATAAACATAATGCGGATTAAAATTTAAACAAATTATTAAAAAATTAAATTATTTTATTATAAATATTTATTGGAAAGCCACGACTTAACTGCATTAAAAAACACATTCTTGTTACGCAAACAACGAACATTACATGGCAAATTAAAGAGTCTGGGGGCCGTACATGCATAAAAGGTGAAAAAATGATTTAAGTTGTGAGGCGAAATCTTGGCAAAATTTTGATTATTAGTCCTCAAATTATGACAAGAATTGTATCTGTTTAATAAATAACCGGATCTATTAAATAATACTTTTAACACTTTGAAGTAATAAAAATATTTGATGGGTAAAATTGTCAAGTTTTTGAACAATGGAAAGCTACTCTCAGGCGGTTTTTGTTACTGATAATCCGAATTACCTAAGTAGCACTCCTAGATATTTAAATGATTTCAAAAGAAAAACATTTAGTAGAGCAATTATAAGAATCGTAAAATGTATTTGAGTGACATGAAAAAGTACAATACCATTACCAATTAAGTTTTTTTTTTCATTCTGCACTGTGAAGGGTAAAATTGCCTAGATCAAAATCAATTCCTGCTACACTAAAGAACATAATTTTGGTTTTATCACTCAAAACTAATTTGTGCGATGAGAACTAATGCCTTAAAAGTTCTAAGTTTATATCACAATGTACGCTTAGGGCAGAATCACTGGTGAAAGTACAAGCCATATCGTCCGCAAAAGCTATAGTTCTACTCAAAAAAAGCTGATCAAAAATTGAGTTTATATAAACAAGAAACAGAATGAAAGAATGAACCCAATATTTATATTAGCAAAGCTTCTTATATTAAATGTTTTTACACAAATTATCGAGGACTGGACCTACAAGTTTTTTGCCGACTCCGAACGGCTCATGTTCTCAAGAAGCTTAAAATGACTTTTTTTTTTATTAATTTCAATTGAAACACCATTCTGTGTCAGATGACATTTTAACCAGTGTCTACCGTGGTTCTTTGGCATACAGTTCACCCGCTTACCGTTCCACCATAGCCGCCACTAGAACAAGAAATGGGGGTCCACGGAAACAAGGAAAAGCAACGCATCGCATCAACTACTTGCGCCAAAAATTTACTCGAACTGAATAATTTTTGGATTAAGTCTACTTTAATGAACCTGCTTAATTTCAAGGGGTTGCTTAGGCCACAGGGGAGATAGTTACCTTTTTTTCAATACCATTATGATCTAAGAAAAAAAAGCTACCTTGTACGCATGATACAATTATAATTCTGCCATGCCTTGTACTAAACAACTTTTTTAAATTTAAGCGGATTCATTAAACTAGACTTGTGCCAACGAAACTATTGATTCACTTTCATTTAAGGACGTAGTCTTGTGTTCGTGCTCGTTTCTTTACCTTATTTCAGGTTTTTTTTTTTATAATTTTTTATAATTTTTATAATGTTTGTAGCATATAACGTTTTGAAAAGTAAAAAAAATTGTTGTTCATGTGAGAATAAAGCGGAAGCATGCCTGAACTTCCGGCTTAGACTAGTCGGCTAAAGGGGTGGTGTTCAAAACGCGTCTCACAAGAGAGTTTGCTACGTACATTACTTTATTTTGCATGCATATTGTAGGGTTTAAGGAAATCCGACATAAAAAGCCAGAAACAGAAAGTCAAAATTTAAAATATTTTAAGGCAACTTTAGTTATATGTAGTGGTGATCATGGGTGATATTGATTCCACCTTAGCCCTCCCAACCATGACCAGCAAAACCCTTTAATAATGTAAAATACCGATCCCGAATTTTATACCCATCACATCTCAACTGACCAAAAGCTAGGAATCACAACAAAATTTGTATTAAGCACTTCATGTTAAATATTAATTAATTAATAAAAACCAAAAACAAAAATCCAAAGGTATAAGAAAAAAAAGATACAAAAAAGATACTTGTATCGTAATGATACAGCAACAATATTTTCTGAAATTGTATTATATTTGCATGCATGCTTTGTGAGATTTTGATTAAAAATTGATTAAAAATATATTTCTTACTTAAATTTTAATAATTCATTTTAGTTTCATCGAAATTAAATTTTAAATTAAATAAAAGTATTTATAATTACATTTCTGGTAAAAAAAACAATGAATGAACTTTGGGTCAGTTAGACCAATACAAAGTTTTGTTTTGATTAAAATTTTCTTATAAATACTTCGGAAGCATTGCCAACGACTTACATACATTATCCAGCGATGTTACTCTTACTGCAACGATGAAAGTACTTCCATTGTGTTGGTCGGAGAGGTAGCTGAAATAAATCTTGAAGGGAATTTCTCTGTTGTTCTCTCTTGATATTACGGTAAAAATCCTAATATTTAAATGTCGATGCTAATCTTCTTACACGCGATAACTCACTATTGAAGCATTGATATGATAAAAAGAGACACTTGATGATGGTTGGAGCATACCGTAATTATAGTTTTTGTTTTTTTTTTTTTTGACTTATTTTAAGGTTAATTTTTGAAGCGAAGCTTTTTACTCCTCGTTCTGTGATTTGCTTAGAGTGAAATCTGAAAAATTTTCGACAGATTTTTTCTTGGAATTTTGATGGTTTCTTTGTTGCTAGCGCTTATTACAACAAGAAAATTGAATACTTTAATATTAAATACTAAAAATATTTTCGGCTGGCCCGTGGGATCGAACCCACGTCCTTTTATACGAGAGTCCAACGCACAATCCACTAGGCCACAAAGACTTGTTAGAAATAGTTGCTAATTCAATCCTAATTATAACAGAAGCTATGCTGCAGTAGATCGTCACCATCTATCAATAGATAGAGAATTGTGTATTTGCTAAAACTATCAAAAATTTGCTTTTATTTGCCACAAGGTGTCTCCAGCATCAGTTTATTTGTATTGTGAATGCGTTTGTGGTACTGTTGGCATAGACTATAAATTATTATTTAGAGATTGCATCAACTCTGCTAAATCTCTGGCATGTGTTAACAGACGTTAACAGAGTTTTTTTTCTTTGTTTTTAAGTGAAATAACTGTTAACACATGCCAGATAATAATTTACACTCTATGACAAGTGCGTTGACAAGTGATTTTTTAAATGTCAAAAAATAGATATCAATAAATATGGAATTAACAAACGCATGCATGAGTCAGTGCAGCCAAGTTCACAACCATGTGTGAAGAGTCAAAATGGAGAGTCGCTGGCATTACATGCCCGTATATGTAATTGGCGTGGAAATTTGACATTCAACAATAAAAAAAACAGTAAATATGTTTTCTGTATATATATTATTTATTTTATGTTATTTTAAATTTTTGACTTTAAAAGTTAATTTATTAAAAAGAAAAAATTATTAAGCTATCAAATCTATGTAACTGCGAAAAAGCTTCGCTTCTCTCGTGTGTCCAACGACGCACCTGTGTTTTTTTTTTTCCCCGCGTGTTTTTGTTTATCTATATCACCATTCCTGTACACTTTTTATTCTATTAATGCTAGTTATTCTTAATTAACCATTTATAGCGAAATATGCAGTTGATTATTTCCATTAATAAAATGTTGTAAATACCCGTTGTTTTTCTTAATTTCCCTTGTATGCAATTGTATATAATTTTAATTCTATTTTCGCATTTTGTAGCTTTGGTATTTGGTATAATTTTACAAATTTTGGTTTTTCTTGTTTCGTTATTTTATATAAGCTTTAATGTTTTGTTTTCTTTGTTTTTTGAGGTTTGAATTTAAAAGGTTTAATATTTTGATTGTTCTTTTAAATATTTAAAGTTAGCATTTAGTTCGGACTATCATTTGCTCCACACACGATTTGAAAGTACGAGGTTTTTGGACCGCGCGACGTCCGTTCATTGTGCCTGTATTTGAAAACTAACCTGTACCTCTCGATGACACTTTTGATAAAAGGTGGATCAGAGTAAGAGATAGTAAAAAAAAATTCGATGTTTTCCAATTCAATGCGATGTTGAGCGGATAGGTGCCAATCCTTTTGGAACTTGGCACCAATTGAAATATTTAAATGTACTTTTCGCAAATGAGGTAATGTTGAAAATCCACCACAATCTGTCATTTCATCTCTGATGTTATTTTGTTAGCAATTTAAAGTAAAACAAAGTTATTTTAATAACCCAAATAATTAAGAGTTTTGAAGGAAGCCAAAAATAGTAAGAAAACTTTATATTATTTCACAAATTAAATTGTCAACTTTAAAAAGAGTGCAATTTTTAAAATCGCTGATAAGAAATTAAAGAAATTAGACTAAGTAGATTTCTTTGGATGTTGACTACCTTAAACGAACTCAGCTTAGCAAAAGACCGATTATAATTTTTAGTCACCCCACGAAGTCCTCGTTTTCGGCATGATTGACCAAAACATGTAAACGCCATGTTTAGTTATAAAAATGAACATATAAATTCCGATTTTGTTAACAATCGTTTGCTTACGTGTGTAGAGTTTCAAATTGACAACTAGGGGGTTCAACTGACCGGAAATCAGCTCATAGGGTGGTAAAAATAAAATAAATGAAGCGTAATTAAAAATCATTTTCGGCTACAAGCGCCTGTACATGTTTTTATTGATGTCATAAATTAAAAACTAAAATATTTTATTAAATTTTATAGCTATTTTTCTTACTCAAAGTACACAATTTTAAATTAAGTTGATAACATTACTTGGAGTCATATAAAACAAAATCAAATTCATTATTGCCCCTATATGTAAAAAAGTCGATTTTTTAAAGCACGAAAACCAGACTTCATCCTTAAGTATTAAAATGTAAGTAGTATTTATTTTACTTAGACACTTACATACCATGAAAAATTCTAATAAACTTAATCCTATGCAATGTGTGCTTAAAGAAAACGCCTAACAAACTAACTGCCACTTTCGACGGTAATTGTCAATTCAACTCATGAGAAATGTTTCGATTTGGAGAAGCGAAACACAAAATTAAGATAAATTGCACATATAACCTGAGTTCGATAACAACTTCACTGTACGCTTTAGTCCGAAGTTTACGAAGCTCACCAATATACATCCACTCACAAAGATACAATATACACAGTATAAGTATTCATATAAATATTGATATGAGAATAAATTTTAAGTTATATCATAGAGTAATTGTACAATAAACGAAGTTATAAATCTTGCGATACATAACACTGTTCTACAAAAACTCTGTTATTTTTTTTAATGTACAAGAGTTACCACCAATATTTTACATTTTGCCGATTATATGTAGACTTACTGCGTTTCAAAATGTTTTCATCACTTCGATTTTTTCGCCAATGGCCATTTTAAGAAGTCACTTCGAGTTTTCGTACCTTGCCTTAATTAGTGTATCATAATATTGCTTCTGTTCACCAAAATATTATTTTTTATAAAGGACAATAAAACGGGATAATGTTGTGTTCTAGTTTTGCCTAAACGTTTGTAATCCTTTATTTTTCACAAAGTTATAGGCTCTTACATGAACAGAAAAATATTTTTTTTTTTATAATTTGCGTTTTTCTTTTAAAAATATTCCAAAAATTCTTCTGACATGATTTGTTTGACTAATTGTCTATAAAGACCAGGGTATTCGATTTTAAATGCTTGTAAAAAAACTGAACTCGGTAATCAAATAATTATGTTATGGACGATAACAACAATAAACATATTTTTATATAGGTTTTTTGTATATCAAATTCTCAGAGAAATACACGATCTGCCGTTACGTCAAGCGGCTGAAATTAAAATTAAATCATTTCTAATTTGAAGCGGTAAGCGGTAGCAATAATATATGTATTTACGAAAAGAAGCTGAATGCGGTCACCACAGCTTAGATACTGAAGTTGCTGAGTTTCTAGCCTCAGAACGTTAGCGCAATTTAATAGCTTCACGACAGACATTTTTGTCAGTTTTCGTATCAGTGGTCAAAGAGTTTTTATATCTTTTTATCTATGATTTTAGTAAAGCGATTAACACTGACCAAAGCGTCACGATGAAAAATTTTCCAAGATTTTTTAATAAAGACTTAATTAAAAAGTGCGATAAATGGGATAGCTTTTTCTTCATATGTAGTTTGATAGCATAGTCGCGTTTGCAATTATTAATTTGGGGCTGGATTTTGGCGCTGGACCCGACGGTGTTCCTGCCACAGTGTTAACACAATGCGGTTCCGTTTTGAGTCAATCACTTTCTTTATTATTCAGTAAATCTATTAACGAAAGTTATTTTCCACTTTTTGGAAAAATCATTTATAAGTCCTATTTTTAAAAAGGGTTGCAGGAACGATGTCAGTAACTATAGACCTATCGCTAAGCTCTCATCGATTCCAAAACTTTTTGAGCGGATCGTGTATGATCGGGTGAAAATTCACTGTGGGGAAGTCATAACAACTCGTCAGCATGGTTTTGTGAATGGCAGATCCACTGTGTCTAATCTACTCGATTTTACAACATTCTGCTTAAATTCTATTGATTCTGGTAACCAGGTCGATTGTGTTTACACTGACTTTAGTAAGGCTTTTGATAAACTACCACACAATCTAATCTTATTTAAACTTGAGTTAATGGGGTTTCCACAATATTTTGTGAACTGGATTAAATCGTATTTGGTAGAGCGATCTTATCAAATACATTTTCGAGACGTATTTTCTTTTGAATTTATTGCTGAATCAGGTGTTCCTCAGGGTAGCCACCTTGGTCCTCTTCTGTTTATTTTAGCTATCAATGATGTAACTCACGTCATTGAACACTTTCATCTGCTTATTTATGCCGATGATATGAAAATATACAGAACGACTCATTTTATTTTTGATTATAAGATTAAAGTCGTGTAGACACCGTCAAAGACCTAGGTATATGCATGGATTCTAAGCTGTCGTTTAACATTCATATTGATGATATTTGTAAAAAAGCATCTTCAATGCTTGGATTTATAAAACGCTGGGCCAAAGAATTTAATAGCATTATTACAACTACAACGTTGTATTATGCAATTGTGCGTCCTCATTTAGAGTATGCAAGTCAAGTTTGGTCTCCAAGTTGCAATGTGCATGTTGATCGAATAGAAAGAATCCAAAAACGTTTCGTTCAGTTTGCTCTAAGGGGCTTTACTGGAACTGACATATTAAAACTTCCTCCTTATGAGGATCGTTTAAAACTATTAAAAATGCAGTCTTTAAGTGATCGAAGGAAATCTGCAGATATCGTATATTTACACCAACTTATAACAGGTGTATTCGATTCTCCAGAACTTCTTTCTCACATAATTTTTAACACTAACCCTAGAAGCAGTAGAAACGCCAACAATTTAATTTATTTACCATTTAGTAGATCAAACTATATGGCTGCTGCTCCTTTAAACCGCATAAGTCCTTTGTTAACAATTGTAGCGTTTTCGATGTTAATTTGTCAAATGGTCAACTAAAAAGTAGATTAAAACCGGTTGTGTAATTGGATCTATGTATATACAATGTATATTATACATGGTTAGTTGTTATGTCTTGTGTTGTCCCTGAGCCCAACTCATTCATTGGTGGGTAAATTTTTCCCACATTAACTTTTTTGAGGTCAGTGGTATCCAGAATATTGATATTGTTCAGTGATTTTGGGGTCGTGGCCTTGAATTGGTTAATGCTGAGGAAGTGCGAAAAAGCTGTAGTAGCTGAACTCTATTGTTATTGCATGTTACATAAAATGCCACACAGAATTATAAGGATCAAGAATGCAGCAGTGGAACTTTCCGCAAAATGATGTTATCATTACATTTGGAAGAACTAAACAAACGAATGCGTTTCAGTCATTCACTGGGGACGCAGAGTGCAGTTTTTAGTTTATTGCGACGATGTGAATGCAATATTTGCAAAATTTTGTCTGGAGTATGAAATATAATAAATATATATTTTATACTAACCAAATAATGATAATGAATGGAAACTTTTTGTTGATGTTTCCACCAGAAGAAAAAATTAGATTTCTTTTAATATACTCGTATACTTGAATGTATCACAAAATGTTTTTTAGGCTTAAAAACAGTTGTTTTGCACAATAAAAAATATACCCAAGTATTCCAATAGCTTATGCAACTGATTGTTTTGTTGTAGTTTATGAAATTATAAAATTTTTAGAAATTGTGAAGAAATTGCTAATCGCATTTTAGGATATGGGACGCAAATATGTCCACAAAAGTACATTATTTACATTCACATTTGGATTTTTTTCCCACCCACAGATAAATTCAGTGACGAGCATGTGAAAAATTCCACCAGGAAATTTCGAAAATGGAAACAAGTTTGCTAGAAAAAAGCAAAATTCCCATGTTACTGGAATATTGTTAGTCTCTTCAACGCGAAACCAGCGATTATTGATATAAGAGGAAAAGGTCGTCGAAGAGTTTTTACACAAAAATCTAGTAAAATAAAATTAAAATATATTGTAAAACTATATTCATAACATATAAAAAAAAAACAATATTAACTCCAATATTTCTAAATCGATATTTTTTTTTTATTATTATTAGTTCATTATAATTTCAAAAGCCCCAAAGGCCAAAATACAAAATTATTAGTATAATAAATGATTTGCTAATGCAGATATAAAATTACATTATAAACATTACCAATGTAAATTATAATATATTTAAATGTATACATTATAAATTAATTATATTAAATTATATTTAAAATTCCCAAAAAACAAAAGGCGACCCTAAAAAACATAGGAAGTCCTTACAGAATCAAATTAAATTAGGTAAGGTTCACAACGACAGAAGAAGAAAGACGTTAGTTAATTTAAACTGAAATCTATTTAGCTTGATTATTTTCAACCATTTATCATCAACTATTACAAAAGAGATTCACGGGCATATTCCTGAAGATCATGTTTAAATGCATTTATTGACAAGAAAGTTCTTAAGTTTCTGGGCAAGTTGTTCCAGCATCGAGCAACTCTTATGTGAAATAACCTTTCGGACAGAGAACAAGAAATAGGAGGGAAAACAATTTGAATGTTTCTAGTTGACCGTGAGAATACAAAGCCACTTAACAAATATTCCGGTAATTGATTTTTTATGATTTTAAAGAAAAACAAAAGAAGTCTAATCTTAATAAAATTAGAAAAACTGCAGTTAAGAAATTTCTGAACATAAGGAGAGATGTGATCTCGAAATTTCACATTATAGATATATCTAATTATTTTATTGAACAGGAGCTGAATCTTCCTAGTGTTACAAGAGAGAGTCCCTGAGAAAACTTCAATACCGTACATCAATACCGACATTAGCAGTGAATGTCTAATCCTTATTTTTATTTTTATTGGCAAATATAAATTCATGCAATAGAACCTTCTTAATATAAAATTTATTTTTGAACTCAAGCGGTTTATGTGAGATTCAAATGTTAATTTTCGGTCTAAAATAACACCTAAACATTTTAACTCATCAACGAAACCAATGGCAACATTGTCAATTCTGATTGAAAGGTTAACATTTGCATACCTAGTCCTACTAAAGAACATTGCTTTTGTTTTGGAGGCATTGATTTTTAGAGCGTGAGAATTGATCCAAGAGAATAAACATGAAGTATTGTAGTTTATGACAGATTCAAAGGCATCAAGAAATTGATAATCGCTTAAAAACAAAAGCTGAAATCATCAGCAAAAATAAAAGGCGTGCAAACATTACGATCGATACAGTCAGTAAGGCTATTCAAATATAGTATAAATAGGATTGGACCAAGCTCAGAGGCTTGTGGATCTCCGCTAGTTACGTCTTAAATATCCGACGAGGAATTATTGAAGTTAACATACTGTTTGCGTTCATTTAAGTATGAAAAAATGAGTTTGCAAGCCATTTTCGAAAATTTAAATTCGCTACACAATTTTAAGATTATCACTTTGTGGTTTATCAGGTCAAAAGCTTTTGATAGATAGAGAGATAAAAGAACACATACTTGTTTTTATTAACAGAACCTTTAATAGTGTCCGTAAGTCTTAAAAGAAGTGAAGTAGTGTTGAAATAGTCAAGTAGTGTATCACAGCATGGTCGTGAGTATATTGAGTGATTTGGAATTTAAGCAGGTTCTCCATAGCTTTTGATAGAACAGGCAATACGCTTATATGTCTAAGATTATCCGTACTATTAGAATTACCTGATTTCTTAATACGGACAACACGTGCAACTTTTCAAGCATCTGGAAATACAGATGTTGTAAAAATGCTGTTAAAAAAATGGAGTATGTGCTCCTGCATATAAGGCAAGATGGTTTTAAGAAATTTAAAAAGAAAATTATCATTACCACAAGCGTTTGATTTAATTTTAGAAAAAGCTAAAAAAAGTTCATCATAACCAACATTTTTAAAAGAGAACCCGTTATTCGTTATTAGGTCGAAATCGTTGACATCTGAGTTAGCAGGAGATTGATGAGAAACGAAAAGTCTATTGAAATTGTTAACATTTATATCGTCAAGGGAAGAAGTAGATTCGAGTAGTCGATTAAAGTAGCCCACATCTGCTTAGTAGTAGTTTTCAAAAATGCGACAATGTGCCCTAATTTTAGCCTTCCTAATTGTTGACTTCGCACGATTTCTTAGTTTACAAAAAATTTTCCAATTGCTGGCACAGCGGTTTTCAACATACGCTTTGAAAGCAAGATCACGGAGTAATTTAATATATCTCATTTCTCCAGATTTCATCCAATTATCATTATATAAGCTCGATTTGTATTTAAAGATGGGAACAGTCAAAAATAGCGTATTTAAGTTGGAATTCAGTATTGATAGTTGTTCGTTAACATCAATTGTCGTATACATTTTATTAAAATCAGCAACGAAGAGAAGATTCTCTAAAGCGACAAGATTGATTTTTTTGTAGTCACGGTAGACAACATAATCATTATGCAAACGGTTGGGAAAATCAACCGAGAAAAAATAAACGCATGATGGGATATACCAGGACATTGCATTTGCCCTGATACATATATGGAATCAGGATTGCTTATAAGAGTGTAGTCGATTAAGGACACACTATTATGGCTTACATCATAGTGCGTAGGCAGTGAGTTGTGGATACATGTTATATTGAGTAGCTGGCAAACAGATCTAAAATTCAAGGACTTATTTGGATTAAACAAGTTGCTATTAAAATCGCCCATTATGACCACATTTTGATATTTAATAACTAGCTCACCAACAGTATCTTCAAAACTAACAATGTTGCCATGAGGTAAAGACACCACTCCCACCAAGATCTTTGAGGAGTTGTAGTTTATTTCAATGAAGAGAGCTTCGCAATCACCATACTTTGAACTTTCATAAATGATTCTAAATTTAAATTTTTTTATAAATATATAAACCTACCCCTCATCCCCTATTTATTGGACGATCGTTTCGGCAAAATACATAACCTGGTATTTCAATAGCCTGGGTAGAAACAGCAGGTTTTAACCAAGTTTCAGAAATAGCAACAATATCCAAAAAGTCAGAGTCGTCAAGAATACACTGCAACTCTTCAAATTAAGATGAGACGGTTTAATGCTCTGACAATTAATGTGACCAATATTGAGGTTTTGGCGTAAGTGTTGTAATCTACAAGATAAATAATTATTGTCACTGGCAACCCGACCTAAATTAGTATTAAGAGACATTAAATTTAGTATACGAGTAGAGGGAAGCCCTATTGTTTGGGAATAATTAAAGGTAATAATACTAAAAATAGAATTAATAAAAAAATTCATTTGTTTTACTAACATTTGATAATTAAATCTTGATAACTGGTAATGAAAAATAATGTGTATGTTGTCGAAATAGAATAACTAAATTTATGTTTCAATAGAAGTCTATAAGCAAAAATGAAAAGTGAAAAGTGAAAAGTGAACCCGACCTAAATTAGTATTAAGAGACATTAAATTTAGTATACGAGTAGAGGGAAGCCCTATTGTTTGGGAATAATTAAAGGTAATAATACTAAAAATAGAATTAATAAAAAAATTCATTTGTTTTACTAACATTTGATAATTAAATCTTGATAACTGGTAATGAAAAATAATGTGTATGTTGTCGAAATAGAATAACTAAATTTATGTTTCAATAGAAGTCTATAAGCAAAAATGAAAAGTGAAATTAGATGGAATATTTGCAGATTGATGGAATGAAAAAAATAATTTAAAGTTAAACAGTGTATGTGAACAAATCAAATAAAAAAATGATAAAAATTAAGATAAAAACAGTGTTGTTGCAATATAATAAACCGCACGATGTCGAGATCACAGACCGTTTAAAATGCAGTTGCATTAAGCTGCAGTAACAATTCATTGCACTTATTAAAATTCAATACCTGTTCAGCATCATCCAGAGTTGTAATCTTAGCTTTCAGTTCATCAAGGTTCATAATTTTGAAGTGAGTTATTTTGTTGTTCATTTTGAGCTTACGACAGATGTGATTCAATTTATTAGAAGCTTCAGACAAGTGATCGTTTAAATATACTCTAGATTGAATATCTCCACCAATAACGTTATTCAGTTTGAGTGAGCGAGATTTGAAGTAACTTCTCATTAGGTGGTCGCGTACATCGACTGAGCAAAATTTGGCCAGAATCGCGTTGCGATTATTTATATAGCAGCAGTGCTGTATATCCCTGGATGAGATTGGAATGTCATAGTGAGCAGCAAGAGTTATTAGAGGCTGATACAAGTTGGGTATGCCGGACGATGTCAGCTTTTATGCCATTGATATCCTCAGACAATTCCAAGCGCAGCTCCACCGCGAATGTATCAAATTTTTGTTGGATAGTGTCAAATTTAATTTATATGTTTGCCATTGCTTCACTCAGCTCCGCCTAATGCTTGAATCCTTGCCGTTAGATTTGAGACAGGCAAGGCAAGACTGACAGGTGAGTCATTTTCTTATTCTTTTTGATTATATTCAGCTCGTCAGTACTTATATCGGCACATATAGTGTGGAACCATACGCCAAATTGGCTACATCCGACTCTGACCTGAGTTTTTGTTATGTTCTTGGAACAAACTGGGCACTGGTTGACGTCAGGAGATGGAGCCATGGCGATTAGCAAAATCGAGCAGTAGCAGCATCAGCAGGAACAGAACAGCAGGTTAATATACACGCAGCAGCACAAGAAATTTGCAGCAGCAGAAGTAACGAGCAGCACCAGTACGGAAGAAGTGTGAAAAAAATACAGCAACAAGATGAGCGGCAGCAACAGGAGCTTCGAAAAGATATATAGATGATGTTTGCAAAAGAAAAATTGTTATAATTTGCAAACATTTTAATAGAAACGAATTGCAGTGGTTGATTTGTCCGGTTCAATTTAGTTTCACAGTAAGCAGAGTGGTATAGACTTGGTTTGATAGACATTTTCGACAACTAATAAAAACACGTTCACTCGCACATTATGGCATCGCCAAGTTTTAAATAAACAAAATTTGAAAATTTGTTAAATCGTGCTACCATCCATTCCTTTATTATTAGTTAAGCGATTTAGTTTTTTTTTAATGAGTTAAAAAATCAAAACCTTTGTCTTCTGAATAAAAAAATTAACAAAATTATGTCCGTAGATTTTTGTTTTTTCCTTACCGTTAGAAAATGTAAAAATAAAAATATACGTTGAATGTTTAAGCATTTTTTATTTTGAAATGGATTGACATATTTTTATTTTTAAATAAGAGTACAAAATTGCAAGTCATACCTTTGTTATAATGTAAAGGTTTTTAAAATCAGTTAAGCAGAAGTAAAGTTATGATATGCCAAATAAGGCAAAGTACGAATATTTTAAGTGACTCATTAATGAGGTCCTTGACGAAAGATTCGAAGTGATACAAAAATTCTGTAATGTTGGAGGTCTTGTACAGTTTTCGTGTAGAACAGTGTAATTATTACAATATATTATATACTTAGTAGTAATCAGGACCGTAGCCACGGGGGGAGGTTTAGAGGTTCAAGCCCCCATATGGTCCACAAAGCATGAAAAAATACTACAATTGATGGTTTTAAAATCAAAACTTAATATTTTTCTTTTTTAGAAAAATGAAGAAAAAGTTATAATATGTAATTTTCAATACAAATTAAAAACAAAATCGTTGAGAAACGAAAATGTGTTTGGCCAAGGGAAATTTTAAATTTTCTTATAAAAATAATAATCATCATGTTTGAATTAACTATAAAAGTTTGTGTATTAAAGGATAATTTCCGGCTATGAATTTCAATACTCAATAGTTATATCCGAAACTATAAAGAGTGTGTTTCATATATATAACGCCACTTCGAAATGTTTTGCGAATTTGGTCATCTATGCACAACAATAGTGAGCAAAAGTGAAGTCTTTTCTAATAACGGTACATTGTTTATTGCTTAATATCGCTCAGCTTAATGCTGCTTCTTATTTATAACGCCACTTCAAAATTTTTAATAAAAAACGATTTTTATTGAATTAAAAAAAAAAATTATTAATTTACTGTTCCATTGTCTTCAAAAAAAAACTGCAACTGGACAGTATATAGAAATGATCGAAATTATTCTCACACAGGTCTTTCCCGTGGGGGTGGTGTCCTTATCGCAACTCACAACTCCCTATCAAGTCAGATTGTCGAAACCACTTCACACGAGCTCTATGAACACAAAATAATCAGAATTTGTTCGGATAATAATCTTTTTATTTATATTGGTGTTATTTACATTCCACCTGGTTCTATTGAAGCTATATATAACCAAATGTGTGAAACAATTTCGTCAATAACGGCTTCCTTAAATGAAGAAGATAAAGTCATTATCTTTGGCGATTTTAACCGCCCTAATATTTCCTTTGTCATTGATGAAAATGACAGTTATCTACTTCCGGTTAACCTCTCTAATCCGATTGATTTTACCTTACTTAGTACCTTTTATGGCAATGACTTACAACAAGTTAGTAGAACCCCAAATAAGAATGGCAAATGGCTAGATTTAGTATTTACTAATGCCTATGACGAAATACGCGTTCGTCCAACTCTGGAGACTGAACACTTTTTTTCTAACAGTGTGCACCATACAGCCTTAACTGCAGAGCTATCCCCCTCCAATATGACATTTACCCACTCGTTCAATAACTCGATTGTATACGATTTTCTGAATGCTGACTACGAGAGTATTAAGGTCAGTCTGAATTACTTTGACTGGACCGATCTGTCAGCATTGGACTTAGATAGTTCAGTTTCACTTTTCTACGAGCGTGTGCTCACAATTATTGATAGACATGTGCCAAAGATAAAGAAAAAAAATAAACTTTCGGAACCTTGGCTAGACCAAAATCTTAGACATCTAAGAAATCAAAGAAATAAACTTTACAAATTTGTCATAAAAGGCATTAATGTGAGCGAAGAAGTAAAAATCAGATACAATGAGCTGGCTACATTATTCTCTACTGAGTCAAAAAAAGCATATCAACTATACATAAACCTAATAGGAGAAAATATTGTTCAAGAACCCAAAAAATTCTTTGACTACGTTAATGTTAAGCGTAAATCCAACGGTTATCCTACGTCGATGTTTAAAGGTAACATTATCTCTTCAAACCTGCAAGAGATTTGCAATCTTTTTGCAGATCATTTCAAAGAAGTTTTTTGTGTTCCAGGAAACCAAACTTCCAATCCTCCTCACTATCCAAATGCATTACACACGATAAATCATATTTGTCTTACACGTGATGAGATAATCAAAGCAATCCACGACCTCGACCCAGGTAAGGGACCTGGCCCCGACCTCATACCCCCAAGCTTAATAATTCAATGCAAGGACCCACTGATCATGCCTTTGCTCATAATTTTTAATAAATCTTTGCACCAAGGTATTTTTCCCTCTTATTGGAAATCATCTCATCTTACCCCAATTTATAAAAATGGTGACAAAAGATCTGTTGAGAATTATAGAGGTATTGCTATATTATCGGCTATTCCAAAACTTTTTGAAAAGATAATATGTGATAAACTTACAAGCATTATAAATCCTTTACTTAATGAACAGCAGCATGGTTTCCGTAAAGGTAGATCAACCACCACAAATTTAATGATATTGGTATCTGATGTTTTAAGTAAAATGGAAAAAGGACATCAAGTCGATGCAGTCTATACGGACTTTAGCAAAGCCTTTGATCGTGTGGATCATGCTATCTTGGCTTCTAAATTAGAAAAGTTTGGTATCACAGGATCTCTTCTCAACTGGCTAAAGTCATATCTCCAAGGCAGATCACAGCTCGTTAAATTTCAAGGGACCTTATCTAAAGGTCCCTTATCTAAACAAATTTCCGTTACATCCGGAGTACCACAAGGAAGCCACCTTGGTCCTCTTCTCTTCAACATTTTCATCTCAGATTTATCTGACATATTGAATGATATCCATCATTTGATGTATGCGGACGACCTAAAAATGTATCATGTCATTAAATCGGAGCATGATATAAATTTCTTACAGTCGAAGCTCGTATCTCTTGAACATTGGTGCATTCAAAATAATATCTGCCTGAATGTTAGCAAATGCTACATTATTACCTTCTCTCGTAAAAATGTAATAGCAAATAATATATACTCCCTCAACAACAGTGAATTATCTAGAGTAAATCATATCGTAGATCTTGGAGTTATCTTGGATAATAAGTTGCGCTTCAATCTACATTATGATAAAATCTTGTCTAGGGCTAGCAAACAACTTGGGTTCATAAAACGACGTGCAAAAGAGTTCAAAAATGTATGGGTCACTAAGTCATTATTCTGTGCGTTAGTGCGCCCTCTCCTCGTATATGGATGCATTATTTGGAACCCTGCGTTTGAATCACACAAGGAAAGACTAGAATCCATTCAAAAACAATTCTTGCTTTTTGCATTGAGAGACACCTACAATCCCCGTGATTACAGTAACCTGCCACCCTATGAACAAAGACTTAGCCTCCTTAATTTAATGCCCTTATCATCGAGAAGAACATTACTTAGTTCATGTTTCACTTTCGATGTTATTAGTGGAATTACTGACAGCGAATTTATATCAAGCAAGATAAAATTTACTGATCCAATAAGGCGAACGAGGCATACACGGCTGTTAACTGAATATCAGCATCATACCGTCTACGCAGGTAATGAGCCCATCAATAGATGCTGTAGAGAATTCAATAATATTAGCGAGTGTTATTTGCCACCCATGTCCAAGCACACATTTAAACGAAACCTCTCAAAGTATCTTTTCCCATCCTAATACCTTTTTCCCCGTCTTTCTTTTAAACTCACTTGGGAAATTCAAGCGTTATCATTCTGAATTCCTATTGCTCACCCCTACTACCCCTTAACTCACCACCCCACTCTTTTTTAATTAAATATTTTTAGAATGTTAAGATATAAGTATATTTTTATTTTTACTTTCTCTTTTTTTTCTCCTATTTTGACGTGTAATATTAGATCATGTCAATCAGGTGGGCGGATTACGCCCACCTTGAATGACACAATTTTTCACCAAAAAAAGGGAGAAGGAGAGGGAAAAAAAAAAAAAAAAAACACCTAGAATAAGTAAATGCCTTGTTTGGCGAATAAATAAATAAATAAAATATTGTAAAAGCCAAATCGCTTTTTAATTGCATACTTGCAATTAATTTTTTTAATTAATTTGTATCAATTTTGCTTCATTCTTTGATAATAACTGATTTCAGTTCATCCACGTTGGCAAATTGTCTATTATTTTAATACACATGGCGTACAAGAATTCCCCACAAATTTTCGATGGGGTTACAATCGGAAGAGCATGCCAGCCACTCTAATAAATCAATGTTATTGGTCTGAAACCATGATTTAGTCTCTCGATTAACGTGGATTGCCAAATTATCTTGTTGGGAAACTAGTTGTGTCTGCCTGTTTTTTTTCTAAAAATGGAGTCAAATTGCTCTCCAGTACACGAGCTCAGAAAGATGTCTTTAGCCTTGAACTTTCAATTTCAGAAAAAGCACCCACACCATCACATTACCACCACCAAAACTTCCCAGATCAGCTGCGTCAGTTTGCGAAACTACCCATGCCTCAGCGCCATAAAGCAGCACAGGTAGAACGAGCGTCTTGTAGAGTATTAGTTTTATCGTACGAGAGAGGGCTCTGGAACTTAGTTGCTTACTGATCCCGTAGTAGAACCTATTAGCAATTATTGTTCTTTGCTTTATCCCCAGGCTGACTTCGATGTTGTAATTAATGGCGGTGCCAAGGTATACAAACTCTTTGACTACTTCAAAGTTATAGCTACCGGATGAAACATGTGAGTGTAGACGCCGCGCTCCCTTGTTCGTAGACAGCTTTGTTTTACCCTCATTTATCGTCAAACCAACTTTGGCTGATTCCTTTTCGATAGTGGTGAAAATAGCGGTAACATCTCTCCTGGTTCTGCCGACAATATCAATATCATCAGCGTACGCAAGGAGCTGGACACCTTTGTAGAAAATGGTGCCCTTACGATGCACACCGGCCTTTCGAACGATCCCCTCCAGGATGATGTTGAAGAGATCGCAAGACAGTGGATCACCTTGTCTGAAACCTTTTCGATATTGAAGGTTTCGGAGAGGTCATTTCCTACCTTGACGGAGCTGCATGTGTTGCTCAACGTCAGGAATACCGAACTAAGACATTGTTGCGTATAGGCAATCCCTTCTCGGTCTATCGAACGTAGTTTGGTAATCGACAAAGAGATGGTGTGTGTCAATTTGATTTTCGTGGGTTTTTTTCCAGGATTTGTCGTGTCATTTGTTTTTCCAGGTCGAAAGCCACACTGATAAGGTCCAATCAGTGTTTTTGTAATCGGCTTTAATCTTTCACACAGTACGCTTAAGAGAACCTTATATGCGATGGAAATAAGACGGATATCTCGATAGTTGGCGCAGATTGTTGGGTCTCCTTTCTTAAGTATAGGGCAAAGTACGCAGAGATTCCAATCGTCGGGCATTCTTTCCGCTAGCCATATTTTGCTGATGAACTGATGCATGCGCCTTATCAATTCATCGCCGCCGGTTTTAAACAATTCAGCTGACAGGCCATCAGCACCCGCTGCTTTAATGTTTTTGAGTCGTTAGATAGAAACTCGAACCTCTTCATGGCTAGGTGATGGTCCGGGCCATCAAGATTCCATTTTTTCTCATCGGAAAAAATGACATGCAAGTAACAACCCTCAATGGGACCCTTTTTTTAAAACATTATTTAAAAGCTGACTGGTGGCCAATTTGTTCCTATGTTCCTTGCCATTCCTTGCTCGCTCTCTTATGTTTGCTTGTAAGATATGTTTACACTGATGTAGCACTATCCATACCATTGTTCGGGAAACTTCTTCAGCAACAACAATCTGCAACTCGTTTAAAATTTGGGTAATGTTGCTCGCAGCCCGGATTATTTTCCGCTGATTGCGATCACAGAGGATTTTTTTTGGTTGGCCTTAATTTTGAGGATCGTTGAAAAAATTTTTAATCACTCTGTGGATGCGATTAATTTTACGTCCGATTTCCCGAATTCCATAGCCTTCTTTAAAAATTTTTATTTTTCCCTTTTTTTCGCAACTAATTTGATTTGCACGAGGCATTCCGGTCTAAATTTTGTTCGATTGTTAAGGTCTTGTGTTGTGCCTTCTTCTGTAGAAGGGCACGTGTTACTGTACATACCGGCGACCGGATCTTACCGGCTGCGCCAAAAACGTTGTATCCTTTTCTCCAGTAGAAAAAGGACAGCCCCTTAATCGTACAGACTACGCCCGAATAAAGGTTTAAGAACTCGATTCTACTTCCCTATGCACAGAATCCCTATGCACCCTATGGTTTTTTGTGTGTTTTTTTTTTTTCATTAAGGCTCACCAGCCCCGTAGTACTTACTTATATGCCTCTGCACTTCAGTGGAATTGGATCCAGAAAAACCTAATGCGGCTAACTGCAACCAAATGCAAGAAGAATCAATTGGTTAATTATCAAAACGACTGCTCGACTCATTATGATTATCAACTCTCCATGATTCACTCTTTATTTAGCAGAGACCAGATATTTAAAACATATCTTGGCTCGCTCCTTCTTCTGAATTTTATTACATTCTTAAGTTTACCTTATCGATTAATTTGCTATACTTAGCAATTGTCTAATAGTTTTACAATACCTAAATGCTACTCTAACATTTCCTTATTCTTTCGCCGAGATTATATCTGGCTCAATAATTTATCCGGAAAACATTCTAGTGATTAACAAATGTACCAAGGTCGTTTAAGTGCAAACAAAATGCTCGTATTGCATTTTGTTTGCCATACATTCTGTTTCTTTTTCGAAAGACGGAATTCCCTTGTGCAGATTATTACAAAATCATTAATTGCAGCTTTTAACAAAAATGCTATTCATGCATTTTTGTTTGCATACAGTTACAACAATAAAATATTATTAATTCAAAGTGCTGTCAAAGCATTTCGTTCCCGGTGCAGAAGGCACAAACGGTGTCAGTTTATTTCTCACGAAAATAGCAACAACATACTAGCGGCACTGCTTGTTATTTAAGCTGCTCGCTTGTTAAATTAAAGCTGGGCACCGTTTAAATTATGGCACGCGTCATAGCTTAAACGGTTTGCGGATTAACGCTGATACTGCATTTTTATGCAGTTTTGCTTGGACTTGTCATTGAACCTGAATTTAGAAATTTAAGGCTGTTGTATGGCACAAAACGTAGTGACTTCAAGTATGCATTGGATTCTTCGACGTTGTGATTGATTCACAACCTTTGAAAATTGAATACACAATTTCATTAACTTCAAACGCAGCAGAAGGAATAATTGCAATTGGGCATTATAAATATGAAACATCAATAAAAGCGGTGTTTAGCAATAAAAAATGTAAAAAAAAAAAAAAAAAAAAATAGCCATTTCAGCCCTTGAAAGGACTTTGACCGAGCTTCTTATGATCAATTGTGCTGTGTAATGTGAAATGTTTGCACACAAATGATCGAGAACTAGACCTACATGTTTTACGCCGACTCCGAACGGCTTATGTTCTCAAGAAGCTTTACATGGCAGTTTTTACTCTCTGAGGTTTGCCATTATCTGCAGAGAGGTGACGGCCGAACAGAAAAATTAATTCAATTGAAAAAACTTTCTGTGTCGGATGGAGGATTCGAACCTGGGTTCTCTGGCGTAAGAGTCACACACTCTACCCACTACGCCACGGCCGCCACAAATATATAAAACAATGTAATAAAACAATGTACCGTTAAAAAAATAGACTTCGGTTTTGCTCACTATTTTTGTTGTGCATAGATGACGAAATTCGGAAAATATTCTCTTTTGCTTAAAATGGCCGTTACAAAAATATTTAAAATTTTGAGGTGGCGTTATATATATGAAACACACCTTACATCGGGATCATTATATTCCAAAAAAAAATATATTCCAAAGAAATTATACCTCGAATGTATATAATTTTATAAATTATAGAATATAAGGTTGCCATTTTTTATGGAATTTGCAAGATTGCAAGGAATTTGTAAGGACCGCAATCCTTTGAGAAAATATTCGGTTAAATGGATTTTTTCTTTTTATTTTGAAAAGTTGTATAATCCTGAAGAAACATAATCGTATTATACGAAATTAAAAAAAAAATTATGGGGTATTTGATGTGAAGCGTAAAACTTAAAATTTTATCCATTCGAACAAAGTTTTTGGTACGTTAGACCTCATAACTCTCCAAATTGTGTACAAAAATTTGGTCCTGTGCAAAGTCTAGTTTCTTAATTACGAACTTCGTAAAGTCACCTTAAATCTAAATATGACTTTTCAAAAAAGATTTCTCAGTTAAAAAAATAAATATTTTTAAAAACACTTTGTACAGTGATATCTATGGAAAATTGGATTATTTTCATGGTTTCAGACATGGCAAAATTTAACAATAATTTTTTTAACTTAGACATTTTTAAAATTATTTCTTATTCTCTGCAGCAGCTGCTAAAAAATTTTACAAACGATAGCAGCAGCGAATGCAAAAAGTAACAGTACAATGGTGCATATAGCACACAGCACCGCTAGCCAAAATATATGCTGATGTTGTGCCTCTTGCTTGAAAACCTGTTTGAAAGAGACAGCAGCAGCAAGTAGACGAATTTAAAATTCGGTCAGCTTCTGTTGCTATCAATTTGTAAATGTTCAAAAATTAAAGCAGCATAGCAGACACGACTTAGAAATTCGTTCGCTTGCTGTTGCTATCCCTTCGTGAACGTTCAAAAATTAAAGCAGCAAAGGAGACGCAGCTGCGAAAATCGGTCTCTCGGTGTTGCTGTTGGTATTTGTTATTTTCATAGTCGAAAGCAAATGCAAAAAAGAAACTATGAAAATGTTCGCCTATTTTTAAACCCTGATTATAATAAAATAAATTAAATTAAATAAAAAATATTACACAGTGATTTTTATGCAGAACTGGATAATTTTTTCTACAATCTGCGAAATCGTTTTCGAAAGTCATATTTTGACTTTTGACTTTTAAAAATTTAACGAAAATATTGCACACAATAGACATCTGCATGAATACATTTGTTTTGCCTGCTGCAAAGTGTACACTTTCGTACTGTACCACATTTTACAATATCTTTCAAACTTGTGTATAGTACTTTGAAATCAAACACAGGCTGGATTGTGTACACAACTTTCTGATCGTTTGGATAAGTTGCATAGCTTTTTTCCCGCATTTATACGCTCTTGTTGTCAATCATTGTTATTCGCTCTTCTTACTCAAAGGTGCCGTGATTTGTCCTGTTAACTGAAATAGAACAAAAACAAAAATTTTTTGCAGTGACCAAGGTTGATTGATAAGGTTATCGCAGGGCTGATCGCACTCTCTTCTCAGTACCCATAATTGTCAAAACCAGCCAATTTTTCGAATGACTACGAAAGAAAAACGGATGATAAAAGAGTGCACTTGCAGATTTTCTATGAAATGTCAACTTCGATTTGACAATTATGGGTACTCGCTCTCTCCCTTGCGACAACCTTATAAATCAACCTTGGCAGTGACAAAGTAGCTGCATTCCCGTGGTCATTAATCTAAAGCGTGGCTCTATTTTTCGCAATGCAAAAACAAATATTAGAACCAGGTCTTTCCTGGTTCTATTTCTGATCTTAAAATGCTGCCAAGTTTAAAGCACTTCTTTCAAAACTAACATAGTTGGCAAATCTGAATTACTCTTATTCGAGTCTTCGTCTCACTGCTCGCATTCGTATTTTGGCACTTCATCGCCAGTGGAGCCAAATTGTTATAAAGTTGAACTAAAACTGTTCCACTGAGGTTTGATCTGATCCAGTGCCACGGAAATGCAGCTAGTGTCAACAGTGTAGTGGACATACATTTTTAATAGTTTAATTTGGTATACTTGGTGCACTTGGTATACGAGCACAAATACGCGAGCAAATTTCATATCGAAAACTCATCTGTTTTGAGTACAGTATTTGAATGTTTTGCTTTTGTTTTGTCCTGTACTCTCTCGTAGTTTGTTGTTGACAATGATAGAGTGTGTGTATACGCGTTTCAAGCATACGTTTTGAAGAGTCTTTCGAATGTATTCGTGCGGATGCCTAGTATACAAGCTAGGGACCAATAGAGGTGTAAGATAGCCAAAAAGAAAAAAAAATGTAAAGAATACAATTTTTGCTTGCACTCCTCTTCATGTGAAATGCCCTCATATGTATATTCATAATTCATAACTTTAACCGGTGAAGTAATTAAAAAAAATTTTTATTTTTCATTGTTTATTTTTAGTTTGATTTTATAATAAACTGCAAGAAACATTTTCAAAAATTTTATCATATATTTTTATTGGATTAAAAAATTTGAATATTTATTCAGAAGTAAATACATTTTGTATTACCTTTTCTAATTATTTCTCTTTTAAACTTATATTGTTGCGTTTGTGAAATTTCGTTACGGAAATTTTTAATTTTTGTGTTAGTTTTCGCAAATATATTTTTTAAAATATAATCAAAAAATATTCAATTTGGACCATTTCTCAAATAATTATAGGCAAAAATCAAAAATTTAGTTCTCAAAATTAATTAAAAAAAAAAATTAATGTACCCTGATCATATCTCTTTTGGTTATTTTAAAAAAGGCACATTCAAGAATATTTTTAAAAGTAAACGAGTTTACTTGGAAAATTTCCCATATTCTGTTTTTTTAATACTAAAAAATCTTATTATCAAAACCCCTTCATGGAAAATCCTATCTACGGACCTGGTTTTAAGACATTTGATTAAATCCATGAAAAGCGATAACATCGATAAACATTAAGATTATTAAACGAATCGAGACATAATCAAAATTTGATTAATATTTACTTAATAGTTCTATCTTGCAGATGGTAGAATTTCGTAAGTATGTAATTTTTATTTTTCAGGCCGTTATCATTTATTTTATTAGTACTGACTGTTACTCACAAAATGGACAGTCATAGTTTAAAATGAAACTGCCTCAGTTTTTGATAAGCCAAAAGATTATTTTTATTCTTTGTCTTGATATTTATTGATCACACTTTGCAGTGGAAAATCATACTACGAGTAGTCTGAAATTTTTTTAGTTAGTTTGCTAACTAAATAGAAAATATCAGCTGTTTGACTACCTAAAACAATGTACAAGGTGCAGGCCCGTAGCCAGGATTTACCTTAGGGGGGGTTTTAATAAAAAATCTATAAGTAGATACCAGTAATAACTGCAAGAAAGGATATGAAAATTTTTAAGCAAATCCGTTTTCTTTTAAGACTATTTGTGAATATGCCTGTTTTAAAATGACCATGTGTACGGTAAAAATAGGTTAGATTCCTTGCAGTTTATGAAAATCAAAATTAAAACCAGCTATGAAAAATGCAAACATTTTTTAATAAGATCAGCTGGTAAAGCTGTATTCACAACTTTTATGGACATTCCATATAAGCGGGAGAAAAAAAATTGTAGTCTTTAGATTTGGTTTCTTTTTGGCTATCTTACGCTTTTGTTGAACCCCTGCTTGGTACAACTATTTGAACCTGTGTGAACCCTAGTTCGAGTTATCGTTAAGGGCTTAAATATTACTAACTGTTCTCGAAAATGATTTCGACAATTTAAATAAATTCAAAAGAAAATATTTGAAGATCTTTAAAAATTTATCAGTTTCATTTTCTCATGATTCAATTCCAACAACAATTACTATATATATGTTTTTTATTAAAATTTTTTGATTAGAGGAATCGACTCCGATAAAGTCACATTTAAATTTCAGACTATTTTTCAAAAACCGTAATTCGAATACTGGTTTTTGCACAACACCAGGTTTAGGTTTGAACACCTAACCCCCCCTTGTCTACGGGCCTGACAAGGTGCTATCCAACTTAAAGAGATACTTGTCATTAAAGTTACTAATTGATGCAGGGTGCGCCATATTTTATGTCGGTATGTAAACATTGAATAGTTTTGTGGCCAATAAGCAGAGTCTGACAACACTATTTTTTGGTGTCGAATTTTACTGAGCACGGGACGGTGGAAGATAGTTTACAAGCTTTTCAATAACGGATTTTAATAATTTTTGCAAAAGTAAATATCACTATTTTATATGACTTCAAACATAAAATAAGGAGTTCGCCCCTTTTTAGGCTCATCTCGTGAATCACCTACTTTAATGAACTGTTTTCGCTATTTAACAGTGGTTGTTCGATTTTTTTAAGATTGCATTTGTGTGATTGGAATATTCTAGAATGTTCAGGTAAGGCAAGAACCTAAAGGTATGAGGCGAAGAGGCGTGAGAGTGCAACCCTAAAAAGTCAAATATTCATGACTTGTATATTAAAATGAATATTAACATATAATAACAAACGAACTAATGGTTCAATTAACCTTGCATAGTTTAGCACTGCATGGCTTAAAAAGTGTCACATAGAAATCTGGGATTTGAGTGTATCTGGTTATGCACAACATCAGTGGCGAATCTACATACCGGCTGAAAGGGATTTAGCCTCACCCCCCTTGGAGAATTGTATGAGAAAATAATGAAAATAACCCTTAAAACCCGTGTCAGTCGCCCCTTGGGCTACAAAACTGATAAACTCAGTCGCAGCTAAAATAGTACAAAAAAACACGTAAAGCTTTCACATTTTAAGTCCATAACACACATAAGGCATGCATGCATGCATCAAAGCATCTGACGTTTTTGTTAAGCACACGTAAGCTTATGGGATCATCCTTAATGCGTCCATGATTCACACTTTTTTGTATGTGAGTTATTCCATCATTTAACGTGTGTTTAACAGAAACTTCAGATGCTTTGATGCATGCATGCATTCTATATGCAGAGAACTTTACAGAATTATGGGTTTTAACTTGAACAATCTAGCAAGTAACTTCGTTTCAAACTACTAAGGTAACTTGACGCATGTAAATAATAAAAAATTATGAAGAAGAACGCAACTTGTGACATCCGAAGTTTTTTAGAAAGTTATACGTTTTATATAACTCCAATAATTTTTCAATTATTAAAGGTTATATTTTATCGAGCTCAAGGTCAATGTTGCTTTCCGAAGAAAACAACTGAAGGAATAACAACTAACAACAACAATACCCTATATAGAGACAACACATAACTTAAAAAACTTATGAAAGAAGGTCGTAATTAATTTTTTAGAAAACCTTAAAACCTAATGAAAATTAAAAACCTTTAGACGAAGTCATAATTTTACTTACGCCTTTACTTTTATTTATTTGTATTTATAAACCTATTAGTGCAATAACATTTTGTTGGTCTCGAATGGTTTAGGAGATAAAAATCGTGAAAGTTTGAAAATTCAGTGCAAATTTGTAAGTACGTTGTACATTGCAAGTCGCAAAATTTCGACATGATCAAATTTACAAGGAAAGATAGTTCAAAATTATCGTTAAAAATGCATCAGCTTTAACTGTCATAAGTTGAAGTTAAATTATGACAAAATTTGTACATTCATAAAGCGATCATTCTTTATGATAACAATTCATTGAAAATTTTTATTAAAAATCGCAGCGATTTTCAATACAAATTTTTTGCCTGTGGCGCTCATAATTTTTATTATTTTCATAAATAACTTTTGAAAAATTTACTTATTTATCTAAAACGATTTATAAATATTCCTTATCATGAAAATAAATGTGTTTAGTAAATCTTTATATATTTACTTTTTTTAAATCACAAATACTTGGATTTTAAAAATTTTTGCTCTTGGTGCATTGTGAACTTCCCCACTGTCGGTCAGTTCAGTCTTCATGAGACCTCCACGAACAACGGTCTAAGACTGATCGACTTCGCCGCGGCGCGAAACATGGTAGTTAGTAGCACCAGATTTAAGCACCTCGACATCCACAAGGCCACCTGGCTGTCCCCGGATCAAAAAACGCGAAACCAAATTGATCATGTTGTAATCGACGGAAGGCATGCCTCTAGTGTTCTAGATGTGCGTACATTTGGGGGGGTCAACATTGACTCCGATTATTATCTTGTTGCAGCCAAGATCCGCATGCGATTATGCAATGCGAAGAACATACGCACAGGAATGCAACGAGGTCGCTAAGCTGCAATTACAACGGACTGCCGAAGCCTACTCCGCTCAACTCTCGGTTAAGCTCAACCAACCAACCTCTGGACCCGACGACGCCGGCGGACTTTGGGCGCAGATATCCCACTCCATGCGCGCTGCCGCTGAAGAAGTCATTGGTTTCCGGCGCCCGCAACCACGGAACCAATGGTATGATCAGGAGTGTCGCATTGCGACTGCAGTAAAAAACGCCGCATATTAAAAAACGCTGCAGTCAGCTGCAACGCGAGCCGTGCGAGAAAACTACCGCGAAAAGAGGAAGGAAGAGAGGCGCCTTTTCAGACGCAAGAAAAGAGAGCAGGAAAAGCGTGAGCGTAAGGAACTAGAGGTATACCAGGGCAAGAAGGATGCACGAAAATTCTATCAACAGGTTAAGCGTCTAACCCAAGGTTTCAAGCCCGGAGCATCCACTTGTAGAGACGAAAATGGAGATCTGAATACGGATACGCAGTGTGTGCTGAGATTGTGGAGACGGCACTTCTCCAATTTACTTACTGGCGACGATTCGACCAATGCCGCCCATGCAGAGCGCAGCTCAGAGCTACCAATCAACAATGACGGAGTGGAAATACCACCACCTAGCCATAAAGAGGTTCGAGTTGCTATCCAACGACTCAAAAACAATAAAGCAGCGGGTGCTGACGGCCTGTCAGCTGAATTGTTTAAAACCGGCGGCGATGAATTGATAAGGCGCATGCATCAGCAAAATATGGCTAGAAGAAAGCATGCACCGACGATTGGAACCTCAGCGTACTGTGCCCTATACTTAAGAAAGGAGACCCAACAATCTGCGCAAGTTATAGAGGTATCAGTCTTATTTCCATCGCATGTAAGGTTCTCTCAAGCGTTCTGTGTGGAAAATTTAATCCGATTACAAAAACACTGATTGGACCTTATCAGTGTGGCTTTCGACCTGGTAAGTCCACCATAGACCAGATTTTCACGCTACGACAAATCCTGGAGAAAACCCACGAAAATCAAATTAACACACCATCTCTTTGTCGATTTTAAAGCTGCGTTCGATAGCCCGAGAAGGGATTGCCTATACGCAACAATGTCTGAGTTCGGTATACCTGCAAAGTTGATTAGACTTTTCAGAATGACGTTGAGCAACACACGCAGCTCCGTCAAGGTAGGAAATGACCTCTCCGAAACCGTCAATACCGAAAGAGGTTTCAGGCAAGGCGATCCACTGTCTTACGATCTCTTTAACATCATCATGGAGGGGATCGTACGAAAGGCCGGTGTGCATCGTAATGGCACCATTTTCTACAAAGGCGTCCAGCTCCTTGCGTACGCTGATGATATTGATATTGTTGGCAGAACCAAGAGAGATGTTACCGCTGCTTTCGCCGCTATCGAAAAGGAGTCAGCCAAAGTGGGTTTGACGATAAATGAGGGCAAAACAAAGTATATGCTGTCTACAAACAAGGGAGCTCGGCGTTTAGACTCCCATGTTTCATCCGGCAGCTATAACTTTGAAGTAGTCAAGGAGTTCGCTTACCTTGGCACCGCCATTAATACCAAAAACGAAATCGGCCTGGAGATAAAGCGAAGAACAATAATTGCTAATAGGTGCTACTACGGGCTAAGTAAGCAACTAAGTTCCAGAGCCCTCTCTCGATCGACAAAACTAACACTCTACAAGACGCTCGTTCTACCTGTGCTGCTTTATGGCGCTGAGGAATGGGTAGTTTCGCAAACTGACGCAGCAGCTCTGAGGGTGTTCGAGAGAAAAGTTCTTCGCAAAATCTTCGGTCCTGTTCGAGTCGGCGATGACTATCGCATCCGAATGAACCACGAGCTGTATGAGCTCTACGATGACATTGACGTAGTTCGGCGTATAACTGTGCAGCGACTACGCTGGCTGGGTCATGTCCATCGTATGAACGACGAAGCTCCAGCGAAAAAGGTGCTCGAGGCGAGGGTCGCTGGTCAACGACGACGAGGGAGACCATGCCTCCGATGGATGGACCAGGCTGAGGAAGCCCTAACCGCACTTGGTGTATCCGATTGGAGAAGGCGCGCGCAAAGCAGAAGCGCCTGGCGAGAGCTGATGAGGTCGGCTGAAACCCGGACACGGGTTGTTACGACCACCCAAGTAAGTAAGTAAGCATTGTGAACTTCTTCATTACAAAACACTTTCATTTTATTAAAGAATCAAAGTAAAATCGTCAGTGGCACCAACTTTAATAATACAATACTAATTTTAGAACTCTTGTATGATCATTGGAATCGGAATTTTGAAGTTAATATTGAATTTAATCGATCATAGTTTACCCTTTTAGTTTGTAAATACTATTCTTAGAACTACTCTTCTGTATAAAAAATATGGATATTTCGTATGCGAAAAAAGATAACTTCTTCAAACTTTTAGAATTTATATCTCCTAAGCCCTTTGAGACCGGGTTTTTTTTTTTTGCAGCTTAAGATTTATGCTCCATTTCATTACCTATCAAACAAAACAGTATGGTATGGTAAGTATTTTTTGCTTGGTAATGGTTTCGCTTGGGTCTGGAACTCATTGATTTACAAGTTGGCCTTTGAGCCTTGTAATCATACACATTCTCTTAGTAGTTTGATTCTAAACAACTTACAAAAATACTAAAAACCACAAATAATACCATATTTTACATAAATTTTAAAAACATACAAGTATTTTGAATGTAAAAATTGGTTTGGCATTTTTAAAAAATTGCAAAAAAAAAAAACAAAATATATTCAAATTTTTTAAATACTATCGACGTGCAAAGTACCAAATTTTTACAAATATGTGAAAAACGTCTTATTTGACAAGGAATCACCGATAAACATATGGAATTTTGGAATTTTTTTAATTTTGGTTTTTTTTCAATCTTAGCCTCCCCCTCTGGCGAATCGTAGATCCGCCACTGCACAACATAACAACGCATGGCAATGCTCAGATAAAGAAAATCATCTCTAAAGACATAGATGAACACAGAATTTCTGTTTCGTTTTGATATTTGAGCATGCTTCATGTTTTTAACAATTGATGTTCATTGAAATTGCTGCTAAAAATTGTGGAAAGCAATAAGTTTGTGAAAATAAAATAGTTTCACAATAATTAAAATTATTTTTGTTATTTGTTTGCCCATGTGCTATGATTAATTATGTTTTGCATAATCACCCTTTATTTTGCCATGTGCTAGCCGCTCATCTACTTTCCATGCATTGCCAAGCTATGCGAGGCCAATTGGACCATAAGCATTTATTTTTAAGTATTTAAAAAATTATAAAATTAAGGAGTGACATGACATTGGCAGTTTTTTAAATTTAATAATTTTGTATTTTAGTAAATATTCTTTAGATTCTAAGAAAAAAAATTTCATGAAAAAATTCCTACGGGTTCAAAAGTTACAGCCGGATTAGTGACAGCGCATTTTTATTAATTTTTGCGCTACCTACGTACGGCAGCTGGTATATACTTGTTTTATTTGCTACCTGACTTTTGGTGGTTGTTATTTCGTACCTACTTGAAGGGTGAAGGGTTAAGCCCGAATTGCTAAACGATTGCAAAAAACTATAAGAAACAGCACAACACAAGATAACGAAGGCATACAGTACAAAGCAGGCATGGCAGATTGAAGGTAACCTTTTTTTTCTTTGTTCACAAACTTTGAACGCGTTTATCTCGAAACCATGTTTTTCGTACTGGTTGCGGCACGAGCGGGTTAATTTTTTGACGAAATTTTTTTTTTTTGTAGTTTTTTAAACTTGATTCGCTATCGTATGACACGAGCTTTTTGAAGCGAAGCTTTTTACTCCTCGTTCTGTGATTTGCTTCGAGTGAAATCTGAAAAATTTTCGACAGATTTTTTCTTGGAAATTTTATGGTTTCTTTGTTGCTAGCGCTTATTACAAGAAAATTTAATACTTTAATATTAAATACTAAAAATATTTTTTGGTTCGCCCGTGGGAATCGAACCAGCGTAATCTTGGATGAGAGTCGAATACACTATCCACCAGGCCACAAAGACTTGTAAGGAACAGTTGTTAATTCAATCCTAATTATAATAGAAGCTATGCTGCAGTAGATCGTCACCATCTGTCAATAGATATAGGATTGTGTATTTGCTATGCTACAACTAAAACATGCTTTTATTTGCCAAAAGGTGTCTCCAGCATCGGTGTGTTTGCATTGCGAATGCGTTTGTTTTGTTGTTGGTACGATGAATTAGCAATGCCCACAAGTGCGTTTTTAAGTATCAAAAAAATAGATGATATCAATAAATATGGATTTAACACACGCATACATGACATCGGCAAGGTATCTAAAGTGTTTGCTAAATTTTGTTTCGTGTGCGTTCTTTAAAATATATTTTTGAAGCGAAGCTTTTTACTCCTCGTTCTGTGATTTGCTTGGAGTGAAATCTGAAAAATTTTCGATAGATTTTTTCGCGAGGTAGTACGCTGTTGAAGGAAAAAATGTGTTCAGTGCAGCCAAGTTCACAACCATGTGTGGAGAGTTAAAATGGAGAGTCGCTGGCATTATATGCCCGTATATGTAATTGGCGTGGAAATTTGACATTCAACAATAAAAAAATAAGCAGTAAATATGTTTTCTGTATATCTGTAATTTATTTTGTTATTTTAAATTTTTGAATTTAAAAGTTAATTTATTAAAAAGAAGAAATTATTAAGCTATCAAATACATGTAACTGAGAAAAAGCTTCGCTTCTCTCGTGTGTCCAACGACGCACCTGTGTTTTTTTTTAAATTTTTTTCGATTTTTTATGAATTTTTAAAGACAATATTTTTTTCGAAAAACACACTTTTTTTGAAGCGATGCTTTTTACTCCTCGTTCTGTGATTTGCTTGAAGTGGAATCTGAAAAATTTTCGATAGATTTTTTCGCTAGGTAGTACGCTGTTGAAGGAAAAAATTTGTTCAGTACAATATTTTTTTCGAAAACCACACTTTCAAATTTGAAACATCACCAAAAATTGGAAAAAAATTTAAAAAAAGCTCGTGTCATACGATAACCAATTTTGTTAAGATTTAAAAAAGTCATTTTTTCCAGATCGGCCAATTTTTGCAACTCCCAGCGCTGCAACTACGAGGCCCCGTTTTTTTCTCTGCCGCCAGTTTGGAGCTCTTTAAAACCATGTTAGAGTGAAAAATATAATTTTTTGAATTTTTTTCTTGTAATTTGTTCAATTCTCTACAATAAAAAAAATTTTGGAAAAATTTTTGTTTTTGACTAAGTTATGAATTTTTGAAACAAGGTCTGTTTTCTCTGCCGCGAATGTCATGTCCCGCCTTAAAGGAGTTTGTGAAAATTTATTGAAACAAAAACATTAAAAAAAATATTTCAAAAATGATAAAAATTTTTTTTTTTAATAAAACAATTGTTTGCACCAAATACAAAATGCAAGACTTAAGAAAGTACAGAGACGTTTTACTTGGTTTGTAATTGGTAAACTAAACTGGGATTTTGTGATAAATTATTCATCTAGATGTGTTCTTCTTGGACTTTTTAGAATCTATTCCCCTGAAAGACATTTTATACAAAGAGATTTTTTCAAATTCCGTACCAGAGATCTGCAACAAGTAACTTGAAAATCAAGTTACTTGAAAAAAAGCAAGTTTCGACTTGACTTGTAGAATCTTGATTTGTTTCTACCCTACATGCCTCATCTTGCTTCTGAAAAAGGAATCATAAGTCTGACTAGAGTCTATTTTGTTTCTTGAAAAAAAACAAAACATTTTTTTAAACATCAATGTATATTTCACCAAATTTGAAAATTTAAAACTCTAAACAAAGTTCTTCTTATAAAAACCATCACCTCAATATCACTATTTTTTACTCTCCTCCAAATGTATCGCCGGCCTTAAGAGATAGCAAATAGCAATACGTATAAAATAAGCCCGGTATGACGGGGTCTATCCTGGCACCAGTATTTTTTAAATAAAATGCACTGGTTATAATTAATTTCCGCGACAAGTGCAAAATTTTATGTTAATAATAATAAAAATCCTTAAAAAATACTGGTGCAAGGATAGACCCCGTCATACCCGGCTTAATGCACTTTTAAGTTTGATGGCTTATTATATTGTTAGTTTAGAAAGTCATATAATTTACACATTCGAGGTAATTAAAGAGATTTGTAGTAAAAGTTATACTCTTATGATACAAAAACTCAAACGCTATGAAATTAGCTGTAATGTGTCAAATTCAAAAATTTAAAAAATAAATTTAATAAAAGCATACATATGTATTGCTTGACATTTTAGAAGAAAAAAATCACATTTTTGTTCAATAGCTTGCTTATGTTGGTGCTGCTGAAATCACGAACGATTCAGAGCGAAAGAGCATTTAAAGACGAGACTTCCTTATTAATTATAAGATCAAAAAGACATTGCTCATGTCTTCTATAGTTGGAGCGAAAAACCGGTTTATGTTCGTAAAAGCTGCTGGAAAAATGCCACTCTCAAACTTTTAGATTTTTATTTGGAACCTCTCCATTGTAGATCACTCTACAGTTGAAGCGATAAGCCAGTTTCTGTGCGTAAAAGCGTCTCGAAAAAAGTCAGTCTCAAGCTGTTATTTTTTAAATTAAATTAAGTGCTTATTGCACAATCATGATAAACCTTATGATTTTGTAAATCAATACTTTTTGTGCGTTTAAATCAATTACACAGTGTGACAGTGTGAACAAAAAAATGTTTATTACAAGAATCATTTGTAGAAATTCTCAAAGATGAATCTTTTCCGAGTTCAATGCACCTAGTGTGACCTTTCAATATCATCACGATTTTTTTTTAATTGGTTTTTAATAATTATGTATTCGAATTTTGTTGCGCCGACATTCAATGGCAGTCATTTACCATATCGGAAATGGAAAACAAAATCCACTTATATTCAGTAAAATGTATGGTAGATTAAGACTGTATAAAAAGAAATCCGAAAAAGAGCCAAACAGAGCGTGAAGCGAAGCCAGTTCTTGTAGTTTTTGTAAATTCTCCAAAAAATACGTGTTTCTTTTAATTTTATTTAAATAATGTACTATGGAGGACATTTGTTTTTCACGGAACTAACCAGCACAACAAAAGACTTTTTTAATTGAATCCAATAACATTTTTGACATCGGTTGAGAATTCACTAAATGGCAGCAATTTAACGTTTTTTTTTTTTTCATCATAAAACACTGTAACAAATTTAAATATAAACTGCATCAAGATTTCTTTCTAAGATTCACAACTTAACTCATATCTTTTTAACTTATAAAGCTAAAAAGCTTAAAAAACTCCACTGTGCGCACCACCACAATGAATACAACTCCACACCTCAGCTGAAAGCGCTTCGTTTAACACAATGCTAACGTATCCCACTATACGCGCAGCCCTAAAGTCTAATAACAAACAAAAAAATCTGCCGGAAACCAAAACACAACAAAAAACAAAGCAAAATAATACCACATCCAACATAAACTTCAATCCAATGCATTTAAGTACAACTGTTTTCTCAACTCGAAAAACGAAGTTTGCACTGATGACGCGAACTTAATTCCACGAACTTCGTAAACAGACTTGAAAATAAACAATTAGTAGGCAAAATAATTACTTTTTGTCTATATTCCAAGTTTCTTCATTTTAAGTTTCTACATTTCAAGTTTCCTACATTTGGCGACTTGATTTTTGCTTTGACTTGATTCACGCAAACTTCTTGTTTGCCTGCATCAACTTGCAGGGAGTTGAAAAATTAAAGAAACTTGAAACAGCAAATGAATCCAATAATGCAGATCTCTGTTCCGTACCATAGAACTAACTATGGCCGAAGTGATTCGATCTATAAGCTCATCGTTTAATTCTGCATTTGCTCGAATAGATTTCACACAGATTTATTTTTTAAGATATGTTTGTTTTTGGTGTCATTGAAAAGAAAATTGAATAAATTACAAAATTGATCCTAAAAAAAAAATTTCATTTATTACGCGAAATTCTGAGAAATTTGCACTCAAAATTGAAATTTGGTAGTTTCAATCGATTGATTTCATCTTCACAAGAGCACAGCTCGGTAACGGTTAAGTTGGTGGGGTTTGTTGATATGCCGTTAGAAAGGTGATTTTATTGCCTTTATAATGAGCTATCAAAATAAGTTTTATGTAAGTTAGTTTTTCTGCTAGAAACAATAACGTAAACCAAAGTCGTGAAATATTAATTCACAATTTAGCTCCTAAGAATGTGAAAATATACCCTTTCACCCCACCCTTCCCCTCCCATACGATTTTTGCTCAGCTCGACATAACCTTTCAGCTCCCTAAATAGTTGCACTCAATTGCGGGACACCCTGATTAACTACTCTCATAAGACATTATTTCATAAATTAATTTTTTTTGCCTTAATCAATTTTACTCTTGGGGATTTATTTCATTATGAATTTTTAAAAAATTCAATAAATCCAAAAAAAAAAAAGTGGAAAAAATATCTCAATTATTCGTGTTGTTGTTTTGTATAAAAATGCTTGGGACCTTATTTCATTTGCAGTTTGGAGCCTTATTTCCTGGGGCTTTATTTGGTAGAGCCATGTCAAACATTTTGTTGATAGTAAATAAATAAAAAAATGTGTTTAAAAACTATATATGAGTTTTAGAATTCATAATTTTAGTATGACTGTCCAGGTTAAAAGCTTAAGAGAATTTTTTTTTTACTTTTCTAGTCAAGGATAAAGCTTTGCTTAAATTCATGTACAAAAAAAACTGCAACTGAAATAACTGCAATTCCAAATTACCGTTTGTTAACGTCATTTGTTAAAGTGATGGCGGCCGTGGCATACTGTTTAAGGTGTGTGGCTTGTATGCGATAGAACCAAGCAGTAGCGCAATCAAATGGGGATTTTAGGGTTTAAACAACCCAAAATTATCGCAGCAAAAAGAGAAATAGGACACAATTAAAGCGACTCACACTAAAAGTAATTTCAAGTAATTATCAAAAGAATGAAAACCCGAAATATAAATTTCATATCTATTGTCGTTGAACCGTAATCTCTTTAACTATCCAGGTTTTATTCGTTCAGAATACATGTGTTTGAATTTTTTTAGTTGTAATTCTGACCACTTGGGGTATTGTTGACAATTCTTCGATTTGAGCATGATGTGAGAAACAAGGTGGTAGCGTATTTTCTCATTCTACTTGGTAACGTATCTCTCTTACCAAAAATGTCCAAAAATGTCTGTCAAAAACAGGTGATGGTTAATTTTAACAATATACGAGTATTTAACATAAAAGTGCATAAACTATGGAAAACAACACTGCAATGGCGCCACCCACTGAATGACCAACTTGGGTGAAAGTGCTTTTAGTTCCCTAGATAGAGCTGTGGTTGAAGTACTAATACTTGTTTATTAAATTACCACACATTCAATTTGTATGAATAATACACAATAATATTGTATAGAATTTATTTATTATACTCCAAGCATAAAGCCAACATAATAAAAATTTTTGAGCGCAACAAGTCTTTGCAGAATTAGTGTAGTCAATTTTTTTGAACCTTTGCTTTGTGCAAAGAAGTAGAAAAACATTGCATTTTAAATTGAAACGCACGCAACTGCAATTCCGCTTTGGTTTTGGCAGAAATTGTGTCTATTAGATTTTCAAAGTTAATTGACTGCATGAGTCACAGAAGATTACTGATGAGTTGGTGTAGCGACCAACGAAACAGCTGTCTAGTTTTGTGACTCAGTCGTCACAAACCAATTAAAACTTTAATAAATTAATGCTGATATCAAATATCGGCTAACCTTCATCATGAATAAAGCGATCGGCATGCAGAAACAGATAGTAAAATAAAACGCAGCACAAATTGCTTTAAGCATCCACCTAACTCAATTCATGATATCAGGGGCCTTACTCTGTAATGCGATTCGAAAAGCAATCCGATTCGAAAACCAAATGCGATCCGAATTCAAAATCGCACTCTGTAACTCTTTCGCTTCAGTGGGAGTGTTGCTTGCTTTAAATTCCCGCAAATGTGTCCAAAATTTGGCATCACTTTTTATAAAACGTCAAAAAAATTGTCAATTGGGTTAGCAATGTCAACAAAAGTAAACAAGTGAAAATTGTAAAAAAACAGCCGAAAGCAAAAAAAAATATAAGATAATAGTTTCACTTTTTAATTAAAAAATGGATTCAGTGGCTTTATGGATTAATGGTGATGACGAGCATGAAGAAAGGTTACAGCGCCGATTCATTAGGGATCACTCAAATGTAATGGCTATCAGTGATAAGAGGTAAGAAACAAGAATATTGCCGTCCGCCTTACGTTCACCTAATAATCATTGCCTTTTTATGTTATAGTTTTGTGAAAAATTTTCGGCTTAATAAAGAAGCCTTTATGTACGTTTTGCAGAGCATCACAAGTGATTTAAAAGTTGCTCAGAGGTCTACCGCAACTCCACCTATAATCAAACTTGCAGCGACCTTAAAATTTCTTGCTCAGGGTGGGTACCAACACCAAATTGGCCAGGACCGCTTTGTTGGCTTAGCACAACAGACTATGTCTAGTTGCCTTTTTGAGGTCTGCACAGCAATTGAAAGGAAGCGTTGCCCCAAACATATTTCATTTAAAATGTCTGAGATGGAGAAAAGGGAAGCAAAAGTATTTTTTCATGAAAAGTCCAACATCCCGGGAATAATTGGAGCGGTAGATGGTACCCACATCCAAATAATAAGGCCGTCAAGGAACGAGCACTTATATTTTAATAGAAAACTGAAGCATAGTATAAATGCTATGGTTGTAAGTAATATACGGTTAAATTATGTTCATTGTTTCGAAATTGATTTTTAATTATTTTAGATCTGCGATCACAAATTGAAAATAATGTCAGTCAATGGCCGGTTTGGAGGCTCATCTCACGATTCACACGTATGGAATCTTTGTAGACAAAGGCAATATTTAAAGGAAAAATATGAAAATGGCCAAAGGGGAACGTGGATTCTTGGCAAGTATATTTTCTAAAGTCAAATTTTAATTTGTAAGGTTTGAAGAAAAATTTAAAGTAACAGATAAACGCGAAGTAAAATTTTATTACTAACACCATTACTATACCAACAAACAAATGATAATAAATAACAAAGGACTTTAAATGTATACAAAACAAATTAACTGAAACATGCAATTTCTTTTTTCATTCTTGGTGCTTCTGGATATCCTTTGGAGCCTTGGATATTAACACCATACAGGAATGTCGAAGAAAATTCAGCAGAAGCATTATTCAATGACAAGTTTTCAAAAGCAAGGTCAATAATTGAAAGAGTCTTCGGAATATTGAAAGGAAGATTTCGTTGCCTACTGTCTGCAAGGGAACTGCACTACGCTCCCGAAAAAGCTGCTCAAATTTTGAACGTTTGTTGTGCGCTGCATAACATTTGCCTGATATACAATGTTGACATACCTACAGACTTGCCGATCATAGAAGAAGATGAAGAGACTCCTTTTAATGAAAATTTAGCTGAAAATGTTAATTTAACAAATATTGCAAAACGTATAAGAGATGAAATAAAAAACAACATTATAGAGTAGATTTATTATGTACTTCCGATTTATTTTAAAAATAAACATATTACATTTGAACATTAATAAAAAAAAAAGAATTAAATAGATAACAAATATTTTTTGCATTCATTTATATATATGAGATCATTTATTACATAACAAAATTTTCAGGCTATATTCCAACCTTTTGAGATCATTTATTAAAAAATATTATTATCATAAAAGAATATACTATTCTATTCTTTTAGCTTCAATGTCAAGCATTTGTTGCTTAATTTCGAGCTTTGTGAGTAGCATTTTTCGTTTTTCGTGATTGTTATTTTTTTTATATTCGAACTTTTCCTTCGCAAGCTTGTGTTTTTTTTTCTTGAATTCTGCTTAAATCTTTTAAATTATTACGAATTTCTTTAAGGACCTTGATAGATTTTAAGGAAATAGATTTTAAAGCCTTACAACTTAAAGTTAATTATTTAGTCCTATAGTACCTTTATAGAATTCTCCTGATATTTAATTTGATTATCCACCTGCTTCTGCAAGAGATTTTCTTTGCTTCTCGAAGCCGATCTGAAGCGCACACTCTGTGGTGTACACATGTTAGTAGTCGTGCGCTCAGGAGAAACGCTGCTGGCCCTGCCCTCCGTTTCTTCGCCATGTTCAGTCACCGGCAACTGTGAGCTGCAACCTCCATCGAGAACGCCGAATTCCATTGCGCTCATTCCACTGACGGCTTCGTTCATGCAGAGCAATTGGCTGACTTGCTCCTCCAAAGCATTGAGCGTGCACCATCTTGAAGGGCCACCACCTGTGTCTGAGATGGATGTTTTGTTGCGCCGTAGTTTGTTTCTGAGGTGATTTTTGTAGTCCGCCCAAACCTATGAATATTAGCTTTTATTGTTGTGGTAAATTTTAAAAAAATTTGTAGAATTCTTACTTTTTTCCATCCAGTAACATCGCGCGATGGTGGCCCAGCAGCATTAAGCTCGTTGACCAACCTCTTCCACAAATTGGCTGCACGTGTTCTTGCAGTTGCCGTCTTCAATTGGCCATTGGCCAAGTCCGGATGCTCCTTGAAAAAATCCACCATCGCTTCAAATTGCCGCGCCTTTGTGTTCATATTTTTGCATGCTTCCCTGTTTCGAAAAATTAATGGTTGAAAAACAATAAAACATATTTTTTTTCAATAAAAACTTACATTTTAATTTATTTTATTCTTCTGCGCAAGCCAACTAGCTGTCGAATAAAATTTCCGAAAATCGAGTGACTTTGACAATCGCATTCGCGTTGCCAAGTGCCACAAATACGAAAAGCGAAAAGGGATAAATTGAAATGCGAAACACGGAAATTTAAATGCGAATGTCAAATTACTGAGTACTATTTGTTCGAATTCGAGCAATTTCACTTTCGAATCGCATTACAGAGTAAGGCCCCAGGCATGATCCAATTACGACAAACAGAAGCACTTCAGAGCGCGTGCTTAAGTTATAGCAGCAATTAGGAATATGCTGGCTTAACTTAATAAAGCCACACAGGTAAACGACGCTATGCGCCTGATACCTGAGTCGCGTTACTGTTTGACGAAATTGGGAAATGTCGTACAAGCAGTGAACTCGATATTTGATTTACTTTATTTCATGCAGCTGTTGGTCGCTATTTTGTGAGCAACTGAAAATGCAAAATTGACAAAGCTCAGTAAACAATGTATGTATGTACGTATGTTTGTATGCGGATATAATTTAACTAGGAAGGTTAACAATTAAGATTACACAGTGAACACGAAAAAAATAACCACATACGGACTCCACTACGTGATAAAAGACCAAAAAAAAAGATCCAACCTGTGTCGCAGTTTTGCCCAAAGTCCTCCAGGTGTTTTTTTATGGAAAAAAGTGATAATTTTCTCAAGCTCATATCTTGCAAAACGTTCCGAATTTTGATTTACTCTCTGAGGCAAAGTTGTACCTCTTGTCATAAAGAACAAAAATTGTTAACATATAAAATAAAAAACTTCATCTTCAAGGTCAAAATCGCAAAAATCTTTAAAAATGAGCGAAAAATGGCAAAAATGCGTTTTTATTTTCCGCTTTTACGAACAAATTTACTTTATGAAAAATGCGCCAATTTTCTTTGGCCTGGTAGGGCTTACAGCACTGATTAAAACCCCAAAGTTTTTTTAAGGAGGCCGATCCAACTTCTTGAGATATAGGCCTTTATAGCTTGAGTATATAATCGCTTATATCTTACCCATTTCTTATCCGATCTGGTTGAGATGGGTATCATTGAGAAGACCTTTGAAAACGCTATAAATCTGTATATAAATATGTTAATTTTTATTAACTCATTGGGGCAAATTAAAAATAAAAATTTTTTAACTTCACTTTTTTAATAAAAGTCTGGTTTTCTCAAAAAATAGCCCTAGTAAACTTATTTCTTCCAAGACTCAGTAAAAGACAACACTTCAAGCTTTTTTTTAAGGTAGAATACTCCGCATTAACCCATCTAAGACCGGAGTTAGTGAGATTTTTCTAACAAAAGTACTTTCTGAGAGCCAAAATTTCGCTTAAAAACAATTGAAGTGTAAGAAAATAAGCGATTTCTTAAAAAAAATGTTGTTTTCAAAACTTTGAACGTAAATAACTGTCAGTCAGGAGGCTGACTGTGTGAGTGCACTGTACCTTCACTGATAGTAAGTGCATTCTAATAAAAATTTTCAAGCTGGTGGGTGAGTTCCCGTGCCCAAACTATCTGCTAGCAAACTAGCAAGCATCTGCATTGAATTCACATAAAAACAACCCAAAATATAAAAAAAAATACCTGGAAACACATTGTAGCTCTTGTCATAAAGATGAAATTGTGAACATATAAAATCAAAAAAAACTTGTATCAAAAAACTACCTGAAGCAAACATCTGCATTGAGTTCACATTGTAGCTCTTGTCATGTTTAATGTCTTGTATGTTTAATTAACGCTCAAAAATTAAATATGCCTGGCCAGAACCATGTGTTTGTAAAAGGGTTAACACCGTTTAGGTAGCACTTAGGTATCACGCGATCACGCACCGACCGCAGCAGCACAGGCAATGCAGTAAGCTCAGCACACGCAACAAGGGACGCAGCACACAATATAAAAGCGACACGACGCTCACATCGAGGCATTACACAGCGCGACGTCAACGAGAGCTCAGCGGTGAAAGTGAAAAAGTGAAAGTAAAAAAAGTGAAAATGCTACAGCATAATTCGCAAACAACATTGGCAACTGACAGTTTCAATATGCAGTGTGAAAATATTGATTTATTTTGCTACGTTTGCGTTCATCAAATCAGAAAAAAAAGTTCTACAAAATTTCAAAAGGAAAAGAATCTTTTAACTAGTGAATTCAAGAGTTTTTCGACGAAGAAGACTTGACCGGTAAAAATTACACACCTAATACAGTGTGTCGCCAACGTTATAACTATCTCATGGCATGGTTGAGTGGAGGCAAACATACGAGTAGTATGAAGTATTGTAAGCCGGTAAACTGGATTAATCTCCCAGGTGATCATGTTGAAACCAGTTGTTATGCATGCGTAAATTACACATGTGGTCTAAATCGATATGCTGAGAGGAACAAAACTTATAAAGCAACTGTAACAGCCACACTACCAGTGCTTGCACCTGAAAATTTTGTATCACCAAGGCCGCCAACTCCAGATCGTAGTACAGAATGTACAGGAATGACTAGAGCAAGTGGTGTTACTTATGAAGATCCATGTGATACCGATTATGAGCCCCAACAGGGAAAAGATGACCACAACTAATAACACAAATGGAAATGGATTTTATTGTGGCCATATTGGGACTATCGCAGCGACTTGCCATATTTTTGACAGCGTTTTTAAAGCAAAGAAAACTCACACATGGTAATGTGAACTCTACGGCGTACCGCAAACGGCAAGCTGAATTTCAGAGCCTCTACATTCTAAATGATGACAATTCGTTCGCTTACTGCAACGATGTAAAAGCTTTGGTGGTAAAAATGGGAATGAACTACATCGCTTGAGTGGAGATTATTTATTCATGGTTCTGTTTCAAGCTTGAAAGCAGTGTTGTTGCATGTGTTGGTGAATTATTTACAACATTTGTGTTTTAGCATTAAAATAGTACAATTTCAGTGCGAAATGTTTGAAAGCAGGAATGAAACCCGCTTAACAGCAATACTCAACCATATTCAACGATGATACTTTTTCGGATAAAGTACTAAAAGTAGCAGAAAGTATGCTAATGTTTATATGTTATTCATATGTAAGGGATCATATGACCGTCCGTATAACATACTTTGGGCACAGAGCTCATCAAACGAAAAAAGAGCGCAAAAAGTGACGTGACCAGGGATCATTTGACCGTCAGCATAACATCACCCTTAGGGCTATGTTATGCTGGCGGTCATGGGCATGCATTGTTGTTGTTAAACAATGTTAATATAAATTGTGTTGTGTTGTTGTTAATATAAATTGAAAAATTGAGAGCGAGAGAGAATAAATTTTGCCCACCACGGTCACGTTGACGGAAAAAATTTGTTCATGGTGTAAGAAAACCAGGTGAAAGCGTTTTTTCACCTCTCTCACAAAAATTTTACCCGCATCTGTCAAAAACAGTAGAAATAATTGGCTGCGTTCAGCAGGTACAACAATGTTTCAATCATTGGCTGCCTTCAGCGGAAAATTTGCTACGTAGCTGTTGAACAACTTTCGGGCTGAATGGTATGTTGCATGAAGTGCTCGCACAACACGTTCCCTGAGCGGTCACCATCTTAGGTAGCGAAAATATTTTATGCTATTGCAGTTGAGCGGCTTACGCTTACTTTATTTTGACAGATAAATATACCAAATTAATTGCTTAGTAGTACTTTTAATTAAAACTATTTGTTTGAAACGTGTGCACACAGAACATAAAAAAAAATAAATTTAAACAAAAAGCATTTATTGTCGAACAGCTGTTTGCCTTTTGACGTTTCGAAAAAAAAATAGTTCAGCAGAAGTATCAAGGTTGATTTATAAGGTTGTCGCAAGGGAGAGAGCGAGTACCCATAATTGTCAAATCGAAGTTGACAGCTCATAGAAAATCTGCAAGTGCTCTCTATTATCATCCGTTTTTCTTTCGTAGTCTTTCGCAAAATTGGCTGGTTTTGACAATTATGGGTACTGAGAAGAGAGTGTGATCAGCCCTGCGACAACCTTATAAATCAACCTTGGAAAGTATCACTTTATGCATGGCAGAATTATAAGGTAGGGCCGGTTGGCTCAGTGTCCTCACGCGTCAACGAATAGTGGATAATGAAAAGGTTGGTAAGTCGTTAAAACGACGAATTTACAAGGAATTGCAAATTAAGAAAAATTTTTATGTTTCCAAGTTGCAAGTAGTGCGGTCGTGTATTAAATTTTTGACAGTTTGAGTGAAAATATTATTAAAACTGTGTAATAACAACTTTAAAATGTGTTAAATTTATTTAATAACAAATTCAACACCAACACATACTTACTGCTTATATGTTTATTGTTTAATGTCAATTTTCCGCGATGATTGTGAACTTGGCAGCACTAAACTTTTTTTCATCAACAGCGTACTGCCTTGCTAAAAAAACTCCTCTGCCTGTCAAGAATTCCTCCTTCGCTTCAAGAAGAACTCCTTCGCTGTCAAGAATCTTAATGTACTTCTAATGGGAAATTTGTTTTCGTTTCTACCATGAAGCAACTAACAAGGTGGTAGTGGCAGCAGGCTATTTTCAAGCAGGCTATATTCACCTATAGCAAAGCAGCTATATTCACACACAGCAGGATATATTGGATTTTATTTTTTTTCCATTTTGACAACCTATAATCGCGAAAAGAACTGTCACTACCACCTTGTTAGTTGCATTATGAGTTTCTACAGCATACTAAGCTTAAGTATTTGTTGGTGTTGAATTTGTGTTGAATTTTGAAACAGCATACTAAATTTATTTGGTTACAGTTTGCATAATCAATATTTTTTTTGACATGTGCCAGCCGGTTATATACGTTGCATGCGCTGCCAAGCTATGCGAGGCTAATTGGACCATAAGAGCAATTTTTTATAGTATGAAATAAAAAAGGAGGAGAAAAATTAATGAAATTTATTAAATGTCAAAAATTGAACGCCATTCAATTGAATGGCATTGAATTGAACTTCACTGCCGTCTGACTCACTAGCATTCAAAATGTGGAAGAGAGTAGAAATAGTTCATCGAATGCCGTTCAAACGATCATCGTCTGACCTCAGCCTTACTGCTCGCAATCGTATTTTGACACTTCATCGCGAGTGGTGCCAAATTGTAATAAAGATGAACTAAAACTGTTCCACTGAGATTTGATCTGATCCAGTGACACGGGAATGCAGCTATAGGCCCAACCAAAATAGACGAAACGAGATGATTGTAACTTGCCGACCGTCTGACGAGTTGAGACGCTAGCAGTTCGGTTCTTACGGAACAAAACGTATGGACAAGCTGTTTCGCTCAGCTTCGTTAAATTACGTTTGTTCATTTTGGGCAGCAACATTGAATTGCATTAAAGCGAACATTTTGGAATTCTTTGTTTGTTTGTTAACGTTATCATACTTTCATATGCAAATATTGCTCCCAAAAGTTGCAATTCACTACTGTGAGGTGAAGAAGTTGAATGGTAAGATGTTGCTTGCCCTGGCTGAGGTTTTTACCAGGAACCATTAGTGCAAAAATCGGACTCACTAACCACTACAAAATAGTCGCTATAGTTACGTTTTTTTATATATTTTTTTATATATATAATATAATTTTATATATTATATTTATATATATAATATATATATTTTTTTATATAATATATATAACCCTTCAAATTATAAAATCCTCCCAAAAAAAAAAAAAAAAACACAGGTAAGTCGTTGGACACACGAAAGAAGCGAAGCTTTTCGCAGTTACATAGTTTTGATAGCTTAATAATTTTTTTTTTCTTTTAAATAAATTAAGTTTTAAGTTCAAAAATTTAAAATAACATAAAATAAATTATATATTAAAATTTATATTAAATTAATAAATTAATTAATAAATTAAATAAATTATATATTAAAAATACATATATACAGAAAACATATTTACTGCTTATTTTTTTTTTTTTTTTGTTTAATGTCAAATTTCCAACCCAATTACATATATGGGCATATAATGCCAGCGACTCTCCATTTTAACTCTCCACACATGGTTGTGAACTTCGCTGCACTGAACAAATTTTTTCCTTCAACAGCGTACTACCTAGCGAAAAAATCTGTCGAAAATTTTTCAGATTTCACTCCAAGCAAATCTCAGAGCGAGGAGTAAAAAGCTTCGCTTCAAAAATTCTGGTTGCTCCCCTGGAACCCAGGTTCGAACCCCATCTGACACAGAAAGTTTTTCAATTGAACCAATTTTTCTATCCGGCCGTCACCTCTCTGCAGACAATGACAAACCTCAAAGAGTAAACAACTGCAATGAAAAACTTCTTGAGAACATGAGCCGTTCGGAGTCGGCATAAAGCTTGTATGTCCAGTTCTCGATCATTTGTGTTCAAATTTTTCACAACACGCGCAACACAATTGATCATAAGAAGCTCGGTCAAAGTCTTTTCAAGGATCGTTTCGTTTTTTTATTTTTTTTTTTTTGTAAATGTGATAAAATTCAAACCTTTTATTTATTTATTTTAATTCATTTTATAGGCTAAGGCCCTTACAGAATACTTAGAACAATACTTAAAACTCGTACGATTTTGAGTGCTGTAATATGTGCCCGGGAGACCATAGAAGTTGATGGAAAAAATAAAAAAATGTACCTTAGCACACACCTGAGATATGTCACGGGTGAGATTGCAGGTGATATTTCCAGAAATATCTAAAAATCGCTGTCGGTTATTTTACTTCCATAGAAGACACCTTAGGCTATCTGGAAAAGGTGCGCGTTTTCCGTTTTTTTTCCACTTTTTCGCGGCACTTCTCCTGAGCAATTTCAGACACAAAAACTCAGATTTTCACCTGTCAAACTAAACATATACCTCGGAAAATTACTTTTCAATTTTTTTTTTTTTTTAAAACCGCTCTTGTTCTATAAAATTGTATGAGCGCAATTTATCTCACATAGCCCTCGCTATAATTTTTTTACGTGTCAACACTTTCTTGGGTATTTAAATACCCATTAGGTAGTAATGAGTTAATTCGATTGTGAAAGGCACATACCAATTTATTTAAGGTGTTTAATGAAAATATTTCTACACACGCTAAATTCTAATTGATACGCAATTTTATAGCAATTTGAAAAGCAACCAGAAGGAGATTCAGAGAGATTCAAAGGAACCATAATTAGGTGTATGGTAGAGTATAGAATAAATTTAACTCTCTTAAATTACGCGCCGAGACATTAAATGGAATTAATGATAACAATTCAGAATAATCAATTTTACCGTCAATTATATCTTTAATGAACATAATATTATTAAAGATTCGTCTCTCAGATAAACTACTGAGGCCTAGCATGCGGCGACGTACCCAATAAGTAGGCATTGTCTGCCAAGTGTATTGTCCTCTCAAAGCAAATTTTGTAAATCGTTTTTGGATATTTTCAAAACGGGTAATCGATACACGATAAAAGGGGTCCCACACAACCGATGCACACTCTAGTAGAGATCTTACCAGACTAAAAAAGACTGTCCTTGGTGTTAAAGGATCAAAAATTCCCTGGAATTCCTTTTCAGAAATCCAAATTAGGAGTTAGCTTTTCAAAAGCTTTGAAAAAAAAGCTTTTAAAAGCCACCTTTTTATAAGGACTGAAGTTTTTGTCCTAAAAAATTGGAAATTTTAGAACCAGAAATAACGACAAAAAATGTGGTTGAGATTGGACCAACGAATGCATCAAATCAGCCTCTCGTGTACACAAACAGTGGACCATTTGTTGATTTGATTGTAGTTCCTCGGCTGCAACTACCACGGCTGAAAACATTAAAGCTTATATTTACTGCAAGCTACCAACACCGATATCGACGCCCTCATGTCTAAAGCTTACCCAAGCAGTCCAACGTGATATTGCGTCATTTAAAATTCATGCCTCGAACAATGATTATGCAAAAATGATGAGCAAGGACTTCTGGCCGAATGGCGTTTTCATCCGTGAATTCATTCCATGCCCTAGGACAGTCTCCTTATCTTAACAATCCTTAAACAATCGGGCTCAAAGTAACGCTTTTTTGCCAGATGCGTCCACCATAAACTACTAAGTGACATAAGTAACAGTAGAGCTGCTACGAATGTCACACAAATCTATACGTCATTAACTACTATATATTCCTCATCATCAATATTACAATCATCATCATCATCAACATTATCTTCATCAGCATTATGATTGGCATTATTATCACCATATTCATCATCATCATCATCATCAAATCCATCATCTTCAGCAGCATCATCATCGTCATCATCACTATCATCGTCATCATCACTATCATCGTCATCATCGGCTATGTCACCATCAACATTTGCATCATCATCTTCATCAGCATCATTAACATCATCATCAGCACCATCATCATCGTCATCATTATCATCGTCATCATTATTATCATCGTCATCATTATTATCAACTACACCATCATTATCATCACCATCATCATTATCATTATCGTTGTCATCTTCTTCATCGACATCATCATCATTGATTTCACCGTTATTATCACCAGTACCAACACAAATACTTACACAAATAGTAACATCATCATCACACTTATATTCACCAATCTTACTGAGTGGCCTATCATCATCGCTCTTATGTTCAAATACAGTCTCTGTTTTATCATCATTCGGCACATTACGACTATCAACATCTACATACCTACAACATCAATATATACCTACCAATACCAATGTACCCACATTGTCAATATCTCCACCGATTTCAACCACAACAATTCCGTCATCATCTTAATCTTGTTCAGCCTTACCGAGTGTGATATCATCAACATCAACCACCAGAAATAAAGAAAAGCGTTTTTCACTGTATTTCCACAATGCAGGCGGCATACGTACGAAAACAAATATGTTATTCTCACCCGCAGCGAATTATGATTTCGATATAATCATTCTGGTGGAGACGAGGTTAGCTCCGAATTTTTTATCATCTGAGCTCTTTGACTCTCAATATGAAGTGCATCGCAGGGATCGGCCTCTTAAAGCTGGTTTGAGCAGAGGAGGTGGTGTTTTAATAGCCGTCTCATGTCTTTTTCATAGTAGAATCCTTCCACTACCTCGGGATTCCGACAACATTGAACAGATGTGTGTTGCAGTGTCGTTCTATAATGATGGTATGAGTAGTATGAGTAGTAGTATGAGAAATGAGAAAATTGTATTCGATGAATCTTTTTCAAATTAACCATTTCAGAAACCATATCAATAGGATACTAGACTAAATATTTATAAATAGCGATGTTAAATTTAATATTTCTAAATCAGATATGCCTCTTACTAATGAATCCGAACATCATATAGCACTTGTATTCGAATTTACTTTTTAAAATTTTTTAAACCAATCTACAAATGATAATTTGCAGCTGTCCTATGATTTTCACAATTCTAACTTTGCAACCTTAGACCAATATTTTAACTCCATAAACTGGGGGATTGTATTTCAGTCGCGAGATTTGCATATGTATTTTACTTTTAAAAAAATTCTTGATGAAGGTTTTCATCTCTATGTTCCAACAAAAAGATCTAACTAACCTGGCGGAAGATAAAGCCACTTTTATTTTACGTAGGAAATAATTTGATTTTTTATCCAATTTTTTGTATAAAAAATACCTGTACTCCACTGAGAATGGCATTAAATCGAACCCAAAATCTTTTTGAATCTTTTTTAATTCTAAACTCAAAACAAGTGGGTTTCCTAATTCAATGGAGTTTCAATGGAGTTTCAAGGAAGGTTAGGGAATAGTGCCCGGGAAATCTCGGAATTATTTGCCGATTTCTTTGGATCGGTCTTCGATAACTTTAATTCCAAAAAACGTGCTAATTTCTCAGGTTTATCTGATGTAAACATAGGAAGCATGGTAGTATCTGAAGAAGTACGCAAAGCGCTTCTTGATTTGAACATTAATAATGGAGCTGGTTACGATTTAATTTCTCCAGTTCTGTTTAAAAGATGTGCTGAGTCTTTAAAGGTTGACTTAACGCTGATATTCAATAAGTCTCTCGAGATGGGCACGGTTCTTGATGATTGGAAGATCTCGTTTATATCCCCAGTGCTGAAGTCAGGCCAAAAAGGGCTTGTGGAGAATTATAGGCCGATTGTGAAACTTTCAACAATACCTAAAATTTTAGATAATATTATAAAAAAGCGCTATTCATGGAATTTAAAAATTACATTTCGATTCATCAGCATGGTTTTTTTCGTGTAGATTTACGACATCTAACCTAGCAATATTTACCAACTATTGTGTAGATTCAATGGAAAAACGTCTGCATGTTGATTTACTGTACACGGATTTTGAGAATTTGTTGATAGAAAAGTTAAATAAATTGGGAATTCATTCTGTTTTTTTAAAGTGGATTGATTCTTATTTAAAACACACAAAAATTGGTTGTAGGAATAGTTAACAGTCTATCTAGAATAATTGATGTTAGATCTGGTGTTCCGCAAGGTAGCCATCTTAGGCCTCTCTTATTCATTTTATTTATTAATTTTGTAAATGTTTGCTATATGCAGATGATTTAAAAATGTTCATTACAATACGAGATTTAGATGATTGTGCTAAATTTCAAAGAGACATAATATTTTTATTATTTGGTGTAACAACAACGGTTCAACTTTAAATTATAGCAAATGTAAATTCCTACTTGTACTCGCAAAGATTTACCTTTTACTTATATATGTGAACCTAATTGTACTTTTAAACGTGAACATTTAGTTAAAGACCTTGGTGTCTTTTTCGAATCGAAACTTTCTTTTGATTCCCAAGCTGACTCGAAATTAGAAATTTTGAAGAGAAATTGCAAATAATTCTTGGATCCTTTTACTATAAAAACACTATTTGTAACATTGGTAAGATCTGTTTTGGAATATGGTTGTGTTGTTTGTGATCCGATATATGTTAATGACATTAGTCGATTTGAATGGATTCAAAAGATTTCAAGATTTGCCTTGCGTCGCATGTATTCATTTGAAAATATGCAACCTACAATTTTCGATGTGAATTCTTAAATTTGAATAATCTTGAGAGCAGGCCCAGCCCAGTGTGTTTTATTTGTTAAAGACTTGATTGATGGTAACATAGATTCCCCGGAGCTACTTGGTTTAATCTCGTTTTATTCTCCGATAAGAACTCTTAGAGAAAGGAATTTGTTTTATACGAGTTGGCATTGAACAAATTACGGTGCTAATGAACCGATATCGAGATGCCTGTCCCTTTGTAATTTAGTTGCAAATCATTATGATTTTGCAGACAATAGAAACAAATTCAAACATGATGTAATGAACTTCTTTAACTTTAATTAAAAATTTGTTATATTAGTTAAGTATTGTTTAAGTATGGTAATCTGTAAGGGCATAGCCCAGTAGATGAAAAAAATAAAAAAAACAAAAATAAATTTGTGACAAATATTTCAGTTTCTAATAAGTGCGCCATATGGCGATTATACTAAAAATAGCTAAAGTTGATCATCACTGACTTTTTCTCTCGTTAGTACGTAGTGTACTAAGAATTATAAATTCACGAATGAATATATAAGCTTGATTATGTAGTTTATTCTTGGTGATCATAGCCCGATTATACTCACCACTTATATGAATAAAGATCCAATCTAATGTGACAGAAACTTATAATTCTGACGATTCAACTGATTACTTTATGTTTAGGGTTGTATTAATAAAGTTGTTATAAAAACGAATAAAGTTATTGTTATCCGTAACTGGTGAGGAATTTTGGACCTTGACGTTCATGAGACGATTTTATGTGATACGTTCGGAAACTTACTTGATACGTTTTTTAATACGAAATAACATAAAAATATGTCAATTACTATGTGTTTCACACATAAGGACAAGTCGAACGACAATGTTCGACAGAAAGCTAATACAACGTTTACATATCGATATTAATTGCCTAATTAACCAAACAAATTTTTTTACTTCATTTGTACGGCCTAGTGTTAGTTCTGCATTTTGAATTCTGCTGTAGAATTCTTTTCATTCAGCTCTAAAACACGACCGAAATGTATCAAAATTTGTAATTGTAATTGTCAAAATTTTATGTCCATTTAACACTGCAAAAAAGACAAATTTATTTCAACACCCACAAATTTAATCCAACTTATAATTTTCTTTCAAACCACGAGTGAGAAGTTTCCTATTTACACACAGGGTGTGATCTTCTGAGTCTGAATCCGGAAAAATTTCAGGACTGTCACAAGTCGTTTAGAAGTTATAGGGTCCAAAGTTCCAAAAATTGGACTGAAAAACTTGTGACTAGTTTTTTAAATTTCCTACAAAACTAGCGTTATGGATATCAATAGGAAAGTTATGAAGTTACCTATTCAACGAGCTATTAAAAATCTGTGCAGTACTTTTAAAGATAAAACATTTTATATATTATGCACACTTGACAGTTCACCCTTTTACGAAATAACCAAAACAAAAAATTTCACAGAGAGCAGTTAAATAAAAAATAAAAATCTTATGATTTTTCGATTTTTAACTACATATATAAGCACATGAAAAATTATTATAAAAAACCGCGCGTTTTTAGTACAAAAACAGTAATATCTTCAATAGTAAAGCCTGGATTTTTATTATTTGCGCATGTTTATCGACTATGAGCAGGTATGGGCACCACTACATTTAAAGATTCGTGTTGTTTTGTGCTCTTTGAACTGAGAAAATTTTTTATGCATATTAAAAATAAAAAATTAAAACTGAATTCTTTTTGGTTTAATTAATAAAAATTTACCACAGTTGGCACAAAATTGCGGCAAATTATAAACATATGTTTGATTAGTTGCAAGATAGGAAAATAAAAAGTAGAATATGACAGAAGAAAAGATTGACCAATTGATGTATATATATTGAGTTGAGAGAAAGAAATTAATGAGAAAAGTGAACTGGAGTTAAAGTTCTCCATTTTTGAAATAAAACTTCAAATAAAATCAGGCTATTTTAATTGAACTTCTTAACTTTCGCATAATATCAACAAAATAAGTTTAAATATTTTTTTTTAATTTAATGCAAAACATGCGCCCGTTGCAGAACACATTATTAATCTTTTTAAATATTATTCATAATAACATGCAGAGCATGTAGGCATTAAAATTTGTTCGCTTGTTTGTTTTTAGAGTGTAGCTTTTTAATTTTCTTTCGCTGTTCTCTTTTGCCTTCGTCCGACATAGGTCTTACCCGCTTGCAGTCTTTTTCGACACTGAACCATGATATAAAAACCCATGATACAATAATAAGGTAGGCTCACATTTAAATGGCTGCTCAAACAACAAGTTTTGCAACAACAAAGCTGTGAGAACGCTAAACGTCAAATGATAAAGACAACAACAACAAAAAGAAAACTGAAATTCGACCAGCCGATTTTGACATACATCTTCCGTTTTGCTCCAACTTGAGCCTACCGTATAATTCTACCATGATAAGAACCCAGGTAGCATTGATAAGTGTTGATTTTCTCTTTTAACTGCATTCCATTAGTTGTCAAAAACAGATGTTCAAGCAACACAGCTAAGAGTGAAGCAAATGAACATACACCCATTGGCTGCATTCAGCGGAAAATTTGCTACGTAGCTGTTCAACAACTTTTGGACTGAATGGTATGTAGCATAGAGTACTCACACAATATGTTTCCTGAACGATTGCCACTAATATAACACGAAATTCGTTAATGAAAATATATTTAATTTCGGTCATATGCATGTGCAGCTGCTAAGGTTGTTCTATTGCTGCACTTTTACATTTTCAACAATTTTTATGTTTTCACTAATTAATTAATACTAGTTTTTTATATTTGCAATGAAGCAAAACATGGTAAATATTTGTACGTGAACAAGAAAATGTTTGGTTGATTGCAAACTCTGAAAAAAGACAATGGCCGATTGTGCCACTCTCTTCTTTGCCATGATATAATTATACATCCTGCTAAATAACATGGAATTAACAAATTACTTAACTTCTTTGAAAAAGTTCGAAATTAGCTGCAAGTTGCTTCAGCAACTTGTTCCACATGTTCCACATGTGCAAGTGGAAGTTCTTTTAAAAATGTCGAATGCGAAAGTTCTCTCTGAAATTGCAGTAATGCTAAGAAGTTAGAAAACGAGGAAAACATGTAACTAATGTTGCTTCTTCTATATACTTGAGGAAATCCCGGAAAAACCCACACAGCACTACAAAAACTTCACTTTTATCCCCTTTTCTGACATTTACTTGCAGCAAGTGAAAAAATTCACTGCTTAGGAAATGTCCATGCAAGTAGCGCTGCAAGTAGGCTGCAATTCTGAAAATGTGAGTGTGTTAGTAAAAATGTTTAGATGTATTGAGTTTTTCGAACATTCACTTGCCCGTGTGGACGCTAGGTTAGTTACTTGATTGTAGCAAGGTTGATTTATAATGTTGTCGCAAGGGAGAGAGCGAGTGCCCATAATTGTCAAATCGAAGTTGACATCTCATAGAAAATCTGCAAGTGCTCTCTATTATCATCCGTTTTTCTTTCGTAGTCATTCGCAAAATTTGCTGGTTTTGACAATTATGGGTACTGAGAAGAGAGTGCGATGAGCCCTGCGACAACCTTATAAATCAACCTTGGATTGTAGTAACATACAAGCTGCTAGAACGTGTTTCCGTAATTTTCTAGCTCAAAAGAGATGAGAAGAACAAGCATAAATCACTCTCTCGAACAGGCTTGATATGAAAAAAAAAAATTTTTCGCACTGTAAATTTCGTAGTTTTACAATACCTTTTTTTTTTATTCATAAGCATATTTATACATTTATGTTTTAGTGAAAAATTAAATAGGACCTTTAAGAGTTTATTCATGTTATTAATATCAAATAGAATAAATATATTAATAAGGTTAAAAAAATTATAAGATTCAATTAAATTTGTATTTTATTTGTTTGTTAATTCTTTACTTATGTCGAAATTATAACAAGACGAATTCTTTACTCTTAAATCAACGTTTGTGTGTTCAAAATGCCTCTGATTTTTTTTTTATTCAAGTTTATTTGCGAAAAAATGCGACCAACGTTTGCTGACGAACAAGGCTAGGTGAAAATTTTAAAAATGAATTTTAAAATCAAAGCAATTGCCAAAGTTTAGTCTCCTCTTCTGATTGAATAAACTGTTTTCCAGTAATATTCAATTTCTACTTATTCTTCTGAACCACTGAAAAGATAAGCAAACTTTTCATTTAAAACTTCAGAATCAAGACTTCATTTTCTAAAACCAGATTAGGAAATAGTTTGAGCAAATCGGCAAGTATTTTTAAATGTCAGTTTCTTTATTGGACTTATCGCATTTGATAATTGATATAACTTAAATTTTACCTCAACAGCGAAATAAAGCTGGTCCAAGCACACAAATCAAATTTGAATCTGAACTTAAACCTCAAATTTTAAATAATAAAGGAAAAGCGATTTATCCAAAAAACGTAACTTTTGACAAAAAATTAAAAGAAAAACGTCAGGTCATAATTGCAGCCAAAAAAAGTCGAAATGACGATAAATCGTCAATAATACCACCACTGCATTATGCTTCATACCATTCAGCCCAGAAGTCACGCAACAACTACTTAGCAAAGTTTCCGCTGAATGCAGCCAATGTGAATTAAACACAGCTTGTAATGAACGCTCTCTTTATTGTCATTTTTTTGACAACTTATTGAATGCCAAGGAACTGTCACTTCTTCCTGTATTCTTGTATCACGCACTGAACTGATTTTCGTTTATTTTCTTTATTGTTGCTTCTTGTGTTGCTACTTAAGCGTTTACTCTCAATACGTAAGCGTTAACTCTCAATGCTCCGTAGATTGCTCCGTGCCCATAGCTGACTATGAGCAAATGATCATAACATATGCATTTCTGTTCACAAATCATGCCCAAATAAACAAATAAAAACAAAATAAAATGATCTGCCCGGTGAAATATTCGAACCTCGGACCTCGCGATTTATAAATTCGCACTTTTAAGCATGCAGCCACGACCGCCACTAATTTGGTGAGTTAAAGAAGCTTATAATAAGTATTATCGATTCCTCGGGTGAAGGAGGACAAATAAAAACGTTCCTTAAGTTTGAATACGTTTTATTTCCTGCAAGTATTTGAATTCATTTCTCTTACATAAATTTAATTAATTTCAATTCGCTTACACTTTTGTGTGTCTCCCTCGACGTGCAACCCGTTTCGCTTCAAATTGGAATGATCGAATGATTTGCTTAATTTTTGTAACTCATTAGTTAATTTGCTTAAGAATGAACAAGCAAAGGAAACTGTCAAATATATTTCAATCAGGGTTGCCGTGCGGGGTTGCTGTTCCAGGGAGGCACACTTACAATTTTAAAATATTGAATAATCGTAACATTCTGACCCCCGTGAATCCAAAACCCTAGGATTCACCTACATCAAGTTTAGCGAGCATACACGCTGGCCTCTTGAGGACTCCTACCTTCGTTGTTATTTCAGCCGATCTTACTTGCTTGTCTTTTCCTGGGAATATATTTGTCACTCTGCCCATTTGCCATCTGGAGCGGTGCACGTTGTTATCGCAAATCATCACGATGTCATCTAGTGCCAGTGGCTTGACGACCTGATACCATTTAGGCCTTCTGAACAAGTCTGGAAGGTATTCCATCAACCACTTTTTCCAGAAGCTTTGCTGCAACTGTTGCACCTTTCGCCACTGTTTCCTAGTTGCGCGCAGTCTCTCTTGGTCGGGGTGAGGCGTCTGTTCAGAATTTGGCGTACCTATAAGAAAATGATTGGTGGTAAGAGGCTCATCGGTTGGCGTGTCTAGCGGTATATGAGTCAATGGTCTTGAATTTACTATGTTTTCGGCTTCGCACATTAAACTATAAAGTGCGTGTTCCTGAAGGTTTTCACTGAATAGCGCATGTCCCATCGCTCTTTTTACGCTTCGCACTAAGCGTTCCCAGCAGCCGCCTGCATGCGGGTTTAAGGGACAATTGAACAACCACTCCACTTTCTGATTCAAAAGAGAATTAGCAATTTTACCATTATTAAAATCGTTGAACTGGCGCTCTAGTTCTCTGGCGGCTCCCACAAAGTTTGTGCCATTGTCAGAACGAATACGCACCGGAGTTCCTCTTCTATTTATGAAGTTACGAATACACATTAGACATGTGTCAGTGGTAAGGTCACGAGCTATTTCTAAGTGGACCGCGCGAATGGTGAGACAAGTGAAAAGTGCAATCCACCGTTTTTCAGTGCGCCTACCAATGACTATCTGAAATGGTCCCATAAAATCTATGCCTACGTAGGAAAACGGTCTGATAAATGGTGTCATTCGGTCTCGTGGTAGCTGTCCCATCTGTGGCACTACCGGCCTTGCCAATGCGTTCTTACATTTCTGACATCTAGCGGCAGCTCTGCGTACCTCAACTCTTAGATGGGGAACCCAGTACTTCCGACGAACTTCAGCAAATATAGTTTCTTGGTTCTGATGTTTCCAAAAGCTGTGATAGAAATCAATGATTAAATTGGTCACGTGATGCTTTTGCGGCATGATGATCGGCCACCGAGTATATTGCGGTACAGCTATCGCTCCTTCTATTCTTCCTCCTACTCTTATTACTCCTTGAACGTCCAGATACGGTGTAAGTGTCCAGAGCTTACTGCTTCGATCCACTTGTTTGTTGGCACTAAGTGCCTCGTACTCATCAGCATAAACAGACCTTTGTACGCTTTTACAAATCATCGTTTCAGCCCTTTCCAGCTCTGACACCTTGAGGCAGCCACCATGTCCTTGATCCATTTTTCGACGGCAATTGTCCTGAAACCGAACGATCCATGCGAAGACTCTAGTCATGCGTAAAAACGATGAAAATTTCAGAAAGATACTGCAATCAATTTTGATAAACAAACAGGTAAATTTGGCTCTAAGCTCCTCACTAGTATCTGAAAGGGAATTCGTGCATGGCCATTCTGAATCAGGCTTCAAAAGAAATTGCGGACCAGTCACCCAAAATGATTTTCTTTTTTTCTCTTTTCTCCGAGTTCCAAAGTCGGCTGGATTTAGGGCACTTGGTAACCATCGCCATTCTAATACCTTACTGTCTTCCAAGATTTCGTTAACCCGGTGTGCAACATAGGGCTTATATCGCCGATGGTCTGACCGAATCCATGCGAGAACAGTTTTAGAGTCGCTCCACATAAATACTCTGGCAGGCTGAAAATTGTGACCACTGATGATAATCTTTCGAAAACGAATGGCTAAAACCGCTGACTGAAGCTCGAGGCGAGGAATTGATGTTAATTTCATCGGAGAACATTTCGATTTGCCACATATAAATGCGAGCTTTAATCCATCACCTTCCTCAAATCTCCAATAGCCAACCGCAGCGTATGCTTCCTCACTGGCATCCGCAAAGACATGCAGTTCCATTGACGACCTTGAAAACTCAGTGCCGTAACAGCGGGGAACACTGATATCAGCTACTTCTCTTAACATTTCAAGCCACTTCTTCCAAGATTCATGATCTTCTTTTGGTATTGGATCGTCCCAACCTATATCTTTACACCAAATTGACTGCAATAAAAGTTTTGCCAACAGCAAATATTCCGCAGCAATTCCGAATGGATCGAATACTGACATAGTAATTCGTAGTACTTCGCGCTTTGTAACTCCTTGTTCACCTTTAATAATCGCAGGGTCCACTCTTCCAAATGTTAAAACAAACTTCAATGTATCTTGTTGGGTCTCCCACCGCATTCCAAGCACTTTCTGAAAATTTGCGTTTTCACCTCCTTCTAGATTGAAAGTAGTTGCTTCTTTATTATCGGGGTTGAACTTACTGTTAATCAATGCTGAATTGGAAACGAATCTCTTTAGTTCAAACCCTCCTTGTTTATGAATCCAGACAATTTCTTTGGAAATCTGTTCAGCTTCGCGTTCATTTTCGAAACAGTGGACCAGGTCATCAACATAGTGGTTATTGATAATTGCGTCTACTGCTTCTGGATATTTGTCTCGATACTCCAAGGCGTTCGCATTTTTTACATATTGAGCTGAGATCGATGAACATGTTGCTCCAAATGTCATGACCGTCATTTCGTATTCTTCAACAGGTTTTTCTTGATCGGGTCTCAATAAAAAACGTTGTGATGTTCTATCCGCTTTGCGAACCTCTACTTGGTGGAACATTTCCACGATATCTGCGCACACGCCGACTGCCTTTTGCCTAAACTTGAGAAGGATATTAATTAATGGTGGACCCTGATCTTGCCCGCTTAGTAAAACTGAGTTAAGCGAAACTCCATTAACCTTCGCTGCTGCGTCGAAAACAAGACGAAGTTTTCCTGGCTTGCTGGGGCTGTAAACACCGAAATGTGGAAGGTACCAAGTGCGGGGTCCTCTATACAGCAGCTCAGTTCCCCCTAGTTTTCTTGAATAGCCTTTCTTTTCATATTCATTCATGACACGAGTGTAATGCTTAAAAAAATTTTCATCAAGCCGGAACTTAGCTTCTAATCTCAAGAATCTCTTCATTGCCATTTCTCGACTTGCAGGAAGATTGACGTCATAGCGTGCCCAAAGTAGTCCTGTCTCGAACCTCAGACCCTTTCGCACGGTTGTTTGCTCTAGCAACTGATTTGCGCGTAATACCATAGCAGCCTCCACAGGTTCCGCCTGCCGCACGCCTAGATCATCATCCACCATCCGTTGCACCTGCTGTTCAACTGTTGAGTAAAATAAACGCCATGACTTTTTACGGCCGTATCGCCTTCGTAATTTCCAAAAACTACCCAACCAAGTTTTGTAAAGACAACCGCTGGTCCTTGCCAACCACGGGCTAACACTCTTCGTGGCACACTCAAATGAACGTTATCTAATCCAATTAATAGTTCTGGTATTACTGCATTATAGCCAAAAAATGGTATCTTCTTCAAATGTCGATATTTCCAATGTAAGTCAGCCACGTTTATTGTTTGTAGCGGTAGCTGGAGGTTCCGTACTGTCCTTACGCTTTTGAGATCAAAAATCTTGGAATTTGTATCAACACCTGCAATCTTAATATCGTGGCAGCTGGTTAGCTCCGTGACTGTTCTATTGACAAACCATTGCAAGGTCAAGTTTTCCGTTGGGCCCTTCAGACCAAGCTTCTCTGCTAGGCTGCGGTTCATAAGCGAGATTGCTGACCCTTCATCCAAAAACGCAAAACAATGGACTTCCTTACCGTTGGCGAACAACTTAACTGGCAATATTTTGAACAAAGGCTTAGCTGTAAGTGGTTGTAGTGTCGTGCCCAAAAATATCTGCTCCGACTGCTGTGGACTTTCGGGTGTATCTTTCGAGTTCCGCTGCTCATGTAAGAGCTTATGTAGCTTTTTCGTGCAGCCTTCAAGAATGCATTCATGTTGTTGTGAGCAGCTGTCGCTTCTATGACCAATTCGTAAGCAGTTAAAACATAACTGTCGTTGCCTTACAATACGCCATCTCTGATTCAGGTTCATATTTATGAAGCGCATACAGCTGGCCACTTCATGTACGCCCGAGCACACCTTACAGCCGTCGCTCGAAGGTTGCTTAGTGGCCTTGTCTGCTAGAAAAAACTTAGCTCTCTTATCTTCCCTATTATGCGTTTCACGACGCTGATCAGGGGCACTTACGCAAGCAATATTCACCAGGCTGGCCAGCTCTTGCAGCCAGTCACTAAAATGCCTTACAGTTGCTCTTGAGCCTAATGCTAGTGCATGTCGTGCCCAATCCATACGACGCTGTACCGGTAGCTTAAGCAATAACTCGTCCATCAAAGTTGGGTTGGAAAGGTGGTGGTCACAATCTGCGGCTTCCAAAAATGATGTAAGATTTTGTACCTTTGTCGCGAAAGGCAGCAGAAGCTCAATCCGTTCTTCAGAAATTGGCGAAAATTTACGAACTCTTGAAATTTGGCTTTTTACTAGCTGGTCAGGCCTTCCAAATCGATTTTGCAGCGTCTCGATGACTTTAGGCACGTTTCTGCTATGGATCAATAAGCACTCGACTTCCTCGCGTGCTTTTCCCTTGACTGCTTTTTGAAGTCGCAACATGTTTTGACGAAGGTTGTAACCATACTCGTCAGTTGTCATAATAAATGCTTCTTTAAACATTGGCCAGTCTTCGGGCTGTCCATCGAATGAAGGCAAGTCATAGAGCGTGCGCGTTTGTTCAGTTCTAGCTGATGACAACGTGTGGTTCAAGTTTTCTACAGCAACCGAAATAGCATTCCCCACTTCCACCTCACTGCCATTTATGGCTGTTCCTGAACGCGTTGATGGAGCATCTTCATTCTCTGCTAAGCCTCGCTTGCTTCTGGCGACCTCATTACGTAAGGCCTGGATTTCCTTCATCATCTCACTTAACCTTACTTCCATGGTGCCCGCCTTGGCAGTCAAAGCTGCAGGTTCACAGACAGTATCGTCGAGCTCTTCTACGCTGTTGCTGTCCTCTTCGGTTTCATTGGCAGCCGAATCAGAATGGGACCTCAACTTAGGCATTTTTCAAAATGGCGATAAAATAATAATTTCAAATGGCAATTTTGTGCAAAGACTACCTCAATCAACCGCTTATGACTCATACCAAACCAAATCAAATACCCCAATCAAAATTCAAAGGCACTCACCTGGTCACTCCGACGAGCAGACGTATAAGCCTCAAGTTATCTTGACTGTGTTGGCGCTCTTCTGACCTTCAGAAATTTGGAGCGGTTGTTGAATCTTAACCTCAAGCTAATGTATCCTGCTTTCAAACTGTTCCGTGGTTCTTAACCTCAAACAGTGCAACGTGACTGGTTGGTGGTGCTCCGCCGGTCTTGGAACGGTTGCTCTACCTAATGCAACTACACGGTGTTAGTACAACAATGCAGCAGCAATTGCTTCTTGCTAGTGTGTTCTCTTAACACTTCAACCAGATTCTCGGCAATCTAGTGCTCCTTGCAAGACTGCTGCTTCGCTGCTGCACCAATCAAAGCACTTTCAAAAAGTGAAATAAAAATTTATTATCGATTCCTCGGGTGAGGGAGGACAAATAAAAACGTTCCTTAAGTTTGAATACGTTTTATTTCCTGCAAGTATTTGAATTCATTTCTCTTACATAAATTTAATTACTTTCAATTCGCTTACACTTTTGTGTGTCTCCCTCGACGTGCAACCCGTTTCGCTTCAAATTGGAATGATCGAATGATTTGCTTAATTTTTGTAACTCATTAGTTAATTTGCTTAAGAATGAACAAGCAAAGGAAACTGTCAAATATATTTCAATCAGGGTTGCCGTGCGGGGTTGCTGTTCCAGGGAGGCACACTTACAATTTTAAAATATTGAATAATCGTAACAATAAGTATGATATCAATTGGGTTGATCAAACACTTGTTGAATTTGATAAAATGATTATAACATATGATCAGTGTTTTTCAAAGAATTATAGCAACAATTGTGACCATAGCGCATAATAGATGATCAAAACTTATAAATGTTTAAAATACACATTTTTTTTTTATTTTATAAACAGCTTGATCATAAATCGTGCGAAAATAATTTGTTCCGTGTACTTACACTAGCTTTAACCGTCGTCTTGATCTCTGTTTTAATCACTATTCTTTGTTTTGTTTTTTTTTGTCTAACTAAGTAACTTCTAACTAAGAAGTCAGAAAAAGATACTTGCATAAAAAATTGCATTTTTGCACACTCCTTTAACTACAACTCCTGCTCTCCTTTAACTAAAACTAAATTAACCAGTTCTCGTCTTCAATTATGTGCATCACTTTTTACCTTTCTTTTGCTTCTTTGTTAAAAATATTTCTGATTTTTATATGAATTTTTACCTTTGTTTTGTTTCTTTGTTAAAAATACTTAGTTCTGATTTTTATATGAATTTATTATTAACAATTCTAATACATTTGAAGTGATTTTGATATTTCTTTATGTGAAAAAACATTTTTGATTTTATTTGGAGACATTTGGCAGTGTTTTAAAAGAGAAAACAAATACTAAAGTTTTTTATTGATTTTTTTTTATTCTGGATTATTCAGAGAAGTATGAAAAAGGTTTAACAATATTCAATTCCTAAATAATAATGTTTAAAAACTCCTTAGTGAAACCAACTGTAGAAATACGTGAACTTTTTGTGGTTTGGCTGGTATCAAAGAACATAAGCCATAAGCAATTATTATCGGATATGATCAGTTGTGTTAAAGTTAAGGTTACCATTCCATTGGATAGCGAAAAGGAGTTACATTTTTATCAGCAAGGTTTCACAAGAATTGGATAGACTGCAGCAGGTTTCGATCATTTCTTGAAAAAAATACCACATTTGGCTTATTTCATGTTTTGATATTGCAAGTTTAAAGGAGATTTGCGTGAGTTCATTACATTTACCTGCATTTTAGATCATATATTATTACATCATATTACAGAAAGCAAGTACTACCAGAGCCATTACCACATATGTGTCTGATTCTGATGTATGTAAGTCTTGTAGAATATTTGATTGTAAAAAGTATTAAAATAACAATATTTAGCAACCAAGTACGAGCAGAGGTCGACCTCAACTTAGCTATGATGAATCAGCTGATAGAAGTAAACATCGTAAAATTAAAAATTTTATTACTACTACTCCACCAGATGTCATCAAGCGTGCTGCAAATATAGTTAAAAAAACAGGAGGGGAGTGCGGATAACAGGTGCCTTTCGGTTTTTGAAGCGCTTGGCGTGTATGATGATTTCAAATTATCCGTGCGAAAGTACGGCGTCTTACGTTCCGTAGTAAATGCAATTCACCCAAATTGTTTTCAAAGTTACTATGCGCTGAAAAGAGTTATGGAAGACTTTATTTCTCGCCCAATATCACTGTCAGCAATATCTGCCGAAGTGCCTTGCAAGCATTGCTCAATAGGACTGCGCATAGCTTATTGCAACTATGCGACATAGATTCGAATATAAAAATACTTTAAGAAAGTAAATGAGGATTTGATGGCAGTTCAGGTCACAGCATTTATAAACAAAAATTTTCCAATGAAAATTATACTGACGAGTTTCTTTTCGAAGTTGCATCGGTCCCATTAAAAATGTCTATTTTAGAAAGACATCACCATATTTGGGTTAATCAACATACCTCGTCAACACTTCTTTGCCGTCCTATTAAATTTGTGTTTATGAGGGAAAATCCTGACCTAATACGTCAAATAGAAAAAGATATGGCATGCCAAATAGAAAAACTTTCAGAGTACACCGTTCAACTAAAGGATTTTGAAGTCAATGTAGCCTTAAGTGCTTTAAGTGCTACTACGGGCTCAGTAAGCAACTAAGTTCCAGAGCCCTCTCTCGATCGACAAAACTAACACTCTACAAGACGCTCGTTCTACCTGTGCTGCTTTATGGCGCTGAGGCATGGGTAGTTTCGCAAACTGACGCAGCCGCTCTGGGGGTGTTCGAGAGAAAAGTTCTTCGCAAAATCTTCGGTCCTGTTCGAGTCGAAGACTATCGCATCCGAATGAACCACGAGCTGTATGAGCTCTACGGAGACATTGACGTAGTTCGGCGTATAACTGTGCAGCGACTACGCTGGCTGGGTCATGTCCATCGTATGGACGACGAAGCTCCAGCGAAAAAGGTGCTCGAAGCGAGGGTCGCTGGTCAACGACGACGAGGGAGACCATGCCTCCGATGGATGGACCAGGCTGAGGAAGCCCTAACCGCACTTGGTGTATCCGATTGGAGAAGGCGCGCGCAAAGCAGAGGCGCCTGGCGAGAGCTGATGAGGTCGGTCGAAATCCGGACACGGGTTGTCACGGCCACCTAAGTAAGTAAGTAAGTAAGTAGCCTTTAAAATGCATTTAACAATGATTGACGGTGCAGTTGCAAATGTATTCTCCTACAACTCTTCTTCTAGCAGTTGCTGTCTATGCGGTTCAGTTCCAACTTTAATGAATTCTTTTCATGCAACTGAAAGACCTATTAACGACGAGTTTTTGAGATATGGTTTATCTACTTTACACGCATGGATAAAATTTTTCGAATGTGTATTACATATTTATTATAGACTTCCCTTGAAATGTTGGAGAGCGTGTGGTGAAAGAAATCGTAAAATATTCAACGACAACAAGCAAAGAATTTGCAAGGAATTCGAAAAAGAAATGGGTTTAGAGTAGATGCCGTAAAAACGGGATAATGGACATCTAACGATGGCAATACTGCAAGACGGTTTTTTAATAATATCGAAAAATCTACAAAAATAACAGGCATCAACGAAAATTTAATAAGAAAGTTCTCTTTGATTTTGCGAATACTTGCCACTCGTCAACCAATTAATACAGACAGTTATGAAACACTATTGCAATATACTTTTAAAATTGATGTGGAAAATTATTCATGGTATTATATGCCTGTTTCCGTGCATGGGCTACAAATAATTGAATATTATAATATTCCAATTGGAATGCTTTCAGAAGAAGCATTAGAGGCAAGGCACAAGGAATTTTGAAAAAGTCGCTTGCATAATACTCGAAAAATTTCTAGAGAAACTTCAAATAGGGACCTCTTAGTTAATTTATTGCTCTCTTCAGAGCCCATTATCTCATCCGACAGAAAAATTCGAAGCAGCAAACAAAGCATAGACCAGGATATCGCCCCTTATCTTTTGAATATTTAAACGGAAGAGGAATGTGAAGACAGTAATTTAGAAATAGATTTTGCTAATTTAATTGCAAGCGACTCAACGTCGAATAATGAATCGGAAAGCGATACCGAACAGATTTATTTATAAGCCTATGTTATTATAAGCTATATTAGTAAAAATAAACTAAAATTGTTGTATTTAATAATAAAAAGATACTTTGAGTCTTAATTCTCCTAATATGTAATTTAAAACAAACAAATTTATAAATAATTCTTACTTTTCGTATTAATTAATAAATATTTTTACAATAAAACTTTGCATTTTGGATAAATGTGCACTTGATTTTATTGCTCTTGGTTAATTTACCAGCATCAGTTAAGGGCTAATTCATGCACTCTTACAATATTAAGCTTTAAAAAAAATTGACTGGGCCACTTTAAAAATCATATTACCGATTTCAGTAATATAAGAAGTTGCCGTATAAGTTGACCGATTTGGTTAGTTTTCACACCAACTAGTTTCTGCTATTAAAAAAATAGGTGCACAAAATTTTATTGCTCTGGGATCCTTTTTGGGGAAATATATCAGATTACCTATTTCAGTTATATTGCAGGTGGGCGTATTAGCTAACCGGTTCGATTCGTTTTCACACCAGTTATTTATAGCTACAAAAATACTATGTGTAGGAAATTTAAATGATCTGGGATCCTTTTTTGAGAAAATATATCAGATTACCTATTTTGGTTATATGGGAGGTGGGAGGTTTTCGATTTGGTTAATTTTCACACCAGCTATGTATAGCTACAAAAAAGTATGTGTAGCAATTTTTAATGACCTGGGATAATTTTTGTGTAAATATACCGGATTACCAATTTCGGTTACATGGGAGGTGGGCGTATTGATCGGCCGATTTGGTTCATTTTCACAGCAGCTATTTATAGATTCAACTATGTGTACCAAATTTTATTTATCTAGGGTAATTTTTTGGGGATCTATTCCAGATTACCGATTTCGGTTATATGGGAGGTAGGCGTGCCATTGATTCAATATGTCGAAATTTTTTTTTTTTAATAATTCTTTTATCATAAAACTCGTCTTCACAAAATTTCATGATTCTAGGGCAACTCCTTCTATTTTTGGCCACTCGCTTAATGGGCTCGTTACACTGTGGGTCGATGCATCGATCGACACAGCAACGTATCTTCTTGCGACTATACGAGAACTGGGGCAAGTTACAAATGGGTTCTGCAGTCGCTTGCAGAAGGAGAGTAAGAGTTGAATGTCTTATTGTATATTACCATATTTTTGCAATTTAGAAATAATCCCTAAGCATTGATTATATTTTATGTTAATGTTTGTAAGATACATGAATTAGACTAGTCGATGTCGTTGTTAAGCGTATTGCCTATTTACTTGTTCATATAATTAGTTAGGTATTAATATTGCAACACATGAGAGATTTTATTTTGTAGAATTTTTTTTTATTTTTGGCAAAGATACACGCCATAAATTAATTAAATTAAATAAGGAATCGAACCCAAAGTTAAAATTAATAAACTGCCCTAAGTATTAATATTTAAAAAGAAAGAAAAAACAAATGTCAAAACAACAAAACTAAGACAAAAAGTTAAAGCAGACTGAATTTAAATCGAACTCCAAAAAAAAATAATAACATATCCAGAAGAAAACGACACCCTTAAAATTTACATAAAACTAATCCGAAACCTTTGAACTAGATTTGAAATTAAAACCTTCAAAAGAACTTAAGCTTAATTTCAAGGAAAAGTCAAATTCAATCGAACGTAAATACAACCTAAAGAAACTGGAAACATAATTGAACTAAAAGTAAAGGCAAAGCTCAAGAGAAGTTTCATTTAACTTTCAATTACTTTAACATTACATTAGAATACCACTAATTCATCAATAAATTTAAAAGGGAATTTAGATCAAACCTGAAGTAAAGTTCTACATAAATAAACTGAAAATCCAGAATAAAGTAACAGAATTACGAATATAGTCAACATGTTAAAGAATGCAAAGTTAAAATAAATTGAACTAATATTAAAAATCCTAATTCACCGCGAACTAATAGTTAATTTAGAAATTAACTTGACGATAACTTCCCGGCCAAAGAAGTAGCAATTAACGAAAACTACTTCCCGGCCAAAGAAGTAGCAATTAACGAAAACTACTCCCCTAACACTTAAAAAAACAATTTTAAGTTATACTGAAAATAAACTTAAATATAAAATATATAAGAAAAAAAAAACAGCATAACTCTAGTATGTAATTGTAATTACAAAGTAATAAAGAAATTGGGGAAAATAATACCGAAAATTAAATCAAAATTTTAAGCTAATCCTAAATTATCTAAGACAAAAAACTAGTTTAACCCTTCGATGCGTGAACAGGTCCTTAGGGACCTATTGCGTTTTCAAACGCAATTTACTCCTATTTCGGCCAGGACAACACCCCCCCAAAGTTACCATGTATTCCAAGAGAATTTTGTGAAGAATCGTTTAAAAAAAATCACGGCAATCCGACCAATGGTTTAGGTGCTACACCCATTTAAATCAAATACATGCGCGGATGCGTGAACAGGTCCCTAGGGACCTTGTACTGAAAATGCAATAAAACACTTATAAATGCATTTGTTCTTCGCTTTATTATAATTTTTTTATTGTTTCATCATATCACAGATGTGTTCTGTGAATTTTTGGTAATTTTTGGATAATTGTTATTGTGTCCTTGAAAGCATAATAATCTGGTAGTTTATTTTTGCACTATTTATATTACGTCCTTCCTTGAAAACATAATAAAGTGGTAGTTTATTTTGGTAATTGCTTTTCGTTGGAAACATAATAAACCAGTTCTTAAAATTTCTACCTATACTTCACTAATCTGTTTTATGTACAAAGAGCAGATGTGCATAGTGCAGGTAACCTAAAGGCCAGGTAGACGTATGAAAGAGTATATAAGAGGTTCTAATTTCGTCAGCCAAATCATTCTAAGTTCAGACAGTGAGCAGTAAAGTGTGATATATAAAGTGAAAATAAAAGTAAGAAAATTGAAATGGCAGACCAAAATATTGAAGTTGCTGAAATGGTTGTACGCCGTAGTACAAAATACCAGGAAATGAAAGACGTGCAGTTGATGACAGATTTGCTAATTTTATGCAAGAAGAGCTGAGCGGTGACGAAGCCTATGATGCTTTTGGCAATACAGTTGAGAATGATGATGACTCCATATATGAACCAGGTTTTCATGGTGATGATTCGGACGCAGAAACTCAACAACATATCGAAGTCAATGAAGAAAGTGATGACAGCGATGTTGACGACGAAGAAAACAATGCACAGCAAACAAATGACAATTACTACTATGGTAAAGATGGCACACAATGGTGTAAAACAGCACCCCCTAATTCTCGCATTCGAGCTCATAATGTGGTTGACTTCACAAGAAGGAGACCAGGGCCAAACGGAGCGGTACATGATCCCTTCACTATATTCCGCTCCATCATCAGTGAAGACATAGTGTACATAATATTACGCGAAACTAATAGGAAAGCCAGGGAAGTTACAGCTGCATGGAATTTGGCAAATCCAACGAAGATGAAGGAATGGAATACCATCACACTAAAGGAGTTTGGCTATTATTCTACATGCTGGACTCACCAAATCAAATACCGAACCTGCTAGAGAGTTATGGGGCCCAACACATAACCCAATATACAAAGCTGCTTTGTCCTACGATCGCTTTATGTGCATCAAACAATTCATCAGATTCGACAATGCAAGTACACGACAGCAGCGACTAATCACCAGCAAAACTGCGGCAATTGATGATATTTGGGAAATGTTGCAGTCAAACTTAGCAGCAACTTACACTCCGCATGAGTCATTGACAGTTGATGAGCAGTTATTCCCCTACAGAGGCCGTACCCGCTTCACACAGTACATTCCTTCTAAGCCTGCCAAGTATGGAATAAAGGTATGGTGGTTGTGTGACTCCAAATCATACTATCCCGTCAAAGGTATGATCTATTGTGGTAAATTGCCAAGCCAGGATCGTGAGGTAAATCAGGGCCAAAATGTTGTACTTACGCTTATGGAGAGATATATGGATACTGGCCGCACAGTTTATGCAGACAACTTCTTCACAACGTTGGATTTGGCACGTGTTTTGATAAGGAGGAAAACGGGCTACGTTGGAACAGTTCGCGCAAATAAGAGGTTCGTACCGCAGGAGTTCCAGAAAAATCGCCAGCGTCCTGTCCTCACCACATTGTTCGGCTTCAACGATGGCGATATAGCACTATCTTCATATGTGCCAAAACGAAACAAAGCTGTTCTTCTTATGTCTACTCAACATTATACTTGCGCTGTCGACGAGGCCAGTGCAAAGCGGAAACCCTACAGCATTCTGGACTACAATGCTAATAAATCTGGCGTAGATGTGATGGACCAAATGCTGGGCACTTACTCGTGCAAACGCTCTACACAACGCTGGCCATTAGCAATGTTTTACAATATGGTAGACAACGAAATGCAGCCTAACCAACGAAGTGATCGAAGTGACCTAAACAACCAAATCACGAAGCATCCAAGGATACGCAATGCGATGGAGACATTTGATGTCAGGGTAAGAAAAAACTGCTCCAATTTCACAACCAGACTACTAATTTTGTTTTTTTTTATTTTTTTTTATCTTTTCAGATAAGACCAAGACCGGTAGAAGTCAATTCACCAGCATTTGCGCCAAGGACGAACAGGCCGTCATGCCGCTTATGCCGTTCTGAGTACGGACGGCAGCAACAACAACAATAGAAAATAAGATGTTTTATATGTTAATTTTATTCACTTTCATATGACCCATGTAAAAAAAAAAAGAAAAAAATTCTAAATATACACTTTTGTTCTTTAGACAATAAATAACATAAAAAAAAAATAAAAAAATTTTTGCAATTTTTTTTCATAGTAAAATACTTAAAAATAAAAAAAGATCCCTAGGGACCTGTTCACGCATTGAAGGGTAAAAAAATGTTCACGCATCGAAGGGTTAATACATTTGAATACATTACTACATTTTTAAGACATTCATATTTAACACGATTATTAATGCGTTAACTCTGCCGCATTGACTTGCACTCAAATCCTACGATAATGTGTTTCAATGTTTTTTTTTACGATTTATAAACTAGTATGTTTTCTCAATATTACCAAAACAGGTAATCATTTAGTCATATTTGTTAAGAAATCCACCCCTTCATCATACTAAAGAAAATCCTTTAAGAAACTTTAAGAAAATTCTTACGATATTTCAAACTGTTAAGATATTTTCAATAATATTGTTATATTAGTTAATGAATGGCTTAAAGTTTTTAGGCTACTCACAGTTTAAACGTATATTAATAAAGCGTATTTAAAGCATTTCTTATTTTTGAAACTGTGAGCACCTCAGTATGTGTTTGCAGTATTCAATGATTTTGCAACGCTGTTATATATGCTGTAGATAGGGCATATAAATACGAGACACAAAAACACGTTCATGGGCTAATTTTATTTACGCGTTTTTGCGTATTTTCGTTTGCATGCAAAACAACAACAAAGAAAAATACGCTAACGTAAGTTGGCGTAAAAATAACAAAACGTAAATTAAACAGGCCTGCGTACTTAAACTGTGAACAGCCTAGTTGTATTTCTTTTGAAATTGCTAAAGGTAGTGTGCGACCGATCTGCGATCTACACATCGCAATGAATATTTTATACATTCAAATACCACAGCGTAAGAATACGCTGTACTAAATTTTATTTCTTATCTTATCATATGACGTCTTAATCTTTGATCAGGTTTATATTATTATAAATAATGGTAGTTTACTGATGTTTGTATTAAGTATCACTTTTATTAATTTGCCGTTTTTCCGATAGCACACTCTCCCAAAATTATTGTTGAAATTCAACAATAACGATTGTTAATTAACTTAACAATTGCCTTGTTAAAATTTTCTATTGATTTTGAGTATTAATTTTCTCTTTCAAAAATCTACAATTTTTATTGTACGATTGTTAAATTTATTGATGCTTTTTTATATTGTTGAATTCGACAATTTGATTGTTAATTTTTTTAATTTGAAAATTTAACTGTCAGGTTAATACAAAATTCAATTCAATACAAAAAAAAATTGTTTATGTTGTGGTGACTGCAACATAAGTAAAATAATTGTGGAAAACAAAGGTAAATATAACTAGTAACACCTTTTTTTATTAATTTATTTAGTAGTTTAAATTCTTGCAGCAAAATAAGCAAAAGCAAACAAAAAGTTTGCAAGCATTTCAAGAAAGCAATGGTGTTCAATGGAGCTCAAGAAAAGAGCAGAGCGTTTCCTTGGAGTATTAATACAGGTTTAAAAATAGTGACATACTATTATTTCTGTGCGTATTTTTTACTATACATATGTCTTTATTCTTTACATAATGAAGATAATGTACCATAAGTTCCTGAAGAAATAGCTCATTTGGAGTGTTGCACCGTTGCAACACTCTTAGGGCTGCGCATAAGGCCCGCAGATGAATACGGTTCCTCAAGTTGTTGCTGTTAACAACCGATTGTGGCGAATCTTTTATGTGTAAATAAAATAATATTTTGTATTCTCTTTTTATGAAGTGAAGGATATAATAAAATTCCTACTTCAAATCGAAAAATTTGATTTTGCTTTATTTTTTCACAGGCAATTTTTTTTGCACTAAATTTTTTAAATTACAATTTTTTTGATATTTTGATTTTGACATATATACATTTCTGACGATTTATTTTTGACATTTGATTATTTTTGACATTTTATTTTTAATTTCTTGACATTTGTAAATGATAACTTATTTTTGTAACCATCAAAATTAATTTTGAAAAATTAACAATATCGATTGTTACTTCTAACAAGAAATTAACAATTGCGTATTGTTAATGCTATTTTAACCAAGATTATTGTTATTTTTTTTTTGTTAAAATTAACAATTTTTTTCTGAGAGTTGAGAATTCCAACAACTATAATTACTTTTTCTTCTGTAAAAAAAATTATAAAAAAGAAACAAAAGTGTACAATAAACACATCTATTATATCCTTTATATAAGTATTATTTGCATTTATCTAAATAAATATACATACGAGTATATATTTCGTCTACATTATGATATTTTAGGTTTCTATTGTAATAAGTAAATCGCTTTTGAATAAGTCAAATCATATCAAATCTCGATATGTTATCTTTTTGCATTGTAATAAACAACATTTTTCCATTTTATCCAAATTAAAGAGTACCTATTATTTTCAATTTTGAATTTTTTCCTTAGCCGTATTCAAGTGTATTTCTAAGCTGCCACATGCGTAAGTACGAGCAGTTTATATTTATTCCAGGAATGCAGGGTTAAATAGACCCTAGGTGGTGCCGTGGGCCAACGTTAGTGTGAAGAAGTATGAAAAGTTTTCTTTTGGGGTGACCAAACATAGGCGCAAGGTCATCATGGCTGGTTTCAAACCAGAAGAGGGAAGGGCAACCACGGTCGATGGACTCCAGCTGAACATCGACCAAAAATTGAAACCAATCAAGGTTGCAAAGCTTTTTTTCGGATTCTAGGTATTTTTTTTTTGTCGGGTTTTCGTAATAGGCATTTTATATGGTCGAGTGAGGGAAAAATTTGTAAGGTTTTCGTGGTGCGGTGAAGACTGGTACGATTATTTTTATTAAACATGTAAATTTCCCACTGTCGGAACAGACTGGCAAGAACCATACTCCCCACATCCGGCGAGCCATAGCCTCGCATACACCAGCGTACCAGCACTGCCAGGTGAACATGACAGGGTGTGCATGTTGGAATTTTGTTTTTTGGTTGATAGCTAACTCCATGCATCGTGAACTAACGGGGAAACATGACAAGTTTTACTTATATCTTTAAACCCTCAGGGTCGATTGTTGTAATTCTTTTACATAAAAATACTTACTTACTTAGGTGGCGTCGGATGCGATAGTCATCGCCGACTCGAACAGGACCGAAGATTTTGCGAAGAACTTTTCTCTCGAACACCCCCAGAACAGCTGCGTCAGTTTGCAAAACTACCCATGCCTCAGCGCCATAAAGCAGCACAGGTAGAACGAGCGTCTTGTAGAGTGTTAGTTTTGTCGATCGAGAGAGAGCTCTGGAACTTAGTTACTTACTGAGCCCGTAGTAGCACCTATTAGCAATTATTATCCTTCGCTTTATCTCCAGACTGTCTTCGTTGTTGTTATTAATGGAGGTGCCAAGGTATACAAACTCCTTGACTACTTCAAAGCTGCTGGATGAAACGTAGGAGTCTTGACGCCGCGCTCCCTTGTTTGCAGACAGCATATACTTTGTTTTACCCTCATTTATCGTCAAACCCACTTTGGCTGATTCCTTTTCGATAGCAGTGAAAGCAGCGGTAACATCACTATTGGTTCTGCCGACATCATGATGATGCGATTTCAATATCATCAGCGTACGCAAGGAGCTGGACACCTTTGTAAAAAATGGTGCCATTACGATGCACACCGGCCTTTTGTACGATCCCCTCCATGATGATGTTGAAGAGATCGCAAGGCAGTGGATCGCCTTGTCTGAACCTCTTTCGATATTAAAGATTTCGGAGAGGTAATTTCCTACCTTGACGGAGCTGCGTGTGTTGTTCAACGTCATTCTGCAAAGTCTAATCAACTTTACAGGTATACCAAACTCAGACATTGTTGAGTATAGGCTATCCCTTCTCGGCATATCGAACGCAGCTTTGAAATCGACAAAGAGACGGTGTGTGCCAATTTGATTTTCGTGGGTCTTTAACCGACTTCAAAGAGGAGGAGGTTCTCAAGTTCGTCGGTTTCTCTTTTTTTGTTTTTTTTTTAATGTTTGTACATCGATAACTCCTAAACCATATGCCTGATTGCCATAACTGTTGGTGAGCAGATAGATATTATAAGCATGGAGGTGCCCGTAAAAAAGTGGGTGGTGTTCGAGAACTGGGCGTGGCAATAATAGATCTCGCAATAATAGGTACTACTGTATCTCGAATAATATTGACACTAGGGTACTGCGATTTAGTGTAGGAGTAGGCACAATTATTACAAATTACGGTCAAGAAAATGGGCGTTATTAGATAAATAGGCGTAGCAATATTAGAAAAATAGTGTATCTTGAATAATTTTGAGACTTGAGTACTGCAATTTAGTATAGGGGTAGGCATTATTATTACAAATTATGGTCAATAAAGTGGGCGTTATTCGACAAATGGGAGCAGCAATATAAGAAAAACACTGTCTCGAATAATATTGACAGTAGTGTATTGTAGTCTAGTGTAAAGATAAACACAGTTAATAAAAATTACGGTCTATAAAATGGGCGTTATTTGCCAAATGGGCGTGGCAATATTTGAAAAAAGAGTGTATCTATGGGCTACACTCAAAGAAAGAGCTATATCTATAAAAGCGATACTATGGTACTGAAATTTGGTACAGGGGTGGGTATTATTAGTGCACACTACGGTCAAGAAAGTGGGCGCTATTCGACTACTGGGCGTGGCAATATTAGAAAAACAGTGTATCTTGAATAATATTGACATTAGGGCACTGAAATTTATTGAAGTACAGGGTAAGACAGAATTTTTAAAAACTATGATCAATACAGTAGGCGTTATTCAAATGGGCGTGGCAATACTAGATAAACACTATCTCAGTTAATATTGACGCTGGGGTACACAAATGAAGTACGTGATAGGCACAATTATTACAAATAATGGTCAAGAAAGTGGGCGCTTATTTAACAAAAGTGCGTGGCAATATTAAGAAAACACTAAATCTCGAATAATATTGACACTAGGGTAATAAAACTCGTTACAAGAATGGGTATAATTATTTCAAAACACGTGACATCTAATTTGAATTTAAGAGACAGATATTTGAAATAACCAACAAATTTTCAGAATTTAATAGAACAAATTTTTTCAGATTAATTGTATTTATGTTGTTTATATACTTTTTTCGAAAATTTATCATATTCTCTAAAAAGAAAGAATAAAACTTTTTTTAAAAAACTTAAAAAAAAAACCGACTACAAAATCACTACAAAATAAAAAATAAAAATTTTTTAAAATTTTTAATTTTTTTAACATTTAAAATTTTTCTCTTAATATCTTGGTCATATTTGACAATCTATTTAAACATATTATTACATTGGAAACTTTATTATTTTAATTTTTTTCTAAAATGTTTTATTATCATAAAAATATTCATTTCTTTATGAATACAAAAGTTTTGAAGTTGATATATTTATGATGATAAAACAAATTAGAAAAAAATTAAAATAATTAGTTTTCCAATGCAATAATATGTTTAAATAGATTGTCACATATGACCAAGATATTAAAAGGAAAATTTAAAAATTATTTTTTACTTTGTAGTGATTTTGTAGTCGGTGTTTTTTTGTAAAGTTTTTCTCCAGGATGTGTCGCAGCGTGAAAATCTGGTCTATGGTTGACTTTCCAGGTCACTGATAAGGTCCAATTAGTGTTTTTGTAATCGGCTTTAATCTTTCACACATTACGCTTGAGAGAACCTGATATGCGATGGAAATAAGACTGATACCCCGATTGTTGTTGCAGATTGTTTTACTTAATATAGTGCTTATTAAATTCTGAGCATATATAACAAAACCTTTTTAAAAATTTCACTTTTTTAATCTTTTTCTTAATATGTTTTTGTACAAATCATACGTAACGCCAGTTTCGAAATGCCCTTATAAAAACGTTATATTTTTGCGAGTATATGAAGAAAATTCTTGAATAAATATATATATATATATTTTTTTCTGTTATTTTGGATTTGAAAATCCTTTGTTTATTGTTTTGTGTTAATTTTTTATTCAATAAAACTGAAATATATATGTGCCTCAGCAACATAATACAAACTTATTGAAGGGGAGTGTTGTTGATACCAATTTAAAAAAGAAGCAGACGTCGAAACATAACATGTTGCTGAAACATATTGCAACTGTAGAACGGCAACGACGGTGAATGCGACAACAGGATGCAGCCTGAAAGGAGACGAAAATAGATGGAAGTGACTTCGTATTTGTATTTGCTTAAAAATTGTTTTGTATTCTGTATTTAAATTGCACTCAAGCGGATGCCAAAAAAAAAAGGTCATAAATATGAGTAGTCGTTTTAAAAACTGTATTATACCGCTTTGTCCTGTATCGTAACAACAAGTTACTAAATTTATGTGCTAAAATCAACTTAATTTATATAAATATATTGAAATTATACTTTGCAGATAATAAACGCAACCAAATAGAAAAAACTAGCCGTTGGTGTTTATTTATTTAGAACACAGGTCAACAGGTATAATCAACAGGGAGAGTGAAGCCCCATTTCCAATAACGCGTGAGATGCGTTGCGTAAATTGACGCAAATAATCAATGCATGAAAACATACGTAACAGGTTCCAATAACCAGAATGCGTGTGCACGCAGCGTGAATATTCGAAAAATTGAATATTTCACGCGCGTGAAAATTTGACAGCTAGTGTTGTATAAACTGTTGACAACTTATTATAAGGTATTTGGTACTAGTGCGAATACTTTTTAATCAAAATTGACAAAATGACCTCAAATTATTTTTTTTTTAAATATAAGTGTATAGTTGCGTAATTTGTGTTATATCTTGATTGTTAAAATTTTACGTTCAGTCGAACTCAAACAAAACATCGCAAACAAAATGCTAATTACAAAATTGACTGAGCCGGGTACTGTTCAAAATTATGCTTCGCTAAGCAGAAGTGCGGGCAATCATATGTTCACGCACACGCTCTATTGGAAATTGATTTTTTCATGCAGCTTCCGCAGCGTAAAACGGAACGCATCTCACGCGTTATTGGAAATGGGGCTTAAGAGTTTCAGCGAATAAAAAAACAGTTTAAGTGCGAATTTTTTTTTAGAAATAGAGAAATAGATAGAGCAAATTCATTGAAACCTTTTGTACATTATAATGAATCAGTTTAATACTTACTTACTTACTTAGGTTTCCGTAACAACCCGTGTTCGGGTTTCGGCCGACCTCATCAGCTCTTGCCAAGCGCCTCTCCAATCGGATACACCAAGTGCGGTTAGGGCTTCCTCAGCCTGGCCCATCCATCGGAGGCATGGTCTCCCTCGTCATCGTTGACCAGCGGCCCTCGCATCGAGCACTTTTTTCGTTGGAGCTTCGTCGTCCATACGATGGACATGACCCAGGCTGCGTAGTCGCTGCACAGTTATACGCCGAACTATGTCAATGTGTTCGTAGAGCTCATACAGCTCGTGGTTCATTTGGATGCGATGATCAGTTTAATAACATTCTGTAATTGTTTTATGCAAAAATATCTACAAGCAACTCGGTGGCAAAGCTTTTCCTATAACGTCTTTGGAAAAAGACTATTTGTGGTATTCTCTGTATCTCTGCCAGAAATTATCTGAAATCAAAGAACATTAAATTTTAGCCAAAGTATCATCAAAACCTCCCTCTAACCATCTGTGATTATTATTTCTTTCATTTTTAAATTTTTTGTGGTCATTTGAAGTGAAATTGCTATTTTCTTGGAAACCCTCATTATTTAATAACAAAAAAATTAAAAAACTTATCGTTGGGGGGAGGTATTTTGTATGTAGAAAGTGGTTACCGAGTTTGAAACTATTAAGCTATGTAGTTCTTTAATGGCAGTGAACTGGGACTTTTTAAAAGTGGTTTCGAGAAAAACGCGTTTAAAATATTGCTGTCAAAACTACAGTGTTAAAGGAGAGGAGACTAATAAGTCAATATCTTCGAGAGTTTTGCTCTGATTGACTCTGAATTTTAGAAATAAATAATAAATGGGGAAAAATATCGATTTTTCAAAAGTGCAAACTCTTACTCCCCCTGGTGGATAAAAAATGGTACTTTCTTGTGGATAAAAAATTCCCCTCCAAAATTTTCAAATATCATCACTGTTATGACTGCCACAGCAATAGCCGGCAACCGACTATGACAGCTCTTCGTGAACTGTTGCTTCGACTGTTTAATTTTACGATGCAGACAGCAGCAGCCAGATATCGACTACGATAACTCTTCGTGAACAGTTGCTTCGACTTTTGAAATTCACGCATCAGACAGCAAAAACCGACTATAGTTGATAGTTTATAGCAATAGTTTTTCAGAAAATTAAACGCTGCAAATATAATAGTTTATAATTTTAAAATAGATTTTTCGCTTAGTGTACCTAGTTACAGAACACAGTTGTTCCGGCCATGATATAATGATTGCCAGCTAGCCTTGACAACTACCTATTTTCTCACGAGCGGCGATCGGTAGTTGCCAAAATCAATGCAAAGTTTAACTTGTCATCTGTTGTGCTGCTTATTCTGGTTCTCTTTTTCAATGCGTTTTTACAACACTAGATCGCCAACAGAACTGTCACTCCTACATTGTAAATCATTATACCCATGGCATAATAATAATGGGGTTGTCAAAAACACATTGAAAAAGAGAAAACGAAGAAGCAGCAAAACAGATGACAGGTTAAACTTTGTATTTATTTGACAACTCCCGATCGCCGTTCGTGAGAAAAAAGGTAGTTGTCAAGGCTACCTTGTAAATTATTGTATCATGATTATGTAGCCGATGTTATGTTGCTGTCGTTTCTATTGGGGATTCAGACAAGACCACATGTCCGATGACATGTACGATATGTGAAAGTTTAAGCTACATTTCCATCCAACATGTAGAACGAAAATCAAGTAGGACACCCCAAATGATACTACAAGTCCATCCGACCTGTCATGTCATCGCACATGTAGTATCTTTTGTGTCCAAAAAATTAAGTTGAATGGAAATGTCCGATGAAAGACAAACATTTTTGACTTCTCATTTGATTAAAATTTTTGATCGAAGCGCATCTCGCGCAATATATGACTATTATAAGAAATGTTGCATTTGAGAAAGAATTAAGTAATTAAGAAGAAGAGACATAGAAATAAATCGTAAAGAATACAAAAATAATTGTTAAAATCAATGCATTCGTCATTTTTACGCTACATAATATATAATGCGCTCGATGTGTACTCTTTGAAAACTATAAAAGAATGAAGTCCATCCGACATGTGCGACCATTTGGGACCGACGAAAAAAAGTGCCGTTATTTTGTCGAGCTACATGTAGGATGTACATGTGCTATCATTTGGCGTGCCCTTATGATTTTGACTTTTCCGCTGATCCATCCGACATGTAGTATTATTTGAACACATGGTCATCGGACTCGCTCCGTTTTTCATTCTGCAAAAATTGTAGATGAGTCAACATCAAAAGAAAAATATGGTAAGGCAAGAAAATAACGAAAGAGTACAAAAGAAATTATAAGCATTTCACATACTCTATTTTAAAAGTAATTTATTGAAATTTATAGGAGTTTTTTATTAGAGCAGCAATGAATTGCTTTGCCATTATTAAGATGTGTTCATTTTGAGAGCTGAAAAATAATGATGTCTATCCAACATGTAGTATGTCTGAAAGCTCAATTCAAAAATGCCGCTAACTACATGTCGAAAAGACATATAAAATCGGATAATGGATAAAAAACTGATGTCAAATAAACATGTAGTATTAGTTGTGTTTCCGTACTCACACTGTGTAACTTGTGGTTCACTATTTTCTGTTTCCGTACTTTCTGTGTTGGAATGGGAGAAGAAGAACAAGCATAAAACCGCTCTCTCGAGCACGCATAGTTTCCGTACTTTTGCAACTATTCTCACATTTCGTTTTTACTCTCAGTTTGAACTTACACAAATATTACCCAGCGTCTACACCAGACAATTTGTCTTAACAATCCCAATACACTCACTTTTTTTTACTAACACACTCACAATTTCTCAGTCGGAAGCTCAATTGTCAAGCAGACAATTGAGCTGACAACGATTTGACGTGTGCTGACAATTTTTGACGTTTCCTAGGAAAAAATGCAGAGAAATGTTAAAAAACTTGGGAAAAACCATTTCGAAACAGAAACGAAGTGAGAAAGTTGAAAGTTAAGTTTTCCCGCACAAAATTTAATTTTTTCGTTGGCCAACGATCTCCCGGTGCATTAGTTAAATTTTTCTTAAACATTTTTGTTAACATCCTCCAAGTGCCACCACCAGAAACAGAAGCAAGTGCAACGCAAATTTCTTGCTTCTTTCGCTGGCCAACGTCCTCCAAGTAACATCACCACCAGTACAAATCAGCGCAGCGCAAATTTCCTGCTTCTTTCGATGGCCAACGTTCTCCAATTGCCACCACCAGCAGCATAAGTAAGTTATGCTAATAAGAGTTTGATTAAATAACAATTTAATAAGTGTTTATCAATTTAATAGTGCAGTGTAATATTAGTTAACATCCTCGAAGTGCCACCACCAGCAACAGAAGCAAGTGCAACAAAAGGACCAAGAAAAATACGTTGCACATCCTGTGTTGCTGGTGGTGGCACTTGGAGGATGTTAACAAAAATTAACGCTGCACTTACTTGTGCTGCTTGTGGTGGCACTTGGAGATCGTTGGCCATCGAAAAAAAAATTAAATTTTGTGCGTAAACCCATACTTTTCGATCTCACAACTTTCACATCGAAAAACATATATGCAAACCAAAAACAGCGCTTTTATATTCTTTTTTATTCTTTTTTCTATTCGCTTTCAAAGGAAACGTCCAATAACGAAACAAATGTCATTTGTTGTCTTGCCCACCTACGTCATAATCAGAGAACTTCCTTGCAGCTGACAATAATTTGACAACTAATACAGATTATGAAATATTTATGACAATTGTCTGGTGTAGACAAGCGTTAGACATTGTAGAGTACGGAAACAAACCTATTGTCTAAAACCCCCTTATCTGTGTGAGTTGTTAAAAAAAGCAACTCAGAAATGTCAATATAGCACATGTTTTGTTTTGTAATGTCTGATTAGACCGAGTAATGGCAGAATGTACAGATTCAGAGTTTGTAGAAAGTGATGCTTTAAAAAATGTTTCAAATAAACTACTAACCGATCTGGATAACGATGGAAATGCGGATATTCAGTTTACTGCTGAATATGATACTGATGGAAAGATCTGCTCTGCTATCTCATCACGGAATATCCGGTTAGACATAGTAACTGAACAACTTATCGAAAAGTATCAAAACCGACAAGGAAAACAGTTGTTCATAAGATTCCCTTCAAAATTACCCCTTGATGATGACGAGTTTCAGGAAAAAGTGAAGAAACTGTCCTCATTAATAATTAAGGCACACAAACCCCGGCAGAAATACGCTCGATTCTGTCTTGTCGATTTCAACACAAAAGACGATCGTGATGCTGCTCTCAAAAGTATACGTTCCGCAGTTAAGCAAGATGGAAGTTTAAAAGACATTTTTGTTGCACTTCCACGCTCAGAAAACGAACATTTCGTTCAGCAACTTGTGGATAAAAAACTGAAGACTATAGAAACTAAAAAGGCAAAATTAAGACTTAAGCGAGCAAGCAAAAAATCAGTTCGTTTACAAAATTTTACTTCTTCTATAGTTGTTCTTAATCTTCCGAAGAGTGCTTCAACGGCAGAAATCAAAAAGGTATTCCCCAATGCTGTTGACATCCAAGTAAAGCCAGGTAGTGGCGGATTGAATGGGGCTTCAACTGCCACAGTTACTTTACCATCAACTATGGAAGCTTGGTCGGCATTAAAGCAAACAATTTCCATTGGTGGATATCAACTTATAACACGATTCGAATCAAAAAATCTTACTCTGTTCGAAAAGAAATTAAACCGTAATCGAAAATTAAAAGAAAAAAAAGAATAGATCATGTTATGTAGTGATGAAAAGTAATAAACTTTGCAAATAAAAATAGGAAAATATAAAAAGATGTTATAATTCAAAAGTTGCAGATTCCTTTTAACAGAACCAACCTGAACTAATCCATGATGGGAGGAATTTACTTTTAGCTAAAATCGCCTTTTTTAAATTTTGTTTTATAAAATGTGTATTTTGATCTAAATAAGCTTGTGGTCAAAAATTCCGGCCGGCTCTCAAGTAGTTTGGAAGTTATAGTATTGGGAAAATAGGCGTAAAAGCTTGCGACTTTTTTTAGTTTTCCTACAAAAGTGCAGAAACTATGGAAAACAATAATGCTCCTGCATTTTTTTACATACTTCGCGTCGCATATTTTTTTTTAAATATTTTGTAAAGTTTTAATTCTGCTGAAGATTTTATTGCAATGAAAATTAATGAAAAGTTTTATGAATATTTTCATTTAAGTTTTAAATTCTTTAAATCAGTTTAGTATATTTTAATTTGAATTGTATCTGAATGTACTATGTATTTATTTTAGTTCCGCTTTTTATAAAAATTATCCGATTTGTATAATTTTTCTTTTTAAATTAACTTCATTGCCAGTTTTTTTAGCCCGAATTCACACAAAAAAAGTTATTAGCAAAATAAAAAATCTGTTTAAATATCAATCGGTCTATTTAAAAAATAAAGTTGTAAAGAAACTGCAACCTGTTTCAACATTAGAAAGACAAAAAAAAACGAAGCTGAACGAAACAGCAACGAAACAAAACGTATGGACAAGCTGTTTCGTTCAGCTTCGTTAAATTACGTTTGTTCATTTTGGGCAACAACAATGAATTGCATTAAAGCGAACATTTTCGTCTCGTTACGGAGCAACTCGTCTATTTTGGTTGGGCCTATACGTTTTGTTCCGTAAGAACCGAACTGCTAGCATCTCAATTCAACAGACGTTCGGCAAGTTGCAATCGTCTCGTTTCGTCTATTTGGTTTCTGCCTTAAACTTTTTACAGCATAATGAGCTTAAGGCGGTCTTCTCATTCAAAACCCGTTTTTTGGACCCTTTTTAAAAAAATTCTTATTTGAAAACGCAAAGAATAATTGAAAACTTTTTTTATTTATTGTATTACAAAAGGTTCAAAGTAAATAAAAAAATTTTTTTTGCCTCGATACGTGGGCTGTTCAAAAAGTAATGAGACTTCAAAGTTGGTGGTGAAAAAAAAAGGTGTCGTCACGGCGGCCACGATCCGGGTCTCCGGAGCGTCTGAAATGAAAAAAAAAAACGGGGTTATAATCAGTATAGATGTAATTCTCGGGTGAACCTCAAGCTTAATTTTGTGATTTTTTTTGACAAAATGGCGGCCATTCAAAAAAAAATTTCAATTTCGGGTTTTTTTTTTGTAGTTTAGTGTAAAAAAAAAATAGTAAAAAATTTTTTAAAATTATGGTCGAGGTTCACCCGAGAATGGTGACAATTCTGCGTCGATTCCATTTTGTTTCATGAAAATCGGTTCAGTTGAACTGGAGATATCATGGCCGCCAGTTCGAAAAACGTGGGTTCGAGATAAACGCGTTTAAAGTTTGAAGTAATTTTTTTGGGGAAAAAAAAAAAATCAAAAATGTTTAAATGCAGTTTTAAAGAGCTGACAATTTTTACTTACAAATATTAGTCGGCGATGCCAGCTCCATACAGGCCACCTTCCTCTTTTTCGTAGAAACTGCTTTCTGCTGCCCTCTATGAGGGTGAGACTGGAATTTGAAATACACTTGTTTTGGTTTTTACTGTAGATTGAAATAGAAATTTTGAGTAGCAACCTTTGCTTGATAAAAAAAAAAAAAAAGAAATTTTTTAAAAAATTGGAAGAAAAAGAAAATTTAGGTAGTCGAGAAAAAAAATTCGTTTGAAATTGAATTTGTGTCGGAAAATTTATAAAAAAAAGGAAAATGAATAATTTGGAAAATTACTACGAAAAGGACAAACAATTTATAAAGTGCGGTTAATAATTGCAAATAAAAAAAAAAAAACTAAAAAAAATGAATTGTGTGGAATTAATTGTAAACTTGCAAATAAAACTACCAAATTTTCAAAGTGCTGTTAACAATTGCTAATAATTGTTTAATTACACCAACGAATTGTGTATAATTGGTATACACATTGTATAATTGTGTATAATTATAAATAAAAAAATAAAAAAACAAATAAAAATAATATGTTAAAAAAGTGCTGTCAGCTCCTCCGAGTTCGTTGTCATACGTTTTTCCTTGGAAAACTTAAAATATTATTCCAAAAACTTATATTATTCCAAAGCCGTTGCTAGCGCTTCAAAAGCATTGCTATCGCAGCAGCATCAAAAAACATCCTCAACAGCATCACCGTCACTGTAAAGGCATACAGTAGTAGTTCAAACCTCAGTTGATTTACGTTGGCTTTTGTGAAATTCAAGGAAAGAGCAGTGTCCCAAAATAATTATTTTTCAATATATATTTGCACAAATCTCAAAATAACTTTTAATATTGCAAATTTTAATAATAATTTTAATTCATTTTCTTAAATGAGAGTTGATATAATATCAATTAAAATCATTATTCCAATACTTAAAATTAACATGTAATATTTTTTTTTTAAATCTCAAAGAATTATTTATATTTACATTGAATTAATTGATTAATAAATATAGCAAACACAACGTCACCAGGCGCCTGCAGACTACGTGGAAATATAAAATGTAAGTCCTTGTATTTATTAGTTATTAAAATTTTTTTAATTTGATAATTCATAATTAATTCAATATAAAGGTAAAATTCTCTAAGATTTACTATAAGATTTAACTAAAACTTCAGTCTTTTTTATTCATGTTGCTATTTAATATCTTTTTTTTTGTTCAATTAAAATAATTTGACAATTAATTTTATTCACCATACATACTTAACATATTTTTAATGAAATTGACCATGTTTACTTTACTTGTTTAATACTTACCTTAATGTTATCTGTTAATTTACTAGACTTGAAAATTATTTTACTTGTTTAATACCTTCCTTAATGTTATCTGTTAATTTACTACACTTGAAAATTATTTTACTTGTTTAATACTTACCTTAATGTTATCTGTTAATTTACTACACTTGAAAATTATTTTACTTGTTTAATACTTACCTTAATGCTATCTGTTAATTTACTACACTTGAAAATTATTTTACTTGTTTAATACTTGCCTTAATGTTATCTGTTAATTTACCACACTTGAAAATGTATACTTGATACTTTAAATGATTATACTTTATTAAAAATAAATTAATATAATTATAATGCAACTTTAACTCAATAATCTTTTAATTACATGAAAGGTGAAAGCAGGTGAGGTGAGGTGAAGTGAGGTATTTTTTGTTTTTTAATTAGTTTCTCTAAATTCCGAGTTAGCAGTTTAAATTTTCTTTCGAATTAATTTTAATTTTCGGTTTTGGTTTGATTATTTAAATAATCTCTGCATACTTTTAAGTTTATGTAGCCGATAATAAAGTATGAGATTGGAGCAAAACCCACCCCATTTTCCCTGAGCATGGCTGGATTGATGTTATGCAGAGTGCGCTCCAATAAATAACGATTTTAATCGCTGTCGGTCGTTACATAAATTTAATGGCTCTGCGAGCCGTTCTGCCAGCTTTTGATGATGCCGCAGCTCGAGTCTCTGATCGGTTCAATCTGTCTTCATTGCGAGATAGTGCGTATTCGTATGCGTTTTTGCCAATCGCAATACCCATCAAACCCATAATTTTAAGTATGGGTATAAAACCGTCGTTGAAGAGGCACGTTGCAATGAAATTGGCCACTTCGATGGTGCGTGCGCCTGAGTTGAAGTGTTTGGGCGAAAGTGACCAAAGAACAGAATTGTAGGACTCATTGGAATTCTGAGTTTCAGATCCAAGGCATCTTTCAAGCAAATTATCTGCCGACAGCGCTTCGTAAGCTGGTTTTATTACCTCCATCATCTTCTTGTCCATCAGACCTTGCTTCACAAAAAAGGCTGTATCTTCTAAAGTATTTCGAATTTCTAAAAATCCTTTTAGGGGCATATTCACAACTACCCAAGCTATTTGCTAAAAAAAAGTTGCTCAATGAGAAGACCCCCTTAAGAAAAAATTCGACTCAAGTCCTACAGCAAAAAAAAAAAAATCAAGTATACCATAAAGTAATTTTTTCGCGCTTAATTATTTTTATTGCAAATTTGTTTGGCTATCGAGAGGCAGAGCTCCATTCTTATATAAGATAGCTATTTAATCTATGTAATACTTATATTGTGCCAAGGAATAGAAATGGTTTTCTTCAGTGGCGTATTCTTCTTGCTTGAGCGGTCCTACTTTTCGTTCAGCTCCTCTTGCGTCTGATCTTAAATTCCAGATGAACCGCCGGACATATATTTGAACTCTTCTGAGCCTTCGCCAGCTAGAAAATGTTTCAAAGTCAGATATATTTGATTTTATTTCAACATAATAGGATACGTTTGGTCTTATTTCTTCATTAGTGACATCTTTTTCTGAAGCGTTTTTTGGGACATTTCTTTTGGTAATTTGAGAAAAGGCGGTTCACAGAACCAGCGAGATTGCGGCTCTGTTCTTGGTAAACCATTCCATTTGATAGCCTCATCAGCTACATTCTGCTTGGTAGGTACCTCCGCTCTTTTATATCTGTTAACCTAATTATTTCAGCCTCAAATTGTTGATATTTTCGGTGATCGGACCGTATCCAGCAGGACACTGCTCTAGAAATCGGACCAAAGTATCTTTTTAGAGAAAACTATTTGAGTGCCTTTCACATATAACTTTTGCTAATCGTACTCCCAGCCTAGTTCCAGGCGTGGAATTGATGCCATTTTTCAGAAGAGCGACGCGTCTTTGAAGCCACTGTAGTGCACTCTACAAGAGTTCCTTCTGTTGCTCTCAAGTATGCAACCGCTGCATAGGCATTCTCGTTGGCGTCTACGAACACATGGAGCTCTAGATTTGCGTGCTCGCCCAATGTATTCTTGAGGTAGCACCTAGGAATGTTTATTTCATTTAGATCTTTTAAGAGGCTCACCCAGTTACGCCATTTCTGAAAATGGTCATCTCCGATTGGATCATCTTATTCGACATGTGCTCTCCGCACTTCTTGCGTCAAAATTATATGATGGAAGATTGCAGTGATATGTGGATCGTATATGATCACCATGACACTTAAAATTTGCCTTTTTGTAGGTCGTGTATGTTCGATTATAAGCCTTTGCACTGACGCCTTTTGTGATAGAGTAAATGTAAATTTGTATGTACCGGTGTTCCACCACATGCCTTACACACGCTCTGACTAATTCGGCTCCTGTGGACGAATTAAAAATTCAGATCTATACTCCGAGCTATAACTCTTTGCCAGTTCGAAACCCAATTACGCATTTCAAACCCTTCTTTTGCGTAAATCATTTTAACGTCTCTTACAAGTTGGATTGCAACTTCTTCGCTAGTACAGCTGTATAGAAAATCATCCACATAATGATTGTTAATGATAGCCTCACTGCTCTGGGAAACTGATCTTCTTGCGCATTTTTATTTTTTATAAATTGTGCTTGGAGAACAAGTTGCACCGAATGTTAATACTTATATGATAAAGACTTCTGGTTCTTCACTGTTCTTTGGGTTCCAAAGAAATCTTTGAGCATGTTAATCAATATGGTTTACCAACACCTGTAGAGGCATTCCCGAAGTTTTAACGATCTACAATCGCTATCGGTGACCAACGTCGTTTGAAGCTTGCAGTAACAAACATGGTATTCTCAAAACTCTGTTAAGGCTCTTATAGACGAGCAACTAATCGCAAAACTGATTGAAAAACTGGTCGATGGTTTTATCTATAGACGCATGGACCAATTTTTCAATTCCAGTACAAAAAGTTTTTCTTCTTGAAAACATCGCGCATATTATATTGAAAATGCAGTCTCCGACAGTAATTCATACCGCGCAGACCGCTCTCTCCAACCGATCAAAGTGCGTTAAGCTTCAACTTAAAACAATTACTATAATTTCACATTCTTAATACACCAATAATAACATCACAAAAAACTATTATCTATTAATTTTAAATTAAGTCATAATATTGAATCTTGTTAAAAAAGTGCAAATAAGTTTACACATAAGAGGGCTTAGAACCAATACCCCAACTAACATGAATGACCCTCCAGATCTTCCGCCGCGGTCAAAACATTCTTCGCAACCTCTGTTACAATATAATAAAACAAAATTTTTAAAAAACGATAATCCCGGTCCAAAATATCTAATAATATCAAGGCAAAACAGTTCAGAAACTTTGGTCAATGTATCACCATTTCTAATAAAAAAAGCCATTGACAACACATGTGGAGGCGAAGTTGACATGTGCAAAAAACTAAGAAATGGTAACATTTTAGTGAAAACCAAAAACTATGTGCAAGCCAGCAAATTAATCCAACTCTCCACATTCTCACCGCAAATACAAATAGACATAACGGAACATTCTACTCTCAATTACTCAAAAGGCGTCGTATACTCGAACGACCTGCGAGACATAGCTGAAGAAGACATACTAGCAGAAATGAAAACCCAATGCGTTACCGAAGTCAAGAAAATACTTAAAAAAACAGATCGCGAGCTTAAAGAAACCGGTCTTGTTTTTCTTACCTTCGCGTCTCCTTCTCTCCCCAGCGAGATATCAATCGGCTATGAAAAAACAAAAATTTGCCCATACATACCTATGCCACTCAGATGCAAAAAATGCCTCCGCTTTGGACATATAACAACTAATTGTAACAACTCAAAAATATGTCCCAACTGCGCAAGCAATTTTCACACCAACGCAGAACTTAACGAGTTGTGCAATTTCTCCAAAACATGCCTCAACTGTAAAGAGAATAACGCTTCTGACCTAGACCACAATGCCTACGATAAAATATGTCCCATCTTCTTGAAAGAAAAAGAAATCCAAGCCATCATAACGCTTGAGAGAGTAGATAGAAAAAAGGCAACAACAACATACCAGGAACGTCATCATCAAAGCAATCAAACGTATGCAGCAGCCACACGCTCTCACACCACATCAACAAACATAAACCTAAACCTTAAAGCAACAACAACTCGAGCAGCTGTAAGCTACTCAGACATAATCTCCGACACCGAGCCAGCTCACAAAAACCTATCAAAGGCTAACAAATTAACTACGCAACAAATAACAGATACTAAAATTAAAATACTGCCAGTCAAAACTTCTAATCGACTCAAACAAAAACTAAAAAAAAGGTCTTACTAACAATACAAAAAAAAAATACCACTTCAAAAATGTCAACAACCAGCCACCAAGAAACTATGGATTCATCCGATTCGATGTCTGTGGGATCTGGCATCTAAGTATCTAACAAATTCATAACGAACGAATTATTGAACATAACACGCCAATCCTTCTATTTACCTATTAGATTGTTCTATTTCTTAATATCATTATTACTTGTATATACCTATTATTAGTTTATCACTTATTTTAAAATTATAAATGGCACTATCAATACTCCAATGGAATATAAAAGGTTACAATAACAATTACAACAATCTTCTAATCCTAATCAAACGTTTCAATCCAAAAATAATATCTCTGCAAAAATCCCACCTTCACAATACCTCCAATATCCCGATACCAATTAATTTCTCACTCCATTCTATCAACACATCACCTACAACATTCGGTGGTGTTGCTCTCTTAATCCACAACTCAATACAGTACAAACAAACCCGTCTTCAAACTGATTTTGATGCAATAGCTTTCGAAATACAATCTAAAAAGAAGATTACAATAGTATCCGCATACATAACACCACAATACAAATTTACCTCTACCAACCTTAACAATGTGCTCAACTTCACAAGCAACTCGGTAATAATCACTGGTGACTTCAACTGTTGGCATAACAATTGGGGCTCACCCAAAAACAACCGCAACGGCACAACGCTTAACAACTTCATAAATGATTCCAACTTGGTGATTTTAAATGACGGTTCGCCAACACATCACAGCACCCACAATACGTTTTCCCATATCGATCTGACTCTCTCTTCGTCTAACTTAGCAATCTGTGCTAATTGGACAATAGTCGACGACCTATGTGGAAGTGATCACTTTCCCATCATCATTTCCTTATTTCACAATCAATCCACAAAAAAGCATATAACCAGACCTAAATTCAAAACTAGTTTAGCGAACTGGCAAAGTTTTAAAGAACACTCTAACGTTTTAACCACAAATTATCCCAACACTTCAAACATTAATAAAGAAACAGCAACCATAAAAAAAATAATACTTCAATCTGCACATTACTCAATACCACAAGCATCGCCAAACCATTCCCAACACACTGTCCCATGGTGGAACAGCAAACTGAAAATGCTTAAACAAGAGAAAAACACTTTTTGGAACGCCTTTAAAAGAAACATGACTCAAAACAACCTCATAAAATATAAAAAATCTAAAGCACTTCTTAAGAGAGAAATAAAACTCGCCAAAAAAGAATCCATAGATGATTTCACTTCAGAAATTAACCCATATACACCAACTGATAAAATTTGGGCAAACATTCGTAAATTTTGCGGATATAAAACAACACACGGTATACATTGCATCACTCCATCAAACTCTTCATTTCCAGCAATAACAGAAAGACCCAAAATCGCGAACGAGTTCTGCAAAACCTGGTCCGATAACTCCGCAGACAGCAATTTTCCACTAACTTTCCGCAACAACAAAAATAAACTTAACAGTTCTGCTCCATATATCACTCCAACCAATAGTGCACTCTTAATTGAAAAGAAAATAAACTTTATAGAATTCTCTTTTGCTTTATCTAACTTAAAAGGCAAAACTCCTGGTATAGAGAGGATTTCTTACCCTATGCTACGTAACCTCTCCAATAAAACCAAACAACGTCTAATCAATCACTTTAACAATATTTTCAACAATTACATCCCACAGTCCTACAAAACAAGTCTAGCAATTCCATTATTAAAACCCAATTCCGATAAGACGTTAACAAAATCATATAGAAATATTTCATTAAATCCATGTATTTCAAAGTTGCTCGACAAAATAATTACCAAACGATTATAGTGGCTTGTCACAACAGACAAACTTATCGATAGTCGCCAAATAGGTTTCAGAAAAGGTAAATCTGTAAATGATAGTCTTCTCCTCTTAGACCACCAAATTGCAAAATGCCTTTCAGCCCAGGAACACCTATCTATTTTATCACTAGATTTTGAAAAAGCATTCGATAAGATAGGCATACATACAGTAATCAACCAACTTCGAACGTGGAAAGTAGGACCAAAAATATGCAACTACATATATAACTTCATGTCTAATCGAAAAATTACAGTACGCATTGGAAAAACACTATCACACACCCTTCCACTCAATAACGGCATCCCACAAGGGTCTCCCCTATCTGTTGTTTTGTTTCTAATCGCCTACAACAAACTTTGCGAAATTATATCCTTGCATAAAGAAATTGATTTCTGTGCATACGCCGATGATTTTAATTTATTAATAAAATTTAATAAAAAAAAAAAAATCAAACAATCAACTTGAACCATTTATTTAAAGACATCTACTCCTGGTGTAACTATTCCGGAGCAGTCCTATCATCCTCAAAATGCAAACAAATACATTTCTGCCGCAAACACAACTGTTCATGTGTTATTTTAACTAATAACGTAAGATTTGATAATGCGGAAAACTTAAGAATACTAGGAATCCTATTTAACAAACGATATAGATGGAATGCACACATTAACTTCATTATTGCAGCCCTAAATAAAAAGATAAATGTGATTAAATGTTTGTCTAGCTCTAAACTTAACTGCAACACCAAGTCATTGATCTCGATCATTAACTCACTTATCGTCGCTAAAATGAGCTACGGTATATTCCTCTTTGGATATGCCCCAAAATCAACCCTAAAAAAACTAAAAACAACCCTTAACTCAGCAGTTAGAACCGCCCTGGGAGCTGTTCGATCAACCCCAATAAATAATATGCTTCTTGAATCCAACATCCCAACAATTGAGAACTTAAGTGACAAAATCACAACAAAACTTTTTAAAACCTTCCACAACAGTAGCGACAGCCCGTTATCCAACATAATAGTAAGACACAACGAAATAAACCCATATCAAAATCACATCAGCAATCACAAAAGCCATATCAAACTGCAAACTTCTTGATTTACAATATCTACCGTCAAATGATATAACTCGATCCCAACCTCCCGGCAACTTCAAAACTAACACTTTAATCACCTCTCTACAAAAACATACAAAATATAATACACCCGCTATACTATTCCGCTCCATTTTTTTGCAAACAAAACAAGCGTTAAATAACTATACTTTCATATACACGGACGGTTCGAAATCGCAATTAAAATGCAGCTATAGTGCCACCTACGTGGGCGAAATAATAAAAATATCTTCACTTCCACCCTACAGCTCTGTATTTTCTGACGAAAAAATTGCAATAAAAGAAGCAATTGCACACGTCGAGAGCAGAAAAGAAAATGATGTCATTTGTACAGACTCCTTGTCATCAATCGACGCAATAGCTAATACAGAAAATAACGACTACTACCCAACCTATATCCGAAACAAACTCACAGAAAAATATCCAAGAATTAAATTATTCTGGGTTCCCAGTCATATGAATATAGAAGGCAACGAGTTTGCTGACCAATCTGCAAAATACGCCACGACAGCACCCTTAGTATTTAAATCACAAACAACTATAACATCAAAGACGCAAACAAACTTGTAGCCAAACACTTCAATAATAAACAACAAGAATTATGGCAAAACACTTCAGATTGGTACAAACAAATCAACTGGGAAAAAATTGCATTAAATCAATTTCTGAATATAAAACATCGTGACATCAAGAGACTAGATATAATAAAGCTAGAACGCATCCGTCTAGGTCATACAAAAATAACTCATGGTCACCTCACAAGCAACAATCCCCATCCACCTTGTCCATACTGCAACTGTACTAATCCCATAAATATCCTTCACCTCATCACCAACTGCACACACTTTACAGAAATAAGACGTAATATCATACAAAACACCGATCCCCTAACCCTCATTTCATATCCAACTATAAATAATATTCTTACCATAATGAAATTTTTAAAAAAATCAAATTTGTATCACCTTATATAACCAACTAATATAACTACTTTTATGTTATCATTTTAAGCTTAAGGCCACAGCAGCCATAGCTATTAATTCAAACTAGCTTAGAATTTGTAATTGTAAGCCATGTTATCAAAATAAATAAATAATAAATAATATATTGAAAATGAATGCAAACAATTTTGAATGCAAATTATTTTGAATTTGACGATTAGTTTTTGATTTTGCTACAAACACATCACCAGTTGAAGAACTGGTTGATGTGAAATCGCAAAAAATCAAAATTTTTTATTTTTTGCCAACTGATTGATAAACTGGTTGAAAAACTGAAAATATCACCTCAACTCATCTACACACGACTTGTTTTCAACAACCAGCAACCAGTTTATCAACCAGTTTTGCGATTAGTTGATCGTCTATAGAGCCCTTTAAGCCACAACTTTTGCTAATAGTTCCTTCAAAAATTTAACTACAAATATTGTTTACTTCTATCGAAAATATGGCAGTACTTACATTTGACAGATCATAATAAGTTCAAAACAAGAAAAAAAAAATACACAAAAATATAAAAAGAAACAATAATATAAATGAAAAATGAATTTAAATAAAAAAAAATCCAGTCGGGCAACAGGGGAGCAGTATCAAATGATGCTGGGCTTTTTCGTGGCCAATAAGGGCCTAGCGGAGGGCAGTTCGTGGCGTTGCATGGTCGTCACGAAGCAGCCGAGAAGTGGGAGCAACTCGCGGGCCAGCTGAACAGTGTTGGAGGAGCTGAGAAGTCAGCGAGCCAGTGGCAAGTAGTGAGTTCAAAGTGCAGTTGTTTATAAAGCTTAATTTATTTTTGTTTATAGGCATGGCGTGACCTCAAAAGTCGGACGTCGGTGAAGGTAAGAGAGCGCAGAAAGGAAATGGGCAAAACAGGTGGTAAGCCCCTTTCCATTCCTGCGCTCACTGAGCCGGATTTGCGGGTCTTGGATATTTTCGGATTGGAATACGTCGAAGGCAGCAGCAACTGCGCTGAAAGCATTCCGGAGGAAGAGGTATTTGAGGTTGCATGAAATTTTATGATATTTCGATCATTTGTTTTTTACTTTATAGCATTTGCAAATTGCGCTAGAGGACGGATATGTTAATGTGTTGCTGGAGACTTCAACAGTGCCGAACACATTCAATAATAACAATGTTGAATGTGTTGATGAGTTGGTGGAAACACCGGGGAAAAAGAGTTCCGTAGGTAGGAACGTGCAGCAAGCAGCAAAATCAAGGAAGAGAACCATTCTCGATTCCGCCAGGGAGCAGTTCACAGCAATAGCCAAGCAGCAGGCAGACGCTATCACGGTAAGTGCAATGCTTTGTACGGCATTGTATAGATATTCTCATGATATTTTTGTATGTATGTTTTCAGATGCAGGCGGAAGCAGCATGCCAAGCAGCTATGGTGCAAGCGTTACCTATAGAACGCTTAGCTTCTGCAGTTGAGCACTTGGCAATTGCTATGAAGCCAAATGTGAAGGCTGAATATTTGGACGACTAACCCTTCGCGTGACAAATGGGGTCTTGTTTGTTTTGTTTTTTTTTTTTTTATATTGTTTTATTTTAAATGAAGTGCAAAGTTTTTTAAGTTTTTCTTACTTTTTTATTCGAGTTTTTAGTTTTATTAGCATAAGAAGTTTTTATAAATGAAATTTAATTAAATTTAAAAATATGTAAATATGTTAATAAATGTGTTTTCTTTATTGCCAATCTTTGGAAGTATGCAGATATCCATTTTTTTTTTTTTTTTGCCTTGAATAGACCATCACTAATGTCTGCACATATTTCGTTTGTAGCGGTTCACATATTTCAGAAGAAAGGATCGTGGTTAGTGCAATTCAAATATTGTTTTTTGCGATACTTTGAGTGTATACGTTATTATTTGTGAACACAGATATAATACGATAATGTAATAGTAAAGGTTTTTGATTTATAAACTTTTTTATGTTTGTTAAGGTTTTATTGCTAAGTTTTAAGGTTAGTTAAATGAAATTGCATTGAAAAATATTTAAATAATATGATAATAATGTAAAAAAGTTTTATTTTAGTAAAATTGTTTATGAAAACTTTTCTGAGATCAAACGATCTTGAACTCGTTTTGCAACAGAGGAACGAACGCTATTGTCATCCTCTTCATTAATTGCAGCCTCCGCTTCAACATAGAGTAACACCCCATCCATATCTCTTGTGCTTATCGACGAGAGGCTCATGTTGTGCAAAACTGCGCAAGCATTTACAATTCTGCCAGCAAATCCCGGCTCATACATGAGAACTCTCTGTCTCGAAAGACACCGCCACCTACTTTTCAGAACACCAAACAGCCTCTCCACACAATTTCTAGCTTTGCATAAAGCCTGGTTGTACCGATATCTGGGAGTATCTTCTGGCTGATTTGGAAGAGGTGTCATTAGCCATGGCTCTAGTGGGTAGCCAGAGTCACCTGTAAACAAAAAGTTTTTATAAATTTTACAGAAATTTAAGTTTTACAAACGCACCAATTAGAAATGCGCGACGGTACCCACGATCATATGCTCGTTGCATAACTTGCCGAGCAGCGCATGCGTTCCAAATGTAGGCATCATGACGAGCTCCGGGATACCTCGCATTTACATTTAAAATCTTCAGATTCGGATCACAAATTTTATGGAAAAACACTGGAATAAGTTAAGTTTTTAATTTTTATTAAATTTTTCAATTTACCATTTGTATATTAATGGAATGGTATCCATGGTGATTTACGTAGGCTTCCTCATGCTGTGGTGGCCCAACGATGGCTACGTGGGAGCAGTCAATTGCCCCAATGGCACCATCAAAAGGCTGGGGCGCTGTCCTAAATAGCTCTACGGCTGCCTGCCGCTCAATGTGAGTTATGGGGAAACGCACATTTGATCTAAATATGTGATTATTTATGGCATCCGTTACTCTATGGATAGACCGGCTCACAGAAGGCTGGCTCATGGTGATGCCTGACTGCTTCCCTACAGGTCGTTGATAGCATCCCGTAGCATAGAATTGAAGCGCAGCAAATAGCTAGTTAAAGATGTTGTAGATGAAAACACTTGCAACATTCACTTTTTGCTTCTCACATGATTTTAGGCCGATAAAGCGGAGATTGTTCTTTGTTCTAAAGAACTTCATATTGACTCCAACAAGTTATGCGTTACCTCGGGCGTCAACCGGAACGATTGAACGAATTTTGATTGCTCCAAATCGAAAGGGTTGTCCACTTGCCGAAGAGCTGCTATTTCTGCTGCGTCTTGTCGCATTTCAATTTCGCTTTCTAAAATAGCTGCATCCATGCCCAAATATTGGAATGCCATTACTAATACTTGTTTACCTTAGTAAATAATATTTATTCTTGAAAATAAGTGCAAAATTAAGATTTACTAACTTATTTACTTGCTCAACGATAAGTTTTGTTTCGTTCTCGACGTCCTTAAACTCGTAGTTAGGCCAGCTACAAATATCGTCTTACAACTGTCAAAGTAAACGACAGAAATAGCTTAGGTTATGTATAGGAATACGAGTTAAAGACAATCGTACCCGAGAGGACTTAACGATAACGAAAATTGTAGATAACGCGTTTGAGAATGCCGCTACTGGGCCCTACTCTATTGCAATGCGGCAAAAAAAAAATCGCAAAATTGATTTGATTGTACGGAATTGCGTACGCATAGCATTTGATTTTCGCAACGCATTGATTGGCGCATCGCAATACAAAGTAGGGCCCTGGTGAAACATTTCAAGAATATCACCACAAATTGCTATTGGTCTTTCTCTATAGCGATATAAAACGGAACATAATTACACAAGCTGATCTGGCTCTTCTAGGAGTAGGGAGTTCAATGAGAATCCATTAACTCAAGCAGCTGCATCCCAAACTATTCGCAGCTTACCAGGCTTGCTTGTAGTGACAACTGTAAAGATCGGTAGGGGCCATATTTTTTCGCGATCGAGTTTCAACTCTTCATTTAAGAGCTTTTAATATAGCCCTTTTCCAGAAAACTTTCAAGTTGCCCTTTTCAAATATGAAAACTATGAAACTCGTGACGTGTTTTGGGTTGCAGTGTCTCCATAAATAACCCATCCAAGACGAGTCTTTGTTGCGCAAGGCTCATTTGCCTTACCCTCTCTTGTAGCTAGATTACGATTACTGCTGTCTAGCTCTATTAATAACCTCGGTGCCGCCATCTCATAAGAACGTAAAGGAATAACCTTTAAGGGCCAGTTTTTCAGTAATAGTTTAAACTTTAGTTAAATTAAACCGAGTTTAACTCACCAAAATTGGACGTTTAAACTCGGTTTAACTAGATATTTTAGCATTGGTTGAATTCAAATTGACTTAAATTATCATATAATGTGTTTCTTTTTTCCTAATCCGAGCTAAACAGTTATTTTTTCGAATTGTTCGAAAATGGAAAAAAAACACAATTTTAAATAGTTTAAAATATTACCTTATTTTCCTTGAGCTGTCAATCAACCAACTTAAAATTATTACAACATTTGTTTTTAAAGCTAGTTTTTGCCGTGCCTGCATGTATCTATGAATGTGTGTGTGTGTTGCGCTGCGTTGGTCAGCGCTGCCAAAATAGGTTCAAGTGAAAAGTGCAATCAAAGCTTTTCTAAAGCATACTGTGTGAACGGAAGTTGGTCAGACAGAATTCTTAATAATTATTTGCGACATTTGGAGCAAAGAACTATTAAGAATATTGATTATGCCGAAATTTACTGTGCGACCGGAAATTGGTCAACCAGAATTCTTAATAATTGTTTGCGATATTTGGAGTAAACAATTATTAAGAATGTCGAGAATTTTTATTAATTTTATATTATATTGTTTTTACATGGAAGGAAGGGGCTAACTATAACTCCCCCACCATTAGCTTGAGGCTCCGACGAAGGTATTTCTAAGATAGTGGTCTTAGGACAAAGATTTTTAGTTTTTATTAAAAGAGCAAAAATTATCAAAATTAAAATTATTATAGTAAGCAAAATGCTTATATTTAAGGTATTTTTTAGATAATTATTTTTATTAATTTCCGTGATGTCTTTCCTATTGTTTTCGATATTTTGTAGATGAATGTTATCGAATTCAAGTTTAGTGTTTAAAACGTCTTCCTTGATAGATACATGTAGGTTCGGTAATATTATATGGTCTTTTACATTTATTTCAAAATTTTTGAAAGTCTTATTATTAATTTTAATATAACAGTTTTCAAATTTAATTATGTATGTTCCTTCTACAATAGTTTTAAAATCGTTACAACTATGTAAAATTACAGTATTTTGTGTATTTTTCACAATAATTAATCCATTTCTTATTTCTTTTATTTGAGTTGTTGTATCTTCTTTAAAAATACATTTTGCTTCCTTTATTTTAAAAATATTATATAAACATTGGTTTTCAAGTTTTCTTAAGTTTCTTTGTAAATTATGTATTACTTCCGCGTGATATAAGTTACCGTGGTTGTCTGTTATAATTTCATTTTCTTTTACATATAAAGATTTTTTATTTCTGTTAGGTATGGGTTCGATAAGAATTTTTGAGTAATTATTTCCTACAAATTTTGGAATCAAAACTATTATTACAATTTTTCTGTTAAATGAGACAACTGAAATCTTTATGTTTGCTAATGTGTCAATGTCTGTTATATTTCTAAATTCGTTATTTGTCAAAATATTTCTACCTAAAACACCAAGTCTGCTGTTAAGAAGAATCTGTTCTATATCGTCAATGTGATTAATGAATAGGCTGATGTCATAATTAATTTGATAAAGGTATTGCATGTATTTTACTTCATCTTCTATTGATATTATTCTGTTTCTAACTTCATCTGACCATGTTCCTACGTATTCTTTTATTGTTTTTTGTTCGAAATTATTTTGATATTTTCAATCTTTATATTGACGAAACCATTATTTTCATTCAGATTTTGAATATCCAGAGTCTGTGAACAGGTCGTCGGTAAATATGTCGTCAATGAAATTAAAATTACCATGAATGTGTGGATTTCCTGAAAATACAAAAAGTCTTTAAATGTTTAGCTGATTTTTACTGTTGGGTTATTATTATCTTGATATTTCTTTTGTTTTTTCAAATGGGATTTATAGTATTTGTGTCCTTTTGCTGTGACAATGTGTTCTTCATCTAATGGTTCTGCGATTATTTTTCTAAATTTGGCATGGTTTTTGCCACCTCTTATCTCTTTTAAATATACTGGTCCAGCTTGTATTTCGACATCTTCCCTATCTTTATTTGGTGAATTGATTGTACGTTCCTTTATTTTCGTTATTCGTTCTTTAATTAAGGGGTATTCATCTTGACTTATACTTCCATTACTGAAGTCAATTGGTTTACGGCCGGTGGTTGAATGAATGCTATTGTTTAAAAATTAATTACTTTATAAATTTTTTCTTCTACTGTGTCAATATCCTTGTTTGGGTCGTGTCTCAAAAGTCTTAGGTGTTCGTTAAGGGTGTTGTGTAGACGTTCGACATCGGAATTTGACGTGTGATTATTATTTGATGTAAAATGAATATTAATATTATGTTCTCTAAGGAATTCTTGCAAGGGTAGTGCTTTAAAGCCTAGTTCGTTGTCTACAATTAAACTGTTAAAATGTCCTACATTACTAATGTATTGCATGACAGCTCGTTTAAATTCTGTCCATGATCGACTGGATATTTTGATGGCTTGGGCATATTTTGAGAATTTATCTATTGTAGTTAAAAAAATGTTTTTGTTCAAACTATAGAAAACGTCCATGTGGACCGTATCTCCTGGTCTTTCGGGTGTTTCCGTTAGTTTAAATTTCTGTTTTACAGGATGCCTTTCGTATTTCTCAACATTACAAACTTCGCAATTGTTGATGAATTGTGTAATTCTTTGTCTTAATTTTGGATTATATATGACATCTTTTAGTTCTAAAAAGTTTTCATTAATGCCCCTATGGTTATTCCTTAAGTGTTCTGTTTCTATGAAACTAGTGAGTTCACTTTCATCTGTTATGTCTTTTAAAATCTTTGAGCATTTCATAATTTTAAAGGTACCATTGTTATTATTAAAATTATCCTTTATCACCTCTTTAAATATTTAAAAAATGCCTTCATCTTCAAAGTATACGGCGTTTGTACCTGTTGGCTTAAAGTGGTTTTTCGTTATTGTAATGATTGTGTCAGTATCTACATTTCTTACATAAATTTTTTTTCTATTCGAACTGAATATTTTCTGATTTTTAATTTTTAAGGATCCTGAGTTGATTTTCTTAAAGATGATTTGGGTTTGTACATGTTTAGTGGACATTTACTCTCATGTATTATTGGTGTCCCGATTTCGTTGAAATTAATCATGGCGCAAGATAGCGCGTCGGCGTTTCCATTTTGTACGCCTTTTTTGTATTTGATTTCAAAACCGTATTCGCTTAGACGAAGTCTCCACCGAATAAGCTTAGAGTTTGGCTCCTTCATTGAAAAAAGCCATGTCAAAAGACGATGGTCAGTTTCTACTATGAATTTGTTTCCAAACAAGTAAGGTCTAAAGTATTGAGTTCCCCAAACAATAGCAAGCAATTCCTACTCAATGGTGCTGTAATTTTGCTCGTGATAGTTGAGCGTTCTGCTTGCAAAGCATGTTGGGTGACCGTCTTGGGATAACACGGCTCCCAATGCATAATTGCTTGCGTCGGTTTGTAACGTGAATTGTTTTTTAAAATCGGGATAAACAAGAACTGGATCATTAACTAAACGTTTTTTCAATGTTTCGAATGCGTTTACATAATCAGGGTCTTATAAGTTCATTTTTATGTCCTTTTTTAAATATTTTGTCATTGGTTTTGCTATTCGCGCATAGTCTTTAATAAACTTGCAGTAATAACCTGTTAGTCCTAAGAATTCTTTGATGGCTTTTTGGTTTTTTGGGAGAGGGAATTTCTGGACACATTCTATTTTCTTTGGATTAGGTTTTATTCCGTCTTTGGTTATAATATGACCAAGGAACTCGGTTTCGTGTTTGAGAAATTCACTTTTATCTAATTGTATTTTTAGATTTACATTTCTGAGTTTTTGAAATACCTTTGTTATCGATTCTATGTGTTCTGTAAGAGAAGTAGAAAAAATGATGATATCGTCGAGATATACCAAACAAATCTTATTAATGTACTCAGATAAAACGTTGTTCATCAGCCGTTGAAATGTGGCTGGTGCTGTTTTTAAACAGAAAGGCATACGAAGAAACTCGTAATGCCCTCCTTCAACACTGAACGCTGTTTTGTGGATATCTTTCTCAGCTATCTCGATTTGGTGGAAATCTTTTGCAAGGTCCAACGTGGTGAAATATTGACAACGTCCTAGTTTTTAAAATATTTCGTCAATATTAGGGATAGGATATCGGTCGTCTATGGTAACTTCATTGAGTTTCCTATAATCGATAACTAGGCGCCATTTCTTCTTTCCACTCGCATCCATTTTTTTTGGAACTACCCAAACTGGTGCTGAGTAGGGAGAGTGACTTGGTCGTATTATTTTGTTTTTAAGCATTTCCTTTATTTGATCTCTAACTTCGTTTTTATGTACGTATGGGTACCTATAAGATTTTGCCACTATAGGAGCATGCTCGATAGTCCGAATTTCATCCTTATGGGCATTTGTAAATGTTAGGTCTCCTTTCGAATTGTCGTTGTAGAAAATATTTTTAAATTTTTCACTACATTTAATATCTTTTCTTTTTCTTCAATATTGAAATGATCCGTTCTTATTTGTCCTAGTAGAGGTTTGTCGTTTTCTTCTTTTATTGTCAAGTTTCTATCGTTTTCGTCAAATGTATATATGCAGAAATTTTCGTCCGTAACTTGAATGCATTCTTGTTTATGTACTACGACGTTTTTTACTCCGTCGTATTTAATTAGTAGTTTGGCTTTTATTTTATGATCATGTGCCTCGTATACGCCTTTTATTAGTATTATCTCATTGTCGGGTGAAGATTTTCCTTCAATATAAACTAAACCTTCTTTATTTGTTACTGGTACCTCAATCTCGTAAGTTCCTTTGTCTGTGAAACAGTATTTGTTATCCGTATTTGTTAAAAATTTTAGTTCTCATTCTTTTTCACCTATAAACAGTTTATTCTCTTTAAAATTGATAACGCCTTTTAAGGGGATCAATATGTTGTTTCCAATTATACCATCATACATATGAAATTTACTTACGAAAAAATCAAATTTTTCGTCTATTTTACCGAATTCTTTAAAACAAGGGATAGCTACCCTTTCGTTAACTTCTATTGCGTGTTTTAGTGTTTGTAAATTCATTGGCCCTGTGGGTACATTCCACTTTGGATCGCATAATCCAGGGTTGATTATAGATTGGGTCGCTCCCGAATCTATTATGAATTTTAACACACCTAACTTCGTTTCTATTTCTATGTGTGGTAAATTGTTTTTGAGGCCGGTAAAGGAAAATTTTGGGCTATAGAACTGGTTTCAATTTTTCCGATTTCCATTGGTTCCACCGCTTGTTGAGGGGGATTATTAATTCTAGCCTGGTTTCTATTCCTTTCGTTGTTATAACTATTATTGTTGTAATTGTTGTTGTTATAATTGTTATTATTGTTATTGTGGAAGCCGCTTGCACTGTTTCGGTTATAATTATACGAGTTACCTGATTCATTATTGTAACGGTTATAAATTTTATTTGGTTGATTGTTAAAGCGGTTATAATTATTATTTGGTTGATTGTTAAAGCGGTTATTGTGATAAATGTTTGTATTGTTAGGATTGTTTGAGTAGTTATTGTTGTAATTGTTACGGTTAGTCGTATTATTTCTGTAATTATATTCATCTTTGTTTTGTCGATTGTTGTTATATCGTTCTGTTGGTCTAGTTGTGTGTTCATTGGTTCTTCTAATCGGTCTATTTTCTGATTTAAATGGGTTGTAATAAGCATAGTTTGCTTCATGTAATATGTTTATTGCTTGCTCTAAAGTTTTAGGATCTCTGCAATATAAGATTGACCTCATAGGCTCTGGTAGTTTTGGTTTGAATGTTTGAAGCGCAGCTTTTATGTTAAGGTTAACGGTTTGTTCGATTTCTTCTTCAGTGGTAGCTCTTGACAGTTCTGTTTTAGTCTTTATATTGAGTCGCCTTAGAATGAACTTTAGGTCATTATAAAGTTCTACGCTATTATTTTTAAAATTCGTTTCTCTCAAGTCATTAAAGAGTTCGTCTATCGATTTCCGGTCGGAAAAAGTATTTAAAAGTATCGTTTTTATGTCCTTCCAGGATATAGCATTGTTATCTATTTCTATTGCTTCTTTTGCTTTTCCTGTTAATTTTGATTTCATTATATCTGAAAAGATGCTCTCTGCAAAAGTGTCATATCGCGTCAGTAAGGGGTGGATTCGGTCGATTAGTGTGATGAATGTTGGTAGATCGTTTGTATTTCCACTATACTCAGGGAGTCTATCAAGGTATTTGAGGGGGTCAATTGTTAATGAGGCTGTCATGTTTATATTTCCTGAATCTTCTCTTGTTAAAATTTCTCTTTGATTGTCTATTGCTTGTTGAACACCCTCAATTGCCCTATATAATACGTCCAAATTGTCTTCCATATAACAGTGCAAAAATAATAAAAAAAATTTGAAAAATTGAGATTTGTTTAAAATCTCATGGGAAAAATTGTAACAGCGTTTTTAGATTTGTTTAATTTGTATTTATTTTTGGCCTCTTTTTTTGATTTGTTTAATGAAATCTGCTAGTTCTCTATTAATATCTGCTTGTGTGCCATAAGAATATAATTCAGCCTGGGTTATATAATAGTCTTCCATTTACTTTTTTTTATATACTTAATTAATTTATAATATATTTGTAGTATAAAATATGTGATATATAACTTTGGACTTAAAATATAAAAATATGAAGGTTCTTACTACGGTGACTTCGTTGTTGATGATGGAGTTTGTTAGCGTTGGAGTAGTTAGTAGAGATGATGTTTAAGATGTCTTCTTCGCTGTTCTTCTTGTTTTTTCGCACTTCGGTGTACTGTGGGTTATTTTTCACTTCGCTGATCTGGTTGTTAAAATGTTGATTTTCGTTTTTAGTATTTTCAGGATTTGAGTTTTGTTCGTGCAAAGAAAATTTTGTAAGCTTGGTTTGTTTCACTTTTTGTTTTATTTGGCTTCAGTGTTTAAAATATTGGTTTTAATTTTTTTTTTTTGTTATTCTGCATAAACAATTCGAGTTTTTTGAGTCAATTACGGAATTTTGTTTGAGAGGTGGCTTCCAATAAAATTTCTTTTTCACAAATAGTTTATATTTATTTTAGTTCACAAGTTAAATTATTTCTCTGTAGTTTAGATCACAATTTTAATAGAAATGGCTTCTATTTATTCAGTTCACTAATCTATTTATTTTTTTTCAGTTAGTTTACTCACTTTATAGAAATAGTTCCTAGTTTAATTCACTAATTTTATAGAAATAGTTTCTATTTTAATTCACTAATTTTATAGAAATAGTTTCTATTTTTTTCCAATTAGTTCACTCACTTTATAGAAATAGTTTCTATTTTATTCGTTCGCGATACCCGGCTAAGTATTAATATACGCTGTATTACAGTAGGAATACATCCGAGTATCCCATGCTCGTCGCCAGTTAATTTTTCGAATTGTTCGAAAATGGAAAAAAAACACAATTTTAAATAGTTTAAAATATTACTTTATTTTCCTTGAGCTGTCAATCAACTAACTTAAAATTATTACATTTGTTTTTAAAGCTAGTTTTTGCCGTGCCTGCATGTATCTATGAATGTGTGTGTGTGTTGCGCTGCGTTGGTCAGCGCTGCCAAAATAGGTTCAAGTGAAAAGTGCAATCAAAGCTTTTCTAAAGCATACTGTGTGAACGGAAGTTGGTCAGACAGAATTCTTAATAATTATTTGCGACATTTGGAGCAAAGAGTTATTAAGAATATTGATTATGCCGAAATTTACTGTGCGACCGGAAATTGGTCAACCAGAATTCTTAATAATTGTTTGCGAAATTTGGAGTAAACAATTATTAAGAATGTCGATAATTTTTATTAATTTTATATTATATTGTTTTTACATGGAAGGAAGGGGCTAACTATAACTCTAAACGTCAGATTTTAGTGAGTTAAACTCGGTTTAATTTAACTAAAGTTTAAACTCGTACTGAAAAACTGGCCCTAAGTGAGCATATTTGTTGATAATGTCGACAACGTCGAGCGATTGGACAGGTGAATTTAATGACTTTTCTGTGCTTATGTTGAGCAGCTGTTATTTCTTTGAAATGCCTACTGCTGATATTTTAGCTGACACTATTTTTGACTCATCTTCAAACTCGATGCGTTTGCCCTGCCTATTTAAGACACAGTGATTTTACAGGCCCTGAAAGGTTTAACTTTAAGGCAAGCGAATGGTCCATTAAAGTTATTGATGAACTTTCACATAAAAAGGCATAAGTAGGCAGCTCCTTATTTGCGTTATACAAGATAGGTGGTACTAACCTAAAATAAATAGATTGTTGAGATGACCCATGGGCGTTGCAGATAAGTTGCGATGCTTTGCCGTCGTCAACGTCGCTGTTGTGCTGATATATGTAGCTGTAGCGCTGTTACAGGAATTGTTGAAATGTTTAATGACGTTTCCGAAATAGTACTATCCATGGTGTAAGAAAACCAGGTGGAAGCGAATTTTTCACCACACTTTAAATTGCCCCTGGTCTGTCAAAAAAGTCTGGCAAGTGTTGATTAGTGCCAAATTTTATTGGCTGCGTTCAGCAGGTACAACTTTTGTGCAATCGGTTAGTGTGTGTCTGCTGAACGAAAAAATATTAGTGTCTAATCACAACATGTAAAAATGTCTGTCTTTCGCCGTACTTTATATTTTTGATACATTTGCTCAACGTATTGAATATTTCCAGTTAAAAATTTGGCTTGTTTAGAATAAGTGTGCTTTTATAACAAATGAAATAAATAACGCAAAATATAACGAGAAAACACAATTTTTCCCCATTTGATCACTTTTAAAACATTCGTTTTCACAGAAATAAAAAAGGAACGCAAACTGATGCCTGATCAGAGACACAACATGTTGTACCCATTATTCAATTATTATTAGGTTGTTCAGATTTTTGACGTCAACTTACAAGAATAATAGCTTCAACACATTAACACATAACAACATTGCCGCATGATTCAATTATTATAAGGTTGTCGAGATATTTGACGTCTACTCACAAGAATGTATACTCTTATTTGAAGAGGAGAGCAAAAGAGCAATTTTGTAAGGACATAAAAATCACGCAGTTGCCGGAATATCATACTTTTTCATAGTACAAACCAATAAAGATACATTTGACTACTACTTTTTGAAATACTTGCTTGTGTTGAACCAAAATATTATGAGCTTTAAAAATGTTATGGTCACATTTTAGACGTAAAATAATATTAGAAAAATAAAAAAAAAAATAAAAAAATCTTCTGTTGTTGTACAGAGTTTGTATGAATATTTTTATTACATATATGTTTTTTTTTTTTTATATTTAAGTAAAAATAAGTAAAAATTATGTAGTCAGTTTATATGTAAAATTTATTGGAATAATGTTTTCAAAATAGTTTTAAATAGTTTCTTTAACAAAAAGTATAAAAATAGTGCTTTTTACATTTGTGTTTGGGAAAATCAAAAATTTTTACTTTTTTCCTCTTTTGACAAACGAGTTCAGTCAACGCAGAACTTTTTTTTTTATATTATATATAAAACTATATTTTATAGTTAATGGTTGTTTTAATATGTGTTCTAAGTGTTTCGTGATAGAACCATTGTAATTTTTTCAAGAACGTAAAAATATTTTTGACTTAAAATTACGTCTAACAGCACGTTTGTCATTTTTGGGAGTCTTTTCCACAAATTTTTTTAAGCACATCCTAACGTTTTTGGAGGTCACTTTGGAATATACTTACAGCCTTTAATATTCATCTTACAAAGACAAAATATGTGTCAAAACTCAGTTTTATCTTATACGAGTATCCATATAATAAGAAAAAATCATGCATTGATGCTTCAGTTGCTACTGACGTTCTTATGGTTGTTGCTTTTCTTCGTGCCGAAATCACGAACGCAACATCGTGTTGTTTCTTGGAATGAATTGTTTTACAAATATTTCTCAGTAACGGCTTGTATTGTTGTTGTTATTTATACGTATGTAAAATTTACATTTATGTTATATATGCATATCAGCTGTTTTAATTTTTATCGTTTGTTATTGTTTTTGTTTATCTTCAGCGAGATAAATACAATAAACAATTCAGATGTATTACAGAGATGTGCCGTAGAGCCAGAATGTAGCTACAAAAATGTGTATTACTACTACGCAGGTTTACATATACAGAGAATGCGCATGGTCATTGTGCTATCAAAACTCTATTGATTCTTTAAATATCATATTAAATTCGAATTATTTATTGAACTAATTTTATACTTATTACACATTAAAAATATATTTTGTTTGTTAAAATTTTATATTTTCAAATTAATTTAAGATATATAAGCTCTTTACTTAGGAAAAATAAAAAATTCATATTTATCCGAAATATTTATTTCCATTTTTAAAAAAAAAGATTGAAATAAATTTATCAAAAAATATAGCAAACAAAAAACTCTACGTCTACAATAATATCTTTACATAAAATAAGGGTATGTCAAATATCTGGATAACCTTATAATGGCTGCATTCTATCCGAAAGAGCGCTCAGATAGCGAAGAAGCATAGTCATGGCAGAATTATAAGGTAAGGCGGACTCGGTGAGGAATGAAGTAGAAAGCAGAATAAAGCGGGCTAGATTCAAAATCAGCTGTTCATCTCACGTTTCTTTATGTTAATGTTTCGCAGTCGATTTTAGGTTAAAATTTTGACAGGTTTTTTTTGCCAATTTAAAAATTCTTCACATTTTAAAGTTGTTATTACACTGCTTTAATAATATTTTCACTCAAACTATCACAAATTTAACACACGCGACTACTTGCAACTTGGAAACATAAAAACTTTTCTTAATTTGCAAATCCTTGTAAATTCGTCGTTTTGACGACTTACCAACCTTTTCATTATCCACTATTCGTTGACGCGTGAGGACACTGAGCCAACCGGTGTTATAATTCTGCCATGCATAAAGTGACACTTTCTGCTGAACTATTTTTTTTTCGAAACGTCAAACGTCGAAACAGATGCGGGCATGGTGTAAGAAAATCAGGTGAAAGCGTTTTTTTCACCTCTCTCACAAAAATTGGACCCGCATCTGTCAAAAACAGCAGAAATAAATGGCTGCGTTCAGCAGGTACAATCATGTTTCAATCATTGGCTGCATTCAGCGGAAAATTTGCGACGTAGCTGTTGAACAACTTTCGGGCTGAAGGGTATGTTGCAAAAAGTGCTCTCACAACACGTTCCCTGAGCGGTCGCCATCTTAGGTAGCGAAAATATTTTATGCTACTTCAGTTTAGCGGCTTACGCTTACTTTATTTTGACAGATAAATAAACCAAATATTAAATTTATTAATTACTAAATTATTAAATTGCTTAGTAGTGATTTTAATTAAAACTATTTGTGTGAAACGTGTACACACAGAACATAAAAAAAATAAATTTGAGACAAAAAGCATTTATTGTCGAACAGCTGTTTGCCGTTTGACGTTTCGAAAAAAAAATAGTTCAGCAGAAAGTATCACTTTATGTATTTCAGAATTATAAGGTAGGGCCGGTTGGCTCAGTGTCCTCACGCGTCAACGAATAGTGGATAATGAAAAGGTTGGTAAGTTGTCAAAACGACGAATTTACAAGGAATTGCAAATTAAGAAAAATTTTTATGTTTCCAAGTTGCAAGTAGTGCGGTCGCGTGTGTTAATTTGTGATAGTTTGAGTGAAAATATTATTAAAACAGTGTAATAATAACTTTAAAATGTGAAAGAAGTCTTAAATTAGCAAAAAAAAACCTGTACAAATTTTAACCTAAAATCGACTGCGAAACATGAACATAAAGAAACGTGAGATGAACAGCTGATTTTGACATCTAGCCTGCTTTATTCTGCTTTCTACTTCATTCCTCTACGAGTCGGCCCTACCTTATAATTCTCCCATGACTTTTTGCTACTTCGCTAACTGAGCGCTCTTTCGGATGGAATTATAAGGTTATCCAGATATTTGACATACCCTTATTTTATGTAAACAAAAGACACCGATATTATCGTAGACGTAGAGTTTTTGTTTGCTATATTTGTTGATAAATTTATTTCAAACTTAGGTTTAATAAATGGAAATAAATATTTCGGTAAAATATGAATTTTTTATTCTTCCCAAGTAAAGAGCTTATATATATCTTAAATTAATTTGAAAATTTAAAATTTTAACAAACAAAATATATTTTTAGTTTGTAATAAGTATAAAATTAGTTCAATAAATAATTCGAATTTACTATGATATTTAAAGAATTAATAGAGTTTTCATAGCACAATGACCATGCGCATTCTCTAAACCCTATACACATACGCATATGTAAACCTGCGTAGTAGTAATACACATTTTTGTAGCTACATTCTGGCTCTACAGCACATCTCTATAATAATGAATATTAAAGGCTGTAAGTATATTCCAAAGTGTTCTCCAAAAACGTTAGGATGTGCTTGAAAAAATTTGTTGAAAAGACCCCCAAAAATGACAAACGTGCTGTAAGACGTAATTCTACGTCAAAAATATTTTTACGTTCTTGAAAAAATGACAATGGTTATATCACGAAACACTTAGAAGACATATTAACACAACCATTAACTATAAAATATAGTTTTATATATAATATAAAAAAAAAGTTCTGCGTTGACTGAACAAAACTAGCTATCTTTTGTCAAAAGAGGAAAAAATTAAAAATTTTTGATTTTCCCAAACACAAATGTAAAAATCACTATTTTTATACTTTTGGTTAAAGAAACTATGTTACACTATTTTGGAAACATTATTCCAATAAATTTTACATAGAAACTGATTATATAATTTTTACTTATTTTTACTCAAATATAAAAAAAAACATGTATGTAATAAAAATATTCATACAAACTCTGTATGTAATGTGTACAACATTCAGAAGTTCTATTTTTCCAATATTATTTTACGTCTAAAATTTTTAAAGCTCATAATATTTTGGTTCAACACAAGCAAGTATTTCAAAAAGTTGTAGTCAAATGTATCTTTATTGGTTTGTACTATAAAAAAGTATGATATTCCGGCAACTGCGTGATTTTTATGTCCTTACAAAATTGCTCTTTTGCTCTCCTCTTCAAATAAGAGTATACATTCTTGTGAGTAGACGTCAAATATCTAGACAACCTTATAATAATTGAATCATGCGGCAATGTTGTTGTCGTCGTTAATGTGTTTAAGCTATTATGCTTGTGAGTTGACGTCAAATATCTGAACAACCTAATAATAATTGAATAATGGGTACAACATGTTGTGTCTCTGATCAGGTATCAGTTTACGTTCCTTTTTCATTTCTGTGAACACAATTGTTTTAAAAGTGATCAAATAGGGGAAAAATTGTGTTTTCTCGTTATATTTTGCGTTATTTATTTCATTTGTTATAGAAGCACACTTATTCTAAAAATGCCAAATTTTTAACTGGAAATACTCAATACGTTGAGCAAATGTGTCAAATATATAAGGTGCGCGAAAGACAGACATTTTCACATGTTGTCACACATTTGACACACACTAACCGGTTGCACAAAAGTTGTACCTGCTGAGCGCAGCCAATAAAATTTGGCACTAATCAACAGTTGCTCTCTCCCTGTCAGGATATTTTGACAGACCCGGGGCAATTTAAAGTGTGGTGAAAAATTCGCTTCCACCTGGTTTTCTTACACCATGGATGCGGGTACAATTTTTGTGAGAGAGGTGAAAAAAACGCTTTCACCTGGTTTTCTTACACCATGGTTGAAACATAATTCTATGCTGCATAAATTTAGACCTATAGATAGTACCATGGTGTAAGAAAACCAGGTGAAAGCGTTTTTTTCACCTCTCTCACAAAATATGTACCCGCATCTGTCAAAAACAGCAGAAATAAATGGTTACGTTCAGCAGGTACAATCATGTTTCAATCATTGGCTGCATTCAGCGGAAAATTTGCTACTTAGCAGTTGAACAACTTTCGGGCTGAATGGTATGTTGCATAAAGTGCTCGCACAACACGTTCCCTGAGCGGTCGCCATCTTAGGTAGCGAAAATATTTTATGCTACTTCAGTTGAGCGGCTTACGCTTACTTCATTTTGACAGAAAAATATACCAAATACTAAATTTATTAATTACTAAATAATTAAATTGCTTAGTAGTGCTTTTAATTAAAGCTATTTCGAAACGTGTGCACACAGAACATAAAAAAAATAAATTTGAGACAAAAAGCATTTATTGTCGAACAGCTGTTTGCCGCTTCGAAAAAAAATAGTTCAGCAGAAAGTATCACTTTATGCATGGCAGAATTATAAGGTAGGGCCGGTTGGCTCAGTGTCCTCACGCGTCAACGAATAGTGAATAATGAAAAGGTTGGTAAGTTGTCAAAACGACGAGTTTACAAGAAATTGCAAATTAAGAAATATTTTTATGTTTCCAAGTTGCAAGTAGTGCGGTCACATGTGTTAAATTTGTGATAGTTTGAGTGAAAATATTATTAAAACAGTGTAATTACAACTTTAAAATGTGAAAGAAGTCTTAAATTGGCAAAAAAAAAAACTGTACAAGTTTTAACCTAAAATCGACTGCGAAACATGAACATAAAGAAACGTGAGATGAACAGCTGATTTTGACATCTAGCCCGCTTTATTCTGCTTTCTAATTCATTCCTCTCCGAGTCAGCCCTACCTTATAATTCTGCCATGACTTTATGCTACTTCGCTACCTGAGCGCTCTTTCGGATAGAATGCAGCCATTATAAGGTTATCCAGATATTTGACATACCCTTATTTTGTGTAAACAAAAGACGCAGATATTATCGTAGACGTAGAGTTTTTTGTTTGCTATGTTTTTTGATAAATTTATTTCAATCTTAGGTTTAATAAATGGAAATAAATATGTCGGAAAAATATGAATTTTTTATTTTTCCCAAGTTAGGAGCTTATATATATCTTAAATTTATTTGAAAATTTAAAATTTTAACAAACAAAATATATTTTTAATGTGTAATAAGTATAAAATTAGTTCACTCAATAATTTGATTTACTATGATATTTAAAGATTCAATAGAGCTTTCATAGCACAATGGCCATGCGCATTCTCTGTATATGTAAACCTGCGTAGTAGTAATACACATTTTTGTAGCTACCCTATAGGAACAAACTAACTTGTTTTTAAAAACAACTAATTAAAAAACTAGTTTAAAATAAACCAGTATTTGAACTACGTTGAATTATATTAAGGCGGCAACTACTCTGATTTTGACATGTTTTAATTGAAAATTTTTATTAGATTACAAGTTTATATATATTTAACCATGTTATTTAATCAAATATTAACTTTAGGCCATCAGTAATAGTTTTCAATTGGTTAGTTTAAAGCAATTAAAAAAATAGTTTAAATTTAACTAATTTAACAAGTAGTTCAATATATATGCAGACGAAAGTCAATTGACTTATTTAGCGGACATCGCCATCCAAAATAAGTTCCATAAGTTCCATAGAACGAACTCTATGGAAAAAAGTCAGAATTTCAACTAGTTGTGGTTGACAAAAACTACTTTATCAATTACTTTTAAATTAGTTGATTTTCCTACAGGGTACATTCTAAATTTTACATACGTATTAATAACAACAACAATACAAGCCGTTACTGAGAAATATTCGTAAAACAATGCATGCCAAGAAAGAAGACGATGTTGCGTTCGTGATTTCGGCACGAACAAAAGCAGCAACCATAAGAACGTCAGCAGCAACTGAAGCATCAATGCATGATTTTTCTTATTATACAGATATAAGATATAACTGATTTTTGACATATATTTTATCTTTTTAAGATGAATATTAAAGGCTGTATAGTATATATATAAGTATAAGTATATTTCAAAGTGTCCTCCAAAAACGTTAGGATGTGCTTGAAAAAATGTGTGGTAAAGACCCCCAAAAATGACAAACGTGCTGTATGACGTAATTCTACGTCAAAAATATTTTTTCGTTCTTGAAAAAATGACAATGGTTATATCACGAAACACTTAGAAGACATATAAACACAACCATTAACTATAAAATATAGTTTTATATATAATATAAAAAAAAAGTTCTAAAAAACACTATTTTTATACTTTTGGTTAAAGAAACTATTTCAAACTATTTTGAAAACAATATTCCAATAAATTTTACATATAAACTGACTATATTTTTACTTATTTTTACTCAAATATAAAAAAAAACATATATGTAATAAAAATATTCATGCAAACTCTGTATGAAATGCGTACAACATTCAGAAGTTTTATTTTTCGAATTTTATTTTACGTCTAAAATGTGACCATAACATTTTTAAAGCTCATAATATTTTGGTTCAACACAAGCAAGTATTTCAAAAAGTAGTAGTCAAATGTATCTTTATTGGTTTGTACTATGAAAAAGTATGATATTCCGGCAACTGCGTGATTTTTATGTCCTTACAAAATGGCTCTTTTGCTCTCCTCTTCAAATAAGAGTATACATTCTTGTGAGTAGACGTCAAATATCTGGACAACCTTATACTAATTGAATCATGTGGAAATGTTGTCGTCGTTAATGTGTTTAAGCTATTATGCTTGTGAGTTGACGTCAAATATCTGAACAACCTAATAATAACTGAATAATGTCTACAACATATTGTGTCTTTGATCAGGCATCAGTTTACGTTCCTTTTTTATTTCTGTGAACACAATTGTTTTAAAAGTGATCAAATAGGGGAAGAATTGTGTTTTCTCGTTATATTTTGCGTTATTTAATTCATATGTTATAAAAGCACACTTATTCTAAAAAAGCCAAATTTTTAACTGAAAATACTCAATACGTTGAGCAAATGTATCAAAAATATAAAGTGCGGCGAAAGACAGACATTTTTACATGTTGTGATTAGACACTGATATTTTTTCGTTCAGCAGACACACACTAACCGATTGCACAAAAGTTGTACCTGCTGAACGCAGCCAATAAAATTTGGCACTAATCAACAGTTGCTCTCTTCCTGTCAGAATTTTTTGACAGACCAGGGGCAATTTAAAATGTGGTGAAAAATTCGCTTCCACCTGGTTTTCTTACACCATGCCAAGGTTGATTTATAAGGTTGTCGCAAGGGAGAGAGCGAGTACCCATAATTGTCAAATCGAAGTTGACAGCTCATAGAAAATCTGCAAGTGCTCTCTATTATCATCAGTTCTTCTTTCGTAGTCATTCGCAAAATTGGCTGGTTTTGACAATTATGGGTACTGAGAAGAGAGTGCGATCAGCCCTGCGACAACCTTATAAATCAACCTTGCACCATGCTCCAAAGATAACAAGATAGGAAACTTCTGTGGGCAATCCTTGTTCACCTAAAGTAAAACATACGTACACAAGGTTGATTTATAAGGTTGTCGCAGGGCTGATCGAACTCTCTTCTCAGTACCCATAATTGTCAAAACCAGCCAATTTTGCGAATGAGTACGAAAGAAAAATGGATGATAAAAGAGAGCACTTGCAGATTTTCTATGAGCTGTCAACTTCGATTTGACAATTATGGGTATTCGCTCTCTCCCTTGCGACAACCTTATAAATCAACCTTGTACGTACACGAAAAATTCGTTCACCACGAATTTCTTAACACTCATCTGACTTTGATTTTGCTCAACTGTCAATTTGCAAAAATAGTGAATTGAATATGTCAGTTGCTATTTATGCTACTTAAGAGTTTTCTGTAAAGTGCATTAATTATTATCAAACAGGCTAAACATATTTATTGTTGTTTCATGTTAAATGAACTATTATACATAAAAAACACATTATTTTCTTCCAAAAAGTAAACAATTTTTACAAGGAAGATTCGGGCTAAAAATATCAGCTGTTCAAATTAATGAATGAAATAAATTTTTTTTCCATTTCATTGTCAGTAGCAGAGTTGCCAACTTCACTTTTTTTCAGGCTAGCTTTTATTATATGACAAAAAACAACTTAAGATATCGATAAGGTGTTATAGCGGTCTGTTTAGCCACTTAATTATAATGTTTGGATTGGTTGTTATTAGCTACACATAAATATCTTTTATTTATCCTCAACGATGATCATAGGAGATCAATTGGGTCAACGGGACGTCAAAAAACATGCTGAAAATTGTAAAATCACGTAGAATAAAATATTTTGTTATTACTTGCCCAAGTATATAATCATTATAGCTCATATGTTCATATTCTCTATGAGACAAAGTAGTGTTCGGAATATATTTATATATGTAACAGTTATTCCCGTAAAATTCAGAGATGAAGTACGTTATGTTGGAATTGCAGTTAAAAGGTTTGCTGACTAAGCCGTATTATATTTCATCTGAAAATTATACAACAAAATACTTAGGGCCAGTTTTTAAGTTCGAGTCAAATTAAACCGAAATTGCACGTTTAAACTCTGCTTAACTAGATATTTTAGCATTCGTATAAGTTAAGTTGACTTAAACTATCATGTGATGTGTTTCTTTTTCGCCTAAATTGAGTTTAAACTATGTCGCTACTGTTTCCATTTTTATTTTTAATAGTTTTTTAACATTTTCTTCCCACATAATAATTTAAAAAATTTTATATTTTTCAGATGAGCTTTACTATTTTTTATTTTGAAGCAGTTTTTATGAAACATTATGTGAAAAAATTAATTTAAAATTCTTATGTTGTTTTTCAAGTGGTGCCTTGACACCACAAACATTGCATACACAAAACCACTACACAATAAACCATATTTAACTAATCATATAAAAACTAAGCTTGCGCTTTGCGCAAATAAAAAAAATTGCTTTATCATTTTTTTTTTTAAATTTAAAAGTCTTCTTGATTTTGTACTTCTAAAACCCAAGCAGAAATGTAAAATCTATATAAAAACAAATTTTAAATAATGATATAACTGTATTTTTTACGAAAAGTATGCCTTTTTTCTAATAGCACATTCCTAAACTAAAAATAGATACTTTTGAAGTGGCTTCGTTTTTGCACTGCATAAAAATAGACTTCAAATATCCAAAAAGGGGTAAGTTGCAACCACTGTATTTACAAATCTGATCCGTTTAGTAATATCCTCCTTATTACAAATGCACCAAATTTTTTTATATATCCTTTTTTAAAAAATCAATTTTGACCAAGCCTCCCATACAAGCGGCCCCTATGTGCGATGTGCTGGACTTATTATCGCTCGTGAATTTTTAAATCGCTTGTTTTTATTTGATGCAAAATTTTAGTTGATCTAGAAGCACATAATGGTTGGCAGATGGGGTGTGGGTGTGTTCAGAAGAAATGTTGCGGGGCAAAAAATAAAAGGACCAGATCATACAGTTCACCACTCTAGGGGTCAATTCGGTAGAGATATGAATACTAATCAACATTTTTTGTGTTTTTCGCATTTTAACCCAGAGAAGGGTGGCAGATAGGGGGTAGGTATGTTGAAAAGAAATATTGTGGACCAAAAAATAATAGGACCAGCTGATACATTTGACCCGTCTAGGGGTCCAGTTATGGACGATATAAACCATTTTCGACATTTATCTCTTTTGTATTTTTGTAGGTGGACCCCCAAGAGGGTGACAGAGAAAGGTGGGTACATTGAGAAGAAATATTGGTGGTGAAAAAATAATAGGGCCTGGTCATACATTTTACCCCTCTATGGTGCACCCCGGGGAGCTATGAATGTTTTTCGTTAATTTTTTCCCTATTTAGAACCTTTTTTGAGCTGGTGCAAAAATTGTAATAAATTGAATTTGGAATTTCCAAAACTCGCGAACGAGAAACGTTAAATGAATGAAATGCAGAGAGCGCTCTTCAAGTCAGTTTTTTTGAGGAGCGCAATTTATGAACGAAAATGGTAAAGAAAAATGAATCACTCTGAACATATAATGAAAGAGCGTTCATGTTTTTTTTCTTCACGAATGAAGAAAGCAAAGTGAGCCGTTCGTGAATTGAATAATATTGATGAGGAGGAGTGTAATCATGCTCTTCACTTGAAACTTTTTCCAAACCCTCTCTTCAAGGCATCGAAATGTCTTAAATTTTTTGTGTGTATGTATGTTAAGCAGCGTGGCAGTAAAAATACAATACCAAAGCATTCTGTGATTATGCGGTTACTTCTACAGTTCATGAACAAAATAATGTAGTCAGCTCTTCACGAAAATAAATATGAGCCGATTTTTTTTTTTTATAAAAAATGACCTCATATTCATAAAACCTCATGAGAGCAAAAGTTGGCAACTCTGATAGCATGAAACTTTCACAAATCGGTAGTGGTGAAAATAAAAATCCATTTATTATGTGAAAATATGCAAACTTTGTTTGGCGATAAAAAGCAAAATAAGAGTATGCATGTAATTATTGGGTGTTAAACAGATTCCTGTAACACAACTTAAGGATTAAAACATTAATGTACTCAATCCATGCACTATTTTTCTTGTTTGAAAACGAAGTTTCAGAAGAAAAATGCAGGAAAAGAAGAAGATCGTTATTTTTTTCTTATACGTAGGGTGCCTTTTATATTTCGGGATTTGGCAACCCTGGTGTTGCAATCTGTCAACTGAAAGCTCTATCGCAAAGTTTGACATTTGTTGGCTTATACGTACTCAGAATGTTTTGACATACGAGCGCTATTTGTGTTGTTTATAGTAACTTAAAAGATTCATCTCGGTCTAAAAATGGAATTAAATCGTGAACATTTTCGTGCGATTATTTTTTACAACTTTCGACGTGAATAAACACAGCAACAGTGCATGGATGAACTTAATTCAATTTTTGGCGATGAAGCTGCATCAAGGACCAGTGTTTATCGATGGTATGGTGAATTCAATCGTGGTCGTAGTTCACTCCAAGACGAATTTCGTGAGGTCGTCCGAAATCAGCTGTTGTTCCGAAAACCATTGATGCTGTGCGCGAACTGATATTGCAAGATCGTCATGTTACCTATCGTGAGATTGAGGCAACCTTAGGCATAAGTGGGACCAGCATACATTCAATATTGCATAAACATTTGACTGTCAAAAAAATTTGTTCGCGTTGGATCCCACACAATTTGTCAATCGCTCAAAAAAAGGCTCGTGTCGATTGGTCGAAGGAAATGCTCAAAAAATACGATCGCGGTGCTTCGAAACACGTCTATGACATCGTGACAGGTGATGAATCGTGGATTTACGCGTATGAGCCCGAAAGTAAACAGCAGTCGACTGTATGGGTGTTTCAAGATGAGCCAAATCCAACAAAAGTTGTTCGCGCACGAAGCACTTCCAAGCAAATGGTCGCCTGTTTTTTCGGAAAATATGGACATGTCGCAACCGTACCACTAGAACAACGCAGAACAGTCAACTCTGAGTGGTACACAACCATTTGTTTGCCAGTTGTCTTCCAAGAAATCAGGAAAACCAACCGCCGAAGACGGATCACTCTTCACCACGACAATGCGAGCTCTCACACATCGGCTCAAACAACTGCATTTTTGAGCACCCAAAACATCGATTTGATGGGTCATCCGCCGTATAGTCCTGACTTGGCACCGAATGACTTCTTTTTATTCCCAACCGTGAAGAATAAACTGCGTGGACAACGATTTTCGACGCCCGAAGAAGCGGTTGCGGCATTCAGAATGCAAGTTTTGGAGATACCTCAATCAGAGTGGCAAAAGTGCTTCGACAATTGGTTCAAACGCATGCAAAAGTGTATAGATTTTAATGGAGAATATTTTGAAAAACAATAAAGTGATTTTCGATGATTAATATTTGTTTTTGTTCTCTAATCCCGAAATATAAAAGGCACCCCTCGTATCACCTCGAAAAGCGGTGGTTGGTGTAAACTAACGGGGGTTTGTGAAAAATTAAATTTTTCAAAAATATTGACAAATACAACAACTGAAGAAATTGGCAAACTTTGAAATCATATATTAACCAAAATAAGGGGATGCAATAATCAGTTTAGGGTGCAAACTGGTTACTGCAACCCAACTTAAATATTTATGTAATAAAAAACAGATGATATGCATTATTTTAAGGGGTTGCAAAGTGATTTCTTTTAGAGTTTGCGGCCGATGAAGAACAAGAATGGCGTTCAGGGCTGCATTTTTCGGTTCACAAATACATGCAAACCTTCTTTGAGGTTATGTTTTTTAAGTTTCCTATCTTGTTATCTTTGGTCTGCACCACATCGTTGATTAGATCTGCAGCGTGTACTTACATGCTGCTTAAGGCTGCATCATAGTGAACGCTGGTTCAGACAGGCAGGCAGACAGGTGGAAGCAGCAACCTGCTAAAAAAATACGCCGCGCAGAGTGAAGGCTAGAAGATCAGTAGCTCGTTCCTGTAATAAAATCGGTAAGTTACCGATTTGTGTGATGTCATGTGCTATCGATCTCTAGTTACCGATTTCATGACAACTAATGTTTCGGTACGTTTAAATCGGTAGAAATTTGAACCGTGATGAAAAAGAACACAAATCGAGAAGAAACGCTGAGAAATTGAGTCAAATGACAAGCAGCTGTTTAAGGGTATTTATTTTATTTTATGTGCGCTATAGTTTTAAATAAATAGGTAATCAAAAGTGTTTTATTGAACATGAAGTGAGTTAGAAGTATTAGGAAATCAATTATTTAATGGATTATTTGGGCCTATTCGGCGAACTCTGTTATTCTGTTAAGCATTTTCTGTTATCATTCATAAATGATGTCGGCCATAAAAGATCTGTTAAAATTGGTATTCAGGATTTCGAACTCATGGCATCCTGCTATCAATCTTCGAAAACAGAAATCAATTACAATTCCGTTAACTTCTGTTATGAAACAGATATTTAAAAAAACAGATATTTAAGCAGATATTTAAAAAAACTTTTTTTTATTATTTAAATCAAGCATTAAAAAATACAAAAGAATTATTTTTTATAAATTCATGTACATGTAGGCCCACAGGAGGCGTTGCACATGGCCAAAAAAATAACATTTTCTTTGGGACAAATAAATCCGTACTGGGTCATCGAAAAAAATAAGAATTGTGGTTACTTTAAATAACAAACTCTTGGGATCGCCGTGGCCCGATTTTAAAATTTTTGATCTTGAAAAAATGTTTTTGAGTTCAAAGTTGAAAGCCCGAAAATTTTTGACATTTTATGGTCAAAATCATTGATTTTTTTACCATGTGAATCAAAAAATCAAAATCGGGCCATAGGCCTTTTTTAATTAACCACAAACTTTTGTTTCAGATGACCCAATATGGATTTATTTGTCCCACTGGAATTTTTGGACGCCAATTTGCAACGCCACCTGTGGGCTTACATGTACATGAATTTTTAAAAAAGATATTTTTTTTGTGTTCTTGAAAACTTGATTAAAATAAATATCTTTAAAAACTCGCCTCAACCCGGAACTGACACCTTAAAACCCACATACATTTTTATTAAATGTGTAATCTTACATTTGCCTCCTTTTTGAGCCATTCTTAAAGAAATTCTTAAATAAGCATCCATTTTTCACACCAAAATGTTTACTTTCAAAAGATTTGTTACGATAAAAGACAGAAAAATGTATCTGTTATTCTGTTGTCATTCATAACAGAATTCATAACAGATTTTGTCATGCCGAATACCAATAAAAGATTTTGTAAAGGATTTTTTGACAGTTCGGAAAATCTGCTGTGATTCATAGCAGATTTCATAAAAGATTGTCGTGCATAATACGAATTTTGGTCTCGTAACAGATTTATTGACAGCTCAAAAATTTGTATGAGAAATCAGAACAGAATAACAGAATTTTTTCATAACAGATTGTGCCGAATAGGTCTAATTGTTTCAGTAACATTCAAATGCATTCAAAAATTGACCCTTTCCTACGTGCCGGTGCTGCTTCATTAAGTCCAACAGCTTACGTCACTGCAGTTTCGAAACTCGTCCAGATTTAATTTGCTCTTCAAATATATTTTATTAGTTATGTATATACATATTAGTAATATATAAAAATATAAAAAATTCAAATTAAATGAAAGCAACCATTTTTAAACGTATATTTCGAGTATTTATAACTTAATAATACACAACATTGCTAACATAAGATAAATCGGTAGAATTGTCACTTGCCGCAAAGCCAGTGAGAAAAGTGACACATTTTTATCGATTCACTTTTTGTACAGAAACACTTTTTTAAAAGGTTCCATTATAATGAAAACAGGTGACAGCTTATCGATTTGAAACGACCGAATTGAACAGGAATCCATACAGATTCGTACAGAAACATTGCAGGTGAGAGTGACTTCAAATCGGTATTATGAGTCGATAACTCTGATCGATATGAGTTACAGAAACGAGCTACTGATCAGTGCGAGATTAACTTGGTTTTTTTTTCCTGTCTATTTTTCATGCTTATATGATGGCGCCACTAATGGCGTTTATGAAAAATTTGTATTTTTTTTATTTATAAATGTTATGCCACCCTTATGCAAAAACAATAACATACCAAAACAACACAAATCTCATCGACGTCGTCCAAAAACAACCATTGCACTCACATTAACTGATTATTATTATTTGAACGCTAAGCACATATGGCTTTATAGCAATTAATATAAGACAAAATAAATACAATTTATTTATGTACAATTAAATTTTTATAAAATGTAAAATTGTCAGGCTTTCAGGTATATACAGTTGCAATCCGGCTAGCTTCTTAGTAGTAAATAGAAGAACTGATTAGAGCAGTGCTCCCATATGCCAGGCTAAACGGACGAGGTCGAGCTCATACATGTGCTAGGCAAGACAGACGAGGTCTTGCTCTGGATAATCAAAATATATCTATAGCGTGTATATATGTATATAAATATGGATTAGATCACAGCTCACACATGCAAAGTTAGTAGTACGGCGTCAAACCGGCATATGCCAGGCGAGACGGACGTGGTCTCGTTCTGGATAATCATATTAAACTACACAGCTAGATTATATAAGTTGTTACCAAACATCACAGGAAAATATTAAGTATCCTTAAGTATCGACAAGCGCTTCTGAGTGGTTAATTTTGCAAGTAATTAGTTCTACAAAAGTTCATGTAAAGTTACTCGAAAGATCTTCTAGGTCGGAGACGAATATTAAAGTAAATTGTGCATATCCATGTAAAAGTTTGAAAATCCAAGTAGCATTTAGCATAATTCTCCGATTATTTAAAGTAGATAGATTTAAAAGTTGCAGACGATATTCATAAGGTGGTAGGTGATAATTAAAATTGCAGTAAAGATGGCTTAGCAGAACAAAAGAAACTTTTTCTGAACTGACTTAATGTCGTCAATGTAACAACTATATCGAGGGCACAAAACAATTGAAGCCTATTCTAAAATAGGTCGCACTAGATAGGTGAATAAGGTTTTTGTTATATAGGGATCATAAAACTCTTTTGCCCATCGTTTAATAAAACCTTAAGTACTATTTGCTCGATTTATAATTTTATTAATATGAATATAAGAGCGAAGTTTAGTATCCATAGTTACTCCAAGATCATGAAAGACATCTAAAGACTCTAATGTATGGTCACAAATTTTATAAATACATGTGAAAGGAGATTTTCGAGTGAAGGTCATGTGCTTGCATTTCTTCATGTTAAGATTCATACGATTCACGTTGCACCAGCTATAAAGATGGTCTATGTCAGCTTGCAAGAGAACGGCATCATTAGCATTTTTGAAAGGAAGAAATAGTTTCACGTCGTCTGCGTACATTAAAATTCTCGAATGCTTTATGACAGATGGCAAATCATTTATAAACAGTAAAAAAAGAAGAGGCCCGAGGTGGCTTCCTCGAGGTACTCCAGAAGTGACAGGAAACTCATGAGATTTCACAAGTTTAAAAAGAACACGTTGTGTTCTATTGCATAAATAATATTCAATCCATCTTACAAGAGTTGTGGGAAATCCAGCAAGAGATAGCTTTCAGAGTAAGAGTTTATGATTAACAACATCAAAAGCTTTACTAAAATCTGTGTATATAACATCAGTCTGTAAACCTTTTCCAAAATTCTCAATGATTTTGGAAGTAAATTCAAGTAGGTTTGTAACCGCATATTTTCCAGAAATGAATCCATGTTGGAGTGGAGACAATAAAGATTTAACACTATGTGATAATTGTGAAGTAATGATTGCCTCGAAAAGCTTAAATTAAAGCGCTTAATTTTGCAATTCCACGATAGTTATCGATTAAAGACCTGTTACCAGAATTGTGCAACGGAATAATAAAAGACGACTCCCAGGCAACTGGAAAATAGCAAGATTTTAATGAAGAAGAAAAAAGCAAAGTGATTGAAGTTATTAATTCATCACAGCAATATTTTAATATACATGACGGTATATTGTCGGGACCACTTTTATTTGACGTTTTAAGAGCTTTTAAGTATGATGCGTGGACACTGCTGTTGTTTCGTTCGCTTTGCTTAGGTTTTTTTGTCGTAGTTGTCCTTACTCTCAATAAATAAAAAAAAAAAAAAAACGGAATGAACGAAAAACGAGCTTCTTATGATAAATTGAGTTGTGTGTAATGTGAAATGCTTGCACACAAATGATCGAGAACTGGACCTACATGTTTTACGCCGACTCCGAACGGCTTATGTTCTCAAGAAGCTTTTCATGGCAGTTTTTACTCTCTGAGGTTTGCCATTGTCTGCAGAGAGGTGACGGCCGAACAGAAAAATTATTTCAATTGAAAAAACTTTCTGTGTCGGATGGAGGATTCGAACCTGGGTTGTCTGGCGTTAGAGTCACATACTCTACCCACTACGCAACACAAACAAAATATGTCAAAAAATAAATGAAAATACGTAATAGTCGTACAGGAATAACGTGTTGCATGTGAGTTGTAATTAGAATACAAATACACAAAGCAAAAACAAAAATAAATAGAAATATGTAATAGTCGTACCGGCATAACATTTTGCATGTGAGTTGACATTAGAATACAAACATACAGAGCAAAAACAAATTTCAAATCCGCCGACAACCACGCCTCCTCCCATACATCAAGAAATTTCAAACGCCATATTTTCGTTTATATTGGACCGATTTAAAAAATAATTCGGTACGGAATTTCATCTCCCATTTCGCCACAATTTGTCTATAAAATTTGAAAATTGATTTTAAGTCTTGACCAGTGTAAAAAAGTCGTTGATGTTGAGCTTTTAAGCTCATTTACTCTAAGGGCCGTTTTCTCAATGTTCGGTTAGTGCATGGTATAAGAACCCAGGTAGACACATTAGAGTTGAGTTCCGAGAAATTGATATCCATTTACTGTCAAAATCGGAGTTAACATTGCCGCCTGTGGAATTTTGTAAAATTTTAAGGGACAAAACAGGTTGTTGGGATTTCTTTGTTGGATAAAAATAAAATAAGATGTAAAAAGGCTTGAGCTTTTGCTTATGTTATATAATTAAAAACAAAATAATATATATAAATGACTTGAGCTTTTGTTTATGCTTACTAATTTGCTTTCGAAGACTGTTTTGAGAAATCCTACTTAGTTTCAGTAAAGCTGGTTTTTTTTAAGATATATGGCAGACTGTATTTTGACATTATATGGATAAGAATTTTTGCTATCATTCTAATGAGTTTAGCTGGGTTCTTATACCATAGGTTAGTTCATGATACAATAATAAGGTAGGGTAAGGAGATTCACCACACCGACCTCGAATGTCAAAATGTGTTTTAGCATTGCCACTTTTCTGTATAACTGATAAATGTGGGACAAATAATAAGAAAGGAAATTATTTGTGGGATAAATAGGATAAGTTCGGACAAATGTATTTCCAATGAAATTAATCGGTGTTTTGTGATTTTAAAGCTTTGTTTTCAGTAAATTATCATTGCATACTACTTTTAGTTTAGCTTTTTGTGTTCTTTATTTCTTATTTAAAATTCTTGTTCTAATGTACACTATGAATATACATATTTTTTTGTTGCCGTTTGACGGAGAAACTGTTGAACATAAATCAAAAACTAGTTTTTGAAAATTGACACATTGCTTTTATTTCATCTTTTTAGTCTTTTTATTTAATCGGTTGGAACTTGTTGGAAAAAACTTAAGTTTTCTTTGTTTCACATTATATGATAGATGTCCGAAATTCTTTCTGACATTATTAAACATTTTTAAATTAATTATAAATATCTATTTACTTTATATATTCCCAAATTACAAGAACTGAAGTGCACTTCTGTATCAAAGAACGATTTTATAGGGAAGGGCCTATGGGCAAATGACGAATAGAAAAATCCCAAAAATAGTTCAAAACTTTTCTAATAGTAGAATAATGTACATCACCGTTTGCCAGTGCGTTGCGAATAAAGTGCGTTAAAAAAATTTTTTAAAAAATTGTCTGAAAAAAGGAAACGAACACAGCGATATTTTATCAAATTATCGCCTGTCCAATGTGTTAAACAATCCAATTTTTGTCGAATTGCCGAACTTCGAAGTTAACGAAGTTATAACATGTCGCCAAAGCTAAGCAATTCATCAAAAATGCAAAGAACAATCATGGATTTTTGCTGGATATTTTATAAGATACGGCAGCACAGTATTTTATAATTTTGACATTCCAGGTCGGTGTGGTGAATCTTCTTATCCTACCTTATTATTGTATCATGGGTTAGTGTAGCTCTTACCCACTAGCCACACGTGCCAGTCCGGAGACAGTAGCAGTTCGAAAAACTCAAAACACTCTCACTTTTCACTAATACACTCACACCTTGACATCACTGGTAGTCCACTGGCAACAACTTTTACTGAGCCAGTGAATTTTGACAACCACAGCCAGTGCGAAATCGAAGTAAGGAAACAGTGTTGTATTTTCTCCCTAAAATATTCGAACTTTAAATATGCACTTTTCTTTCATGTCTTGTAGTGAAATATATGCAATTATTTTAATTGCCCTTATTTAAAACATAAAATATCATACGAATAAGTTGCATTTATTTTGGAAATTATTGATAAACAGATTTTATAAAATAATTAGTTCCCCATTTTTCCCCCATTTAAGTTTCGTACTGTGTTGGCATATAAAGCATCACTGAATAAAAGCAACCGAAATAATAAAGTGGTCGAACCTTTGCCTTTGACGACAATTTTCAAATGAACATTTACCATCACGTGTGGCCGCAGCGTAGATTTGTAGATTATTTCGAAACATTTTCGTAGTCAATACATATTCTTTGCTGGCCTGCCAGTACTATCACGTGTGGCTGCAGCGTTAACCAGGAGATAGCTAATCATACGATAGCTAAAAAAAAATCCGTAGTGCTGGTTAAGCATCCGTCGGTTACATCACTAATTGTGAATTTTTCAGTTGTGAATACGCAAAAACTGCATATACGCTGTCATTTGTTTATTTTTTTTGTGATATTGTTTTGTGCTTTGTGTTTGTCGTTATTATTTTAAATGGAAAAACGCATCAGACTGCCTAAATTTAGTTCAAATCAAGAAAGTATTTCTCTTTTTTTGGCGGAGGAGCACGCAGGGGAGTTCTTCTGATTAGCTGCTAGCCAGAGCCACAATTTGCCGTTAACTTAATCAACACTTAACTGACAGGTAAGTCTTAACCGGATATTGAGAAAGAACTTTTTTACTAACAGCTGGTTGAAGTTCTGATTTGTGCTTAAGGTATAATATACGTGTAACAATTAAAAAAATGAAGCGTTTTTCAAAAATTTTTTCAGACACAAGGAGTTATTATTTTCTTTTCAAATTTATGCAGCTTATTTTACATAAAAGGTACTTAATAAAAATAATTTTTTTTAAAAATAATTTTCAGGCTTTTATATAGAGAGCGCTGAAAATGACATTAAAAAAAAGACATCAAAATGGTTCCATGGATATCGCCGTTCCCATGTATCTGAAACAAAAAAATCAAACGTTATTTTAAAGTACAGGCCAAAATTTGGCATCCCCCCTATGCACGACCCCTGGAGGGTATTTTTAAAATGATGGCGAAAGTTAAAGTAAAAAACTAAAAAAGAGATAGATTTTTGCACGCTTTTTTGTCTATAAAAAAAAACAAAAAAGTGGGTTCTTGAGCTTAGGGGGGATGTTTAAGGACAAAATTACAAACAAAATGCAAAGAGATTCATTGAAATTGAACCAATAGATTTTAAGTCAAGAAGCTTTTGTATTTCGAAATTTTGCATATATTTTTAAAATTATCGGTTGATAAACTTACTATTATTTAATCTGCAATGTCAGGTATCGTAAAAACATGTATGTGTATTCTAGAAACTATGAAGAACATATTAAGCAAACAAAAACCATTTACACGTATATTATACTTTAACCGGATATTGAGAAAGCAGCTCTAAACCTTGTAAATAGGCTAAATATTAAAGAAAAGTGTCTAAATTTCAAAAACTTGTTTAATACACCAGATGGTGTAAAAATGCTCAACTAAACGAATCTGGTTAAATCCACTTTCAACTAAAGTGACTTTTTTCGATTTGGCATTTTCAACCATCACCGTATTCACTGTCACAAAAACTAAGAAGTTACGTTTATATTTTGACCTCTCCTGTAAAATTTAAAAAACATATTTATTTACCCGCTTTTGTTCTGCTGCTCCCCAATTTATACGCTATTTTAATTTTATGAATCATTTGAAAAGAAAAAACCCATCTCAGTTAAGAGTATCCCAATTCTCTTGTGTCTGTTCAGAAATATTTTTAAATTTTATTTTGATTTCATACAAAAAATAAGGAGTTCACCCCTGGTAAAGCTCATCTTAAATGATCTCGTGGATCACCTACTTTAATGAACTTAGTTTTTGCTATTTACCAGTGGATGCTCGATTTTTTTTAAGATTTGAGAATTTTAAGACTTGTAGGTCCTAAATAAATCTATGCGCTTCAATTAGAGCACTTTTTAAATGAACCGTATTTTTGCATTAAAAATTAGTAGATTATTCTATTTCAAAAATATTTCCATGATTTATTCAAATACTTAAGAAAGTGTAAAATCACAATGCAATATCAAAATCCCACTGACCTGACAGAAAAACTTCGATATTTTATTTGCAACTAAATAGTGGACTCAATAAGTTAAGAATAGAGAGTTGCTCGGTGATACAAATGTTTAAAAAAGTATATTATATTTTTAAACATCTATATATATATAAAATTGTAAAAAAAAAAGCTGTACATGAAATATTTTTTTGAAATTCCTTTTGCGATGGACGTTTTGAATGGCGCTGAGTCCGAAAATCGCATTTTTAAAATTTTTGTCTGTCTGTCTGTCTGTCTGTTAAAGCATCAAGCGAAAACCACTGGATGGATTTAAATGCAACTTGACCTTTAAATGAAACCTGCAATCGGGTTCCAGCAATTCTATTTTTTAGCTTATCTCGGAAACCGTTCATCCGATTTGCATGAAAATTTGCATGTTGAGGTTCTCCGACACGTTGAGTTTTTTTGACTTATCTACTCTGTTCTATCTCGAACACCAGAGGGCGCTGTAGTACAAATATTTTGAAAAACCTCGAAAAACTCCTAAACCGTGCACCCTATTTACATGAAAATTGGTATATAGAGGTTTTCGTATTCGGTGAATTTTCATGACATATCTACTCTGTTCTATCTTGAACACCAGAGGGCGCTGTAGTACAAATATTTTAAGAAACGTCAAAAAACTCCTAAGCCGTTTATCCGATTTACATGACAATTGGTAAGTAGAGGTTTTCGGATACGGTGAGTTTTCATGACTTTTCTACTCTGTTGTATCTTGAACACCAGAGGGCGCTGTAGTACAAATATTTTAAAAAAGTCCAAAACCGTTCATCCGATTTGGATGAAAATTTGTAAATAGCGATTTTCGAGTACGGCAAGGTTTCTGGTGCTATCTTTTTGCTCTTTCTCGAAACTAGAGGGCGCTGTTCTCCAATTTGTACGTGTATATGTTATTAAACCGTTCCTTAACGGCTGCACTGATTTTGATGGAATTTTTGTGGGTGTTTAAGTGGATCCCTGGATGGTTCAGATTCACAATTGGACCCGGTAGGTGGCGCTGTGATCGTGTTTAAGGCATTTTGCTTTTACCTCCGAAACCGTTCGTACGATTTGCATAAAAATTTCTATATAGAGGTTTTCTGATACTGTGAGTTTTTATGACTTATCTACTATGTTCTATCTTGAACACCAGAGGGCGCTGTGTACAAATATTTTAAAGAACTTCTAAGCTGCTTATCCGATTTTCATGAAAATTAGTATACATGGGTTTTCTAATATGGTGACTATTTTGGACTTATCTTTTTTGTACTATATCGAGAACCAGAGGGCGCTGTAGTACAAAAATCTTAAGAAATCGTGAAAAGTAGAAAGCCGCTCATCCGATTTGGATGAAAAATTTTATTAAAAGATTTTCGAGTACTGCAACTGTTTTGGCGTTATCTCTTTTGCTCTGTCTCGATAAGTAGAGGGCGCTGTTGTACAATTTGTACGTGTGTGTGTTATTAAACTGTTCCTAAACGACTGCACCGATTTTGATGAAATCTTTTGTGTGTTTAAGTGGATCCCTGGATGGTTCAGATTCGCAATTGGACCCGGTAGGTGGCGCTGCGATCGGGTCCATGAATTTTGCTATTATAGTTTGTCTCCGAAACCATTCATCCGATTTACATGAAAATTTGTACATAGGGGTTTTCGCGGACGGTAGTTTTTATGACTTATCTATTTTGTTCTATATTGAATACCAGAGAGCACTGCAGTACAAATGTTTTAAAAATCTCGAAAAACTCCTACCTGTACATTCGATTTGCGCGAACATTTGTGCATAGGAATTTCCGGATACGGTGGGTATCTTGGACTTTTTTTCTGGGCTATATTAAACACCAGATTGTGCTGTAGTACAAATCACTTAAGAAATTGTGAAACATTCAAAAACCGCTCATCCGATTTAGATAAAAATTTGTTTATCGGATATATAGGATTCGATTATCGGGGCTTTGGCGTTATTTTTTTATTCTATCTCGAAAACCAGAGGGCGCTGTTGTACAAATACCGCAAACAACTCAAAACAACTCATCCGATAAGTATGATTTTTATAAGTGGTTTTCGAACCCCAGAGGTCGCTGTACTACAAAAATACAGTAAGGCGTAGCAAAGCTCGAAGGGTGATAAATATTTTCTTTTCTTCTTTATGTGTATTTATATTCCACTTTCTGTTTTCGCAAATCAGGACAGCTGATGCCGAATTCTGTGGTATTTGAGTACGTATGAACACATGCGCAAGTCAGTTGCGTCGTAAGTTGGCGTTATTTTGACATTTCAATTTCTATTTTCAATGCTTATTTAATTTTTGCCCAGTTTCCTCGCGAATTGCCAAAAATTCGTTTTTGCTCTGATATTTTTTAAAAATGTTCAATCTATCGAATACAATATAAAACTTGAAAATATATTTTGGCAAGCGATTGGTGGCACACACACACAAATCACGATTTCCCTAACTTTTTCTCATAATTTTCAGATGTTGAAGCTACATTTTGCTCATTTCGCCAAAGTTACCGGTTTGAAAGATGCCCACAAAATTACTTTTAAAGTTTGTGAAAAGTTTTTTCAAATCGACTAATGAAATCGAAAATTATTTATATCAACTCCCGAGTTAAGCCGGGTATTCAGCTAGTTTATAAATAAAATCGGTTGAAAATTTAAAAAATGTGTGCGTTAAGGTTAATTCAACTTATAAAAATATTTCAACTAAGCAAATCCTAATCAAGACTAATCTTTTTTTATAAACTTTAAGTAAAGTTTAAAGTTACTGAATAGTTCTCCTATGAATGTTACTTAAATATTAAATGTTATTTGATTGTAATATTTTTATATTGAAAATTTAAAAAAAAAATTAGTTTTTAACAATACTTTTGCTCATATTTCCATTTTAAGCTACTTACACATTTTATAATTATGTTACAAATTATATGTTAAATAAACAAATTTAATTTTGTTTTATTTATTGTTTTTATTTGACTGAATTAATTCTAAAACTAAAAGCTCCCATACACTTATCAATTTACCGAACAACTGAGTTGGAAACTGAGTTTGTACTCGGCCACACACAATTTAATCGATTAGAATGATTTATCATTCAACTTTCATTTTGTTTTGTCTGATATTTAAGTCGACGACTTCTCTACACACTATTTGATCGAGTTGTCAACTTGATGAGTTGCGTACAAAAAAACAAAATATTTAAAATTTTCTTCAACAAACTCCACAACTGCCAAATAAATCAACTGACTGCGCCACACACAAGTATATTTCTGATAGTTCTGTCGGAATTGGTCGGTAAGTTGATAAGTGTATGGGGTGCTTAAAATTTTTGTATGGTTATTTTTGCTAAGTTCTAGGGTGGGCAATTGTCCCTCCCTTCTTTCCCCTGCGGACGGCCTTGTCCGGATATAAAGGCTATTTTATGTAAGCCGGATTGTTCAATAAATTACAAAACTAATTTTCAAAATTAAAGTCCAGACGACATGACGAAAAAAGATAAGGGTAGCTTGAAAGTGTTTCGAAATTAATGGAACTTTAACGCGTTGTTTGGGGATTCACTAGGAAGACTATTTTAAGTTTTCGTCCTGGAGGACCCTGTGCTGACTTAGGGGGAGGGCAAAAAATTCAAAATGTTCAGGCTTTTTCAGTTTTTTGCTTTAAGCGGGACAACGTACCGAGAAGCGTAAAAATAGCCATTTTCTGGATTTTAGCAGTCATCAAACCGATTCTTTTAATAAGTGATAATACACATTTTTAAAAATACGTCAATTCAATTTGTTGAAAAATATCCAATATTCGCCAAGTAATCCTGTGGTCCGTGAAGTAACGCAAATAAAAGGCCATCCGCGGTACGCACTCCTTATTCACCTGTAATCATCAAAATTAAAAAAACCAAAAACTTATTAAACTGGACAGTATAATCTAGTCTTTGTCAAAGGCGCTTTTGAAAATATCAATTTTTGACACAATGGGGGACATTCGAATTTACATAGCGATTTTTAGTGAGAAATACGACCTTATTTCGCCGATTACAAAAAAAAACTAAGCCACAAAAAAAAAGCCCTATGGCAAAGACTAGGTAATTATGTATAAAATGACCACAAAAAAAGGTAATTGGAATCGGTTCATTATTTTCAAGATATCTAGCGTACCGACTTCAAAAACATGATTTCGAGAAAAACGCATTTGAAAGTTGAGCAATGACTAAAAAGCATTCCGAACGCCTTAACTAAATCGGCCATAACTCCGTTTGCATGCAGCTTTCACCAGACATTCTTTAGAGGTTAAGCTTGAAGAAAAGCAAAAAAAAAAACCAAAATTTATAAATTTCGAAATTTATCGATGCATTTCCTAAAAGTTCGTTGGTGCGCCAGATTTTCAGGCCCAATATTAACGGATATACAACCGATTTTTTGTTGGGGTTCACTGACCGATAGCCTGTTGTAATTTTATTTACACGTATTCGTGCCTGGTCATCACCCTACTCTGAATTTCTATTAATACATACTTAGACGTCAATGAAAGAGGATCATAAAATTTAACCAGCGTTAAATTTCACTTTAATAATCACTTGCAACTGATAATGTTGAGCATCTGCTCTGGGGCAACATCTATCTTTGTGGTGATCGGAACCACACCTGTAAACAAATTTATCAAATAATACACTTGCATTTTATGTTGTTAATAGCTCTAAGATACCATGTGGCAGCAGGGTTTAAGAATGCAAATGTGCTTCCAAAGTATGACACAGGTATTGATAAAGAGCTTAAAAATACCCACCTCGTTTGGTAAGCTGTAGGCTTGTGCTTAATCATTCCCGAGCCGGAATGAACATGGAATGATTCCTTCGTACAGCGGAACTAGTTGCCGCAAACATGTCCGCGGAGCCATTTAGTTCCTTTGATCTGTAGAAATGTGTTTGTGTACTAAATTTATAATAAATTCTGCTAAGGATATGATAATGAAAATCATATGCACTCATATACATGTAAACTGGTCATAAAACCATCAGCAGTCAGTCAGTAGTCGTCTCAGTTGTCAGCAGTCAGCAGCCATTTGAGTGGTTCTCAGTCATGAGTCGTTTTCAGTCGTTGTCATCAAGGCAGAGGGCGGTCAAAGTTTAGTCGTTAAGTTGAAGTCAAGTACAGCGGTCAAGTCGTTTTGCGTCGAGTGGTATTCTCTTGAAGCAGTCAAGTCGTTCTCGGTTGTACTAATCATTTATAAGCGTTTTTGAATAATTGCACATTATATTTATTCTTTGTAATTTACAATCTAATTAAATCAATTTGAACTTTATTAAAGACTTTTGATTTTATATGGTGGCTCAACCGTGCCTGAACGAAAAATAAAATTGTGCATCGCGAAAAATATTTTCAATCAATAACGGTCGTATATGAAGAAGGCAAAAGAACAAAATCGCCCGTTAAACTTCCCTGAATTTACGACAAGTGCAAAAACTAAGAACACACAAGCAAAAGGTGTACGGCAGTCGAAAAGATTGCGATCGAAGAGCGCATCGGGAATCCCAATAACAGTTAACATTGCCCTTAGTGAAGAGGAGAGCGACATTGATAATAACTCAGACTACGAATTAGCAATACAAGAAGATATGACGAACGATCAGTCAGAGTTATCGCAGTTAATACAGTTACTCACGCTGAAAATACAAAAAGAAGAGCAGGAGCAGGGAAACGAAAAGGTATCAGCAGAGCATTTCGAAAAAATTATTCCTGACTTCGATGGCAAAACAATACCGATAGGAAAGTGGATAGAGAATTTCGAAAAAAATGCTGAAGCATATGGCCTGAGCGACAAACAAAAATTTGTGCAAGCGAGAGCAAAGATGACGTCGACAGCAAAATTGTTTTTAGAAGGTGTAACAGTTAGTAACTACTTTGATTTAAGAGAAACCTTAAAAGAAGAGTTCACAACAAATTATAGCAGCGTTGACATACATAAATCACTAGCAGAAAGAAAAAAAAAAGACGACGAAAGTTTTACGGAGTATATTTTACAGATGAAAAAAATTGCAATTAATGGTGATTTTGACGAAATTTCGATTATACGCTATATTGTTGATGGGTTGAAAATAAGAAATGAACAAAAATTGTTTTTATATCGTTGCAAAACTTATAAAGAACTAAAAGCGGAATATGAAATTTGTGAACGTGTGAATAAAAATGATAAATTAATTGCAAATAAAACGCAAAGTCCTAAAAATTACAGCAACAAAGACAAAAAAATGCATTGTTTCAATTGTGGGTCTACAGAGCATATACGCAAAGAGTGTCAAGCGAAAACGAAATGTTTCAAATGCAATGGAACTGGACACATGGCGAAAAATTGCACAATCGAAAAACAAAAATTACATGAAGTAAGTGTAAATACAGTGGAACAAGATGAACGTATAAAGCTAATTTATATAAATGATGTAGCAATAAATTGTTTAATTGATACGGGCTCGGATGTAACAATTATAACAAATAGCGTACTACGTAAATTAAAAGATGTTTTATTGAGGGACAACAATACATTGTTATGCGGCTTTGGTAACGCCAAAACAGCTCCATTGGGACAAATCACTTGCGAAATCACGGTAGACAATTTGAAAATGCAACATAACGTTGTTGTTGTTCAAGATGGCAGCGCGCACCACCAAATGCTTCTAGGTTACGATTTTGTTCGTAAGTTTTGTTATACGTCGAATGAAAGCGGCTATGTTTTTACAAAAATAAAACCAATATATTCAAATGAATCAATAAGCGAATGTGATGTCTACAATATAACTGAAGAACCTTATGAAATAATTGCTCCGCCGCAGTATAAAGACGCCGTGTTAAACCTTGTCGAAAATTATAAACCAACAATAAACAAAGCTGAAAGCTTCATCAAGTTGTCAATTACACCAGATAGTAACATCAAACCTTTTCATCACTCACCAAGCCGACTGCCACCCATTGAACAAGACGCGATAAAAAAACAAGTTGAAGTTTGGCTAAAAGAAGGCATTATACGCGAGTCATGTTCAAATTTTGCAAGCAGAGCTTTAGCAATAAAGAAAAAAGATGGTACTATTCGAGTTTGCGTAGACTTTAGAACGCTCAACGCGATGGTGTTAAAAGACCGCTTCCCTATGCCAAATATCGAAGATGTACTCGGAAAGTTGCAGAGTGCAAAATATTTTGCAGTAATGGATCTTGAGAATGGATTTTTTCACGTTTCGGTGGAAGAGGACAGCAAAAAGTATTTGACGTTTGTAACTAAAGAAGGACTGTTCGAATTCAACAAGGCACCATTTGGATTTTGTAACTCGCCAGCGGTATTCATCCGATACATTAGTTACATTTTTCAAAACTTAATAAACGCAGATGTAATACAGCTATATGTCGACGACATCATAATTTATGCAGAGACAGCATCAATATGTTTGGAAAAAATAAAAAAAGTATTAGATACAGCTGCTAAATTTGGTCTAAAAATAAATTGGAAGAAATGTTGTTTTTTACAAACTAAAATTAACTTCTTGGGCTATCGAGTTGAAGATGGTAAAATCTGGCCAGGAGAAGAAAAAACTAAAGCGATCGTTAAATTCCCACAGCCTAAAGACGTTAAAGCCATACAATCATTCTTAGGACTTACAGGCTATTTTCGATCGTTTGTGAAAGGCTATGCACAAATTGCCCGACCCCTAACAACGTTGTTGAAAAAAAAATACGCCTTTCCATATGGGCATAGAACAGCAGAATGCAGTACAGCAGCTAAAAACTATTCTTTCACAGGATCCAATACTACACATTTTCTCATGGACAGCGGTAACCGAACTACACACCGACGCTTCAAAGTATGGTTTTGGCGCTACGTTGATGCAGAAATTTGAAGGCAAGCTCCATCCAATCGCCTATTGGAGCAAAAAAACCTCAGATAGTGAGTCCAAACAACATAGCTACGTATTGGAAGTAAAGGCAGCCTTTCTGGCAACAAAAAAGTTTCGACACTACTTACTTGGTATACACTTTAAGTTAGTGACAGACTCTGCGGCATTTAAGCAGACTCTGAAGAAAGCCGATATCCCAAGAGATGTTTCGCAATGGATAATGTACCTACAAGATTATGACTACGAAGCAGAACATAGAGCCGCCAGCAGTCTACGTCATGTTGATTGCTTAAGTCGTTATCCGCAAATTTTATCCATATCCGCAGACGTGTCAACTCAAATAAAGAGAGCTCAACAGCGTGATGAACACTTTAAAGCAATATTTGAAATTTTGAAGACACAACCTTATGAAGACTTTAAATAAAAAGGTAATCTGTTGTATAAGAGTATTAATGGTTTTGATTTACTTGCAGTGCCTAAAAAGATGGAGCTTGAGATCATTAGAAATGCCCATGAGATTGGACATTTTGCAATACAAAAGACGGCACATGCAATACAACATACACTACACAAACTGAGTCCGCTGCATCATTAACAACAAAAAAGTCGGAAAAGGAGAGGGATATCTACATTGTATCGACAAACACGATAGTCCGCTGCACACCCTTCATGTCGATCATCTTGGTCCCATGGACGCAACTGCAAAGCAGTATAAATACGTATTTGCAATGGTTGATGGATTTTCAAAGTTCGTTTGGCTATACACAACGAAGTCAACTGGTCACGAAGAGGTCATGCGAATACTCAAACAATGGTCCGACATTTTTGGATACCCAGTTCGAATAATCAGCGATCGAGGTTCAGCATTTGTCTCAAATGCATTTGCTGATTTTGTAGAAGCAAATGACATTGAACACATAAGGACAACTACAGGTGTCCCCAGAGGCAATGGCCAAATTGAACGCGTGAATAGAACAATTTTGTCAGTTATTGCAAAATTGTCGGCAGCGGAGCCACAAAAATGGTACAAGTATGTAAGCGAAGTTCAAAAGGCGATTAATTTCTCTATTCACAGTTCAGCGAAGACGTCACCCTTCAAGATAATGTTCGGTATAGACATGAAAAACAGCAACAACAACAATAATAGAATCATCGAAGCACTTCAGGCTGAAGCCACAGACGAGTTCGATAAAGAGCGGCAACGTGTACGTGAAGCAGCCAAGCAAGAGATCGGAAAGGCGCAGACGAATTATAAGAGAAACTATGACAAGAAACGAAAAGAAGATTCAACTTATGCTATTGGTGATCTGGTGGCAATTAAGCGCACCCAATTTGTATCAGGGCGTAAATTGGCTAGCGAATTTTTGGGGCCGTACGAAATAACTAAAATAAAACGCAACGGTCGTTACGATGTACGAAGAGCAGCAGATGTTGAGGGCCCGTGTACTACTGCTACCAGTTCCGACAACATGAAGTTATGGCGTTATGTTGAAAACAATGATGATCTGTCATCTGGGACAGATGACGAGGAACAGGATGGCCGAATGTAAACTGGTCATAAAACCAGTCAGTAGTCGTCTCAGTTGTCAGCAGTCAGCAGCCATTTGAGTGGTTCTCAGTCATGAGTCGTTTTCAGTCGTTGTCATCAAGGCAGAGGGCGGTCAAAGTTTAGTCGTTAAGTTGAAGTCAAGTACAGCGGTCAAGTCGTTTTGCGTCGAGTGGTATTCTCTTGAAGCAGTCAAGTCGTTCTCGGTTGTACTAATCATTTATAAGCTTTTTTGAATAATTGCACATTATATTTATTCTTTGTAATTTACAATCTAATTAAATCAATTTGAACTTTATTAAAGACTTTTAATTTTATATACATTGTTTAAACATGTTCATAAAGAGTAGCTCTCTCGGAGCCAAAACATGTCCAGGAGCTATCTAGTTCCGTTAGTTCGCATGTCCAACCAAATGAATGAAACAATGCACATGACAAGAACTAGCAGTTCTCTCGGAGCCAAAACATGTCCGGAGTTATCTAGTTCCTCCAGTTCGCATGCTCAACTAAATGAATGAAACAATGCACATGATAAGAACACTAGCAGCTCTCTCGGAGCCAAAACATATTCGGAGCTATCTAGTTAGTTTGCATTTGCAACCAAATAAACGAAACAATGCAAATGAGAAGAACGGCGATATATCTTGTAAATAGTTTTATTTGTCATTTCTTTCGTTATTTTTACCAAATAAGGAGAGATACATATATATTTTATTTCTATCATTTTTACAATCAACTCGGCCAAGCAGTAACAAGTACGAAAGAGTCGGTTCATATTGCTTAAGTAAAAAAAAAATCATTGCAACCGAAACTGTTTGGACATGTTCAGAATGGATCGAAGGAATGATTGGAACCATGTCCGACTGTTGAGTTCTTTATATACAGCTGCATTATCTTATTTTTTCCGATACTAAAGGATACTGAGGTGGTGTCACACCCACTTATCGCATGCAGGAAATAATATTATGTGCTTGTTCGTGCTTGAACGAGTGAGATGAATATAGTACAGTTGGGCTGTGACCCTTTCCTTTATTCTGGAAACAAACGTTATTTTTGGAAGAAACAACAACAGTGAGAAGCACCAGAAGATCTATGGCTTCTGCTGTTATGACGACACTATCATACTTGTCAGCAGCTGAGACAGCAGACTCCACAACCACATCATCGGCCTCTTCTTCTGGCTGCTTCACTTGAATCTCCTGGTTTCCATTTCACTCTTTAGCATGGTTATGAAGATCATCTTGTTGGCACTGATGTTACATGTACAGTAATTAATGTGTTTTACAGTAATTTTGAACCGCGTACAGGTTAACAGTAATTAGTGAATGTAATACAGTAAATATGAATTTTTTACCATTTGCCATTTAACATTTACCTACCTTACCTTTTATAACAACATTCCTTGAAAATAGCAACATTGCGAAATTCCCTTAAAAAAGCAACACTTCATCAAATACCATTGTGAACTTTTATTGTTTTTGTACCACATATTAAAAATACTGGTGGCGGCCGTGGCGCAGAGGGCGAGTGTGTGACCCATACGCCAGAGAACCCTGGTTCAATTCCCACCTGACACAGAAAGTTTTTTCAATTAATTTTTCTGTTCGGTCGTCAACTCTCTGCAGACAATGGCAAACCTCAAAGGGTAAAAACTGCCATGAAAAGCTTCTTGAGAACATAAGCCGTTCGGTGTCGGCATAAACCTTGTAAGCCCAGTTCTCGATCATTGTTCAGTCATTGTGTTCAAACATTTCACAACACGCACAACACAGTTGATCATAAGAAGCTTGGCCAAAGTCCTTTCAAGGGCTGAAACGGCCATTTCGTTTTTTTTTTGTTTTTATTAAAAATATTTGATAAAACATATTTTTTTTATATAAATAAAAATTCATATTATAAAAACTGAAAAATGAAACTACATGTGATTTTAATAATAAAACTATATTTTAGACATGTGTATGTTACAAACCTAATGTGTTCCTACTTAAATTAAAAATTTTTGACGTAGAATTAAGTCATTCCCGGAGGTTAGTAGGGTGGTTGATTGCGATCAGAAATAGTTTTTATGTCACACTTTGTGCTTTTGGTGTGCTTAAAGAAGTGATCGTACAATGTTGGTGTAAGCAATTGTTGTTCTGGTTAAGAAAAACTCATGTTTGAACACTCTAACTTATATACATTTTACACAATGACATGAAGTATAAAGCCAACTTTTGAAGTTTCTGTAATAGCAAGGACAACAACCAAAGCATAGCACAACACAAGAAAACTGTTTTTTAGTCCAACAACAAACCATGAAAAATAAAAGAATTTATGACTGAATTATTTTATAAGAGAAATACCATTACCGATTGTAGCTGAAATAATAACGGTAAAAAATATGGTTTGTTCTTAAATGTTCTTAAATTAAAATTTTCAATTTAATTTAGAATATATATATATATTTTTTTTTTAACCATCATAAACATGAACAAGAGCAATAAATTAATCACCAAATATATCATACAAAAAATTCTTCGTCCACACTTACGACACTATCGAAACTGTGCCTTTTTTGATACGTTGAATCATTCTTCAAACAGTAGCTGTTTTTGTTACATCACTTTTTAACTTTATTGAAATATTTTTGTTAGTATAAATAAAGCATTTTTTAAAAAGTGCAGTAACTTTACTGTCAAAATAGTAAAATTTATTGTACGGTACAGTATTCGAACACATTTGAAGGTACATCACTGCTTGTTGGTATTGTTAGAAAGACATTCCGCCTGCAAAATCGTGGTGAGCGAAGTTGTCTTGGACAAACTTTTTTGAGCAGTGAAGCAAAGAACGTCGGTAACGCTCAGCGGCTTTTTTGCTTCGGTAGGTTATCCCAACAGCATAACCATCAAAAACCACAATGTCATTGCTTGCAAAGTGCCTTTGGACGTAATCAATGTAATTTTGGCAGACTTCTTGAAATGTGGCTTCACTTGACTTGGTCCAAAGAACACTAAGCAACAGGAATCCACCATCAATGACGTTGCATTTTCTGCTGCAGAAGTTAAATTCTTCATCTGCGATGCGAAGGAATGCATCATAGAGCATGGATTTTCTTCCTTTACGCATTCCATGTTCAGTGAACCGCGACATTGGAAAAGGGGAGAGTTCACACTTGAACAAGTTCCGTAGGTCAGCCTCTGGTTGTTTTGCTATACACACTAGTTGGAATATAGTGAGTGGGTCCACTGTGAACTTCTTGTCCTTGATTCATTATATTTTAAAAAACTTTGTTTTAATTTTGATCGACTGCATCGACAGATGGAATCGACAGATTTTTTTTTTGGGTTTTTTTTAATGAAGTCACTGATATTTTTGTTCAAAATACGCAATTTTAAAAAATGAATGTATTGTTTTTTGTTTATTTAGTAAAATATATAATATATCGTCGCTGAAGCGACAAAATATCGTAACCCACATTTTCTTAATTTTTCAGGAGAACGTTTTTTCGGTTTTAGGCACTGTTTCATCGCTTCTGTTAGACACATGATAACTTAAAGGTTATTCTTATTGAAATTTTTACTAACCTTGATATGTTGTCTTAAGTTCCGTGGAAAATAATTTTCGCCAAATGCTTCCTGGAAGCTGTAGTGATTGATTGAACTTGTAGGTCAGCTTGTAACTTTTTTTTTTGCTTACTTTTTAAATTTTGTGATTGTCGTAACCCACAACAATAGGTCTGTTCGCGTACTTCTCCAGTGAAAAGTATCCAGGAGATACTTGCAAGAGAGAAACGCACAATTCTCTCTCAAATAGAAAAATATCATAAAAAGAACGCGAACGCAAATTTTGCAAACCTCAATAACAGCTTATAATGAGGGTAAAACAAAGTATAGCTACAAACAAGGGAGCGCGGCGTTTAGACTCCCACGTTTCATCCAGCAGCTATAACTTTGAAGTAGTCAAGGAGTTCGTTTACATTGGCACCGCCATTAATACCAACAACGAAATCAGCCTGGAGATAAAGCGAAGAACAATAATTGCTAATAAATGCTACTACGGGCCCAGTAAGCAACTTTGTTCCAGAGCCCTCTCTCGATCGACAAAACTAACACTCTACAAGACGCTCGATCTACCTGTGCTGCTTTATGGCGCTGAGGCATGGGTGGTTTCGCAAAATGACGCAGCCGCTCTGGGGGTGTTCGAGGGAAAAGTTCTTCGCAAAATCTTCGGTCCTGTTCGAGTTGGCGATGACTATCGCATCCGAATGAACCACGAGCTGTATGAGCTCTACGAAGACATTGACGTAGTTTGGCGTATAACTGTGCAACGACTACGCTGGCTGAGTCATGTCCATCGTATAAACGACGAAGCTTCAGCGAAAAAAGTCGAGGCGACGGTCTCTGGTCAACGACGACGGGGGAGACCATGCCTCTGATGAATGGACCAGGCTGAGGAAGCCCTAACCGCACTTGGTGTATCCGATTGGAGAAGGCGCGCGCAAAGCAGAGGCACCTGGCGAGAGCTGATGATGTCGGCCGAAACCCGGACACGGGTTGTTACGGCCACCTAAGTAAGTAAGTAAGCAATAACAGCTTATTAACGTCTTGTTTACATTTCAAGTGGAATGAAAAGCAAAAGGAAATTGAAATCAACACAGAGAAATAAGAGAAGTTATAAATACCCAGTAGCAACGTTTTCTACAAAAATTTCAGATACCTTCCATGTTTTAATGTCTGCAGCAGTCAATCCTCCGGTTTGTGAACATCAAACCGGATGAAAAGCTTAAAATAAATGCAAATTTTCATGGCTTGTGCTATTTTTAATGATTTTAACTATCCCTTGCTCCTTGCAATGGTTAAATGAGATCCGAAATGTGCTCCTTAATAGCCATATTAAGACCATCATCCATTAGCATCTCTAGCACTACGTTTTGCATTAAGAAAACCTCTTAGCAGAATGAAATTAGGTTTTAAATTCAACAAAACAAAACAAGCGAACAAGCTACGTCAAACGTCAGTTGTCAACAGATCTGACGTTCGACGTAGCAACGCATTCAGAGAAATCCAGCGAAAAATGATTCATCGCCACCATAGCGCTCGCCTTGGCAGAATGCAGCTAATTTTACTAAATTTGTTTGATTGTTCAAATTGCAACTGTTTTAAATCAGCTGTTTTCTTGCTTGCAAGCTCTCGACAGTACAAATTTTTCCAGCAGGAATTTGCAACTTCCCCTCCAAGTCAACTGTCACTTTGCGCTCTCAATTTATCTTATTTTGCAAGTTCTTTGCGTACACGAACGCGAAAACCTGATATTTTGTGATAATTTTTACAAATTATCAGTACGCGAACAAACCTAATTATCAATTCAAACATGGTGAAAATCTACACCGTAGAACACATTCAGTTTAAGCTGAAACGAAGGTAATTATGAAAAGTACGTTTAATACAAGAAACTGGATTCAAGTACTAAGATTTACAGGGGATCCCGAATAAACTCCCGAATAAATTTTCTTTTCTTACACTCTGTGGGTAACGATATTAAGAAATGTGTGTTTTCCGCTCAGCTGTCCCAATTATCACCATAATACTTTCAGAGCCGGTGAGGCCTTGCCTAAGAAGTGTTTTGGTGGTGTTAACTCGATTTCGAAGAAATTGAGGGTTACGAGAGTACGTCGCTTCAGCGACGATATATTATATATACAGTGTGTCCCGCAATTGAGCGCAACTATTTACGGAGCTGAAAGGTTATGTCGAGCTGACCAAAAAATCGTATAGGAGGGGGTCTATTTTCACATTCTTAGGAGCTACAGGGTTAATTAATATTTCACGACTTTGATTTACGTTATTGTTTCTAGCAGAAAAACTAACTTACATAAAACTTCTTTTGATAGCTTATTATAAACGCATTATAAACGAACATTTTGATTCTCAGAAGAAATTTCTCAGAATTTCGCGTAGTAAATGATTTTTTTTTAGAAACAATTTTGTAATTTATTCAATTTTTTTTCAATGACATCAAAAACATAAACATATCTTAAAAAATAAAAAAGTTGGCTGTACTAAAAATTTATGCTTATTACAAAACAATACTGCATAACTAATTGTAATATCATTATTTATCATTATTTTCAAATAAGTATAATTTTTTAGTACAGCCATCTTTTTTATTTTTAAAGATATGTTTATGTTTTTGGTGTCATTGAAAAGAAAATTGAATATACTACAAAATTGAAAACAGAAAAAATTTCAGTTATTACGCGAAATTCTGAGAAATTTGCACTCAAAGTTGAAATTTGGTAGGTTCAACCGATTGATTTCATCTTCACACGATCACAGCTCGGTAACGGTTAAGTTGGTGGGGTTTGTTGATATACCGTTGGAAAGGTGATTTCAAAATAAGCTATCAAAATAAGCTATCAAAATATGCTTTATGTAAGTTAGTTTTTCTGCTAGAAACAATAACATGAATCAAAGTCGTGAAATATTAATTAACCGTGTAGCTCCTAAGAGTGTGAAAATAGACCCCCTCCCCCTCCTATACGATTTTATGCTCAGCTCGACATAACCTTTCAGCTCCGTAAATAGTTTACTTAGTAATAGTTACTTAATTGCGGGACACCCTGTATAAATATATTATAATAGTCCCCAAAAAATGGTTGAAATGCGATGTACATCCAGGGTTAATATTGGGTCCGAAAATCTGTTTCACCAACACTCTTTTAGGAAATTTAATGCTCTAAGTAAAAGTAAAAGGTTATTCTCAGTTATTTACCGAACAACTTAAAATGACATCCCAAAAAAACAAAGATTTGCAGGAACTACAAAGGGTAATTTCTGCAAACTATCATTCTTTTTATGATAACATAGCACATCAATAATAAATAAAGATCAATAATATTTTCAGGTTTTCTTGTTTATATAAAAACATTTTGAAGGCCAGCATTATCCATGTCGAAATCATCCCAAGTCGACTCAAACCTCCACGTGGTGTTTCCTGGGCAACGGCAAACTGGCATCCGTTAGTTTGACGGCTAATTTGAGCGGCGGGTCACCTGGCCTTAAATAGGTTATGTATTGGATTTGAAGCCCACCACTTAAAAAAATATTTCAATGAAAAGTAAAAGAATATAGAAAAAAATTATCTACATATAGTACCGCAAACGAAAAACTGATAATGATTTACGGATATGCACCTGGAATGTCCGAACTCTTAATTGGGAAGGTGCCTCTATCCAACTGATTGATATCTTGGAAACATACAATGCTGATATCACTGCAATCCAAGAAATGCGATGGAAGGGAAAGGGTTGTTCTCGGCAAACATCCTGTGATATCTACTACAGCGGCCATGCGGAAAAGCACGAGTTTGGGTGCGGATTTGAAGTTGGCAAGAGATTACGGCATCATGTCCTGCGATTCATTCCTGTGAACGAACGACTTGCCATAATTCGCACCAATACTAAATTCTTTCATATAAGACTAATATGTGCGCATGCTCCAACAGAGGACAAGGACGATGAGATCAAAGATACGCTTACGAGCGCTGCCCCCGTCACGACATAAAAATTGTGCTTGGTTGCTTCAACGCTAAGGTGGGCAAGGAAAACATCTTTGGTCCAACAGCCGGAAAGTTCAGCCTCGACGACAACACATCCGATAACATAATGAGGCTGATTGACTTCGCCGCAGCACGAAACATTGTCATAAGTAGTACTAGATTTAATCATCTCAATATTCATAAGGCCACCTGGTTGTCCCCTGACCAAAAAACGCACAACCAAATTGGTCACGTTTTGATTGACGGAAGGCACGCTTCCAGTGTATTAGATGTACGCACAATCCGTGGTGCTAACATTGACTCGGATCATTATCTTGTCGCAGCTAAGAGACGTACACGTCTGTGCGCAGTAAAGAATGTGCGCAATCCTACACAGAGAAAGCTAGACGTCGACAAACTCCAATCAAAACGGACAGCCGAGGCATTCCCCACTCGACTCTCACTCCTGCTTCAAAGAAGCACTCCTCCGATCGACGATATATGCGTGCAGTGGGCACACATCTCCCACTCTATTCGTGCAGATGTCCAAGAGGTTATTGGCTACCACCGTCCCCGCCGAAACCAGTGGCACGACCAAGATTGTCGCGACGCCACTGCAGAGAAAGACGATGCCTACAAAGCCACCCTGCAGTCCTTTGGAACGCGAGCTGCTAAGGAGCAATATAGAGAGAAGAGGACGGACGAGAGACGTCTTTTCAGGTGGAAAAAGAGAGGCAGAAAAGATGTATGGTGACAGGAACGAGGCCCGAAAATTCTTCGAAAATATAAGACACTTGGCCGATAGTTTTGAAACCGGGGCCTCTTCCTGCAAGGATGAAAACGGAAATCTAGTGACAGATATCCAGACTACACTGACGTTATGTAGGGAACACTTCTCTAGTCTTGGAATGGCGATGATGGCAACAATCCCGCCAATAGAGATGATATCCCGGAAACCCCAATTATGGATGACAGCGTTGAAGTTGCTATAATGAAGTCTTGACAGCCATAACACGGATTAAGAACAACAATGCCGTGGGAGCCGATGGTTTACCCGCTGATCTGTTTAAGAACGGAGGCGAAGCTATATTTAAATGCATTCACGAGCTTCTATGAAGAATATAGTTGGAAGAATCCATTCCAAGCGATTGGAACCCCAGTGTACTCTGCCCAATTAACAAGAAAGGCGATCCCACTATTTAACTACCTTGGGATACGTCTTCTAAATATCTCATATAAGGTCCTGTCGAGCGTATTATGAGAAAGACTGAAGCCCATCGTAAACCAACTGATTGGGCCTTATCAGTGTGGCTTCAAACCTGTGGCGACATGTTGTAACTTCGAAAGTTTCGAAGTTGTCGAAATTATCGAAAGTCGGTATGTTATAGCACTCTCGACAGGCGATAATTACGATAAAATATCACTTGAATTTGGCGGCTGTGAAGCAAGAGAAATGTAAGTAATTACGCGAAATTCTGAGAAATTTGCACTCAAAGTTGAAATTTGGTAGGTTCAACCGATTGATTTCATCTTCACACGATCACAGCTCGGTAACGGTTAAGTTGGTGGGGTTTGTTGATATACCGTTGGAAAGGTGATTTCAAAATAAGCTATCAAAATAAGCTATCAAAATATGCTTTATGTAAGTTAGTTTTTCTGCTAGAAACAATAACATGAATCAAAGTCGTGAAATATTAATTAACCGTGTAGCTCCTAAGAGTGTGAAAATAGACCCCCTCCCCCTCCTATACGATTTTATGCTCAGCTCGACATAACCTTTCAGCTCCGTAAATAGTTTACTTAGTAATAGTTACTTAATTGCGGGACACCCTGTATAAATATATTATAATAGTCCCCAAAAAATGGTTGAAATGCGATGTACATCCAGGGTTAATATTGGGTCCGAAAATCTGTTTCACCAACACTCTTTTAGGAAATTTAATGCTCTAAGTAAAAGTAAAAGGTTATTCTCAGTTATTTACCGAACAACTTAAAATGACATCCCAAAAAAACAAAGATTTGCAGGAACTACAAAGGGTAATTTCTGCAAACTATCATTCTTTTTATGATAACATAGCACATCAATAATAAATAAAGATCAATAATATTTTCAGGTTTTCTTGTTTATATAAAAACATTTTGAAGGCCAGCATTATCCATGTCGAAATCATCCCAAGTCGACTCAAACCTCCACGTGGTGTTTCCTGGGCAACGGCAAACTGGCATCCGTTAGTTTGACGGCTAATTTGAGCGGCGGGTCACCTGGCCTTAAATAGGTTATGTATTGGATTTGAAGCCCACCACTTAAAAAAATATTTCAATGAAAAGTAAAAGAATATAGAAAAAAATTATCTACATATAGTACCGCAAACGAAAAACTGATAATGATTTACGGATATGCACCTGGAATGTCCGAACTCTTAATTGGGAAGGTGCCTCTATCCAACTGATTGATATCTTGGAAACATACAATGCTGATATCACTGCAATCCAAGAAATGCGATGGAAGGGAAAGGGTTGTTCTCGGCAAACATCCTGTGATATCTACTACAGCGGCCATGCGGAAAAGCACGAGTTTGGGTGCGGATTTGAAGTTGGCAAGAGATTACGGCATCATGTCCTGCGATTCATTCCTGTGAACGAACGACTTGCCATAATTCGCACCAATACTAAATTCTTTCATATAAGACTAATATGTGCGCATGCTCCAACAGAGGACAAGGACGATGAGATCAAAGATACGCTTACGAGCGCTGCCCCCGTCACGACATAAAAATTGTGCTTGGTTGCTTCAACGCTAAGGTGGGCAAGGAAAACATCTTTGGTCCAACAGCCGGAAAGTTCAGCCTCGACGACAACACATCCGATAACATAATGAGGCTGATTGACTTCGCCGCAGCACGAAACATTGTCATAAGTAGTACTAGATTTAATCATCTCAATATTCATAAGGCCACCTGGTTGTCCCCTGACCAAAAAACGCACAACCAAATTGGTCACGTTTTGATTGACGGAAGGCACGCTTCCAGTGTATTAGATGTACGCACAATCCGTGGTGCTAACATTGACTCGGATCATTATCTTGTCGCAGCTAAGAGACGTACACGTCTGTGCGCAGTAAAGAATGTGCGCAATCCTACACAGAGAAAGCTAGACGTCGACAAACTCCAATCAAAACGGACAGCCGAGGCATTCCCCACTCGACTCTCACTCCTGCTTCAAAGAAGCACTCCTCCGATCGACGATATATGCGTGCAGTGGGCACACATCTCCCACTCTATTCGTGCAGATGTCCAAGAGGTTATTGGCTACCACCGTCCCCGCCGAAACCAGTGGCACGACCAAGATTGTCGCGACGCCACTGCAGAGAAAGACGATGCCTACAAAGCCACCCTGCAGTCCTTTGGAACGCGAGCTGCTAAGGAGCAATATAGAGAGAAGAGGACGGACGAGAGACGTCTTTTCAGGTGGAAAAAGAGAGGCAGAAAAGATGTATGGTGACAGGAACGAGGCCCGAAAATTCTTCGAAAATATAAGACACTTGGCCGATAGTTTTGAAACCGGGGCCTCTTCCTGCAAGGATGAAAACGGAAATCTAGTGACAGATATCCAGACTACACTGACGTTATGTAGGGAACACTTCTCTAGTCTTGGAATGGCGATGATGGCAACAATCCCGCCAATAGAGATGATATCCCGGAAACCCCAATTATGGATGACAGCGTTGAAGTTGCTATAATGAAGTCTTGACAGCCATAACACGGCTTAAGAACAACAATGCCGTGGGAGCCGATGGTTTACCCGCTGATCTGTTTAAGAACGGAGGCGAAGCTATATTTAAATGCATTCACGAGCTTCTATGAAGAATATAGTTGGAAGAATCCATTCCAAGCGATTGGAACCCCAGTGTACTCTGCCCAATTAACAAGAAAGGCGATCCCACTATTTAACTACCTTGGGATACGTCTTCTAAATATCTCATATAAGGTCCTGTCGAGCGTATTATGAGAAAGACTGAAGCCCATCGTAAACCAACTGATTGGGCCTTATCAGTGTGGCTTCAAACCTGTGGCGACATGTTGTAACTTCGAAAGTTTCGAAGTTGTCGAAATTATCGAAAGTCGGTATGTTATAGCACTCTCGACAGGCGATAATTACGATAAAATATCACTTGAATTTGGCGGCTGTGAAGCAAGAGAAATGTAAGTATTTATTCATTTAAAAATGGTTTTGTTAATTAAATATCAAAGAATTGTTAATTAATGACTTAAAGTTATTGAAAAAATAAATGTATATGCTTTAATAACAATATATGTTTCAAGTTAAACTTAACTAACTACACTTAACCTTACTTTCAGGAGTTCTACAAAAAAAATTACTACTTCAAAGCAGTTTGAGCTGTTGGTGGAATTTTTGGAGCGGCACCCCGATATGGTCAGTGGGGCGTTCATGAGTACCAACAACAACCAAACAATTCATAGCTTATGGCAGGAGATTACGCTTACATTGAATGCTGAAGGGCCGCCTACAAGAGATGAAGATAGTTGGAAAAAAGTTAATAAATATTTTGAAGACTTAGATAACATTTTAAAGCCTAATTTTTTTTCTTGCAGGTGTGGGCTGATTTAAAAAATAAAATTTAAAAAAAAAATGAGGAAGTCATACTCAGAGAGTAGAAAAACGGGAGGTGGAACTAACTAACCAACATAAAAAATATGTGTGCAGCAGCTGTCAAACTTTCAAACATAACTTCGAAATCAACCAAATCGCCTGTCGAATAAAAATGTTACAACATACTGCCAGAGCGAAAACTTCGCTTCGATTATCGCTTCGATAGTGAAGTTATAACATGTCGCCACTGGAAAATCTACCACCGACCAGATATTCACGCTACGATAAATTTTAGAAAAGACCCCAGAAAAACAAATCGACACCCACCATCTTTTTGCCGACTACAAAGCCGCCTTCGACATCCCAATAAGGAATCACCTATACTCCACCATGTCTGAATTTGGTATACCTGCAAAATTAATCCGTCTATGCAGGATGACACTGAGCAACACCAGCAGGGCAGTTAAAATCGGGAAGGCCCTCTCCCCACCATTTGTTACCAAACGAGGTTTCAGACAAGGTGATTTTTCATCGTGCGACTTTTTTAATCTTATTATGTAGAAGATCATTCGAGCTGTTGATCTGAGAAAAAGCGGCACCATACTCTACAAGAGAGTTATGCTGCTAGCGTATGCTGAAGATATTGATATCAATGGCCATAACACACGCGAAGTCAGTGCAACAATCTCCAAATTAGAGAAAAAGTCGAGTCGCATGGGTCTTGCAGTAAACGCAGATAAGACGAAATATTTGGTGTCAACAAACAAACAGTCCCAGCGTATTGGCACCCTGTCACTGTTGACAACACCTCCTTCAAGGTTGTGAAAGACTTTGTCTACCTCGGATCCAGCATTAACTCCACCAATGATATCAGTAGAGAAATACAACGAAGGATAACTCTTGCTAACGGGTGTTACTTTGGGCTCAGTAGGCAATTGAGAAGCAGAGCCCTCTCTCGACAAACAAAAGTCACACTCTATACGTCACTAATCCTGCCCGTCCTGTTATATGCAGCACAGATCTGGACGTTGAACAGCTCTGATGAAAAGACTTTGGGAGCAGATGGAAAACGACGCTCCAGCGAAGAAAATATTCGATTCGGTACCCAGCGGCGGTCAACGCAAAAGAGGGCGACCGCATCTCCGTTGGAATGATCAAGTAGACGAAACCTGACGAAACTTGGAGCTTCCAATTAGCGCAAAACAGAAATGGCTGGCGCAATTTCTTACACAAGGCGAAAACCGACTTACAGTTGTAAGCTTAGTAAGTAACTAGTAAGGAATGGAGTTTCGGCAGGGTACCGAAGCTAAAATAACCCCCGTAGCCGTATTGAAGTATATTCAAAGTCTTTAGCCGTCTTTAAAATATTTATGCATAATCTGCAAAAATATTTGTGTCATACGCTTACTTTTATTTTACCCTTAGCTGCCACATAGAGTAATTTGTAGACTGCTCATTATGTTAAATATATGTGCGTTGCGGACCCAATCTAAATAAAACATAGTAAATACCCGTATTACTTTTATAAATTAATTTGCGTAGCATCCCTGTTAATAAATGTGAAGTAAATTCAACACATCCCTAGATTTAAACGAAGGCATTCGTCCAAATTTTTAAATTTATTGTCGTTTTTTCATTACACGAACGCTGCCTAGGATTGAAACAAATAAGTATGTAAAATATGATTGAAATGTAATTTTATTAACTCTAACTTCTTAATGTAGATAATAAAACCTCCCTTTCATGTACGACTTGTTAACTGGAGTTTAACCAATATTAAAAACAATAAGCTATTGCAAAAGCGTGCGTTTTATTATATTTGTTTCTTGCCAACCCGCTGCACATGCCGCAGCAAACATTTTTTATTATTTATTTGCCATCCAATGCCAAGACGCAGTAGCCGATCGAATAAAGGAATCCCACCAAAGAGTTTGGAAGATTATAATTGCAGGATGCCTTCCGACCGATCACCCAGCTCCAATGGCGAGGAGTCTACCGACGAAGCTCTTGACAGAACTGTCACAGAAAACTTAGCAATTGCTGAGTTGAAAAAGCAAATTGAAAGGTTGAAGGCCAACATTGATGCTTCTGAGAAGGAAAAGCAAGCATTATTGCAGTTGGTCAACCAAAGGAAGGAAAGTAATGTAGCTGTTTCCAACGCCGCCGTTGTATGCTCCGCTGCGCCTACCACAGGTGCTTCGTATAACAACGACTTACACGCCGCCGTCCCATACTCTGCTGCGCCTACCACAGGTGCTTCGTATGCCAACGACATACACGCCGCTGCGCCTACCACAGGTGCTCTGTATGCCAACGATATACACGCCGCCGTCGCATATTCCGCTTTGCCCTTTACAAGTGCTACTCATGCTCACGACATACATGCCGCCGTCGCACACACAAATGTTTTCGCTCTTAAGAACAACACGCCAAAGGATTCTGTTGTCACTCTTTCAAATGGATCGCCAATCGTAGCTACTAAGTCAGCACATACATATTTAAACTCTGCGACTAATATTCGCGGAGACAATTTTGCTCAGAACGCCACAATGTATCCAACAAGTATGTATAATTCTAATTTTTCTGCACCAGTTTCATATGATAATAATTTTTCACATTCGTTGCCTTATGGCCCGCCGAGCTCAGTGTCAATGACACAGCCTGTAAATAACAATAATTATAATATAATACCGACATTTTTGCCGCCGACATATAACCACTCCAATCGAAAGTTTCAAGATTTACCAGAGTTCACAGGACTGCCAGAGCAGTGGCCTATGTTTGCCGTGGCTTACTCTGAAACTACCGCCGCCTACAAATACACAAACTTAGAAAATTTGTTGAGATTGCAGAAAGCACTTAAAGGAAGTGCACGTGCCAAAGTTGAAGCCTTGCTAATACATCCAAACAATGTGGATGCAGTAATGCAAGCATTAAAATTTCATTATGGACGCCCAGAAATTTTAATAAGAAGCCAAATTGCCAAAGCCCGGGACTTTCCAGCCATTCCCGAATACAGAATTGGTGAAATAGTAAATTTTAGTACTATGGTGACCAACTTGACCGCGTTTCTGGAAAGCGCAGGTGCAGCGCCTCATCTTGCTAACCCAACCTTATTGGACGAACTGGTTAGCAAGTTGCCTTGCAATAAAAAGGAAGAATGGGCAAGATATACTTTTGCCATCATGCCTCACTATCCAAATGTTCAAGACTTTACCAGGTGGTTGCATCAGGTTGCCACATACGTTGCAATGGCATTTGAGATGCCAACAACTTCGAAATATGCCCATACTGTATCAACTGAAAAGAAAGCTAAAAGCCAAAAACAGATTTACACCGTAGTAACTGAAAAAAACAAATGCATTGTTTGCAAAGGTGACCACCAAATTTATCAGTGTACTCAGTTTAAAAATATGAGCGTTCCAGCACGTTGGAACGTGGTAAAAAAGGGAGTCTTATGTTTTTGTTGCTTATTTGCTGGTCATACCACTCAATGTTGTCCTCGTCGTCGAGAGTGTGGTATTGCTAATTGTCGCAAGTGTCACAATCGCCTGCTTCATAGTCAAGTTGAAGAATCTTTTAAAAATAATAACAAAAGCGATGCTCCTGCTAAGGAACTTTCGTCAAGTGTCTCAGCTATTGTCGAGTCTAGCGCTCCTGCCAGATCAACTAAAGAAAAAGTTTTTAATAAGCAAACACTTTTGAAATATTTACCCGTCCATTTAAAGGGACCAAAGGGAAGTTGCAACGTAATTGCATTCATAGATGACGGAGCAAAAATATCATTAATTGATGAAAGTGTGGCAAGGAAAATTGGCGTAAAAGGCACAACTGAGAGACTTTCCTTAAAATGGTTTGGAAATCAAACAACGATTGAAATTTCACAAAACGTGAGTTTTGAAATAGCCGGAGATTTTAAGGACGCCGCACCATTTCAAATGAAAAATGTGCACACGGTAAAAAAGCTTTTCTTGCCAATGCAGACAATGAAATTGAAAGACTTTAAAGAACAGTATGATGAGCTCAATAACATTCCAATTAAAGATTATTTTGATACCATGCCTCAAATGTTGATTGGAATGCCACATACAAATTTTATTCGTCAACATAAAATTATAAATTTTGATGAAGGTTTCGCTGCACATTGTTCAAAATTGGGATGTACGCTTTTTGGTTCCAATGAGGAGAACAATAATGATGTTGTTGTTTGTCACGTAGATTCACAAGCAGTTCTTGATAATTTACATAGAGAAGTTGCTGAATATTTTTCTTTAGAGTCGTGCGGTATGAAGACCTGTTGTCCTGCGTTATCTGACAATGACATAAGAGCAGAGCAAATTTTGAAAGAAACAACTACGAAAGCTGGTACTCAGTATGAAACAGGCTTACTATGGAAGTGTGACGATATCGAATTTCAGGAGAGCTACTCTATGGCCCTGAAACGCCTCGAAAAAGTAGAAAATAAAATGTCATCGAATGAAGAATACGCTGAGTGGTACGTTAATAAAATAAATGAATATATAAATAAAAATTATGCTCGAAAATTATTACCTGACGAAGCCGCTCGTATAGATAAGCGAACGTGGCACTTACCGCATTTCACTGTTTGTAATGTAAATAAAGGTAACAAATTAAGATTAGTTTTTGACGCGGCTGCCCAAGTGAACGGTCAGTCACTTAATTTGATGTTGTTAAAGGGCCTAGATGCGTACCAACCGAAACCACTACTCTCAATTTTATTTAAGTTTCGGCAAGCCAAAATAGGGGTTTGTGCCGACATTCGTGAAATGTTTCATCGAGTGAACATAAGGAAGGCCGATCAAAACGCGCAAAGATTCTTGTGGAGGGATGGAGACAGCACCAGGCCGCCAGATGTCTACGTAATGCAGGCAATGATCTTTGGATCCGTTAGCTCCCCATGATGCGCCCAGTACGTAAAAAATTTAAATGCCAGTCAATTTATTCAAGAATATCCGAAAGCGGTCAAAGCCATTGTAGATTCGCATTATGTAGATGACTACGTCGATAGTTTTGACACACCTGATGAGGCTATAAAAACAACAAACAATGTTATTCAAATTCACGGAAATGCTGGCTTTGAGCTAAGGGGATTTATATCGAATTGCACTGAATTTTTGCAAGCAATGCCAGGTATGGCTCCATCATGCAAGCCGAATCTAACCAATTTTGACAACAAGGAATCAACCACGGATAAAATTCTTGGATTATTTTGGAACTCAAGCGATGATAATTTCTGCTTCCTCCTGAAATTTTCAAAGGTTCCGAAAGCTGTCTTGGAGGGAATAAGAAGGCCCACCAAGAGAGAAGTATTGAGCATGACAATGCCAATATTCGACCCTTTTGGTTTTTTGGCAAGTATTGTTATAAAGTCCAAATTAATTTTGCAAGATTTATGGCGTCTAAATACCGACTGGAATGATGAGATTCCGGATGATGTCTACAAGAAATGGTTCCAGTGGTATAAGGAGCTGACTTTAGTACAAAATTTCAAAATTCCGAGGTGCTACAATTTGAATTTTACCAACCCGATGGCTAATATTCAACTCCATACATTTGTGGATGCAAGCGAAGTGGCTTACTCAGCAGTAGCATATTGGCGCATATGTTTCAATAATGAGATAAACGTAGTATTTGTAGCAGGAAAGTCACGATGCAGTCCGATTAAGGTTATTTCTATTCCGAGATTGGAATTACAGGCAGCTGTACTTGGAGTACGACTAAAGGAAACAATTGTTGGCAGTCATGATGTTAGACCAAATGAAGCATTTTTCTGGTCTGACTCAAGGACCGTTATTCACTGGATCAGATCAGATACTCGAAAATATAAACAGTTCGTCGCTCACAGGATCGCTGAGGTACTCGATTTGTCCGATGTCAACCAGTGGAGATGGGTGCCTGGTTCTCAGAACCCAGCCGACGATGCTACGAAACCTAAAATATTTACAGAATTTTCAACCAAGATAAAATAGATTTCTGGTCCTTCATTTCTTAACGAGTCAGAAAAATGTTGGCCAAAAGTACCGGAACAAACTGACAATAACGAGATAACAGAAGAGAAACGAAAAAAGCTCGTGTATCATATGGACATCAGCGACGAGGTAATTCCTTTTGATAAATATTCTAACTATGAAAAATTGCTGAGGGTCGTAGCTTGGGTTCAACGAGCAATTGTGAACTTCAAAATGAAGAAGAAAAACAAACAAAATGTGATGACATCAAATTTATTAACTGCGAACGAGGTAAGTCAGGCTGAAATCTTGATTTGCAAAATAGCTCAAAAGGAAGTATGGCCAACAGAAATGCAGCTTTTGCTGACGAACAAAACACTTAGCAAGACAAGCTCCATTTTTAATTTAACTCCAGTCTTAGATTACGATAAGATCATTCGATTAGGTGGGCGCTTAGACATCGCTGTATGTATACCGGCGTCAGCCAGGAGGCCAATAATATTACCACCCGATCATATATTGACACGCCTAATTATTAAACATTATCATGAGAAATATAAACATATAAATCAAGAGTCTATTGTTTCAGCAATTAGAGCTAAATTTTGGATCGTCAATATACGTAAGCTTGTCAGAGCAGCGAAGCAAAATTGTCAAGAGTGCAAAAATAGATCAGCCGAACCAGAGACACCTTTAATGGGGCAGCTACCAATGGATCGCCTGACTCCGTATGTGCGACCATTTTCATACACTGGAGTCGACTATTTTGGACCTGTGCAAGTTTCCATTGGACGGCGCCACGAGAAGAGATGGGTGGCGCTCTTTACCTGTTTGTTCGTAAAAGCAATACATCTTGAGCTGGCCAGAGACTTATCGACCGATGCTGTAATATTATGCTTGCGTAATTTTATTAACCGTAGAGGTGTGCCTGTAAGATTGAGGAGTGATTGTGGCACTAACTTCATAGGAGCGAGTAATTTGGAATGGATCATCACGACGAAGGGCCTCGGAGCGGAGTGTACACGGCAGGGGATTGAGTGGATTTTCAATACACCTGGAAACCCATCTGCAGGAGGAGTATGGGAGCGGATGTTACGATGCGTCAAAAATGTGTTGTCGTTTACACTTAAGGAAAGAGCGCCACAAGTGGAAACACTTCAGAGCCTTCTTATAGAAGCAGAGAATTTGGTGAATTCACGACCGCTAACGCATTTACCTATAGAAAATAGTGAAGCAGAGCCTTTGACACCTTACCATTTTCTGATAGGTGGTCCAAATTATGTTCAAACTCCGGCAGTCGACGAGAATGTGTGCCTTCGAAAGCAGTGGCATATATTGCAGCAGCTAAAACAAACATTTTGGAAAAGGTGGGTTTTGGAGTACCTACCTACACTCACACGTCGTACCAAGTGGTATCAAAGAACTCAACCACTGCAAGTCGACGACATAGTAATCATTTGCGCCGAAAACGAAAGTCGCGGAGAGTGGAAACGAGGTCGAGTTTTAAAAGTGTTTACTTCACCTGATGGCCAGGTCAGATCAGCCATGGTTAAGACATCTACTGGAACCCTCCGCAGACCAGCATCAAAACTAGCGGTTTTAGACGTAAGAAGTGAATCTAGGTTCGAAACTGCGATTCACGGGGGCCGGAATGTTGCGGACCCAATCTAAATAAAACATGAATACCCGTATTACTTTTATAAATTAATTTGCGTAGCATCCCTGTTAATAAATGTGAAGTAAATTCAACACATCCCTAGATTTAAACGAAGGCGTTCGTCCAAATTTTTAAATTTATTGTCGTTTTTTCATTACACGAACGCTGCCTAGGATTGAAACAAATAAGTATGTAAAATATGATTGAAATGTAATTTTATTAACTCTAACTTCTTAATGTAGATAATAAAACCTCCCTTTCATGTACGACTTGTTAACTGGAGTTTAACCAATATTAAAAACAATAAGCTATTGCAAAAGCGTGCGTTTTATTATATTTGTTTCTTGCCAACCCGCTGCACATGCCGCAGCAAACAATGTGCAAAATTAAATTGGTATTATGTGCAAATTCATATCAACGGTGTAAAATAATTTCGCTTAATATTAAAGTGCCACGCCCCCCTTAAATTCCGCCAAAATTTCTTGACTACTGACTGCCAATAGAAAGAGTTCGATTTAAATTAATGTGGCACGCCCTTGTCTTATTCCGCCCATTTTTTTAGACTAATCACTGATCATTATTCCAAAGAATATATTTGGGAAACGGTGTAGATGAAAATTTTTATTAAAAATAAAGTGTCGCTCCCATGCCTAGTACGCCCATTTTTATGAACTACAGACTGATTCTTATGCCAAATAACATGTGAGCAAAATTTAGTTTAAATCGGACAAACAGTGTAGAGGGAATTCTTTTATAGTTTAATTGAAACGCCCCTTGTCCAATCCCAAGAAATTTGGTTAAAATCTGACAAACGGTGTAGATAGCTAGTCTAAAAATAAAATGCCACGTCCTGTGTATTACCGCCCAATTTTATAAACTTAAGATTGCTCAAATTACCAAGGATTATGTGTGAAAACTTTTGTTGACGTCAGACACACGGTGTAACAGAAGTTCGATCAAAAGTAAAATGTCAGTCCCATTTTTCTAATGTAAGGACTCCATTTTATACCGAAAAATATATGTATGGGTTGGATAAACAGTGTGGGCGCAATTTGGGGTTGAGTTTAATTCATTGATATTTATACATTAATGAAAGTTTTTCTATTTTGATGACGTCATTTTGTACGGGAGGTAGGCGTGGCTTTCATCCGATTTTGCGAAATATCATAGAGATATTTCATGTTATATATCAAAGATTATGTGCAAAATTTCAAGATATTTCTTTCGTTTTTGTGGATTTTTAGGAGATTTTACGTTAAGAATAAAACCTCTTTGTATGGGAAGTAGGCGTGGTTTTCATCCGGTTTTGCCAAATAGCATAGAAATGGTTTATATTATATACCAAAGCCTATGTGCAAAATTTTAATGAATTTCATTAATTTTTAAGAGATTTTACTGTTAAAATAAAGTCACTTTGTATGGGAGGTAAGCGTGGTATTCATCCGATTTGGCTCATTCTCGAACTTGATCTAAATTTTTTAAAAAGAAGCTTATATTTTGATTTTTATAGCGATAACTTTAAAATTACGGCTGTCATCGTGATCAGAGACGGACACTCGAAAATCGAGTCAGGAAGTGATGCTGATCAAAAATATATATACACTTCTATACATGCCACGCCTCTTTATTGGCGTTACAAATGGAATGACGAAGTTAATACACCCCTTACGCAGTACGCGTTGGGGTATAATAAAGTCAATCTCATCAAAAAATATTTTTATTTATTTTTACATATTTTTTTTTTAAAGGAAACAGTTTTTTGGTTCTACTGTAAAATTTGTGAAATGTTAGTGACGAGGTGTCAACGTATGACCATCGCACACAGTTTCACAGTTTTAATCTTAACTTTTATCATCTGCAAATATACCTAACTGCTAAGGGCGTGTCCCGTATGCCAAAGACAGGTTGAAATCCCATTTGACACAGAAAAGTTCATCAATAGAAATAATTTTTGAAGCGCTTTTTACGCCTCGTTCTGTGATTTGCTTGGAGTGAAATCTGAAAAACTTTCGACATATTTTTTCTTAGAATTTTAGGTTTCTTTGTTTTTGCGTTTTTTACAACAAGACAATTAAATATTTAATATCAAATATATTAAACATTTCTTCGCCCGCCGCACAGTGCACTGTGGTCCAGAAGGCCTCTTTTTGCAGCAAGAAGTCACTTTTTATATATGGTTTTTTGTAAAAATTTTATCACCCTAAGTCAGGGACAGCCGGCTTTTTAACGGTAGTGTAAAATTGTTGTTTTGTGTTTTCTTCTTTATAAGTTAAGAAGCGCACTTCTAAAAAATTATTTTCTTAATAATTGTTTTAAACAATGGAAAGTGTTTCTAAAGGTGTGTAAAACAAAGAATAAATAATATTTTATTTAAATTGTATCTGTTTTTGAAACTTCACAGTTTTTAAGTGTATAATATTTTGTGCATGTTTTTTTTTTATAAATGTTGTGTTTCGTGGAGTAAAAGTAGCGGCATAGTTAGCCATACTTGAAGAGTTGTATAGTTTTGGATTTGATATAGTATCTACTTTCATGTATGTGATCATAAAATTATCTGCATATACATGCATCCAATTTGTGGAATTTTCATTTTTCAGAGTCAATTAGAAAAAACTCTGAAATTTTTAAATTTTGGGTCGACAGCAATCGAGATAATGCAGCTGTTTCTAACTGGATCGCTTTAAAAATTTATAAAAATATTGATCATGTAGAAATGACATTAATAAAAAGGAAAATTCAAAACTTTTGTAGTGTTGCTAGGCAAAAGTGGGTAAAATATAAGAGATGCTTTAAAATATTTCGTAAATATGAGAAAAGCTGGTTAGAGAGTGAGACTGAGTTTTCAGTATATGTAGAAGAACCCAAAAGGGGCAAGCCTCATGTTAATTATAACGATGGCAGCGAACGTCATAAAAGAAAACTTGCATCAGACGCCTCGTCCTAACAAGGAAACAACACTATGTTATTAGTCCACGCTGCGTCTATTTCAGCACAATCTTCTAAAAATGGTGATTTAAATTATATATTAAAAGCAGCAGCTGCATCTCCATCGCGTTCAAGTAAAATTAGAAAAAGACTTGCCGCTGATCTTTAAACTCCGTTGCCTTTATATCCGGAAGAGGCTTTGAGCTTTTTATTGGAAAATAGTTTTACCAAACAGCAATATATGTACATGAAAGAGTTAAATAAGGCACGAAGAAATAGTGATATGTATCCCGCATACAATAAATTGCTTGAATACAGTGGAAATTTTTTTCCATAGTGGAAATTTATTTCCAGGTTCAAATTGAAAAGAATCAAGGTGTGATCCGAGAAAGGCCTTTTGTTTGACACTCTCCAATTAACCAAGTTTAAAGACTCATTATCGGATGGAAGTGTTATATCTAAAACTTCTTCACAATCAATAAAATTAGCAGAAATTGGAAAGGTGGATGTTGGTATATTTTCCAGATTGCACACATTTAGATTTGAGTTAATAATAAAGTCTAATAAAAACTCACCTCTTGTGTTGAGCCATGACCATTATAGTTAATAAAAATAAATACATAAGATAAGGAAAAATATAAATTCTGTAGTTGCGTATGTTTTGTATAATACTGTACTTATGTCGACCTAATATAAATCTATGCTGCAATGAGTTACTCGTAGCACTGACTCCTTACAATTATTATACATATGCGAATATTACCGTTTGCAAATTGACTGATACTTCAATTTATCGTGTTATGACAGGAGTAATTTTTACTGTTACAAAACTTCAGAAAATTTTCTTAAAATAATATATAAATGATATATATCTAAATAAAGTATTTATCCGATTCCTATAGATATGTAGTATCATGAGAGAAATATTTTATTTAATAAATTCTTTTTTGTTGGCTGTTGGCTCTTAACAATCTGAAAAGCTCATTTTATTAATATCGGATAAACTTATATTTACTTTATAAGATTATTCATGTTTTTTAAAAGTTTTTGACAGTCTATCAGCAAGTGCATCATTAATTTACTTATTGAAGTTATTAAAGCAATATCTTTAAGATTTAAGCTTGCTAAGAATTAAGAGATATTTTTAATATAATTGGTATTCAAATATTTATATTAGGTATTTGGAAAAAAATAAAAAACAATGCTTTCATTTTAAAGATCAATTGAAATATTTATACTTGCAAATATCATTTGAAAATTTGCGTTTATTTATTGCTGCAGTAGTCTCTCTGATATTGCTGGCGTAGAAGTTGAAGGTGCTGATCGAAGTAAAAAAGATGGCTGCATAAATTGTACCCGTTCGGCATCACCAAGAGACGTGTTTAAAGAAGAGGCAATCGCATTGGCGGCTCAAAGGGTGTGGTAGTTGCGTTCATTGCGAGCCTTGTAGAATTTATATGCGACCAAACATATAGCTAGAAGGCCAAGAGTTAAAACGATTCCACCAATGAATGATGGTCCATCAAAGCGGTGACATGGTGGCACTGGTGCTGGGGTCGGTGTTGTGATTGGAGTAGGCGACACTGTAGTTGTGTCAGGGGTCACAGTTGTTGAATTTGGGGCTACTGTTGTAGTTGTATTGGAATCAGGTGACTGTGTGGTTGTTGTTATAATTGTAGTTTTTGTAGTAGTTTTAGGTGTTGATGTAGTTACATTAGGATCCAACGTAGTTGTAGGGACTAATGAAGTCGTTACATAATGCACCAGTGTAGTTGTCTCTGGTGATAAAGTTGTATCGGGAGGTGCTACATTTGAAGCATCTGTTGGAATTATTAACTCACTACCATTAGTTTCCTTGTTCACATCTGGCAATTTGTTTGCTTCACTTGATAAAATTATACCATTTGCTGCAGCAGTTATATTTGTGGTAGATTCATTTCCAACGATTCCTAAAAAGAAATTTGTATAACAATTATTGATATTTCGATCACAAATCCTTATAAATAGTTTATTATGAATAAAGTAATAACGTGTATAACAAGATAGCCAGAATAGTGAGTTTAATTTAGTCAGCCTTATAAAACAAAGGACAGTTAACTTATTCATCTAGGGTATAAACATTTTGAATACTTGGGTCACGTATATCGGCGAGCTAGAAAACGCTTTTCCTACCCCGAATGAAAAAGTAAAAACGTCAAAGTTGAAAAGCTTACTAAGTTAACCCATATGGTCTTTCTGAACAAAAACATTTTCACAAGATATGTTTATTCATTCACCACCATCCAGGAAATGCGATGGAAAGGGCAAGGCTGCTCTAAACATGCACACTGTGATATCTACAACAGCTGCCATGCGGAGAGGCGCGAATTTGGATGTGGATTCGTTGTTAGCCGGAAACTACGCCACCTTGTTCCCCGGTTCACACCTGTCAACGAAAGATTGGCCACGATCCGCATCAAGGCAAAATTTTTCTCCATCAGCCTTATTTGCGCGCACGCCCCGACGGAGGAAAAGGACGAAGCCGTCAAAGACGCTTTCTACGCTAGTCTTGAGGACGTATACGACCACCTTCCGGTCCATGACGTGAAAATAGTCCTCGGCGATTTTAATGCGAAAGTCGGAAGGGAAGGCATCTTTGGCCCCACTGTCGGTCAGTTCAGTCTTCATGAGACCTCCACGAACAACGGTCTAAGACTGATTGACTTCGCCGCGGCGCGAAACATGGTAGTTAGTAGCACCAGATTTAAGCACCTCGACATCCACAAGGCCACCTGGCTGTCCCCGGATCAAAAAACGCGAAACCAAATTGATCATGTTGTAATCGACGGAAGGCATGCCTCTAGTCTTCTAGATGTGCGTACATTTCGGGGGGTCAACATTGACTCCGACCATTATCTTGTTGCAGCCAAGATCCGCATGCGATTATGCAATGCGAAGAACATACGCACAGGAATGCAACGAAAGCTAGATGTCGCTAAGCTGCAATTACAACGGACTGCCGAAGCATACTCCGCTCAACTCTCGGTTAAGCTCAACCAACCAACCTCTGGACCCGACGACGCCGGCGGACTTTGGGCGCAGATATCCCACTCCATGCGCGCTGCCGCTGAAGAAGTCATTGGTTTCCGGCGCCCGCAACCACGGAACCAATGGTATGATCAGGAGTGTCGCATTGCGACTGCAGTAAAAAACGCCGCATATAGAAAAACGCTGCAGTCAGCTGTAACGCGAGCCGTGCAAGAAAACAACCGCGAAAAGAGGAAGGAAGAGAGGCGCCTTTTCAGACGCAAGAAAAGAGAGCAGGAAAAGCGTGAGCGTGAGGAACTAGAGGTATACCAGGGCAAGAAGGATGCACGAAAATTCTATCAACAGGTTAAGCGTCTAACCCAAGGTTTCAAGCCCGGAGCATCCACTTGTAGAGACGAAAATGGAGATCTGAATACGGATACGCAGTGTGTGCTGAGATTGTGGAAACGGCACTTCTCCAATTTACTTACTAGCGACGATTCCACCAATGCCGCCCATGCAGAGCGCAGCTCAGAGCTACCAATCAACAATGACGGAGTGGAAATACCACCACCTAGCCATGAAGAGGTTCGAGTTGCTATCCAACGACTCAAAAACAATAAAGCAGCGGGTGCTGACGGCCTGTCAACTGAATTGTTTAAAACCAGCGGCGATGAATTGATAAGGCGCATGCATCAGCTCATCAGCAAAATATGGCTAGAAGAAAGCATGCCCGACGATTGGAACCTCAGCGTACTGTGCCCTACGTATATACTTAAAAAAAGAGACCCAACAATCTGCGCAAGTTATAGAGGTATCAGTCTTATTTCCATCGCATATAAGGTTCTCTCAAGCGTACTGTGTGAAAGATTAAAGCCGATTACAAAAACACTGATTGGACCTTATCAGTGTGGCTTTCGACCTGGTAAGTCCACCATAGACCAGATTTTCACGCTACGACAAATCCTGGAGAAAACCCACGAAAATCAAATTGACACACACCATCTCTTTGTCGATTTTAAAGCTGCGTTCGATGGCCCGAGAAGGGATTGCCTATACGCAATAATGTCTGAGTTCGGTATACCTGCAAAGTTGATTAGACTTTGTAGAATGACGTTGAGCAACACACGCAGCTCCGTCAAGGTAGGAAATGACCTCTCCGAAACCTTCAATACCGAAAGAGGTTTCAGGCAAGGCGATCCACTGTCTTGCGATCTCTTTAACATCATCATGGAGGGGCCACTACATACAGTGTAATTTTGAATAACTGACTGCTCACGCAGACTGAGCACTACAGTGTATTTTGGCTCGTTCGTTAAGACTAGTTCGATTTTGACGTTTGAGGATCTTAAGAAAACAAAGAGTAAGTAAATACATTTTGTGGGTCAAATGTTATGACAGTTTAATATAGCCTTTCTCTGCCTGCATTACCTGAGTTTTTTTTTTTAATTGATATTAATATTGGCTTACAGAAAACAGAAAATGCTTGTAATGAATAAACATTACTTACTTACTTAGTTGGTCGTAACAACCCGTGTCCGGGTTTCAGCCGACCTCATCAGTTCTCGCCAGGCGCCTCTGCTTTGCGCGCACCTTCTCCAATCGGATACACCAAGTGCGGTTAGGGCTTCCTCAGCCTGGTCCATCCATCGGAGGCATGGTCTCCCTCGTCGTCGTTGACCAGCGACCCTCGCCTCGAGCACCTTTTTCGCTGGAGCTTCGTCGTTCATACGATGGACATGACCCATCCAGCGTAGTCGCTGCACAGTTATACGCCGGACTACGTCAATGTCATCGTAGAGCTCATACAGCTCGTGGTTCATTCGGATGCGATAGTCATCGCCGACTCGAACAGGGCCGAAGATTTTGCGAAGAACTTTTCGCTCGAACACCCCCAGAGCGGCTGCGTCAGTTTGCGAAACTACCCATGCCTCAGCGCCATAAAGCATCACAGGTAGAACGAGCGTCTTGTAGAGTGTTAGTTTTGTCGATCGAGAGAGGGCTCTGGAACTTAGTTGCTTACTGAGCCCGTAGTAGCACCTAATAGCAATTATTGTTCTTCGCTTTATCTCCAGGCTGATTTCGTTTTTGGTATTAATGGCGGTGCCAAGGTAAACGAACTCCTTGGAGGAGGAGGAGTTCAAAATCTATGCACCTTGACATAAAAATTTATATGTATGTTTTTTAAGTAATTTCTGTGGGAGTGGCTTCGCCCTTTTTTTAAAAAATGAGCCCGAAAATAAATTAACAGCCGTTTATGTACTCAAATTTCCACCCATTTTTTAAATAATCAACTTTTAAAAGATGCGATATTTTTTTACAAACAAAAATTAAAAAAAAAACTCGAAGTCATTATCTCGGCGTTAGTGTTGTCTTTACAAATATATATAAAGGGTGATTTTTTAAGAGCTTGATAACTTTTTTTTTAAAAAAAACGCATAAAATTTGCAAAATCTCATCGGTTCTTTATTTGAAACGTTAGATTGGTCCATGACATTTACTTTTTGAAGATAATTTCATTTAAATGTTGACCGCGGCTGCGTCTTAGGTGGTCCATTCGGAAAGTCCAATTTTGGGCAAATTTTGTTCAGCGATGAGGCTCATTTCTGGTTGAATGGCTACGTAAATAAGCAAAATTGCCGCATTTGGAGTGAAGAGCAACCAGAAGCCGTTCAAGAACTGGCCATGCATCCCGAAAAATGCACTGTTTGGTGTGGTTTGTACGCTGGTGGAATCATTGGACCGTATTTTTTCAAAGATGCTGTTGGACGCAACGTTACGGTGAATGGCGATCGCTATCGTTCGATGCTAACAAACTTTTTGTTGCCAAAAATGGAAGAACTGAACTTGGTTGACATGTGGTTTCAACAAGATGGCTCGCGATTCTATGGCCATTTTGAGGGAAAACTTCGGAGAACAATTAATCTCAAGAAATGGACCGGTAAGATGGCCACCAAGATCATGCGATTTGACGCCTTTAGACTATTTTTTGTGGGGCTACGTCAAGTCTAAAGTCTACAGAAATAAGCCAGCAACTATTCCAGCTTTGGAAGACAACATTTCCGAAGAAATTCGGGCTATTCCGGCCGAAATGCTCGAAAAAGTTGCCCAAAATTGGACTTTCCGAATGGACCACCTAAGACGCAGCCGCGGTCAACATTTAAATGAAATTATCTTCAAAAAGTAAATGTCATGGACCAATCTAACGTTTCAAATAAAGAACCGATGAGATTTTGCAAATTTTATGCGTTTTTTTTAAAAAAAAAGTTATCAAGCTCTTAAAAAATCACCCTTTATATATTTCTTTTTAATGATTACAGATCATATTATTCTGCAATACTCTTCTCGCATCGCTTCATGATTACGTCAGGTACACGCAAATGACGTCACAAAAAAAAACACATTTTTTATGTGCTTTAATAACACTGTGGAACAAATTCAGGTTAGCAAAAGTTATGTCGATTCTGAGAGTGAGGGGTGAAAATAGAGGCTAAATTAGAAGACCCGTATCGCGGCGTTTGTTTATGTTAGTCCGAATTTTTGTTTTTAGTCGACCTTCGAACTTTGCAGTCAAATGCCGATTTTCAGCATATTGTTTATATGGTTTTTTGGCTATAACTCGTCGACTAATTGATATTTTTTCAATCTGTAAAAGCCAAATTATTGCTAGAGACTACAGCAAATTTCTCAAAATTCATATTTTTAAAAGGCTGTAAACAAAAAAGTGGATGATTCAGAATGTTAAAAAAATGTATGTTTAAACAATAAGTTTAAACAACAAGTTTGAACAAAAAGACATAATTTTTTTAATATGAAGAAATTATTTCATAAGCATTTTTAATATGTCATATTGAAGGCCAAAGTGTGTTTATATTATGATTTTTAATTTATAATAGGAGCTGAGTAATAAAGGAGTTCTGAGATCCAAATTCATTTAATAAAACTTTTAATAAAAGTATTAAATTTTTTAAAAATGGATCCGTTTTTTTGGATCACTTCATATAGACTGGCTTGTATGTGTTCAATGTAAGGATGTACGTTGAAAAGGACATTTTCAACTAATATTTAAGCAGATAATAAATTAAATTCGAGGTCTTTTAAAAACTCAGACGTTGTTAGAAAAAAAAATACGTAGTCTTTCTATACTTGACTTCAAACCTCGCGTACATTTTAAATTTTTTCCATTAGTGAAAATTGATGTTGCATAGTCGTTGTAAGATCTCAATTGTTCCTTAATATTTCTGTATATATTTCAAAATACCGATATGAAATGTCCTTTATTGCCAATTCTTGGATGGATGGACAAGTCCAATTTTTGCAAAGAATAGAAAACCACTTATGACTGCACATATTTTGTTGATTTAACGGTTCATATATTTCAGAAAAAAGATCGTAGTTAGTGCAATTAAAATATCGTTTTTTACGATATTTTGAGTTTAGTCGTTATTCCTTGTCACCACAGATTTAATTACATACTTACTTAGGTGGCCGTAACAACCTGTGCTCGGGTTTCGGCCGACCTCATCAGTTCTCGCCAGGCGCCTCTGATTTGAGCGCGCCTTTTTCAATCGGATACACCAAGTGCGGTTAGGGCTTCCTCGGCCTGGTCCATGCATCGGAGACATGGTCTCCCTCGTCGTCGTTGACCAGCGACCCTCGCACCTTTTTCGCTGGAGCTTCGTCGTCCATACGATGGACATGACCCAGCCAGCGTAGTCGCTGCGCAGTTATACGCGGAACTACGTCAATGTCTTCGTAGAGCTCATACAGGTCGTGGTTCATTCGGATGCGATAGTCATCGCCGACCGAAGGTTTTGCGAACAACTTTTTTCTCGAACACCCGCAGATCAGCTGCGTCAGTTTGTGAAACTACCCAAGCGTTCCGTTTCTCTTGCGTGCATTTAAAAGCTCTCGGAAATTAACAATTTACTGCAAAAATATATTAATTCAGTCCGGTCAAAGAGGCCTCGCCAATGCCGGGCAACAAAACGAATAGTGAACAAATCTGCAAAACACATGCGTAAAGAATACGCTGATGTCAGCCTGGACTCATGTTTGACACAATGGCTTCAATTGCTTTTAAAAATACTTACGCCCCTATTATGTAAAACAACTCAACTTAAGTTGACTCGATTCAACTAGATTTTTTCGTATAACGTATTACATACATTTCAGTAAACCATGTAGTGTGAAAATGCTTAAAAGATTAAGACAAACTCACGGTTCAATTCAAATGTAACAATACGTTCAAAAAGTCCATAGGATGACAAATAGATGGCGTTACTAGATTTTTTTCATATGATTTTTATTTAGTACCAACCTTCAAACGATATGTATAAAAATTTTACAACAATCTGACAATTGATTCGTGAGTTATGGCATTTTGTGTGCAACTACTGTTATTGAAAAAAAAAAAAATGGAAAAAGTGAATTTCGAGTTTTGATAAAGCATTGATTTTTGATAAAAAAAATACAGTGGAAACCAAACAATGGCTTTATAAACATTATCCGGACTTTGCACCATCGAGACAAATGGTAGAAAAGTGGATGGCTGAATTTAAACGTGGTCGTAACAGCACAAATGATGCAGAGCGCAGTGGACGCCTAAATCAGACTGTTATTTCACAAAACATCAAAAAATCCACAAATTGGTTATGAACGATCGCAAATTGAAGGTGCACAAGCTAGCTGACATTGTAAAGATATCAGATGGTAGTGTTTTTACCATTTTACACGAACATTTGGGTATGCGAAAGCTCTGTGCAAAATGGGTGCCGCGTGAGCTCACAGTCGACCAAAAACAACATCGAATTGATGCTTTAGAGGAGTGTTTGGCGCTGTTAAACCGCATAAAATCGAATTCTATCGTTGATATGTGACAATGGATGAAACATGGCTTCACTATTACACACCAGAATCCAGACAGTCAGCTAAGTGAACAGCAGTCGACGAACTGAATTCAAAGCGAGCAAAGACCCAACAGTCGGCTTGTAAGGTGATGGCGCTTGTATTTGGGGATGCGAAAGGAATAATATTCATCGACTATCTCCAAAAAGGAACCACCATCAACAGCGACTATTACTGTGTACTTTTGGATCGACTGAAGGCTGAAATCGCCATGAAACGGCCGCATTTGCAAAAGAAAAATTTTTTTCACCAAGACAATGCACCGTGTCACAAATCGATGAAAACGATGGCAAAATTGAATGGATTGGGTTTCGAATTGCTTACCCACCCACTGTATTCTCCAGATTTAGCCCACAGCGACTTTCTCCTGTTTTCAGATCTCAAGAGAATGCATGCTGGAAAGAAATTCAAGTTCAATGATGAAGTAATCGCTGAAACTGAGGCCTATTTTGACGAGAAAACGAAATCGTACTATAAAAGTGGTATAGAAAAGTTGGAAAATCGTTGTATCGCTTTCGAAGGCAACTATGTTGAATAATATAATCGAATTTTATCAAAATTTTGTTTTTTTCTTACTTATCCTACGGACAGCCGAAGCCTTCGCCACTCAACTCTTACTCCTGCTTCAAGAAAGCACTCCTCCGATCGACGATATATGCGCGCAGTGGGCACACATCTCCCACTCTATGCCAGCGGCTGCTGAAGAGGTTATTTGCTACCACCGCCCTCGCCGAAACCAGTGACACGACCAAGAGTGTCGCGACGCCACTGCAGGGAAAGACGCCGCCTACAAAGCCACCCTGCAGTCGGTTGTAACGCGTGCTGCCAAGGAGCGATACAGAGAGAAGAGGAGGAACGAGAGACGTCTTTTCTTTTTCCAAAAATTCTTCGAAAATATAAGACGCCTGGCCGATGGTTTTGAAACCGGGGCCCCTTCCTGCGAGGATTAAAATGGAAATCAAGTGTCAGATATCCAGAGTACACTGACGTTATGGAGGGAACACTTCTCTAGTCTTCTGAATGGCGATGATGACAACAATCCAGCCAATAGAGATGATATCCCGGAAACCCTAATTATGGATGACAGCGTTGAAGTTCCGCTGCCCGACTATAATAAAGTCTTCACAGCCATAACACGGCCTAAGAACAACAAAGCCGTGGGAGCCGATGGTTTACCCGCTGAGCTGTGTAAGAACGGAGGCGAAGCTCTATTTAAATGCATTCACAAGCTTCTATGCAGAATATGGTCGATCAAACGATTGGAACCTCCGTGTACTCTGCCCAATCCACAAGAAAGGCGATCCCACTATTTGTGCCAACTACCGTGGATAAGTCTTCTTAATATCGCATATAAGGTCCTGTCGAGTATATATGGGAATGACTGAAGCCCATCGTAAACCATCTGATTGGGCCTTATCAGTGTGGCTTCAGACCTGGAAAATCTGAAAATACCCTAGAGAAACAAATCGACACCCACCATCTTTTTGTCGATTACAATTCCACCTTGGACAGTCCAATAAGGAATCACCTATACTCCACTATGTCTGCATTTGGTATACCTGCAAAATTAACCCGTCTATGCAGGATGACACTGAGCAACACCAGCAGCGCAGTTAAAATCGGGAAGGAGGATCTCTCCCCACCATTTGTTACCAAACGAGGTTTTAGACAAGGTGATTCTTTATCGTGCGACTTTTTTAATCCTATTATGTAGAAGATCATTCGAGCTGCTGATCTGAGAAAAAGCGGCACCATATTCTAAAAGAGTGTTATGCTGCTAGCGTATGCTGATGATATTGATATCGGTTCTAGCATTAACTCCACCAATGATATCAGTAGAGAGATAAAACGAAGGATAACTCTTGCCAACAGGTGATTGAGAAGCAGAGCCCTCTCTCGAAGAGCAAAAGTCACGCTCTATAAGTCACTAATCATGCCCGTCCTGTTATATGCAGCACAAATCCGGACGTTGAGCGGCTCTGATGAAAAGACTTTCGTCGCCAGATCTACGGACCAATCTGCGTCAATGGCGAGTACCGAATACGATGGAACGATGAGCTGTATGAGCTATACGCCGACATCGTCATAGTAAAGCGCATAAAAATCGAGAGTCTTCGCTGGTTAGGTCATGTTGAGCGTTTGGAAAACGACGCTCCAGCGAAGAAAATATTTGATTCGGTACTTAGCGGCGGTCAACGCAGAAGAGGGTGACCGCATCTCCGTTGGAAGGACTAAGTAGAGGACAACCTGACGAAACTTGGAGCTTCCAACTAGCGCCAGCAAGCGCAAAATAGAAATGGCTGGTGGAAATTCTTACAACAGGCCAAAACCGACTTACGGTTGTAAGCGCCACCTAAGTAAGTAAGTATTCTGAACGGCTTATATAATCAAAATGAATAAGTTTTTGTAGAAGTACATCGCAGTAGTTGGCTTTTTAATTAGTTACCGGTACCCATTGTATGCTCATTTTTGTGGAACTTATGAATGTTTTGCAATTTTAATGGTTACACATTGTATGGGGGCAGACGAAGTTTTAATTTGATTTTGTTGAAATCAATTTCAATTGAAATTCCGACTCAGAGTGCATATTAAAAATTGTGGGAGGTAGGCGTGGTTTCATTCGATTTTGATAAAAGATGATGTTCTGAAATCCGATTCACTTCTGAATCGGAATTAATTTCAATGAAATGCCTTTAGATTAATTTTTATGAAGTTTTAAGTTGATTAGATTAATTTTTGTGCATTTCACTTCCGAGTGAAAGTGAAACCAAATCACTATGAATTTGAAATTTAATAGAACTTTTTACGCTTTAATTTAATTTTTTTCGATTCGTATTTCGATTCAAGTCGAAAAAATTTATATAATACTCAAACAAAAAAGTTTGTGATTCCTTTTTACCTAGGTTAACTTTAACATATTTACATAAAACTTATATCGATTTTGAAGTAGATGTGCACAATATAATTTTTATTCGAATATACTGTCATTAATACAGGTAAAACTAAGCAAATGTAAATGAGGCAATGAAAAACCGACAACAAAATACATAGCGGTACAGCTCTATCAACCCTAGAATCGTAAGACTGTTTTAGCCTATGTATACTTTTACGGACAACACGTAAAATTTACGTATATTACAAATGCAGGGTTGAACATCGTTGCTGTAGCATACACGAGCAAGAGTAGAATGCGAGAGAGTCGTAGACACTTCAAAAGAGCTGTGCATCATTATTGTTGTTGGTGCTTTCTTTTAATTTCTCTGCCAACAAAATGAATTTGCCACCGCGTCAGCGTCAAAAAAGAAGTATGCGTGTCAGCTCCGACGCGATACGTGAACATCGGAGATTACATGATTTACGAATCGTGAAAACATCGTATCAATGGTTGTACCCTATCTAGTCGTTCCCAGTGTTCTGCCAGAAACTAAATCTAAATTAATTTATAATGTCTTATGTCTGTTTAATTCTTACTCCAAGTGCTCTTTTTGTGGTTCCAATGTATGTACACAAGATCGCATTTTTCCCCCTCTTTTCCGTTGCATTTTATTTCGTATACTACATACTACACATAAGAAGAGAAAAACACACCACAGGATTATCACAACACATTATGGAAAGTGGACATAACGCAGATTTCGATGACGTTAAAATAATAGATAGAGAGCAAAGAGAAACAAGACGATTCATATTGGGAAGCCTACGAATACAAGAAAAATCAACAAAAACAATGAACAATCAAGAAGACAAGGACAACATCTGCTCCAGCTACATGATTCTGCTAGATCAATAAAATCAGCTGTCTTTGTAATATTAACTTTATTTACTTTTAAGTGTTTAGTAACAGTCAAATTTGTCTAGTCTTACTTTGCTTGTAATGTTTATGTTGTAAAGTTCGCGGTTTTATGTGTCAGAAATGTTTCTAATGTTAAATTAAATGTAAGTTTCATTTTTACATAGAGTACGTTATTAGTTAAATAATTGTAAACCTATTGTTCTTTGTGTCTTTATAGTGTTAATAAATCTTAAATCCCCTGAAGAAGAAGGAAACACACCTTCGAAACGTTGGGAAAATTAAATATTTTTTAATGGTTTTAATTTAATGAATATTTAAATAAAACAAATTTACACAAAGTAGCCCAAACATAACGACATTAAAAATTTAAACAAAGAGTTGGTCGAAAATTATATATTTCACTAAATTAATTTATTCTTTCAAAAATTGTATTAAGCTCAATCCTTCATCTGTATGACGAAACAATGAAAAATTCCTTAAATTTTTTATATTTTCTCTTTGAGAGCAATTTGTGGACATATTTTGTACTAAATGTCCCGTTACATCGTAGCAATAAAAAAATCTAGTTCATTTTAAATCCATCCAGTTTTATTTAATTGAAATCGGTTAAAATTCGACGAGTTATTCAATTAAATTTACTTTACAATTTCTACTTTACTACAAAATCACCAACTATGTTTTGCTTGTTATTATTTGCGAAAAACTCAGTTCAGGCAAAACATCATGAAAAACAAAGATTTTGTTCTGTTTTTAACAGATGAATGCTTAAAATTTGAAATTAAATAACTCGACGAATTTTCAATGACAAATTTCAATGATATAAGCTTGTTGGATTTATAACTAACCAAGCTTTTATATTATTATCAATTATAATTAAACCGCACTTTAACACAAGCTACTCATATGGGCAACGGCTACGATGCGATGCGAAATTTTTTAGTTGCGCTGTGCTAGCTGATTATAAAAAAAGAAGAGTAGCGAGCAACATGGAGTTTATTGAAACTCTCACAAACACAATCTTGTGAAAAGAAAACGACCAAGCAATGTGTGGCATCGGCGATGATTTCATACAAATCTTTACATTTCAATAACACTTAGTATTTAAATTTCAAACCGAAAAAAACCCATATACTGTGCTGCAACGCACAATAATATTTTTAAACTTATTTCATAAAAATCGGGTCAGTACTTTTGGGGTTTTACGAAAATTTGCAATTCAATCTATATATATAAAAGTGGATGTAATATGTATGTGGGTATGTGTGTGTATCTATATAAATGTATAAACTGGTTCGTGCGGGTTCGTGTCCGTTAAGATCTCAGGAACGGTAACACCTGAAAGCACCAAATTTACAACATCTGTTATCAAGGTTCATGTCTCGAATAAATAAAAAAATTGACACACCCTCTGTTACCGCCCACGAATCAATAAAAATTCTATATTTCAGAAAAGTGGACAGAATTGGGCAAGATGCGCGTCAATTTAAATCGAATCAAACTCCTCTTACACCATTTGTTAGACTTCAATGCATTTTGCATACATATTCTTTGGTATAATGAGTAGTTTAAGGTCTAGAAAAGTGGGCGGTATTAGAAAAGGGTCGGGGAACTATTTTTTCCATACATTATATACACCCCCCAAATGCAACACCACCCAGGGCTTTTCCGGGTATTCCATCCAGTCACGTATAGACCCCAAAACCGCCAAACCAATCTTTATGAAATTTTTCGAGAGACTGAAGCAACATTTTGAAAGTGTTCCTGTGAAGTTTAGTGTTGATTGGACAAGGGGGCGTGGTACCTCCAATACAACCCAAGTTGGCTCTATCGCCCACAAACCAAAAAAATGCTATAAAACTAAAATTTGGTAATTTTGTTCAGATGGTTACCGTCGGCGACTGTATAAAAAATGGGCGTAGTTACACTCTATCTACGCCCACTTTTCAGAAATCATTTTAATTTCTGAGATGTTTAAGTTTAGATAGTGAATCTTGGTATGCAGGTGCTATGTATCCAAATGGCAGCCACTATGTATATGTAAATGTTGTCACGCCCACTTTTAAGGCACACAAATCAGTAAAAGTGCTTTACATCGGACGGATTTTTCCGCAGAAGACTAAGGTTTGGTAATTTAGTTCATATGGTTACTGTCGGCCAATGTACAAAAAATGGGTATGGTCGCGCTATATCTATGCCCTCTAGACCGGTTTATAAGTGTATGGGGAAAATGATGTCATTTTTTCTTAGGTGCGCGTCCACTTTCTGAAAGTTCGAACCCTAATTAGTACAAAAATAGTTTAAGACCAAAAAAATTTGACCTCTAGGGGTTCCGCAAATCGTTTGAAGGTAATTTTAGAGCTATATTGGCCTTTAACCATTTTAAAAAATATCGTGTCTAAACAATTGGAATATATTTTGATTGGAAATAATTATTAATAATTCAGTCTTATTTAATTATTTTTTTTTTTTTCTTAATATGCATCTGGTAATTTTTGGCGGAGTTTTAAAAATGCAATTTTACTCAACGAAAAATTATCGTTTTCCATACAAAATTTGTTTCTTATTTTGTTCTAGTGACATTTTTTTTTTTTTTATTCTTCTGTGAAACTTAGGCTTTCTTGAGGTGCAACATATTTTAGCGTTCATTGACCATAACTTGTGAAAAAATTAAAAATACTTCATTATTTATTATTTCTAATATTTATTTATTAAAAATATGATTTTTTGTAATGCATTTAAATTTTTTTCTGTGCTTATCAACGACTTGCAGCATATATTATTTTTGCTCTTCATTAGAAGTTATTGAATTATTGTACTGTGTCAACTATACTCATAAAAAAAAAAAAAAAAATCTTGTTGCGCTATTATTGCTCCCAACCTCTGACTGCTGTATTGGCATTTTTCTGCTAAACAGACAGAATTATAAACAAACAATTGTAAACAAACAATTGTAAACAAACATAATTATTAAAAAAAGTTAAAAATAAAAAATAGCAATAAGAGCAATTAAAACAAAAATGGATAAAATCTGTGCTTCACCTTCTTGTACCGCAGAGGACCGTAAGGCGCCCAAGATAACGTGCAAAGGCCTTTGTGGAAAATCTTTCCACACTTCTTGCATAGGCTTATCGAAAAGAAGCTTAACTTATCTTGACGAATATCTGGCCAATTTTTCGTTTTACTGCGATGAATGTAAAGAATTTTCACTCACGCATATTCTACTCGCGATAAAATGCCTTAGTGACTTAACAAACTCAGTGCGGTCGGAAAATAAACAGTGTTTGAAAAAGACGATCTAGTGTCGAAATTTGATGAGGCATTTAAATCAATAGAAGACCTCAGCAGTGCTGTCGAAGTGACAAAAAATGAAAGTAATAAAAAGCTCGGAAGACTAAACCAGAACTTAACCAAAATCTTAAACTATGCCATAGACCATCAAAACGATATAAACTGTGTTGAAACCGCAATAAGTGCTATATATAAATCAATAGACACAAACTTTGAGAAAATAAACACAGTTGATTCAGTAAAAAATGTAACTGAAAATATCGCGTGCTTAAGAAATGAAGTCGACATCTTGCTGCAATCGACCTCGGAGAAAACAACACAATCACCAACTGTACTAGATCCACTTATCGAAGTTTTGTATCACAAAATAAATGAAATAAGTGACGATCTTGTCTTATTTAGAGAGTCGCTTGCGGAAATATCTGATGCAATCAGTACTGGAACCAACAGAATCAATGTGACAGAAGCCATTGAACACAATTCATCCTCCCTCTTCGATGAAATCATGGAAGCTTCCGTGCTATCCTCTTCAGTGCGTCCCTTACCATCTTACTCGGATTCGCAACCTAGCCAACCAACACCCACACCATTAATACAACCACCTGTTGCTGCGCCTCGGAAAATAATTAATCACTTTGGAACCTCTTGGACCACATCAGAATGGAATCACAGAATTCAAAAACTGAAGACAGGAAACCAAAGTGATAGCACTGCTTTGTTCGTTAAAGGCTTCCCCACAACTACAGATGCAACTTGGGTAGAAAATTACTTCAAAAAGAAGTACAAATTAACCATCTCAGACGGCCATAAAAAGTCGTCAAAACGATCCAAGGTTAGCAGTTTTAAATTTAATATACCCAAGGCATATGCGTGAATGTTTTCTAGTGCAGGTATGCGAACGAAAGGAAGCATTCGTATAACTGAATGGACGGAAAAACCAAAAACGGAAGTTAAGCCACCTAGTATTAAGCTTATCACTAAGCCTATGATTAAATCTATTAAGCCTACTAATATTAATAGTAATAAAAATAATATAAGCCCACCTGCCAGAACACCCTCAAAACCAGCTCAAGATCAAAACTGGTCATATAAAACAAATTTATTCCCAAAGTTTTCTCCACAGTCAAAACTATCTTCTCAACTGTTATCTTCTTCTAAATTTCCTATTACTCAATCGTCGAAACTCCCTTATCCTAAAGTTAAACGGGTTTCGTTTAACCTCAATAACGACGAAAAAAATAAAACTTATTCATATAAATATCCTAATTTCGTCCATTCCCATACACTAAATCCAACCCCACAGCCCGCAATAGTCATACCTAAGCCTACTTCTACACAACCTGTTACTGCAACACGTTCACCAGCAATCACACCCTCCAATAACACACCTCCTCCCTTAATTACTTGCACTAATACTCAAACGTTCACTAATGCTATACCAGCCTTTCTGGATCCTCTTCTGCCACCTAATGTGAAGCTCACAAAAAATCTCGCTGACGTTAGTAGTGAGGGTCGTTTCGTTATGTCTCGTCTAAGAGACCGTCGGTTGTATGATAATGTTCGATTATACCTGTCTTATTTACATAATAAGTCTGACTCAGTCTGTATTGAAGGTACAACAAGAACAAGTGCTATGGTATCCATCCAACAAGAAGGTCTTCCTACCGACCCTGTCGAGCTGAAAAAAATTTTCATTAACTTCCATGAAAGCCTCAACATTTCACCCACTGATGTTGAAAACGACCTCACGGCATTTGCATCGCATACTAGCTCAAAGTATATATGGCATTTACAAAGAGCTCGTTCTAACTTCAAAAATTTTTATTGTCCCTAACTCTCATCCTAAAGCAATGTCCGATTATCCAGCCTCCCGAAATACACTACCTTCAATTGCGTCTTTTAATATATCCCACCACAATTGTAGTGGCATGAGAGACAAACTCAATAAACTGTTTGTTGAAGCTAAATCTTGTCATTTCAATGTTTTTGTCTTTACGGAAACGTGGTTGAATGACGCTATCAAAAATGAAGAAATTCTAGATACCAACTGGACAATATACCGGAATGACAGAAACTATGCAAGCTGCGGCCTGTCTCGAGGAGGCGGTGTCTTAATTGCCACACATAACTCCTTATCCAGTGAATTAATTGTAACCTGCTCCTCCAAATGCTTTGAGCACAAAATAATCAAAATAAGGCTAGATCAAAAATTTTTCCGTATACATAGGTGTTATTTATATTCCTCCGAATTCAACCCACAATTCCTACAATGAATTATGTGAAATCATAACGTCAATAACAGCTGCGTTAAACGAAGATGATAGAATTATTATTTTTGGAGACTTCAACCGTCCCAATATAACTTTTGTGCACGATGATGATGACAACCATCTCCTTCCAATTAACCTGTCCAATGCGGTCGACTTCGATTTATTAAGTACTTTTTATAGTAATGATTGTCAGCAAGTTGCTCCTGCTCCAAACCGAAACAATCGCTGGCTAGATTTGATTTTTACTAACTCATATGACGAAGTAAAGGATAGTCCAACCTGTGAGGCTGAGCAGATATTTTCAAATACCCTCCACCATACTGCTTTTACTACTGAGTTATGTACTAACAACATAACTTTTATACAGTCATTTAATAATTCTATTGTATACGATTTCCTCAATGCCGATTACAATAACATTAAAAATTACTTAAATTGTTTGGACTGGAACCACTTGTCTGCACTAGAATTGGACGATGCTGTATCGTCTTTCTATCAAAAAGTCTTTTCTGTATTTGATACTCATGTTCCAAAAATAAAGAAAAAAATAAACTATCGGAACCGTGGCTTGATTCAAATCTTAGAAATTTGAGAAATCAAAGAAATAAACTTTACAGTCATTAAAAATTGCGTCATTGTAAGTGATGAGGTAAAGGTTAGATACGAAGAGCTGTCTAAGGAGTTCTCCATTAAGTCCGAAGAGGCTTATAGGCTTTACACCAATTTAATTGGAGAAAGGATTATTGAAGACCCGAAAAAATTCTTTGATTTTGTAAATGTAAAACGGAAATCGACCGGATACCCAAACTTCATGTTTAAAGGCAATGTTACTTCATCTAACTCACAGGAAATTTGTAATCTCTTTGCGGATCATTTTAAAGAAGTCTTTTGTTCAACTACTTCCCAAAATCAACCTACATTTGCCAGTATAACTAGTAGACCGACATTGTTGTAGACCGACATCGTTAATTACATTTCTGTTGAGAGAAAAAAAACACGATTGGACGCTCTTCTTTTCAGTTTTCTTTTGTTTGACATTTCTTGACCGTGGCTCGTGAAAAAAGGTTGTTGTCGGGGCAATGGCAGAATTATAAGTCAGGGCCCAAGGTTGATTTATAAGGTTGTCGCAGGGCTGATCGCACTCTCTTCTCAGTACCCATAATTGTCAAAACCAGCCAGTTTTGCGAATGACTATGAAAGAAAACCGGATGATAAAAGAGAGCACTTGCAGATTTTATATGAGCTGCCAACTTCGATTTGACAATTATGGATACTCGCTCTCTCCCTTGCGAAAACCTTATAAATCAACCTTGGTAGGGCCGACTCGGAGAGGAATGAAGTAGGAAGTAGGAAGCAGAATAGTTTAGTTTAGTTTAGTTTATTTGAAAGTCTATGGAATCACATCCTTACAGACTAATTTAACAATAGAAATAAATATACTTAGTAATAAACATTATGAATAATGAAATAATGCTATGTTAAGAAGACGCTATTAGCAAAATTTTTGAAAATTTGTTTTGGAACAAAGAGATCAAAATCATACATTACATTAAGCTCATTCAAAAGAATCAAGGCCCTAGTAATTGGCTCATTTAATGCATAATTAGTTTTACAAAATTTTATAAAAAACAGTTTAGATTTTCTTAAGTATCTTAATGGAACATTAAAAGTTATAAGCTCTACAAGCGATTGACAATCAGTTGATCCAGATAAGATATCGAATATAAATATAAGAGATGCGATCTTGCGTCTCGAATCGAGAGATTTTAGACCTAAGAGCAATAAACGAGCATTATAGGGCGGCAAAGGATCATGGAAGTTAATAGACCGCAAGGCATGCCTGGAAAAATTTTTTTTAACTTTTTCAAGTCTTAGAGAAGTTGAGACATAATAAGGGCTCCAAATAATGGAGGCGTATTCCAGTCTCGACCTCACAAACGCAGTAAACAATATTTTAAGAGTATACACATCCAAGAATTCTTTACTGTTTCTACGAATGAAAGCCAGTAGCGAGTATGCTTTGGGTATAAGAAAATTGACGTGGTCAGTAAAAGTAAATTTAGTGTCAAAAATAACCCCTATATCACGATACACACGAACAGTTTGAATTAATGAATCAGACAGATAATATGAATTACTATTGTATTTAACGAAAGCTTAGAGAGTGTAAGATGGAAGCATTTAGAAAAATTTAATGGAAAACCATTAGCTACGCTCCAGGACGACACTCGAAAAATGTCAGCTTGTAGGTCAGCAACATCTGCTAAACAAGATATTTTCTTAAATAGTTTAAGGTCATATGCGTAGAGGAGAAATCTTGAGTTTATTATACATTTAGATATATCATTTATAAAAAGAATGAAAAATAGTGGTCCAAGGATACTTCCCTGAGGAACACCAGAGGTTGCGACAAACTTAAATGATTTAACATTATTTATACAGACTAAACATGTCCTGTCCGATAAATAAGACTTTATCCACCTCCAAAAAGATGAATGGAATCCCATTTTTCGTAGTTTCCAGAGTAACAATTTATGAGAAACTCTGTCGAAAGCCTTGGAAAAATCAGTATAAATTACGTCAACTTGATTGCCAGATGCAAATGAAGTTACGCAGTAGTCAGAGAAAATAGCCAGGTTTGAAACTGTTGACCGCCCAGCAACGAAACCATGTTGTTCCGGGATGATATAATGTTTAATCAAAAAACTCAATTTTAGCTTAACAATACTTTCAAACAGCTTAGATATATTTGATAGTTTTGATATTGGCCGGTAGTTAACCACATTGCTTTTAGAACCAGACTTAAAGACAGGGCTGATAGAAGCGATTTTCCAACAGTTAAGGAAATTTCCTTCAACTAAGGATTTATTAAAAATATTGCACAGCGGGGCAGCTAAAGCTTGTGAGCAATTAACAAAAATAACTGAAGCAAAGCCATCAATATCTTCTTTAAAAGATTTCTTCATATTCCTCATAGCAATTTTTACGTCACTAACTGAGACAGATAAGATACCAATGTCAGTAAAGGCGTCAATGGAGTTTTCAAAACTATCATTCGAAAAGTCATTATCAGCAACAAAATTAGATTTAAAGAAATCAGCAAACATATTCACTGTATCAGCAATGTTAACTGAGCGCTTGTCTTTAAAGAACATTGAGGTGGGAATCTGCGAGCCACATCTTTTTGACTGGATAAAGTTCCAAAATGATTTAGGGTTAGATTTGATATTTGATTCAAATCTCAAAATATATTGTTTATATAGAAACTTATTAAGGAAGTTGAATTCTCGCATGAAATGCAAGTACTTTAATTCATGTGCAGGGTCATTTGTTGCCCTATACAAATTAAAAAACTTATTTCGTTGGTTTTTCAGTTTCTTCAGACCTTTAGTATACCACGGTAACTTGTGATTAATTGACGACAAACGCGGAACGTAAGCATCGCATATGGCTAAAACATTACTTTTAAAAAGATTATAACATGTCTCGGCATTATTTCCATCAAATAATGCATTCCAATCAAAGTTTAACAAAAAATTGTTTAAAATATTAAAGTTACAGAGATTGAAATTTAAAATTTTTTTATCTGGACCACTATCAAAAAACTCATAAAAATCAATTGTGAGCGTGAGAGCCTTATGATGCATACATGATTTAGATATAGGAAAATTACATTCAGATATATCATACTTAATATTTAAAGAGAAATAAATTAGATCCAACAATTTATTTAAGTTGTTAAAAATATGATTAGCTTGGTGTAAATCAATACTAAAAAGACTATCTATGAAACTGATTTCATTAGATTGGTTGATGTTAGTTGGAGTCAAATCACCAGCAATATGAGTCCAGACAACTTTTGACAGATTGAAGTCACCTAAATAGCAAAGGTGAGAGTTAACATCCATCGATGAGTTTAAGCTTACAACATTTTCGACATGTGCAGCATAGATTTCGTCGTTACTATTTGGAGGAATATACGAGGCGCAAATGAAGAGACATCCATGATTAGTGTGCAATTGAACACAAATCTGGTCGAGCAATGAATCGGAATTAATGAACCCTTTTGATAGCAATGAGTACACCACCCCCACGACTGAGCCCAGTTTTAATTGCATCTCGGTCCTTTCGGTAGACATTAAAAATATCAAGATCAAAAAACTCTCCATCAAAAAACTCCGTGTTTAACCAAGTTTCAATAAATATATAAACATTAAAATCTTCATGAGATGTAAAGTTATGTATTAAATCAGCCTTTGTTCTAATTCCAGACATGTTTTGGAAGTAACATTTTAAATTTTTTGAATCATTAATATTCAATTGGTTAGTCAGAGCTAATCTACTCTTTTTTTTAATTTGCTTCTCCAAAAATTTGTAAACATAGAAACTTTAATGTTCTCTTGCCAAAGCGATGGTTCAAAAATAGCATCAATGTAATGCTCAGCAACACCGAGCTTAAAAGTAACTCTTTTTAAGTTCTCTGTATTAGCACCTTTTTTTATTAGTTTGTAGCAAACCAGGTCATTTTTAGAAATAGATGAGTGTTTGGCAACATAGTTAATTATGTCTTGTTCAGTTACATTTGGACTGAAAGCACCAATATGAACAAAAGCCATTTTTGGAATAACATTTAGCTCATGTCTATCATTTCGACCAATTACAAATTTAGAACATTGGTTAGATTTTTTATTCTGAACGAACTTCCACTCTTCATTATTAAGGTCTTCATTATTACCAGCAACAACAGCAGAATATGATTGCGTATAATCAGAGACAACAATTGAAGAAGATGTCAACGCAGCAGCACCAACAACATCAACATCAGTTTGTTTGGCAATAGTAGCGACCTGCATAGAGAGCGCAGCATTACCTGAGATCCCTTCTTTGGTAAGAGTATCAACAGCAGGAACAACAACAACAGCATCTTCAACAGCATCAACAACAACAGCTGAAGCCTCTTTAGAGCCGAGCTACCAGCAGAAACCGGTTTTCGCGTGCGAGAGCGGGATTGAGCTGCACCACCCGTGATGACTGCATTATTTGCTGGAGCTGAAAGCTTACGGGCACGGAGGCGAGGCAATTCCAAAGAGATTGCATTAGAATCAGCTGATGGTAAAGAGATGGCCCTGATTGCCATACGACTGAGTAAGCAAAGCTTTAATCTCACTTACTTCGATAGTTAATTTATTTAAAGTTGACGCGAAGTTAGTGCTTTCGACTAAGCAATAATCACATAGAAAATTAACGTTCAAATGACTATTTATTAATTCACACTGTGATTCATTTAGATTCACACATTGTTTATGAAATAAATTTTTGCAAAACTTGCACTTAACAACATTGTCAATTGTATTTAAACACTTGTTACATTTACTGCAATCCATTGTAAAGACTGTCTGATCAGACTCGCGACTAAACAGAGACTGAATAAAGCGGGCTAGATGTCAAAATCAGCTGTTCATCTCGAGTTTCTTTATGCTCACATAACATGAGTCCTAAGCTAACCTAACCAATTTTGAACAAAAATGGGTATGAAAAACTCATTTATTAGCAGTTAAGAAAGCTTTATTGTTTTAGTAGGTATCATTGCATAACTTGAATGATATCTACATAAACGTTTCTTAACGATTCATACACTTGATATAGACTCCATTACACATACTACTTTACAATAACATAGAACTTTCCCAATTTAAGCCATATACCATACATCAAATTATCAGACTCTAACCACCACCACAGCCATTCGAATAGACAGTTTTTGAAGAATAACTATTCTGTGAAGACATTAACTAGTTCTGGCTTATGCTCTTAAATACGCATAATAACTAGCCCTTCGTATAAAAATACAAATCGCAAAGTCTATCATCCGTATTAACAGTTTGGAAACATAGGCTCTCATGTTATGCTCAAGTTTCGAAGCCCTTGTTTTTAGGTTAAAATTGTTACAGGGGTTTTAAATTTTAAGACTTCTTTCACGGTTTATTGTTTTTATTACACTGTTTTTATAATATTTTCACTCAAATTATTACAAATTTAACACACGTGATCGCCATAATTCTGCCATGGCCACGACAACAACCTTTTTTTCACGAACCACGGTCAAGAAATGTCCAACAAAAGAAAACTGAAAAGAAGAGCGTCAAATCGTTTTGTTTTTTCTATCAACATAGAAATGTAATCAACGATTCAGCAGAGAGAAGGTAGAATTAATAACAGAATTTAATATCTCAATAACTTGAATGAATGAAGAGCAAAAACAATATTTGCTGCAAGTCGTTGATAAGCACAGAAAAAAATTTAAATGCATTACAAAAATTATATTTTTAATAAATAAATATTAGAAATAATAAATAAATGTAGTATTTTTAATTTTTTTCTAAGTTATGGTCAATGAATTGTGAAATATGTTGCACCTCAAGAAAGCCTAAATTTCACATAAAAATACAAAATTACAAAAAAAATATCGCTAGAAGAAAATAAGAAAAAAATTTTGTATGGATAAACGATAATTTTTCATTGAGTAAAATTGCATTTTTAAAACTCCGCCAAAAATTAAGATGCTTATTTAAAAAAAAAAAATTATATAAGACTGAATTATAAATAATTATTTGCAATCAAAATATATTCCAATTGTTTTTCCAATTAGACACATTTTTTTAAATCCTAGTCCAATATAGCTCTAAAATGACCTTCAAACGATTTGCGGAACCTCTAGAGGTGAAATTTTTTTGGGTCTTAAACTACTCTTGTGATAATGGGTTCCAACTTTCAGAAAGTGAACGCACACCGGAATATTTTAACACTTTTGTAATGTGAACCGGTTTAATGCCCACTTTATCAAAATAGTGCTTATTCCTGAGTTGTACACGTTTTGATAGTGAATCTTAGTATGCAGGTGCTATGAGTTTAAGTGGCAGTCACAATGTTTATATAAATGTTGTGACGCCTATTTTTACCACCCATAAATCAGTAAAAATGCTTTATATCAGACGGCTTTTATCGTAGAAGACTAAGATTTGGTAATTTAATTCATATGGTTACTTCCGGCAATTGGCGCGGTCGCACAACATTTACGCCCACTTTTCGAAATCATGCTTATTCCTGGGTTGTGCAAGTTTTGATAATAACACTTGATACGAAGGTGCTCTAAGTGGCGGTCAACACATATATATAGTTCGCCACGCCCACTTGAACAACCCAAAAATCAATAGAACTTCTATGAATCAGACGTTAAATACTAAAATTCATCGTTAAATACTAAAATTTGGTAATTAATTTCATACGCTTACTCTCGACAGCTTTGCAAAAAATGGGCATGGTAGCACCATATCTGTGTCCACTCTTCAGAAATAATTTGAATTCCTGAGATGTGAACGTTTTGAAAGTCAAACTTGGTATGTAGGTGATATAAGTCCAAATGTCGGTCACTTGATATATAAATGTTGCCACGGCCACTTTTACCGCCCACAAATCCGTAAAAAGGATATATGGGCAAATCCCAGCGTGTCGGACGTTTCATTCGTACGCTTCTTTTAAAAATTTTTTATACGATCCAGAGATATATTTGGAATAAGTGTATATTATCGAAAAGCTATCTATTGGTATAGTAAAAAATATAAAACAAATTTTTATTCAACTCAAATTTATAACAAAGTTTTTAATTTAAACATGCGTTCGGACGTTTCACGAAACGGAAGTCATTTTGGAACTAAGTTCATACTATGCCTAGATCTGCGAATTTATCAGCCGTATAAAAAAAGCCAGAAGACAATACTTTTGACAAATTTAACAAGCTTTCAAAAAAGTCATACGTCGTCTTTATTAAGGGCTAGTGAGGCCACAGTAAATTATTATTTGTTGGGACGTTTCGTGTCAGACTTTTCAGATTTTTCCATTGTGTATATATTGGGTAATTAAATAATTAAGTAACTAAGTAATTAAGTTATTAAGAAACAAATTTAATATGTTGTTCTTTCCTTGCCTCAATCATTTCATTATTATCTTAGCCACTACCAAAAATTTGTAACAAAACAAAAACATTTAAGAAACACCAACTAAATATTTAATAAAAACAAAACTTCATTTGTGAAACACTGCGGGCAATTTGACCATCATGGTAAATGAACTAATGTATAAATTGCTTAAATAAATAAAATTTAAATCTTTTTCCAGGATAATATACTAAAATTATAAGATCTTATTAACTTTTAATTTTTCACCTTTGGTTGACCATTTTTGAGGTTTGCCCATATATCAGACGTTTTTTACAGTAGAAGACTAAAATTTGGTAGATTAGTTCATATGGTTACTGCCAGAACCCTTAAAAAAATGGGCGTGTCGCACTTTATCCACGCCGACTTTTCAGAAATCATTTTTCATTTCTAAGCTGTACACGTTTTGATAGTGAAAGTTGGTATGTAGGTGCAATGGGATCAAGTGGTGGTCACTGTTTATCTGTAAAAAATGTATGTATGTATGTATACTAAGGCTCCTCACGAAAAAAGTTGTTCGGGTCGGTTCCTCAAAATAATGCTTGCTTTATGTTATGATGATTCCCCAAATATTTCGACTCTAGCAATAGCCATCCGTGAGCTGAAATGGTTTGAAATAAAAAAAAAAACAAAACGAAATGGCCATTTCAGCCCTTGAAAAGACTTTGACCGAGCTTTTTATGATCAATTGTGTTGTGCGTGTTGTGATATGTTTGAACTCAAATGATCGAGAACTGGACCTATAAGTTTAATGCTGACTCCGAATGGCTTATGTTCTCAAGAAGCTTTTCATAGCAGTTTTTACTCTCTGAGGCTTGGCATTGTCTGCAGAGAGACAATTGAAAAACTTTATGTGTCACATGGGATTCGAATCTGGGTTCTATCGCATACAAACCACGCACCTCAACCAATATGCCACGAAATGGTTTGAAATATCCTCTAAAACGGTCAGAAATAATAGTAATGAAGAAGTTCTTCCAATCTGCACCAATAAATTTTAAATTTTAGCAGTCGAACCAGAGGTAATGCGGATGTCCATTGATTTTTCAACTACTAAATTATCTACGGATGATAAAATATAGTGTAAAGAGAAGAATTAAATGGAATGAAATAACAAAAATATTTAAACATTTTTTTATATTTTACAATTTATTTGACTAAAAGTAGTATGGAAAAGAATTAATTTGAATTTTAGTGAAAATAATATGACAAAAGTTAAAACAATCCATAAAAATCCGCATTATCTTTAGTTCAAAAAATGAAGTTTTTTTGATGCAGAAGAACTTTTTCATTACTATTATTTCTGACCGTTTTTTTTACCATACCAGCTACCATACCAACTATTTTTACCAGCCAATATTTTTAGTCGAAATATTTTGGGGATCATCAGAACATAAGCCATGGATTACTTTGAAGAACCGGACCGAACTTTTTTTTCTATGGAGCGTGAGGCGACTTGATGTATATACGTATGTGGGTATTAGATAGGATCTCTCCTCCATACATTTTCCAAAAGTATTTTAGATCCTCCCTCCGCAGGCAGAATCTGACAACTAGTTAATTTTAATCCACAAAGAACAAAAAAATTGTTAAATTTGTAAAAACTGAGTGGGCGATCCAAATAGTAGGGGTTTTCACGAGGCCCTGAGTAAAAGAGTAAAAAATTAAAGTGTAAAATAAAAATACTCTGCAACAACAAAATGCTTTGAATGAAAACTTGCACTTTTACTCAATCTCAACTATTGACTGAATATATTTTTACTCTAGTGTAAGAAAATGACACTTGGTTTTTTATCTGGCAATACTGCTCAATTACAGGTATGGCTGTGTGCTATTCGGAAACTTTTCACTCGTGGTAGGAAACATGGTGTAAGAAAACCAGGTGCAAGCGAATTTTTCACCACACTTTAAATTGCCCCGGGTCTGTCAAAAAATTCTGACAGGGAGAGAGCAACTGTTGATTAGTGCCAAATTTTATTGGCTGCGTTCAGCAGGTACAACTTTTGTGCAACCGGTTAATGTGTGTCTGCTGAACGAAAAAATATCGGTGTCTAATCACAACATGGGGAAATGTCTGTCTTTCGCCGCACTTTATATTTTTGATACATTTGCTCAACGTATTGAGTATTTCCAGTAAAAAATTTGGCTTTTTTAGAATAAGTGTGCTTTTATAACAAATGAAATGTAAATGAAAAATGAAATGTATTTGTTGTGTTACAGCCAATGTTTATGATCACTACGAATAGTTTTACATTAAAAAGTAAAAATTTGTAAATTTTGAGTTGTGACTGTTTTGTATTTAGTGTGCGATATATGTATTTTTTTATATTTGAGTAAAAATAAGTAAAAATTATAGTCAGTTTATATGTAAAATTTATTTGAATAATATTTTCAAAATAGTTTCTTTGACCAAAAGTATAAAAATAGTGATTTTTACATTTGTGTTTGTGAAAATCTAAAATTTTTACTTTTTTCCTCTTTTGACAAAAGATAGCTAGATTTGTTCAGTCAACACAGAACTTTTTTTTTATATTATATATAAAACTATATTTTATAGTTAATGGTTGTGTTAATATGCCTTCTAAGATTTCGTGATATAACCATTGTCATTTTTTCAAGAACGTAAAAATATTTTTGATATAGAATTACGTCTTACAGCACGTTTGTCATTTTTGGGGGTCTTTTCCACAAATTTTTCCAAGCACATCCTAACGTTTTTGGAGGACACTTTGGAATATACTTACAGCCTTTAATATTCATCTTACAAAAATAAAATATATTTCAAAAATCAATTATATCTTATATTTATATAATAAGAAAAATCATGCATTGATGCTTCAGTTGCTGCTGTTGCAGCAGTTGATGGTTGTTGCTTTTGTTCGTGCCGAAATCACGAACGCAACATCGTGTTGTTTCTTGGAATGAATTGTTTTACGAATATTTCTCAGTAACGGCTTGTATTGTTTTTGTTATTAATAGGTATGTAAAATTTACATTAATGTTATATATGCATATCAGCTGTTTTAATTTTTATCGTTTGTTATTGTTTTTGTTTATCTTCAGCGAGATAAATACAATAAACAATACAGATGTATTATAGAGATGTGCTGTAGAGCCAGAATGTAGCTACAAAAATGTGTATTACTACTACGTATGTTTACATATTCAGAGAATGCGCATGGTCATTGTGCTATGAAAACTCTATTGATTCTTTAAATATCATAGTAAATTGGAATTATTTATTGAACTAATTTTATACTTATTACACATTAAACATATATTTTGTTTGTTAAAATTTTATATTTTCAAATTAATTTAAGATATATAAGCTCTTTACTTGGGAAAAATAAAAAAGTCATATTTTTCCGAAATATTTATTTCCATTTATTAAACCTAAGATTGAAATAAATTTATCAAAAAATATAGCAATCAAAAACTTCTACGTCTACAATAATATCTAACTGTGTCTTTTGTTTACATAAAATAAGGGTATGTCAAATATCTGGATAACCTTATAATGGCTGCATTCTATCCGAAAGAGCGCTCAGGTAGCGAAGTAGCATAAAGTCATGGCAGAATTATAAGGTAGGGCCGACTCGGAGAGGAATGTAGAAAGCAGAATAAAGTGGGCTAGATATCAAAATCAGCTGTTCATCTCACGTTTCTTTATGTTCATGTTTCGCAGTCGATTTTAGGTTAAAATTTTTACAAGTTTTTTTTGCCAATTTAAGAATTCTTTCACATTTTAAAGTTGTTATTACACTGTTTTAATAATATTTTCACTCAAACTGTCAAAAATTTAATACACGACCGCACTACTTGCAACTTGGAAACATAAAAATTTTTCTTAATTTGCAATTCCTTGTAAATTCGTCGTTTTAACGACTTACCAACCTTTTCATTATCCACTATTCGTTGACGCGTGAGGACACTGAGCCAACCGGCCCTACCTTATAATTCTGCCATGCATAAAGTGATACTTTCTGCTGAACTATTTTTTTTTCGAAACGTCAAAAGGCAAACAGCTGTTCGACAATAAATACTTTTTGTTTAAATTTATTTTTTTTTATGTTCTGTGTGCACACGTTTCAAACAAATAGTTTTAATTAAAAGTACTACTAAGCAATTTAATAATTTAGTAATTAATTTGGTATATTTATCTGTCAAAATAAAGTAAGCGTAAGCCGCTCAACTGCAATAGCATAAAATATTTTCGCTACCTAAGATGGCGACCGCTCAGGGAACGTGTTGTGCGAGCACTTTATGCAACATACCATTCAGCCCGAAAGTTGTTCAACAGCTACGTAGCAAATTTTCCGCTGAATGCAGCCAATGATTGAAACATGATTGTACCTGCTGAACGCAGCCATTTATTTCTGCTGTTTTTGACAGATGCGGGTACAATTTTTGTGAGAGGTGAAAAAACGCTTTCACCTGGTTTTCTTACACCATGGTAGGAAAGAAGTTACTGAGTTGAATAAACTTTCTGTCTGTTGAAATAAAATTGTCATTTTTGCTGTGCCAAAAGAACAATGAATTTTTGACAACTAGAAATTTTGGCGTTTTAGATTTCGTTAGTGTATTAGTGCGAGAATTTAATTTATTTTGCAAAATTGTTGATATAACTGAAAATAAAGAAAATTTTACGCAAATATTTTCCACTTCTGATTGATTTGCAGTCGGAAGCTAAAAGTTTTGAACTCCCTTATGACTTTTTTTAAAGGAAGGGGGAAGAGTAAGTACTGCTTTTGCTTTTCTGTTCCGGACAACTACCTAAAACATTATTCCTCTAAGAATTCGGCCAAGAGGCTAATCCGAATCATTAAATGCAATTTTGAATGGAGACAATGCGCAAACTTAAATGCATTTTATAGTGTCTGCTAGCACTTTTCGCAAAATTGTGGAGTTTATTCCAGCGAAGCATCATGGATGAAGTGGTTTGCTATCGAGTAGCAAGTGGCTTTACAGTATGCAATATAGTTCTACATATTTCGTAGAACTTCCTTTGCCGTTTTGTTGGGATTTCCATTATTTTTTAATTCTTTGTGCTTTTCTAATTTATAATTAACTAAAAAGTTTAGCTTTCATTAATTTCACTTTAGTTATTTTAAGCGCGAACTTACAAGTGTTTTTTTTTTAATTATGCTTGTGTCAAAAATTCTCTTGCCGATTGTCAAAATTTATACTAGCCCCTGAGGCTACATGAATTTTTGACAATCATATTCACCCCGCAAGTGCCAAATATTATCATTCAGACTGTCAAAATTTCATCATCCGAGTGAAAAGTTTCCGAATAGCACACAGCCTATGTTACAAAAAGAACATATGACATCGTGTATTTTGTTGTTGTATGTTCACACAAATTTTAAAAAATTAGCTACTGTGCATGTAAACATAAAACAGCTGTGAAAATAAATGAAATTATTGAAAATTTAAAATCGAATTCAGAAGTAAATCTCTTTTCTTTCATTTTATTACAATAAACTAATTAATAACATATTTTTTACATTTAGTGTCTGGATCTGAGAAAAGGAAACGCGAAAGACCTGTAAGGAAATGGTCAGACGACGAAATTGTAAATATTTTGGACTTTATTGTAGACCACGGCGTTGAGCGTTTTGAGGTAATGTTTCGGATTTAGTTAATTGTTAATTTATGTCGTAAAGCTTAGTCAATTTCTAGAAACCAACAGCACACATTTTTTATAAACGTTTTGATTGAAGTTTTGGGCATCGAAGCATCGTGGGATTTGCTTAAATTTAAAATGCGTTACCTACAAAAAACGTATACAAAGGCTAAAGATTGGAGCAAAACTACTGGAGCTGGAATCGAGGATGACGAAGACATATTAACTGTCAAAGGCAAGCCCCATTTCAAGGTTATCTTAGTTTATACAAATTGGTTTTCTTTAACTTTTCACAGCGAAAATTATAAAAATCTGTCCGCACTATGGCAAGTTGTCAACCATCTTTCATGCGGAGAAAGAAGCTGATGTTGTAACGCTTGAGTCGTCAGCCACACTAGGCAGCAATGAAGAAACGCTTGCTGTGGACGGAGATGAAGAAGGTGTTGTGTTTCTTTCTCTTTACCGTCAAATGAAGAGACACTTAAAGAATCACAACCAACTGCAGGATCATCGCGAAGTCAAAATATTAGTAAATTGGCGTCGAAATCACCATTGTCAGCTCTTTTGAAAATGGAAGAGAAACGTAATGAATTTCGAAAATCAAAATTGCTTTTAGAAAAAGAAAAGTTTTAAAAAATTTTTCACTTGGAAGAGAGAAAGCTGCTTTTAAAAGAGAAAGAATTAGAATTAAGAAAAATAGAAATTGAACAAAATTAGCTTTGATGCACAATTGCTACCAAAATACTTCAAACAACTAAAGTTTTGTCATATTTAATTGTTTTTGTAATGAATTCTTTTGCTTTTTGTTTTCTTCTTTTTCTGACTCCAAAATTTGCCTTCAAAAATTTATTTTTATTCCAAGTGATATTTCCAATTTTTTAGTTTTTTAAAGCAAATTAGTTTTTTGAACTTTGTTCTGTTTCTTTTTAATTTTTAAAAGAGCTGACTGCTATGATTTGATGGAATTTTGCTAATATAAATATTTTTTGATTTTTCGCAAGCACAAGTTAAGGCGGGACATGACATTCGCAAAAATTGTCCGATCTGGAAAAAAATGACTTTTTTAAATCTTAACAAAATTGGTTATCGTATGACACGAGCTTTTTTTTAATTTTTTTTTCAATTTTTGGTGATGTTCCAAATTTGAAAGTGTGTTTTTTTCGATAAAAACATTGACTTTAAAAATTCGTCAAAAAAATTAACCCGCTAGTGCCGCAACCAGTACGAAAAACATGGTTTCGAGATAAACGCGTTCAAAGTTTGTGAAAAAAGAAAAAAAAAGGTTACCTTCAATCTGCCATGCCTGCTTCGTAATGTATGCCTTCGTTATATTGTGTTGTGCTGTTTCTTATAGTTTTTTGCAATCGTTTAGCAATTCGGGCTTCACCCTTCAAGTAGGTACGACATAACAACCACCAAAAGTCAGGTAGCAAGTAAAACAAGTATATACCAGCTGCCGTACGTAGGTAGCGCAAAAATTAAAAATGCGCTCTCACTAATCCGGCTGTAACTTTTCAACCCGTAGGGAATTTTCCCTGAAATTTTTTTCTTAGAATCTTAATATTTACTAAAATACAAAATTATTAAAAAAAGTCGATTTTAAAAACTGCCAATGTCATGTAACCCCTTAAAATAGTAGCAGGAGCCTTGGATAAAATCAAAGTTTTTAAACGCTGATAATGTATTTATGTATTCTTAATGACATGCTAATTAATCAAAAGAAAATTGAACAATTTCTTGATATTATTAATCTTATTTAAAAATATAATTAATTGTTTAAATATTTAAAAACTCCCTAAATAAAACCTTTTTTCTAGTCAAATATTAAATGGTACAATTCTAGGTGCTTGCTTTCAGCATCAGAATTATCGGAAAATAATCCTGCATTATTTCCTCAATAATATTTATTGCTTTTGAACTAAAAGCAGCAGTAATATCAGAGTCTACCAGCAATACGTTGTGTAACATACAGCAAACTAGTATCCATTGACAACTTTTATCTTTGCTTGTCCTTAAATCGCCGTCGTAGCTCTTTTAAAATCGAACGTTTTTCTTTAAGAACACCGATTGCATGCTCAACACGTGCCCTATATTGACTATGGCGTTTATTAAATTGTACACGCCTTTGTTGATTCATAATTTGGGAATTGCTTCTGTGTGGTGTACTTACATAATTGGACAGTGGGTATGTAGTCTCCTGCAATCCATTCTAACCCAAAAAAAATGCTGCTTATATTTTAAAACATTGCTATTTTTAAACATTTTTGCATCGTGGTAGCTTCCGGGACTACCAACAAATGCATCTCTTATTCGAAGACGATGATCAACGATAACTTAGAGCTTAACAGAATAAATATGCTTCCGGGAGAAATATAATTCTGGATTTTGTACAAGCTGTTATCGCTAATTTAACTTCAGTTTCATCAATGTACCCAATACAGTGAGGTAGCCCTTCGAAGGTTTCTCGAACGATGTTTGCACGTTCTGTTGAGTCAGGTTATTTAAGGTATTTTGGAAATAAGCGCAACAGAGCTCCAAACACTTGGCGCGTTATTTTGTCGATGGTTCCACCATCACCAATCCCAAATAATGCCGCAATTTTTCCTATTGATGCTCCTTCTCCTGATGACCCCAATCGAAACAACACAATTGCAGATCGACGGGAAATTGTAAAAAAGAATTTTCATCCGTAAAATTTTGGTGATCTTCATGGTCACTTTCAGTTTCTGCAATTAAAAATTTAAAATTATGGAAATAAAAAAACACAATTGTACTTACCTTCGACTAGTTCTATATTTTGAATACCATTTTGAATCAAAAAATTTACAATTTTACTTTTTTCACTAGCTTTCGGCATTTCGAACAATTAATTTTAAATAATTTATTTCGACATTTCCGTTCTCAATATTTTTTTACTATTTTACACGTATACACTACTAGTTGCGTTCATGATACAATGATAAGGTAGGGCCGTTTCGCTGAGTGCTCTCACGCGTCAACGAAGAGTGGATAATGAGAAGCAACATATATGTCAAAACGACGAATTTCGTAGAAATTGCAAATGAAGAAAATATTTTATGTTTCCAAGTTGCAAACAGTGCGGTCGCGGGTGTTAAATTTGTGCTAAATTGAGTGAAAATATTATAAAAAAAGTGTAATAAAAACTATAAAATGTGAAAGAAGTCTTAAAATTGCAAAAAAGAACTGTAACAGTTTTAACCTAAAAACAACTGCGAAACGTGAGCATAAAGAAATTCGCGATGAACAGCTGATTTTGACATCAATCTAGCTTTATTCTGCTTTCTACTCCATTCCTCTCCGAGTCGACCCTACCTTATAATTCTGCCATGGTTGCGTTCACGCATAGAAATAAAAAATAAGGAAGTGCTGTTGTGCTCACATACACTGTACGTGTACTGAGGCATTTTTTCAGATGTCAGTGCTCGAAATTTGTGACATTTGCTCTTGCCGAGCAAAACAAAACAAATTTTTAAGCGGATCTGTCAAAGCACAAGCTTGACTTCAGGGACGCATTAATTTTTCATGGTATCATATATGGCGCCTTTGTTATCACGAGTAAACAATTAATAATACATTTTGTTTGTTTATTGCTTTTTATTGGCATTATATATACCATATAGAATTATTCTTTAGTTCAGTTCGCTCACATTTAGGCGAAAATATTCAAAAACAAACTTAGAATTCAAACAAAATTATTAGATAAAACCAAATCTATTTTGCATAAAATATATTATAATTAAATTATTTTGAACACTTTAGTGATTAAAAATTTACTGAATTATTTTTAAGAAAAAGATATTTTTATATTACAAAAAAATGTATGATACATAAAAACTAAAAAATGAATTCATACAAAATGAATGAATATTTAGTTTATTATATATATGGTTGCATGCATATCAAATTTTTTAAATAAATTTAAAACAAAGAATTGTTTTTGTGTAACTTTCTTATGAACTGCTTTCTTTTAAACTATTGAATGCATTTTCAACTAAACTAGAAACATTTATTGAAAATTAGATACTTGCTTTGTTCTGAAATCAGCATTTAATGAAAAATCCGCTCTTTATTAATTAAATCAAATTGAATTAAAAAATTGTGGCGGCCGTGGCGTAGTGGGTAGAGTGTGTGACTCTTACGCCAGAGAACCCAGGTTCGAATCCTCCATCCGACACAGAAAGTTTTTTCAATTGAATTAATTTTTCTGTTCGGCCGTCACCTCTCTGCAGACAATGGCAAACCTCAGAGAGTAAAAACTGTCATCAAAAGCTTCTTGAGAACATAAGCCGTTCGGAGTCGGCGTAAAACATGTAGGTCCAGTTCTCGATCATTTGTGTGCAAACATTTCACATCACACACAACACAATTGATCATAAGAAGCTCGGTCAAAGTCCTTTCAAGGGCTGAAATGGCCATTTCGTTTTTTTTTTTTTAATTAAAAACCAAATTTAAATTTTGGCCTTTTTGTAATATACGCGTTATTGCATGTGGCTGATACGCGGTATTGCACGCCCAACGACGATATGCAATTCCAACCAGAAAAATTGCGCCGAGCTGTACGCAACAACCGAATACAGCCCTGAGTGAATGTTTCTGTTAAGCGTGAACATACACCAGTAAGAAAAATGCCTCACTTTTATTCCAAAACGCCACTTCCTTATCTCTTATTTCTATGCGTTCACGAGATTTGAGAGTAAAATTTTACACTTTAATTTTATACTCTTTTACTCAGGGCCTCGTGAAAACCCCTAGTGTTTTTTTTTAAAGATTTTTCAGTATTTTCTATGTTAAATTTTAAATCAATTTTAAATGGACAAAATATAAAAGTAAAAACCCGATTCCAATGTAAAATTGTGCTGTGTTATTGTGCTATTCAACTGTGTAGTTATCATTGCAATCGAGTTAAAATTTAAGCTAAAAACAGCTTGCAAACTACAAATTTTGTATTTATTTTTTTTCATAATTTCGAATTCAATCTTTCAGCTAATCACGATAAAGTTAACTTTTTAAAAATAAAATGCAATTTTATTGAGTGTTATTTTATTTTATTTATTAAAAACAAAAAAAAATTCAATTAAAAAAATTTCAGAAATGCATTTAAATTTTTTCCTGAAAAGATTTTAAAGAAAGTAACTCGAACATTTTTTTATTTTGCTTTAGTTTTGAAACAATAAAACTTTTTGTTGCTCCGTGAGGAGTTTGTTTTTGGTGTTCCTCCACGACTTGCAGCACAATCTGATTCTCGGTTTCCACTGTAGTAATTTTTTCAATTAATCTTGATATTCAATTTATTGCCCGTTCGGATGCATCATTAACAACATCTACATGTTGCATTATTTCTTCGTCGCGAAAGTAATTTTTGCTGCTTACCCAAAAGCTCGGATCGATTTGCAAGAAACTTAAGGGATCTTTTCCACATATTTTCTCTGCAAACAATGACTTTAGGAATATTAATGTGTTTGACGAAACGAATCTATCGACGTTTAATTTTAAAACATCCACCGAGTCCAAAACGATTAATTTTTTGGAATTATTTTTTTTTCTCGGTGACGATATGCGCTTGTTTGCATTGTGCAAGTCGTTTTGTTGTCACGTCAATGGATCTATCAAAAAATGCAAATTCGACAAGTGTGACAAATACCGACAAGTATTCTGACAAGTGCCGGAAAAATACTGTTAGAACATTTTTAGCAATATTCCCGTTTATGTGACATATTATGACATTGATTGGCAATAAGAGTTACATATTTTTTTGGAGCAGCACAAGATAGACCTTTAAGGGAGTATTCCTGGTTGAAAGGCTATTTTTGGACCGTTTTTGAAAAACTTCTCATTTGAAAACGCAGTTTTTAAATTCTGTTTTTTTATTGTATTAAGAACATATTAAATTAAATAAAAAATTGTTTTTTCCTTTCAAGACTGTTCAAAAAGTTGTCGGCCTTCAAAGGTTCAAAGAAAAAAGGTATGCTGCTTGCGGCCCGGATAACTCGACTTCGGATCATCTGAAATGGAAAAAATAAACGGCGTTAGATTCAGTACAGATGTAATTCTGGTCCCTACCTCAATCATAATTTTGCGATTATTTTTTACAAAATGGCGGTCATTGGAAAATTAAAAACCGATTTTGGGTCTTTTTTCTTGTAGTTTGGTGTTAAAAAAAATAGTAAGAAATTGTTTAAAATTGTGATTGAGGTAGAGACCAGAATGGTGACAATTCTGGCGTCGATTGGACTTTGTTTCATCAAAATCGGTTCAGAACTACGGGCGCAATTTGGGCCGCAAGCTCGAAAAACGTGGTTTCGAGATAAACGTGTTTAAGTTCGAGGTTTTGAAAGAGTGTATCCTTAGATCGCGCTTGCAGCTGTATGAAAGTTCTCCAGGGCAGTGTAGTATAACGAGTTACACACACCTCTGCCGATATCCATGAGGCCACAAAACGTGTTAATGCCTTTTGGCCCAATGCCTAAAAGCGTCATGGTAAAAATCATGCGCCGGTTCATCAAATATGATTTGCCAACCAAAGACGAAGAAAAAATGTATGTGGTGGTCGGGCAAGCGCAGTGAACACCAATTTTGGAGCCAATTCCATACGGCGATGCTTTTTTAAACTCGATTTTTCCTTCAAATTTGGCACATCTTACCAGATTAGCAATCGCCGAGAAAACTGTATAAAACTCCAAAATGCAATTCTCCGTTTTTTTGTCAATGATTATGTCTTCGTTTTCATTATTTTTACATTTTTTTGCCGATGTAATTGTTAATTCGGTGTCCTCATCTCTTTCGTGTTGGTTACCCCGAAACTGAGGTTTCAAGGGACGAGTTTTTCGATTACTACCAGTGTTTCTTTTATTTTTTTTTCTATTACTTTTTCTATCCATTGTCTTTAAGCACAAACAAAAATTTTTATCAAAACTGTATTTATCAAAACTGTATGAGCGCGCGCGTCCATTTTATAACTCAATTCAAAGTGAAGTAAACGCTGCCAACATTAGGATACCTAAGCTCTAAAATGTGTATTAATTTATTTTTGAAATGCGTATACAAACAAGTTATTACCTACTAAAGAACGCGTTCAACGAAATTTGGTGGTTGCTTCAAACCGTTGCATTCAAAAAGTAGCCAAAATAAGCAAATAACATTTTGGCGAAAACATTGCTGGACAAAAAAGGCCTAAAGTATCTCCTAAAGTATTTCGAATTTCAAAAAACCCTTTTAGGACGATATTCTCAAATATCCAAGCTATAAAAATATGCAAAGAAAAAATCAAAAAAAATTTTTGTCAACTAGGAACACTCCCTTAATATTAACAATAGAAAATTAGATGATTTTTTGTCTATAGTTGTTTAATTTTTTTTCTTTTATCAAAGTATAAAATAATATTTTTCTAGCAAAAAATAGTCCGTTCTAATTTGTTTTAAATTTTGCTTTAAAACTATGCAAAATTACCAAGAAGACTATACCAAAATATTTTGTTAAGGATGGATTTCTCATAGTGAGCTGAAAGATTGAATTTGAAATTATGAAAAAAATATGTTTTTTTTGTGATTTGCGTGCTGTTATCTTGTGTACTATTAATTTGATTAGAAATCAAGTCACACAGTTAGATTTAGTGTACAATTTTACATTGGAATCGTTTTTTCTTTTTATATTTTGTCAATTTAAAATTGAATTTAAAATTTTATAATATAGAAAATGGTAAAATATATATTAAAAAAAACACTGTATTTGGAGTCGCCCACTCAGTTTTTGTAAATTCTAAAATTTTGTTTGCCCTTTGTGGCTTAAAATGAGCCAGTTTTCAGACTCTAACTGCGGTGGAAGGTTTTGAAATACTTTAGCATTTGAGCCGGTCTAGTGGGTATATCACGTAAAGACTCCGAAACCGCTAAGCCAATTTTTATACCTTGAGACTGTTCCTGTGAAATCTGGTGCCGATCGAACAATGAGTATTTTGGCGCTGTACCCGACGGTGTTCCTGCCGCAGTGTTAATTCAATGCGGTTCAATTTTGAGTCAACCACTTTCTTTATTATTCAATAAATCAATTAACGAAAGTTATTTTCCACTTTTTTGGAAAAAAACATTCATGAGTCCTATTTATAAAAAAGGTTGCAGAAATGATGTCAATAACTATAGGTCTATCGCTAAGGGTAGCCACTTTATCCAATTCTGTTTATTTAAGCAATCAATAATGTAACTAACATAATTAAACACTCTCATCTGCTTATTTATGCCGATGATAATTCAGATCTACTCCAGTCTGATCTAAAATCTTTTGAAGTTTGGTGTTCTAAAAATAATATGTTTCTAAATCCAGATAAATGCCTAACTATGACCTTTACGCGAAAAAGGAATAATTTTATTTTTGATTATAACATTAAAGATACTGCCTTAAGTCGTGTGGATACCGTGAATTACTTAGGTATATGCATGGATTCTAAGCTATCGTTTAACAATTGATAATATTTGTAAAAAAGCATCTTCAATGCTTGGATTTATAAAACGTTGGGCCAAAGAATTTAATAGCATGATTACAACTACAATGTTGTATTATGCAATTGTGCGTCCTCACTTAGAGTATACAAGACAAGTTTGGTCCCCAACTTACAATGTGCATGTTGACCGAATATAAAGAATTTGTTCGGTTTACTTTAAGAGGCTTAAGTGGAACTGACATATTAGATCTTCCTCCTTATGAGGATCGTTTGAAACTATTCACTCTATGGCATTCGTAACCACAGCGATTGGTGCATTTATTTGCACATTAATTTTACGAAAACATTCGAAACGCCATTTGAATGCACTCAAGCTGTTCTCTGGTAGGTGTATTCGATTCTCCAGAACTTATTTCTCACATAAATGTTAACACTTACCGTAGGAGTAGAAACGCTAACAATTTAGTTTATTTACCATTCAGTAGAACGAATTATATGGCTGCTGCTACTTTAAACCGCATGAGTAGGTGTAGTAGGACCAGCATGAGTAGTAGGACCAGCATGAGTAGTAGGACCCAAAAGGGCAACTCAAAAGTAGATTAAAAATAGTCGTGTAATTAGATCTATGTATATGCATGGTTAGTTGTTATGTCTTGTGTTTTCCGAGCCCAACCCATTCATTAGTGGGTAAATTTTTCCAACATTAACTTGTTTGGGTTCATGGTATCCATATCGTTGATATTTTTCAATATTTGTGTCTTGAATTGGTTAATGCTGAGGAAGTGCGAAAAAGCTGTAGTAGCTGAACTCTATTGTTATCGCATGTTTAAAAAAAAAATACGCCTCAAATTTTCGATATCGAACAGTTTTGGAATTATAGATCGCACTTGGAATTCAGTACCGGACCTCAATTTACAGCTGCCGTTCCACTGGTAACATTTTATGGGCGTTGGACGAGGGGCGTGGTACTTTTTCAGCGCACCAAATTTTCGGTATATTTTATCGAAATAAGTCACACCTCAATGAAACTTGGTACGAACTTACTATAAAAGCATGGCCTCACTAAAGATACGCCCTTTTTTAGGGGATAAGCTAGCATCTTATAAAATATGGCAGTTTTTTCATTTTGAGAGTTCACTTTATTAAAGCAAAAAGGGGGTTTAAAAAATTATAGAGGGTAACAAGGGAAGTTATAAAAATTTACCTTGTTTCATGAAGTCACAAAACTACGAGTACATTTTTTAAATATCTAAAAATTATATAAACAAATAAAGAGTTCTCGAATACAAATCTTATTTATTAAGAATTCTACTCACCTTGAGACTTGAAAATTGTGAGGACAATTACGGCCAAGCAAATTGTCAAGCTCTTAGTTGAGATCATGGTGTTATTTGTTCCTGATTTAAGTTTCGCCAAACCCTATAAATGAGTTCAATACTTGAGCGAGCAACGTTTTTCAGAGCTGTTACAAATATGAAGGCTCGTTATTATTTATTAAACTGCACATTTCTTACACAAAACTACATTAATTATAAAAAACCAAAACTGAAGGAATAATTTTACTTTAGGGCCCATGCTCCTTTTTTTGTTTTTGTTATGTTTATTTGGAGACCCTAAATCTAATGCTGCAAAAAAAAAGGTCGGTCTCAAATGGTTTAAGAGATAAAATTCGTGAAAGTTTGGAAAATTCGTCTTTTTTCCTGTACGAAAATACTATTTTTTATAAAAATTTTTCATGTTTTAGTTATATCGTAAAAGGATGAACCATCAATTGTGCATTATATGTAAAAAGCATAATATGTTAACTAATTATAAAGAATTTCATAATTTTAAAGTATTTTTCCTTATAAATTTAATCACGTTGAAATTTTGTGAAATTAGCTTGCGCGCACTTAAAAATTTGCACTGAACTTTTAAACTTACACAATATATTTCAAATACAAAATATTATTTCACCAATAAGTTTAGGAGGCGCATATATAGTGTTGCGCAAAACAAAAGCAACAAAATTATTGCGCTGCTACAAAACTGTCTCTCTTTTTTAATATTGGGGACACACCAAAATATTGGGAACCAAAGCATATATTTATAGCGTTTAATAATAATGCGCTATTTTATTTATTTATTTTGATACGATTTTATTTTATATATTAAGTTCTGCATACAATATATTTTAGCAACGTGAATCTATTTTTATAAAATTTAAAAATCTAACAAACATTTTATTTTTGATAACTTCTATTTTTTTTTAGAGTACAAATTTTTTATATTAACAATCTTTTGATTAATAAAAATTGACATGAACAAAAAATAGAATATAATTATTTTTTAAGTGTTTTTGTTGTGTGACTTGTGTACGTGTGTTTTGTGTATGTGGTATGCAGACACCACATTATTCCCCCCCCATAGATTTTTGTTGTGTTTGCCAATAAGTTGAAGTGAACTTTTTTTTTAGGATTGTGTGTGGAAGAGTGTCTGTGAAGTTTCTGAATTTAAGTATGCTGGTTTAAGTCTGTCTATGTTAATTGTTATAGTGTTGTTGTTTCCTTTTAAAATTGTGAGTATTTTGGTGTTTTGTCTACCACTTCGAAAGGGCCATCGTACGGATTTTGGAGCGCGTGTCTGATGGAATCATTACGAATAAATACGAATTTACAACTCTTCAACGCCTGAGGTATGTACTGTTGATCTGCTATTATATGAAACTTGCTATCTGACTGAGTGTTCTTAACCTTTTCTTTAAGAGCTGACAAAATTTCTGTTGAGCTGCCTGTTGGATTGCTTTGTACCACTAGACTCTGTCCAAAAACCATTTCGGCAGGAGATGCTTTGATATCTTCCTTAACCGTTGATCTGAGACCCAACAGAACTAGGGGAATTTCTGAATACGAGTTCTTCTGGTTGTTGCTTGTCATAAGTGATGCTTTTAATTGCCTGTGGAAGCGTTCTAGAATTCCATTGGTCTGCAGATGGTATGGAGATGTCATAATATGATGGCTACCTATGTTCTTAATAAACTGTTTAAACGTGTTGGAGGAAAATTGAGGTCCGCGATCTAAAGTAATTTCGCGCGGAACACCGAAACGTGAAATTAATTCTCTGTTGAAAGCCTCTATAATTGTGGCAGTCTCTATGTCTTTTAGTGGGTAAACCTCAGGCCAACGTGTGTTTCTATTGATGGCGGTTAATAGGTATCTGTAACCGGTTGCTATGGGTAGTGGACCAACTAAATCGATGTGTATATGTTCAAAACGACCATGTGGAATGTGTATTTTCTGAGGTCGTGTTTTGGTGTGTCGTTGTTCTTTCGCTCTCTGACAGTTCATGCATTCTTGCGACCATTTATTAATATGTGCGTTTATACTGGGCCAGAAGTAACGTTGTGTGATGAGACGTCTGGAAGCCCTTGTTCCCGGATGTGATATGTTGTGTAGTTGTTCAAATATATTTTTTCGTAAAGTCTGTGGAATGTATGGTCGTGTATTGCCTGTGGAATGTTCGCACAAGATATTAATGTTTAAAAATGGAATGTCAATGAGTTAAAATTTGTATATATTATTGTCAGTGATATTCTTTAACTCTGTATCATTTTGTTGTTCTTTGTGTAGTTGTTTCAGATCGATATCGGGTGTTTTTAATTCTTCGATTTCGCATCTCGATAGTGCATCGGCTACTATGTTCTCTGTACCTTTGACGTGTATTATCGTGTTGGTAAATTGTGCAATGTATTCAAGGTGTCGTGTTTGTCTAGGGCTGCGTTCTGTTTTTGAGTGGAGTGCATTCGTTAATGATTTGTGATCCGTGTCAACTGTGAATGTATTGCCTTCTAAATGATGTCTGAAATGTTTGATTGCTAAATAGATAACTAGTAATTCGCGGTCGAATGTACTGTATTTTGTTTCTGTTTGTGTTAGTTTCTTAGAAATGCTAAAGGTTGATGTATTCCATTGTGTTCTTGTTGTAAGACTCCGCCAACTGCGGTGTTAGATGCATCTACAGCAACTGATAATTTTGCTTTACTATTAATGTGATTAATTAGTGTTTGCTTAGCAAAACTATCTTTTATTGTTGCAAATGAATGTAATGTTGTGTCTGTCCATTGTAAGTGTTTATTTTTAGTTTTTGATGCGCTTGTTACCATGTCATAAATGGGACCTAACATGTGTGCGAGTTTGGGAATGCACCGGTGGTAATAATTCGTCATACCTATGAATTTTTGTATCTGTTTAACTGTTACTGGTTGTGCGTAGTCTTGTATACACCGTGTTCGTTCTTCGGATGGTCGGATACCATGTTTAGAGATGTTGTAACTGAGGAAATCTATGTTGTCTACTCCAAATATGCATTTATTTGGCTTGATATTTAAACCGTATTTGTCAAGTCGTTGGAAAATTTGTTTTAAGTGTTCAAAATGTTGTTCTTCTGTATTACTGGCCACAAGAATGTCGTCTAAATAAACGAAAATTAAGTCTAATCCGTGTAGTATTTCATGTATAAACCTTTGGAATGTTTGCGCTGAGTTCCTCAAACCGAAAGGCATTAGGAGGAACTCAAACATTCCAAAAGGTGTAGTGATTGCTGTTTTGTGAATATCCTCAGGGGCCATGGGTATTTCGTGATAGGCCCTGACTAAATCGAGTTTTGAGTAGATATGTGTATTGTGTAAGATATTCGAAAAATCGTGTATATGTGGTAACGGGTAGCGGTCTGGTACTGTTATTGTGTTTAGTCTTCTGTAGTCTCCGCATGGTCTCAATTCGTTAGGTTCGCGTTTAGGTACTAGGTGAAGTGGAGAAGATGTTTTTGAATTTGACGGTCTACAAATGCCAGATTTAACTAAAAAGTCGAATTCATGTTTAGCTATCTTCGTTTTTGGCAAGTCTAGACGTCGCGGTTTCGTAATTGGTAACTGTCCTTCGGTGACTATGTGATGTACTGTTTGGTGTTTGACAGGTGCAGTGTAATTAGGTTCTGTTAGTAGTGATGGAAATTTTTTTAGTAATTCTGTGTATTTGTTGTCGACTGAAAATAATTTTGTTAATGTGGTTTCAGTAAATGCTGAGATAGTGTTGACTGATAAGTTCGTTAATGGGTCAATGAGTCGTTTACGTTTTAGATCTATTAGTAGTCCGTATTTTGTTAAAAATTCTGCGCCTAAAATTGGTCTGCAAATGTCTGCAATGATGAAGGTAAATGGTTATTCGCGTCGTAATTTTAAGTCTAGTGTAAGTAGTTTTTTTCCGAAAGTCGAAATAGAAGTGCTGTTGGCCGCTGTTAATGTGAGATCTGAGTTTTGTTTTGAAATTTTGAATTTGGAGGAAGGAAGTACTGATACTTCTGCTCCGATGTCCACTAGAAAGTTCAATTTATTTGTCGGGTTGTAAATAAATAGACGACGTGTCAGTGTAATGGGTCCTTTATCAGTCGTCGCGACAATGGAATTATTTAGTTTTTTGCCTTGTATTGTGTTGTTGTTTTGAGCATATGCACACGGTTGTTCACATCTACGTGCATCTTTACCGAATTTGTAGTGGTATCGGCATAGCCAGTTGGGTCCACGTGTACGTGATGTCTGTCTTGAACCTATGTCTCGCTGGTGACCTGGGTCGGAAATTATGTTGTGATTTGAGTGCATCGACAACTTATTAAAGGCATTTAATATGTTTGTGGTAGATACTACTAGATTTTGTACCATACTTGCTAGTTCGTTAGTATTAGAATTTTGATTTGTGTGCAAAACTGAAACTTCGTTTTCACTTATGACTTCCCATAGTTTGTCAGCCATTTTCAGAAGCTCCTCTAGCTCTGTATGTCCTGACCCGGTTAAGACTATGTTGAGTGCTTTTGGAAGTTTCCTGAGCCATAGTTTTGAAGGAAGTCTGGCTCTACCGCGGAACCTGCTAATAGTAACAGTGACCTATAACACTGGGAAGGTTTCCTATCTCCCATTTCTGTGTCAGTAAGTATTTTGTCAATTCGTTTGCTTTCACTGAGAGAGTAGCGTTTAATTAGAATCTTCTTTAAGTTCTCATATTGATTGCTTGAAGAAGGTTATGGTATAAAATCTAATAGTTATGATTACTCTTGCGGAAGAGCTGTAATCAGGTATTCATATTTAGTCTTATCCGTCGTAATGGATTTGGACTAAAATGGAATTTCGGTGTGTATAAACCACGCTTCTGGACAATTAGTCCAAAACTAGGGTAGTTTTACGATGTCGCGTGGATTTCCGTTCGTTCGGACTTTTCGAATGGGTTGACCAGATCGGAATCTAAATCTATTAATGTGGGTCCATCTCCGTGTTGAGACGGTTGAGGTGAGAGTGAGAGGGGGTGTGAGGGGTGAGGTGTGAGTGAGAGGGGGTGTGAGGGGTGAGGTGTGAGTGAGAAGGGATGAGTGGGGTGTGGGGGTGAATGTCTAATGCTCATTTTTAAAAATTTTGTAAATTTAAAGTGTTCCTATTTGTTTCTTTATTTATTTCTTAACTGTTATTTTGGGTGCAGCAGAGTGCCTACGGTGTGAAACAATTGGTTTCTTACGTCCCAATTGTTTAACAACCGTTTAAGAACCTACCTCGTGATAAGCTAAGTACTTAATATAATATTAATATAATAACTTAATATAATATTATAAAATTTTATTTTTTTTTATTATATTTACTGTTGTTGTTTGTTGTTACTGCGGTTGTTTGGGTGGGTCGTCGTTGTAGTTGCGCAGGTTGTTGGTGTTGTTGTTGTTGGTGTTGTTGTCGTTGCTGCTAATTTTGTTGTTGATATTTGTAGCCCTCCCTGAGACGCAGCACTTGATGAGCTTTTGATCGCGTTTAGCTTCAATGTCTTCTACAAAAAAATGATTTTCTTTATCGATGCTGCCAGCGCTAGCAGGATGCTGATCAAATATCTTCAATTGATTTAATGTTAGTTTCGGCGATAAATGTGTGTTGTAGTCACTTGAATTTGGTGTATCAATAGAAACTCATTCCGCAATTTAAACTCTTGCAGATCAAACTTTTGATGATCTAGGTTTTCATTTATGTAATTGATGTGAATGGGTGAGGTTTGCAGGTTCAAATGAGAAAGCCTGTATTCATCTTCAAGTGGTGTATAGTAAATGGAAGCCTTGCTTGCTGAATTGTTGGCCAAAAGTTTTGACTTCAACCTTTGAATGTTTACGTCTTTAGGATTAAACTGATCACTCATATGCGTTTTAAAATAACAGTCAATATCTTCGGCAATATCCTCTTCACAGCGTCCTCTGCAGTTTTCGAAATAAAAACTTGCCAAATTTTCCAACACTTTATTGAGAGTTTGTTGCTCCTGGCAGGATCGCCAATATAGCGATTAATAATAATGCGCTATTTTATTTATTTATTTTGATACGATTTTATTTTATATATTTAGTTCTGCATACAATCTATTTTAGCAACGTGAATCTATTTTTATAAAATTTACAAATCTAACAAACATTTCAGTTTTGATAACTTCTATTTTTTTTAGAGTACAAATTTTTTATATTAACAATCTTTTGATTAATAAAAATTGACATGAACAAAAAAACAGAATATAATTACTTTTAAAGTGTTTTTGTTGTGTGACTTGTGTCTGTGTATGTGGTATGCAGACACCACATATTCATACATCCTATAAAAACAAAATCATATTGAAGTTTGGTTTGAGTTTTTTTATTAAATTTAAAATTAATGTGTCTACATTCAATTTGTCTGAGTGCAAAACAAAAGCAACAAAATTAATATTTGGTGTAAGACCCATTATTCTTGATTACCGCAGCACATCTGCGCGGCATCGACTCGATTACATTAGATATGGTGGTATTAGGTATTTGTTCCCAATTAAGTTTAAGTGCTTCATAGAGTGCAGTCTTATTGGAAAATCTTTGCCCAGAAACTTTTCTCTTCAAAATCCCGAAAAGATTTTCAATGGGATTCAAGTCTGGTGGTTGTGCGGCCAATCAAGGACTTGAATCCCATTGTCTCTAATGTAAGCTTTGACGAGCTTTGAAGTGTGCTTCGGGTCGTCGTGCTGAAATGTCTACTGAAGTGGCATATTCAACTCTGCATGTGGTAGCATCTTGCTTTCTAAAATGTCTTTATATACAAATCGATCCATAATTTCATCGATTTTATGAAATGGTCCGACTCCACTACAGGAAAAACAAGTCCAGAATATGATACCACCGCCTCCGTGCTTAAAATTCATTTTGCAGTTTCGGGCTTCAAGTCGTGTACCTGTGCGGCGACGTACCGTGCACATCCCATCGGAATTAATCAAGTTGAACTTTGATTCATCGCTGAACAAAACGGTTTTCCATTTTTGAACGGTCCAATTTAGGTGCTCTTTTGCAAAACTGAGCCTAAAAAACAATAAATTGCATCTCGTTGTCACAATTTCAAACGGAATTCTTCGAATTATAACACCTCACCTTTTTTGTTTATCCTTAGCTGTAAGCAAAGTTTTCTTTGCTGGTCGGTAACTTCTTAAATCGTTCTCAACGACTCGTCTGCGAACATTGCAGTGATGAATATCTAAACCAAGTGTCCGAACAACCTCTTTGGATGTAACAAATAGATTTCGTTTGAACACGCCACAAACGTTCCTGTCATCAAACAGCCATGTCTTCCGCGGCCACCCTCCTGAATGTACCGTTGTCTTTTTCGTCGTTGACGAATGTTACGTCTTTTGTGATGTTATATTTCTTTATTAATCTACAAACTATTGACCGATTAATACCAAACTGTTTCGCGATAGATATTTGCGAATATCCGTTTTTATATTCAAAAACAATTTGTGGTTTTAGAGCTTCACAGTATTTATCAAGTGCCATTATAAATGGGATCAGTCAATATCACAACTAGCGCAAAAACAAAACTAAACTGAAATGTTTATGACTCACAAACAGCAAGTGCTTTACAATAACGGAACTTTTACCAATAATTTTTGGAACTTCTGCTCTATTTTTGCATTTTTGAAGTTTTGTTACTTTTGTTTTGCACTCAAACAAATTGAATGTAGACACATTAATTTTAAATTTAATAAAAAAACCCAAACCAAACATTTATATGATTTTGTTTTTATATGATGTATGAATATACGCTTTGGTTCCTATAATAATTTGAATGTGTCCCCAATATTAAAAAAGAAAGACAATTTTGTAGCGGCGCAATCATATTGTTGCTTTTGTTTTGCGCAACACTGTACATATAATAAAAATAAGAAAAAACTAGTAAGGGTGGAGCTTCGGCAGGGTACCGAAGCTAAAATACCCCCCCGCGGCCATATTGAAGTATATTCGAAGTCTTTAGCCACGACATACACGATGACATTCAGTATTATAAATTAACGAAAGCTTTTCTATTTTGATGACGTCACTTTGTATGGGAAGTAGGCGCGGTTTTGATCCGATTTTGCCATATATCATAGAGATGGTTCATATTATACATCAAAGCTAAAGTGCAAAATTTCAAGACATTTCATTAATTTTTGTGGATTTTTAAAAGATTTAACGTTTAAAATAAAGCCAATTTGTATGGAAGTAGGCGAGGTTTTCATTCGATTTTGCTAAATATCGTAGTGGTGGTCTATGTTATATATCAAAGCCTATATGCAAAATTTCAAGACATTTCTTTAATTTGAGCAGATTTTTAAGAGATTTTACTTTTAAAATAAAGCCACTTTGTATAGGAGGTAGGCGTGGTTTTCATCCGATTTTTTCCAAATTTCATAGCCAGAATTAAGACTGACAAGCAAAGCTCACCTGCCAAATTTCAAGGCATTTCTTTAATTTTTGTGGATTTTAAAGACATTTTACGGATAATATAAAGTCACTTTGTATGGGAGGTAGGCGTGATTTTCATCCGGTTTGGCCCATTTTCGAACTTGATCTTTCTTTTTTAAAAATAAACTTATGTTCTGAATTTCATCGCGATAGCTTTAAAATTACGGCTGTAATGGTGTCGACAGACGGACACACGGAAATCGACTCAGATGATGCTGATCAAGAATATATATTTTTCTATACCTGCCACGCCTCCTTCTTGGCGTTACAAACGGAATGACAAAGTTAATACACCATACCCCTTACGCAGTACGCGTTGGGTATAAAAATATTGAAGCATGGGCCCTAAAGTAAAACTATGCCAAACAGAAATAAAGTTAATAGTAACATTAAATAAAAAACTCTGAGGTTACAAGCAGTAATGACATAACTCAAAGTATCCTTAAAAAAAAACAATAGGAATAGTCTGTCTAGTATATAGCCATTACATGGTGTAAGAATAGGAAATATGAAATCGGGGTAATTTTGGGAATTGTACCATAGAAGAGCGGGCAAATTTTATTCCATCGTTAGGCTTAGGAGACCTATCTAATAAAAATAAGAAAACAAATATTTGAGCTTGGCCTCTAAAGTACAATTATGCTCAATTTAGTGGCATTTGTACGGATTGCGCATTTCCTATTCTTGCATCGTGCAATGGCATATACGAGAAATAGAGAATACCCTTAACAGCACTAACTAAGATCCTTTATTCTGAAATATATGAACTGTAACAAAAGAAATATGTGCAGACATAAGCGGTTGACCCTAGAATCGTGATACCCCTATAGGAACAAACTAACTTCTTTTTAAAAACTAATTAAAAAACTAGTTTAAAATAAACCAGTATATGAACTACTTTGAATTATATTAAGGCGACATCCACTTCAATTCTAAATAGTTTTTATTGCATTATATATGTAATTGAGTAGTAATTGAAATACTACTTAAAAACAAGTTTTGACATGTTTTAATTGCAAATTTTTATTAGATTACAAGTTTATATATATTTAACCATGTTATTTCATCAAATGTTATTAACTTTAGGCCATCAGTAATAGTTTGAATTGGTTATTTTAAAGTAATAAAAAAAATAATTTAAATATAACTGTATGTAATCTATGACATCACCATACAAAATATGTTAGTTCGTTCTATGGAAAAGTCAGAATTTCAACTAGTTGTGGTTGACAAAAAACTACTTTATCAACTACTTTTAAATTAGTTGATTTTCCTACAGGGACAGTTTTACCCTACGTATACTTTGTATGCGGATCAAGGTTGATTTATAAGGTTGTCGCAAGAGAGAGAGCGAGTACCCATAATTGTCAAATCGAAGTTGACAGCTCATAGAAAATCTGCAAGTGCTCTCTATTATCATCCCTTTTTCTTTTGTAGTCATTCGCAAAATTGGCTGGTTTTGACAATTATGGGTACTGAGAAGAGAGCGCGATCAGCCCTGCGACAACCTTATAAATCAACCTTGGTGCGGATTACACGTAGAATTTACGGATATTACGAATGCAGGGTTAATCATTTCTGTGCAATAAACGGATGTCATGCTTTCAAAGATTCGCAATAAAGAAAATGCAGTATAGCTTTTTAACGATATTTTGAGTTGTCATTATTGTTTGTGACCACAGAACTAATACTATATATATATAATTCAGATAACGTTATCGTTGCATTTGCGTTTTTGATGTGCGATTGCACTATATTTACTGTATACACCTTACTTGATTTAGAACATTTGTCTTTATAACGACTTAATTACTATCAACACTTAAAAATAATAAACATACCAATCGTTTATTGAAATTAAAGAAAAAGAGCAATGGAAACTTCTTTTTAAATCAGTTTCCTTTTTAGTGTAAATTTTTGCAAAATCAATCGACAAAAACGTAGTAATTAAGCAACGTAAGAAAAAATAATTTCAACTTAGTGATGCTTTAGTATCGAATATTTGGGACTGTATTTACAAGGGCTGGCAAAAGTACTTTATGTTTTTGAATTTTTTCACTACTATTAATTAAAATACTATTCTGTAACTTTTCAATACTATTTACTTTAATACATGGTGCAAGGTTGATTTATAAGGTTGCCGCAAGGGAGAGAGCGAGTGCCCATAATTGTCAAATCGAAGATGACATCTCATAGAAAATCTGCAAGTGCTCTCTATTATCATCCGTTTTTCTTTCGTAGTCATTCGCAAAATTGGCTGGTTTTGACAATTATGGGTACTGAGAAGAGAGTGCGATTAGCCCTGCGACAACCTTATAAATCAACCTTGACATGGTGTAAGAAAACCAGGTGGTAGCGAATTTTTTACCTCTCTCACAAAAATTGTCATCGCAGCTGTCAAAAACAGCAGACATAAATGGCTGCGTTCAGCAGGAACAACCATGTTTCAATCATTAGCGGCATTCAGCGGAAAATTTGCTACGTAGCTGTTAAACAACTTTCGGGCTGAATGGTATGTTGCATAAAGTGCTCGCACAACACGTTCCCTGAGCGGTCGCCATCTTAGGTAGCGAAAATATTTTATGCTACTTCAGTTGAGCGGCTTACGCTTACTTTGTTTTTACAGATAAATATACCAAATATTAAATTTATTAACAACTAAATTATTTAATTGCTTAGTAGTGCTTTTAATTAAAACTATTTGTTTGAAACATGTGCACACAGAACATAAAAAAAATAAATTTGAGACGAAAAGCATTTATTGTCGAACAGCTGTTTGCCGTTTGACGTTTCGAAAAAAAAAATAGTTCAGCAGAAAGTATCACTTTATGCATGGCAGAATTATAAGGTAGGGCCGGTTGGCTCAGTGTCCTCGCGCGTCAACGAATAGTGGATAATGAAAAGATTGGTAAGTTGTCAAAACCACGAATTTACTAGGAATTGCAAATGAAGAATGTTTCCAAGTTGCAAGTAGTGCGGTCACGTGTGTTAAATTTGTATAGTTTGAGTGAAAATATTATTTATGTTATAATATTATAACAGTGTAATAACTACTTTAAAATGTGAAAGAAGTCTTAAATTGGCAAAAAAACCTGTAAAAATTTTAAACAAAAATCGACTGCGAAGCATGAACATAAAGATACTTGAGATGAACAGCTGATTTTGACATCTAGCCCGCTTTATTCTGCTTTCTACTTCATTCCTCTCCGAGTCGGCCCTACCTTATAATTCTGCCATGACTTTATGCTACTTCGCTACCTGAGCGCTCTTTCGGATAGAATGCTGCCATTATAAGGTTATCCAGATATTTGACATACACTCATTTTATGTAAACAAAAGACACAGTTGAATATTATCGTAGACGTAGAGTTTTTTGTTTGCTATATTTTTTGATAAATTTATTTCAATCTTAGGTTTAATAAACGGAAATAAATATTTCGGAAAAATATGAATTTTTTATTTTTCCAAGTAAAGAGCTTATATATTCTTACACCATATATATATTTCTTACACCATGCTTTAATACTAGGCTTCTGTGGTGCGTTCATGCATGATATAAGAAAAGTAGGTGGAAGCGAATTTTTCACCACACTTTAAATTGCCCCGGGTCTGTCAAAAAATTCTGACAGGGAGAGAGCAACTGCAAAAAGTATAAATAGTGAAGAGAATGCATGAGGGTGGCGAAGTTACGATAGTGAATCGCTGCTGGTGTATAGTTTAGGTTCGAAGCAGCGAGAATTGAAGGTACTACGGTGAATGGCAGCTGCCAGCTTCGGCGACATTTTCTAAACTACAAATTCCATGCATGCACGCCAAAATCCGCTCTAAACAGGTTTTGAGAGAATAAAAATAGCTCTTTGATACAATTATTATTTGCATGTGTTTTGTTTGCTATTATTATTTGGATATGTGTAGGTATGTGTTTTTTTTTCTAGCTGATCGCTGCGTTTTGTTTAGGTTTTAGATATTAAGAATTTATTGAAATTTATTCGATCTTAACTTCGTTCCAACATTTCTCTTTTGATTTTGGAAAAACATTTTTTCTTTTGGAAATGACTTATTTTTTTCAAAAGTTTTCTTCCGAAATTGAAGAAATATTTTTGGCTATAACTTTTTCACTGCTAAAAAATGATTTTGAAGAAAAATGTTTGCCACATAAATTTTAAGCTGCTATGGAAATTATATTTTTTTCAAAAGTTTTCTTCCGATTTTGAAGAAATATTTTTGCTCCATAAATTTTCAGCTGCTAAAGAAATTATATTTCTTTTTTAAAAAGTCTTCTTCCGGTTTTGAAGAAATATTTTTAGTTTATAAATTTTTAGCTGATAAAAAATTGCTACATATTTTCTTGTTAAAAAATTTTTCCTCTGATTTTGTAGAAAAATGTTTGCTTCATATATTTTTAGCTGCTAAAGAAATGATTTATTGTTTTTTTAAGTTTTCTTCCGAAATTAAAGAAATATTTTTGGCTATCAATTTTTCACTGCTAAAAAATGATTTTGAAGAAAAATGTTTGCCCCATAAATTTTAAGCTGCTAAGGAAATTATATTTGTTTTTCAAAAGTTTTCTTCCGATTTTGAAGAAATATTTTTGCTCCATAAATTTTTAGCTGCTAAAGAAATGATATTTTTTTTTTAAAAAGTCTTCTTCCGGTTTTTGAAGAAATATTTTTGGTGTATAAAATTTCAGCTGCTAATGGAATGAAAGATGATTTTTTTTTAAAAATTTTCCTCCGATTTTGAAGAAAATTTTTTATTTATAATTTTTTAGTTACTTATGAAATTCTTAATACAAATTTGTTCTTCAATCGTCAATTAAAGCAGCGAGGATTAAAGGAAAATAACATATAGCAGGTTCTTATTTTATTAACAACATTTCACAGCAATTTTAGATTTTCATAACAATTTCATGAATTATTTTAATTAAATTTGTAATAACTACAATTGTACCGTTCAAACATAACTTTATATTAGATCATTGCCCTAGAACATTCACAAAAAATGGAAACGTAAGTATGTATAACATGTAATACATTACATTTATAATATTAATATATAGATAATAATAATACTGATATGAACATATTTTTACATTTAAATATAGGCATATATGTACATATATATACATATACATATATAGATCCTCGGTAGAATATAACTTTTTGAAACTTCAGTGGTTTAATTTTCACCTTAAAATCAATGAATGAAAATCTTTAGTTAATGATCTCTTGCAGGAGTCTAAAGTAAAATTTGTTATGCTTAGAAGATTAAACTAAGATTCCGTTGAAAAATATGAACGGAAACTATTTAAGATTCCATTTTCTGATTTTAAGTCGCAACTAGGGAACAACTTCGAACCGTTCGTGAGAGAAATTCAGTACCTCTGCACGAATATTGTGAATGAAGTTCCTGGCACATAATTTATATTTTCGCAATAAAAATTGTGAAAACGGTAATGACCTAATGTTTGAATGTAACTTTAAACCTTCCAATGAAGGTTCCTTTCTGATTTATGAAACTGCCCACTTGAGTGTTTCGTGATATAACCATTGTCATTTTTTCAAGAACGTAAAAATATTTTTGACGTAGAATTACGTCTTACAGGACGTTTGTCATTTTTGGGGGTCTTTTCCACAAAATTTTTCCAAGCACATCCTAACGTTTTTGGAGGACACTTTGGAATATACTTACAGCCTTTAATATTCATCTTACAAAGATAAGAAATATGCCAAAAATCAGTTATATCTTATATCTATATAATAAGGAAAATCATGCATTGATGCTTCAGTTGCTGCTGACGTTCTTATGGTTGTTGCTTTTGTTCGTGCCGAAATCACGAACGCAACATCGTGTTCTTTCTTGGAATGAATTGTTTTACAAATATTTCTCAGTAACGGCTTGTATTGTTGTTGTTAATAATACGTATGTAAAATTTACATTTATGTTATATATGCATATCAGCTGTTTTAATTTTTATCGTTTGTTATTGTTTTTGTTTATCTTCAGCGAGATAAATACAATAAACAATTCAGATGTATTATAGAGATGTGCTGTAGAGCCAGAATGTAGCTACAAAAATGTGTATTACTACTACGCAGGTTTACATATACAGAGAATGCGCATGGTCATTGTTCTATCAAAACTCTATTGATTCTTTAAATATCAAAGTAAATTCGAATTATTTATTGAACTAATTTTATACTTATTACATATTAAAAATATTTTTGTTTGTTAAAATTTTAAATTTTCAAATTAATTTAAGATATATAAGCTCTTTGCTTGGGAAAAATAAAAAATTCATATTTTTCCGAAATATTTATTTCCATTTATTAAACCTAAGATTGAAATAAATTTATCAAAAAATATAGCAAACAAAAAACTCTACGTCTACAATAATATCTAACTGTGTCTTTTGTTTACATAAAATAAGGGTATGTCAAATATCTGGATAACCTTATAATGGCTGCATTCTATCCGAAAGAGCGCTCAGGTACCGAAGTAGCATAAAGTCAAGGCAGAATTATAAGGTAGGGCCGACTCGGAGAGGAATGAAGTAGAAAGCAGAATAAAGTGGGCTAGATGTCAAAATCAGCTGTTCATCTCACCTTTCTTTATGTTCATTTTTCGCAGTCGAATTTAGGTTAAAATTTTTACAGGTTTTTTTTGCCAATTTAAGACTTTTCTTTCACATTTTAAAGTTGTTATTACACTGTTTTAATAATATTTTCACTCAAACTATCAAAAATTAAATACACGCGACCGCACTACTTGCAACTTGGAAACATAAAAATTTTTCTTAACTTGCAATTCCTTGTAAATTCGTCATTTTGACAGCTTACCAACCTTTTCATTATCCACTATTCGTTGACGCGTGAGGACACTGAGCCAACCGGCCCTACCTTATAATTCTGCCATGCATAAAGTGATACTTTCTGCTGAACAATTTTTTTTTTCGAAACGTCAAACGGCAAACAGCTGTTCGACGATAAATGCTTTTTGTCTCAAATTTATATTTTTTATGTTTCAAACAAATAGTTTTAATTGAAACTACTACTAAGTAATATAATAATTTAGTTATTAATAAATTTAATATTTGGTATATTTATCTGTCAAAATAAAGTAAGCGTAAGCCGCTCAACTGAAGTAGCATAAAATATTTTCGCTACCTAAGCACTTTATGCAACATACCATTCAGCCCGAAAGTTGTTCAACTGCTACGTAGCAAATTTTCCGCTGAATGCAGCCAATGATTGAAACATGATTGTACCTGCTGAACGCACCCATTTATTTCTGCTGTTTTTGACAGATGCGGGTACAATTTTTGTGAGAGAGGTGAAAAAACGCTTTCTCCTGGTTTTTTTACACCATGTGTTTATGTATATCATGAAACTCAGCTCATAATGGTAATGATTGACATCTACAGGAAAATTCCTAACAAGCATTGGTTTCTACTATAATGGACGAAGTATGAAGTTTTCTGCACACCCTCCAAAAGAATGTCTACATTTTCGAATCGATTTTACTTATAGTAGTATCCCAAAGTAATTCTATAGGTTTAAGAATTTAATTTTGAGGTGGACAGCTTTAAGCACGATATATTCCTTACAGCATGTTATCATGCACATAGATGAAAAGGCGAACCCGTAAAAAAGGCGCCATCGTAGTCTTAAGTAGCCTTAACCGATTAAGTATTTAATGTCAATTTCAATGAACTTTCACCCATTTTTTTTATTTTATCTGCACCAAAAATAATTTCCGACGTATGATATCCTATATGGGCATTTCCACAGAAAATTCCACTGTGACCCAAAAACTAAAAGTTATTAGAAACTCATTATTTTATGATATTGTCTTATACATAAATACATTTACCACTTATTCTTACTTAGGTGGTCATACCAACCCGTGTCCGGGTTTCGGCCGACCTCATCAGCTCTCGCCAGGAGCCTCTGCTTTGCTTGCGCCTTCTCCAATCGGATACACCAAGTGCGGTTAGGGCTTTCTCAGCCTGGTCCATCCATCCAATGACATGACCCAGCCAGCGTAGTCGCTGCACAGTTATACGCACGAACTACGTCAATGTCATCGTAGAGCTCATACAGCTCGTGGTTCATTCGGATGCGATAGTCATCGCCGACACGAACAGGACCGAAGATTTTGCGAAGAACTTTTCTCTCGAACACCCCCAGAGCGGCTGCGTCAGTTTGCGAAACTACCCATGCCTCAGCGCCATAAAGCAGCACAGGTAGAACGAGCGTCTTGTAGAGTGTTAGTTTTGTCGATCGAGAGAGATCTTTGGAACTTAGTTGCTTACTGAGCCCGTAGTAGCACCTATTAGCAATTATTGTTCTTCGCTTTATCTCCAGGCTGATTTCGTTTTTGGTATTAATGGCGGTGCCAAGGTAAACGAACTCCTTGACTACTTCAAAGTTATAGCTGCCGGATGAAACGTGGGAGTCTAAACGCCGAGCTCCCTTGTTTGTAGACAGCATATACTTTGTTTTGCCATCATTTATCGTCAAACCCACTTTGGCTGATTCCTTTTCTATAGCGGCGAAAGCAGCGGTAACAGCTCCCTTGGTTCTGCCGACAATATCAATACTCGTATCATCAGCGTACGCAAGGAGCTGGACGCCTTTGTAGAAAATGGTGCCATTACGATGCACACCGGCCTTTCGTACGATCCCCTCCATGATGATGTTAAAGAGATCGCAAGACAGTCGATCGCCTTGCCTGAAACCTCTTTCGGTATTGAAGGTTTCGGAGAGGTCATTTCCTACCTCGACGGAGCTGCGTGTGTTGCTCAACGTCATTCTGCAAAGTCTAATCAACTTTGCAGGTATACCGAACTCAGACATTGTTGCGTATAGGCAATCCCTTCTCGGGCTATCGAACGCAGCTTTAAAATCAACAAAGAGATGGTGTGTGTCAATTTGATTTTCGTGGGTTTTCTCCAGGATTTGTCGTAGCGTGAAATCTGGTCTATGGTGGACTTACCAGGTCGAAAACCACACTGATGAGGTCCAATCAGTGTTTTTGTAATCGGCTATAATCTTTCACACAGAACGCTTGAGACAACCTTATATGAGATGGAAATAAGACTGATACCTCTATAACTCACGCAGATTGTTGGGTCTCCTTTCTTAAGTATAGGGCACAGTCCACTGAGGTTCCAATCATCGGGCATGCTTCCTTCTAGCCATATTTTGCTGATGAGCTGATGCATGCGCCTTATCAATTCATCGCCGCCGGTTTTAAACAATTCAGCTGACAGGCCGTCAGCACCCGCTGCTTTGTTGTTTTTGAGTCGTTGGATAGCAACTCGAACCTAATCATGGCTAGGTGGTGGTACTTCCACTCCGTCATTGTTGGTTGGTAGCTCTGAACTGCGCTCTCCATGTGCGGCATTGGTGGAATCGTCACCAGTAAGTAAATTGGAGAAGTGCTGTCTCCACAATCTAAGCACACACTGTGTATCCGTATTCAGATCTCCATTTTCGTCTCTACAAGTGGATGCTCTGGGCTTGAAACCTTGGGTTAGACGCTTAACCTGTTGATAGAATTTTCGTGCATCCTTCTTGCCCTGGTATACCTCTAGTTCCTCACGCTCACGCTTTTCCTGCTCTCTTTTCTTGCGTCTGAAAAGGCGCCTCTCTTCCTTCCTCTTTTCGCGGTAGTTTTCTCGCACGGCTCGCGTTACAGCTGAGTGCAGCGTTTTTCTATATGCGGCGTTTTTTACTGCAGTCGCAATGCGACACTCCTGATCATACCATTGGTTCCGTGGTTGCGGGCGCCGGAAACCAATGACTTCTTCAGCGGCAGCGCGCATGGAGTGGGATATCTGCGCCCAAAGTCCGCCGGCGTCGTCGGGTCCAAAGGTTGGTTGGTTGAGCTTAACCGAGAGTTGAGCGGAGTAGGCCTCAGGAGTTCATTGTAATTGCAGCTTAGCAACATCTAGCTTCCGTTGCATTCCTGTGCGTATGTTCTTCGCATTGCATAATCGCTTGCGGATCCTGGCTGCAACAAGATAATGGTCAGAGTCAATGTTGACCTCACGAAATGTACGCACATCTAGAACACTAGAGGCATGCCTTTCGTCGATTACAACATGATCAATTTGGTTTCGCGTTTTTTGATCCGGGGACAGCCAGGTGGCCTTGTGGATGTCGAGGTGCTTAAATCTTGTGCCACTAACTACCATGTTTCGCGCCGCGGCGAAGTCAATCAATCTTAGACCGTTGTTCGTGGAGGTCTCATGAAGACCTAACTGACCGACAGTGGGGCCAAAGATGCCTTCCCTTCCGACTTTCGCATTAAAATCGCCGAGGACTATTTTCACGTCATCGACCGGAAGGTGGTCGTATACGGTCGCAAGACTAGCGTAGAAGCGTCCTTAACGGCTTTGTCCTGTTCCTCCGTCGGGGCATGCGCGCAAATAAGGCTGATGGAGAAAAATTTTGCCTTGATGAGGATCGTGGCCAATATTTCGTTCACTGGTGTGAACCGGGAAACAAGGTGGCGTAGTTCCGGCTAACGACGAATCCACATCCGAATTCGCGCTTCTCCGCATGACAGCTGTAGCAGATATCGCAGTGTGCTTGTTTAGAGCAGCCTTACCTTTTCCATCGCATTTCCTGGATGGCGGTCATGTCTGATTTTATTGTTTTGAGGGCTTCCGCCAGGTGGATAATGGCACCTTCCCTATAAAGTGTTCGGACATTCCAGGTGCATATCCGTAAATCATTCTCCGTTTTACGTTTGCGGTGGTCGTCAACGTAATTGGGGTTCTTATCCGAGGCTGATTTAGTTTTCATTGGCAGTATTAATGTTGCGGGACCCAAACCCTGCACACATTCCATGTTTAAGGTCTATGGACTGATCCGCCACTCAAATTAGCCGTCAAACTGACGGATGCCAGTTTGCCGTTGCCCAGGGAATACCACGTGGAGGTTTGAGTTGACTTGAGACGATTTCGACATGGATAATGCTGGCGTCGCCAGGTTGAGTTGGTCAGACACGTTGCCATGTGAAGGTTCACCCCCTTTTCCCCATTTGGGGGAAAATTCATTTACCATGATGATCAAATCGTCTGTTTCACAAATGTAGTTTTTTTTTATAGTAATTGTTTCGAAAAGTTTTTGTTTTAGTAAAAATGGAAGATATTGGCTAAATATAGTAACAAATGTTTGAGGTAAAGAGCGTAAAATATATTTAATTTGTTTTTTTTATTACTAAATTACAATTACTTAATTTTTCAATTGAATCCTAATGGAAAAAATGTCACGTTCAAAATGTTACGTATCGACTCAGATTATGATTAAAAAATAAAAAAGTACTGAAGATTTCGCTGAATTCTGATTTTCTATATATAGACACGAACACTCAGCCATTTTTGTTTATTTTTTTGAACCAGGACTATGCCTACTAAAAACTTTCACTAATTAAAGTGCTACCTGAGAGCTTCAATGTAAACTAAAAAGAAAATGCAAATATGTTTTACATTGCCTTTTTTTCACTTTAAATGTGTGCGACAGACACGTTTGACATTATGGAAATGCCTATATAAAACTTCACGCTCTTTCATATTATGGCGTCAGAATTTATCTAAATAAATTCTTAAGAAGTAATAAACAATTATTTGCATAAAAATTCGTTTTTTCCACCTTTAATTAGTTTTGATTTAACTAATTTTGTTGCCCAAGTCTCTATATTCCAAAATTGTATAACATTCATAAAATTATTCTTTATAAAATTCCGGCATTCCTTAATATGTTTCCTTTGTAGAACTGATTTTATTTTGGTATCATGCCCATTTCGTTCCGCATTTTTGATTCGTCCTCTTATAAGTCTTAACGCAGTTTCTTTGTTATATATATCATCATATCTTTCTGACATTCTTATTTATATAACCAATGACTCGAAAGAATACTCCTAAGAACATTTATCGAAGGATATATCGATCGATTTTTATTACTTTGTTATTTTAGTATGCTTGTTACATTTGGAAATGTTTTGTTATTTTTATTTGTATTATTTCCTTATTAAATAAATGGCTTTGTGACAAACTTTTTTTGAGAAATTAACCATATAGATTACTTTTTGACATATGTTTGACTTTTCCAATGTGAAATTAATAATATATAGATTATTTTTTGATATATTTTTGACGTTTGCAATCAATGCACAAGCCTTTTTTTTTAAATGCGATGGGAGCTCTATATATGAAATCAAATCTATTTAAAAGAAAGAATTAAGTAATATTACTCTGACCCACAATTTTTGATTCTGAAAGCTGATTGATTAATCTAAAATGTGCTATTTTTGCGACAAATAATTAAACAAAATAGTCAAAATAGTGAAATATTAAAATAATAAAAAAAAAATCTGAAAAACTTTGAAAACAGTTAATTCGAAATCTATTTGGATATATGTGGATTTTTTGCATTTTCAAAAAAAAAAAAAGTTATTTGGCGGACCCTTTAGAAAGTCTTTTATATTAAATTACCACTAAGGGCCCCATTCTTGTCAAAAATTCCCTATTTTTGTATAAATTTTGGCCCATTTACAACTAAACCAATATCATCCCTGGTGCGCACCCAAAAGCCCCAGGACCGGAGCTCTATACAGAGTGCTGCACTCTCAACAGCAAACACATGTAAAAAGTTCAAACAGAAATCGCCGAGCACCCACATGCTAGCACCGAGCACCAGCTGACTGCAATCGGGGCTGGGGACAAATAAAATAGTACGTTCACCGAGATCTGACGTTAGGAAATATCCGATACAGGGAAAAGTTTTACTGTTTTTTGTTTTAATTTAATGTGACAACCATTCAAAGCATAATGAACTTTCTCTCTTCTTCAAGATATGGCGCTTAAAATTTGGCTCCCCAAACAAAAAATTAAGAATTTCTTCATATCTCAACAACCCCTTCGAGATATGTAGCATTTTATATTTTTAAGAAGATTTTTCGAACTTTTTATCGATAAATATCGAAAAATACTCGAAAAAACTCGAAAAAAATAGAAAAAGCGAATAAAAGCGAAAAAATTTAAATTTTTTATTAAAAATTAAATGTCAAAAAAATTAAAATAAATATCAAACTAGTAACGAATGGAGCTTCGGCAGGGTACCAAAGATAAATTCCCCCTCTCCCCCGGCCGTACTGAAGTATATTCGAAGTCTTTACTTCGAAATACTTCATATAAAAAGTAAATTTAAAAATATAGCGCCACTGCGAAATTTGACATATTTTTGTAATGGCCAGTTTAAACAATAGATAATGTTTGCGAATTTGGTCATCTATGCACAATATTAATAGTGAGAAAAAGTGAACTCTGTTTTAATAACGGTACATTGTTTATTGCTTAATATCACTTTTGAAGCTGTCTCATATTTATAACGCCATTTCGAAATTTTTAATAAATACTATTTTTATTGAATTTGTAAAAAAAAAATATATTAAATTACTGTTCCATTGGCTCCAATAATATTATAAATGCGATTCGGCATACTTGCAATTCATTTATTTAATGTGTTTGAATCAATTGTACTCCATTCTTCGAAAATTACTGATTTCCGTTCTTTCACGTTGCCAAATTGTCTGTTATTTTTATACACCTGGCGTACAAGTACTCCCCATAAATTCTCGATGGGATTATAATCTGAAGAGTACGCCGGATACTCCAATAAATCAATGTTATTGGCCTCAAACCATCTCGATTTACGTAGATTGCCCCATTATCTTGCTGGAAAACTAGTGGTGTATGTCCGTTTTTTTTCAAAAGTGGAGTCAAACTACTCTCCAGCACACGAGTGTAGTTAGCGCTCTTCATGCTTGAACTTTCAATTTCAAAAAAACCAGCCCACACCATGACTTTCTCTCCACCAAAACTTCTTTTTAAAAACGGAAGTGGTTCGCGGCGTATGTCGTATTAATAATGTAGAAATTCATCCTGGCCATCAATATTAAATTTATTCTCATCGGAAAAAATGGCATGTCAAAATTAAACTTCAACGTGTGACCCTCTTTTAAAACATTATTGAAAAGCTGACTGGAATTCAATTTGTTCCTATGCTCCTTCTTGCAAATTCCAAGCTCGTTCTCTTATGTTTGCTATCAAGAGCAGAAACACACTTTATAAGTTCACTACGGATATGTTTACACTGATGTAGCACTCTCCATACCGGTGTTCGGGAAACTTTTTCAGCAACAAAACTCCGCAACTCTTTTAAACTGGGTATAGTGTTGCTCGTAGCTCGGATTATTTTCTGCTGATCGCGGTAAGAAGATTTTTTTTTTTGCCCGAACATTTTGTTTTGCCGTAATTTTTAGGTTTGTTAAAAAAATGATGAATCACTCTATGGCTGCGATTAATTGTACGCCCGATTTCCTGAATTCCATAGCCTTCTTCTTTAAGAAATTTTATTTTTCCCTTTTTCTCGCAAGTATGTTGGGTTGCACGAGGTATTCCGGTCTAAATTTTTTTCTTTTGTTAAGGTCTTGAAAACTAACTACACAAATTTATTTATCTCTACACTTCAAACGCAGCAGAAGGAATAATTGCAAGTGGCGTTATAAATATGAAACGGCATTAAAAGTAATATTTAGCAATAAACAATGTACCGTTATTAGAATAGACTTTGGTCTTGCTCACTATTGTTGTTGTGCATAGATGACCAAATTCGCAAAACATTCTCTTTTGCTTAAGCTGGCCGTTACAAAAATATTTAAAATTTCGAAGTGGCGTTATATATATGAAACACACCTTATAAAATTTTTATTTATAATCTTCAAAAATATTTGTGTCATACGCATAATTTAATTTTACCCTCAGCTGCCACATAGAGTAATTTGTAAGTAAAATGCCGCATCCACTATTCTAGTATAAAGACTCCACATTGTACCGAAGAATATAAGTATGGGTTGAATAAACGACGTGGGCGGAACTTGGGTACATACAGACACGATGTCATTCAGTTTTATATATTTACGAAAGATTTTCAATTTTGATGACGTCATATTGTATTGAAGGTAGGCGTGGTTTCCACCCGATTTTTCCAAATTTCATAGCCGAGATTAAGATTGAAGATTAAAGCTTATACTACGTTCACACTGAGAGCTTAATGCGCATTTACAAAATGCAAATTATATATTTGGCTCTTTTACTCCTTCAAAGAGCATACGGCCATACATTCTAAATTGCTAATGCGCATTTCGTTAAATGCGCATTTAGCTGTCAGTGTGAACGTAGTGTTACGTGCCAAATTTCAAAGCATTTCTTTAATTTTTGTGAATTTTAATAACATTTTACGGTTAAAATAAAGTCACTATGTATGGGAGGTAGGCGTGGTTTTCATCCGATTTCGAACTTAATGTTTCTTTTTTAAAAATAAACTTATATTTTTAATTTCATCGCGATAGGCTTAAAATTACGGCTGTAATCGTGTCGACAGTCGGACACGCGGAAATCGACTGAGGAGGTGATGCTGATCAAAAATATATATTTTTTTTTATACCTTCTGTTTTTCTACGCCTCCTTCTCGGCGTTACAAACGGAATGACAAAGTTAATATACCCCTTACGCAGTACGCGTTGGGGTATAAATATGAGAAAAATCAAACTGAAGAAAAATTAATTCTTAAAACCAATACAAAATTTTAGCAATGCAGTTGATGATTTTATTAGCAATCGTTATTGTTGAATTTCAAGAATAATTTTGAGAGAATGTTTTACTTTTTGTTTTTGGATTTCAGTCACCCGAAATAAATAAAAAATTTTAACAAATTTAAACGAAATAAAAACCATCCTTACAACACCATCCATTCTCAATCACAATTTGACAGACTCTACAAGTATAAAGCTGATGAGAACTTTTCAACTAATAGATAATACAATACTCAACTCACCACAGTTCTATGAACACTCTAGTTGAGAAAAAACTGGCAGAGAAGAGTTACATAAACGCACCACTGTACCCTTACTTTACGCATTAAAAATGGCAAAACTGTGAATCGTGTGTATCTAAAAAATTGAGAAAATCACATAAAAGTGCAGGAAATCTTTTCAGATTAAAATTGTGTAAACTGTCAAATAAAATAGTTTGTCAAAATTTTAACATATATTGTCGGATTCATTGCATTAAATTTATTATTATAAAAAAAATGGAGGAAGATAAGAAATTGGGTATTATAAATTCCCTAGGGCCTTTTCTTACCTCCAGCAATGGTTTGAAAGATGGTACAAGAAGCAAGGTGATAACATATTTTTCAAGGTGACAGCGGTACATTTGAAATAAAACTCATGGGCAAAACAATGTTAATGTTAATGTTTTGTTTGGAGATGCGCACTGCGACCTATATAGATCTATTGTACCTCGTTCTTGATGCTCCGCTCTTTGACGGATTACAGAATCTCATCCAGACCTAGTTCTCTGATGAATTTGAGAATATTTTTCGGTTCGATGGATGAGATTTCCTCTTGACTCAGCTCGTAGTTCCCCAGTGTTGCCTTGCGCTTGCGAGCTACTGCGTCACAGTTGGTAAGTAGGTGTATTGGAGTCTCCTCCGCTTCTTCGCAGAAACGGCAGTTGCTGTCGGTTTCGATGCCCAATTTCTTCAGGTGGTATTTCAGTTTACAGTGTCCTGTAAGAAACCCCGTAAGAATTCTTAGATTCGGTTTGCCTAAGCTTATGTGCAATTTTGCTCTCCGAGAGTTAAAATCTTTGAGGAGCACTTTGGATTTTTTTAGCTTTGGGAGGCTTTTCCAGAGGTTTGATCTTTTGTGTCTCTCCTCCCTTCTTAGTTGTTCTTTGATAGTGTGTGTGCCCAATCCGCAAAATGGTTCTGGTCCTATAAAGTGTGTGGCTGCGCCTCGTCGCGCTAATTCATCAGCTTCTTCGTTACCATGAATTCCTTTATGTCCTGGGACCCAGAGTATAGTAACGGTGTTATTCTTGCCTAGCTCATTCAGTTTTGCTAGGCATTCCCATGTCATTTCTGATGATATTTCACAGGAAGCTAATGCTTTGATTGCTGCTTGGCTGTCCGACATCACAATTATGTCTTGACCTTTGTAACTCCTGTCCAGGCTAAATTGTGCGCACAGCTGTATTGCTAAGACCTCCGCCTGGAAGATACTGGGTGTTGTCCCCATAGGTTCCGAGTGCCTGGTTCTTGGTCCATATACCCCTGCACCTATACCTTCCAGTGTTTTGGAGCCGTCCGTGTACCATGTTATACTGTGTGGTTATGTGACTCGCGATATTATTTCACTATCCCACTCCTTCTTGGTACCAAGCTTAATTTCGAAGCGTTTTTCGAAGTTGTACCTTTTTACTATATCGTCTCTTGGTTGATCGATGTATGGTATCTGCCTTGCAATAACTTCTTTCTCTTTGTTGCTGATAGTTTTTCCTAATCCTGTTCCCTCTTTTGCAATCCCTATTAGAGTTCGCTTTGCTACTCCCTCTATGAAGAGGTGAAGAGGAGTTAGTTCGAGGATTACTTCTAATGCTGCTGTGGGGCAGGTCCTCATAGCTTCTGTAATGCATACGCAGGCAAGTCTTTGTACCTTTGTAAGCATGTTCCTCATTACTGATAACTTGGTTCTTTTGGCCCATGCTACTGCTCCGTAGGTGAGGATTGGTCTCACCATCATGGTGTACATCCAGCGAAGAATTGCAGGGTTACAGCCCCAGCTTTTCCCTGCCAGGTTCTTACATACCATTAGTGCGCGAGTTGCTTTATTTTTAATTTCCTCAGCATGTCTTCTCCAGAGAAGTTTAGAGTCTAGTGTAAGTCCCAGGTACTTTACTTCTGCTTTGAGAGGGAGTTCAGTGCCGTCCATTCTCATCGTTCTGAGGTTTGGCAGGCTTCTCTTGTTAGTGAAAGGTACTATGGTTGTTTTTGCTGGGTTGATGTTAAGCCCCACTGTGGTGCACCATTCCTTTGTTACTTTCAGCCCTCTCTGTATTAGGTCACAGAGTGTATTCTCGAACTTGCCTCTTGCTATTAGGGCTATATCGTCTGCGTAGCCTTGGCATTTTATGCCAGTATCGGTTAGCTTCGATAAGAGTTCGTCCACAACTAGGCTCCACAGCAGTGGGGATAAAACTCCACCTTGGGGGCAGCCTTTGGTTATTTTGATTCTTATTGTGGTGGTTCCCACTTTCGTTTCTGCAATTCTAGTGCTAAGCATTTGGCAAATCCATGCGCTAAACATACTGTGTACCCCTTTCTTGTACAGCGACCTTTTCACGGCCTCGTGGGATGGAAAGCTCCCTCTATGTCTAGAAAGGCACATAGTACAGTTTCCTTGTTCTCGAGTGCTGACTGGATGTTGCTTGTCAGCTGGTATAGGGTGGATTATGTGGACCTACCTGCCCTGTATGCATGCTGACAAGGGTGCATTGGCGCTTTCTCCAGAATCTCAGTTCTTAGATAGTTGTCTATCACCTTTTCCATTGTTTTAAGAACAAAGGATGTGAGGCTGATTGGTCTGAAGGATTTAGGTAGCGTGTAGTCCTTTTTCCCTACTTTTGGTATGAAGGTGACTATAGACCTTCTCCATTTTCTTGGGATATAGCCCAGCGCAAGGCTGCTTTTAGTTATTTTAACTAGATGGGGTAGTATTGTCTCTGCACCTTTTTGCAGTAGTGCTGGAAAGATACCGTCTACCCCTGCTGATTTGAATGGTTGAAAGGTTCTTAGGGCCCATTCTAAACGAGCCTTCGTGCAAATGCTTGTGGCAAGTTTCCATTCCTCTTGGTTTGGAGCTGTCAGCCTTCCTGCCGCCTCACATTCACTAATTTGTGTGCTACCTGGGAAGTGAGTTTCTAGCAGGTGGCTGACCCGTTGCTCTTCTTTAAGCGTATAGCTTCCGTCTGGTAAAAGAAGTGACATATTTGTCTCCACTCTGCCTTTGGCCATTGCTTTATGGATCCTGGCTGCAGCTGGCGTGGAGGATATATCTTCGCAGAAGGTTCTAAAGCTTTGTCTTTTAGCTTTTCTGATTTCTTTGTTATACTCAGTTAGAGCCGCCTTGTAGTTATGCCATTCTCCGGTGCGCTTTGCAGTGTTGAAGCTGCATCTCACATTTTTCCGGAGACTGGTCAGTTCGGCGCTCCACCACGGAGTATGTTTTGTTCTTGCCTTATTTCCTAGAGGACAACTAGTTTCGTAGGCATTACATACTGCATTGTTGACCTGCTCTACATAACATTCAAGTTCAAGGATGTTGCTGATTTTTCTCCTAGATTTTACATTTTGTAGGTTTTCTTTCAATAAACTGGTATATGTATCCCAATTTGTATTCTTAGGGTTCCTTCTGGGTACTGTCTCTTGGCACTTTGCCCCAAGTCTAAACTCTATTATTCTATGGTCAGACATTGATGGTTCCGGTGATACCTTCCAATCCCTAATCATACTCCCAACATATGGGCTTCCTATAGTGAGATCTAAGACCTCTTCTCTGGCCCTAGTTACAAAAGTAGGTGTTACCCCCACATTGAAGAATTCTAGGTTGTTACTTAATATATATTCTAGGAGGTACTCACCTCTGGTGTTGTCGTCTGTGCTTCCCCAGATGGTGTGGTGTGCATTGGCGTCGCAGCCGACTAAAAGTGGAAGGTTGTTTTTCCTACAGTGCTCCACTAGTCGTTTTGTCTCCGCTGTGGGGATGCTGGTGTTATCTCCCGGGAAGTATGCGGATGCAATTACAATGGCGCGGTGCATGCCGTTGGTCTCGATTTTCGTTTAGATGACAGCCAGATCCCGCGTCATAAATTCTGAAAGACAAATATAATTAGTATTTTTCTGCATAAGGATACATGCTCTGGGGTCGTTTGTTCTTTGATCCCAAGTTACCTGACTCTCTTTACAAAAGAGGCCTCTAATCTGGCCCCTGTAGCACCAGGGTTCTTGAATCAGCACGAAGCCCAATTGTTCTGTGGCCAACCTCCGGGCGATTACTGCTGATGCAGCTTTCGCGTGATGGAGGTTAACCTGGGCGAATTTCGTGCTGACTTCTGTGATGTGCATCATAGTGCGGGGCTGCTGCCCCGTTCTTCTTCAGGCAGCATTTCTACTTCCTTTATGTATATACGAATAATATATTTAATATAAAAGCTTTACCAACATAAATTATAGCTTTAATATAGAAGCATATTAAATATCATTGTTATAGCATTCTTTAATATAGAAGCTTTGACCGAGCTTCTTATGATCAATCAATCGTGTTGTGCTTATTGTGAAATGTTTGAACACAAATGATCGAGAACTGGACCTACAAGCTGTATGCCGACTCCGAACGGCTTATGTTTCCAAGAAGCTTTTCATGGCAGTTTTTGTACTCTCTGAGGTTTGCCAATGTCTGCAGAGAGGTGACGGCTGAACAAAAAAATTTACTCAATTGAAAAACTTTCTGTGTCAGATGGAATTTGGATCTGGGTTCCATTGCATACAAGCCACGTACCTTAACCAGTATTCCACGGTCGGGAAAATTTAAAGGGGTGAAAAATTCGGTTCCACCTGCTTTCTTACATTGGCAGTGCAAGAAACAAGGTAAAGACTTATAAAAGTTTTGAAATTAATTTTTAAACTAACATTTCTTTTTAGTTTTTATACAATTTACCATGTTTCTGTGGTACATTTATGCAACTAAGTTGAGAATTTGTCTAATAGACGTAACTTTATGCTCAACTACTCTGTTTAACTCTACCGATAGAAAACAAGTGTTTAGGTATGCCATGAAACTCACCTATTGAGATCTTCGTGATAAGTTGATAATCTGAAATTTGTCATTTAGAATTTGCTTCTTAGGGTGTGTGTCAATAGGAAACGTTCCACTTTTGGTGGGAAAGGAAAAAGCAAGTTGAATTAGATTTGTGTGTGTTGAAATAAATGTGTCTTTTTTGCTGTGTCAAATGGACCATAACATTTTGAGAGCTACAAATTTTGACGTTTTACATTTCGGTCGTGTTTTAGCGCTGAATGAACAGAATTCTACAGCAGGCACAGCTATAAAAATGCCAAACTAACACACCGTACAAATGAAGTCAAAAATAAAGGCGCTGCTTTATGTTGCCAGTGGAGTGATAATCGCTCGCTCTTGTTAGCACTAACACACACACTGTACATTTAATTATTCACAAATATAATAACAAGCACTCGAAGTAAATATGGCGCGGAAATTAGCGTCTTGTTTTTTCCTCATTTTTTGATTTGTCAAACATTAGTTTTTGACTGACAAAATTTGTAGTAGCCCCCTAACAAGTATATTCACCTCACAAATATCAAAAATTGCTATACCAACTGTAAAAATCTCATCATCCGAGTGAAAAGTTTCCGATTGTATCACACCCTTATTTGCTAAAAATTTGTTCAAGATGCATACTTATACGTATCGTCCTAGGTTAGAGTCATATTTCTGAGATGGTACATGTAGGTACCGTGTCCTGTGACCAGTGCAGTAAGCCAGCTTAAAGTCTTCCGATTGTATCGGATAACTTTTGCTGCCTCACTACGAGGCCACTTCACAGCCGTCTTTGATTGCCTGCAATTAACAGAATCTTCCCACCTTGTTCGGTGTTACGAGTCCATCCATTGCTTACTAAGGCTTGTCACCATGTTGTCGCCTTTGGCGATAAGTGGTTCTGGTCCACAGAATTCTTCTGCTGATCCTTCTCTTACTTAGGAATCAGTTTTTTCATTCTGTTCTATGCTAGAATGTCCTCTCACCCACATAAGTATGAGCTCATTTATCTGAGCGAACCTAATGAGTTTAGTAAGACATTCTATGGCCAACCTGGAAGCAGTGTATGTCCGTTGCATGCACCTAATCTCCGACTGATTGTCAATGGCAATGACAATTTTCTTGCCATTGACCCGACCATCTATCAGGTGGTACAGCGCATGCACTACATCCAGCATATACAGACACAACTGGTATTCGCCTGGTATACAGACACAAACCTCCCTAAACTAAGAACACAAGATTGGCTCAACTCTTCTGATTAAATGCCTGCCCCGGCTCTGCCATTCATCATAGAGCCGTCTGTGAATATACTGATATTGTTACCAGCGATTTCTTCACAAACGACTCCAATTGTTACAAGAGTTTTATAACATTTTTCTGTTATACTTACTCTCTTCCTTCCGTCCATAGGTATACACGTCTTCCTGACATCTTTCTGAACAATATCAACGATGCGCATATGACCGTGCCGTTGATCCATGCTACGAAGCATTTCGAAACATCCAGAGGACTTTTAGCTCTGTCATTTTCTATATTTCTGAATCCAACGGCAGCATGCCTAAGAGAACCTCCAATGAGCTTGTCAAACGCCAGCCGTTAGACTCTGTCCAGTCTCTTCTTAATGGTTAACCAAATCACCGAAGCATACGTGATGATAGGTCTTACCATCATAGTGTATACCCATTTTATAGCCTCTGGATTTAGCCCCCATTTGAGACCACAAACGAATCTACACTGAAACAGAACCATCTTTGCTCTTTGAATCATTTTTTTACATGCTCATTCCAGTTCAGTTTGCTATCAAGGATTTCCCCTAGATATTTAACTTTGGTTGACATGTTGATTTCAGTTTCAAAACGTCTGAGTGCTTCTCTTCTCAGTCCTACCCTCTTTCTAGTGAAGAGATTATTGTCTGATTTTCCTGAATTCACGCAAAGACCTTGTTCTCGACACCACTCCTCCACCATTCGGAGTGCTCCCTTCATGATGTCAGAAATGGTGTTAATGAACTTACCACAGACCACCAACGCAATGTCATCTGCATACCCTATCGTGTATTCATCCAGTCTAGCCTATATTGAGTACACAGTGATGTTCTACAGGGTTGGCGATAACACCCCGTCCTGAGGACATCCTCTACTTACGCTACCTATAGTCTTGACTCTCCCACTCTTCATGTTGACAGCCCTGTGCTTGAGCATACTGTTTACCCAATTTGTTATCATTGGGCTTACATTGCGATCTGATAAGGCTTGCCGTAGCTTTCCAAAGGATATTTTGCCGAAAGCACCCTCAATGTTCATAAATGTGGCCATCGCGAGCCTCCTGAAAATAACTGCTTTTTAGCCACTCTTACTAATTCGTGAAGGGCATTCTTCGTACACCTACCAGCTCTGTACGCATGTTGACATCTACTCAGAAGATTATGCATCAGCGAAGTGCTTTCAAAACAGTTAATCATCTCTCCGTCGTTTTCAAGAAGAAAGACGTAAGGCTGATCGGTCTGAACGACTTCGACTCCGCATGATGCTTTTTTTTCGGGCTTCGGAAGAAAGACAACTTTTGCCTCTCTCCAGACTCACGCAATGTACCCAGTTGCTAGGCAAGTAACGCACATACCACGCAGCCTAGGTGCAATGAGATCTTCCCCCAATTGCATCATAGCCGGAAATATACCGTCCATCTCTGATGTATTGTACGGAGCAAATAAGCGTATAGCACTCATCACCTCGTCCATAGTGATCATTCTTTCGGCTTCTAGTCTGTCAACCATGTGCATCCCTTTCTTCAAGAATGTCCACGGGTCATCTGACATAAATTTTCCAGGAAAATGCACCTCCATCAGAACTTGCATTGACTCCTCTAGGTTTCATCCATTTTTCGGATCAGTCCCACTTTGGATAATAGATCTTCCGAAACGATTTTTTTAAGCCTACATGCTTCTGAAATAGTTTCCATCCCAGAGAAGAAGTCTCTTCCCGACTGCCTTTTACACGGTGACCTATGAGGTTCTTCAGTTCCCTTTTCCGTGACTGGGTATAGTCTGCCCCTGTTCCTGGGGTTCCCTCTCTCATGTGCCGACTGAAGGCCTTCTTGACCTTCTTCTTCAGAGATTCGAGTTCCGTGCACAAACATGGCGTCCAGGGGCTCACAAAGAAATATTTTGGGGAGACTTCTATATTAATAGACTTATTCAAATTTTTTTATAAAAGATGTGCCAAAAGTTACAGACATTTTAATTTTTTAATAAATCGCACTGACCGCCTGACCTTGCTGGCATACGTGAGCCGTTTTTATGAAATTTTCCTTGACATTCTGGTATAATTTTGGATCAATTGATGCAATAACGACTTGGACTTCTGTTTTCTTCCGAACAGGCGCTACGGGGACGACCACTCCTTTTCGCGTCCACAATAGAGCGAGTTGACTCAAGTTTATTAATTAAATTGACCACAATGGTGCGAGAAGTGCTTGCGTTATAATGACCGAGAAGTGTGGGCTTGCGAACCTTCTTCGCAAAATTTTTACTTCTTTTGTAATGAATTTTAACAATTTTAACGCGTTGTTCGACCGTGAATTTCTCCAGGACTAAGCCTCCAAGATTGCTGTTGGTAGCTATCATAGATTTAGTACTCTTCGCTTGTCATAAAAAGTGGAGTGCTGATCAAAACCACTGACTTTTGGACACCCTTTACAATATATAATCTTTAGAGCAAATGTCTTTTTTTTAATGGATAATACAAAAATTAAGGTAATCTTACTTTTTCGGCAGTTGAACTTTAAATAATCGTCGTTAGCCGGAAACTACGCCAAGGCAAAATTTTTCTTCATCAGCCTTATTTGCGCGCACGCCACGACGGAGAAAAAGGACAAAGCCGTTAAGGACGCTTTCTACGCTAGTCTTGGGGACGTATACGACCATCTTCCGGTCCATGACGTGAAAATAGTCATCGGCGATTTTAATGCGAAAGTCGGAAGGGAAGGCATCTTTGGCACCACTGTCGGTCAGTTTAGACGCTCACAACCTCGGAACCAATGGAACGATCAGGAGTGTCGCATCGCGACAGCAGTAAAAAAGTCGCATATAGAAAAACGCTGCAGTCAGCTGGCCCGCGAGCCGTGCGAGAAAACTACCGCGAAAAGAGGAAGGAAGAGAGGCGCCTTTTCAGACGAAAGAAAAGAGAGCAGAAAAAGCGTGAGTGTGAGGAACTAGAGGTATACCAGGGCAAGATGGATGCGCGAAAATTCTATCAACAGGTTAAGCGTCTAACCCAAGGTTTCAAGCCCAGAGCATCCACTTGTAGAGACGAAAATGGAGATCTGAATACGGATACACAGTCTGTTCTGAGATTTTGAAGACGGTACTTCTCCAATTTACTTACTGGCGACGATTCCACCAATGCCGCCCATGGAGAGCGCAGTTCAGCCCCACCAATCAACGATGACGGAGCGGAAGTACCACACCTAGCCATGAAGAGGTTCGAGTTACTATCCAACGACTCAAAAACAATAAAGCAGCGGGTGCTGACGGCCTGTCAGCTGAATTGTTTAAAACTGGCGGCGATGAATTGATAATGCGCATGCATCAGCTCATTAGCAAAATATGGCTAGCAGAAGCATGTCCGAGGATTGGAACCTCAGCGTACTGTGCCCTATACTTAAGAAAGGAGACCCCTACAAACTGCGTGAGTTATAGAGGTATCAGTCTTATTTCCATCGCATATAAGGTTCTCTCACGTACTGTGTAAAAGATTAAAGCCGAATACAAAAACACTGATTGGACCTTATCAGTGTGGCTTTCGACCTGGAAAGTCCACCATAGAAAAGATTTTCACGCTACGACAAATCCTGGAGAAAACCCACGAAAATCAAATTGACACACACCATTTCTTTTCGATTTTAAAGCTGCGTCCGATAGCCCAAGAAGGGATTGCCTACACTCAAAGAAGTATTTGTTCACATTGACCAATTCCTAGGTCAAGTTGATAAATTTTTTGTCAGTATAGAGTCAACAAAAGCGTTTGTCAATTGGATTGAAGGTGAGAGTTTGTAATCATATTAACAAAATTTTATTTTGATTATTTGATAAACGGATATTTTGATTTGATAAAAGCCTTTATCAAGAATGTCGCGTTTGCATTGCACATTTGATAAAAGAATTTGTCAAAATGAATAAACAATATTTCCATCTGAAAAAATGGTTTGTTGAATAGAAAAATGTTTTTATGTTGAAAATATATTTTTTTATCAATCATACAAAAATTATTTGTTGTTTCGATAAAATATTTTATTATTTCAAGCAATCATATATATTACAAAATCAAATTTCTGCCCTTATTATGGTTTATAACTCAGCTAAGCTGACTATGTAGATTTAACTCAATTTTTTTCGTGTAGCGTTTACATACATTTCAGTTGAACCATGTAGTTTGAAAATTCTTAAAAGATTAAGGCAAACTACATCGCTCTGCTGAAATATATGTAATACGTTACACGAAAAAAATTAAGTTAAATCTACATAGTCAAATAATTGAGTTGCAATTCATAATAGGGACCTTAGAAATGTATCACTATGAATATAATTTTTACATTAGTTTTCAAAGAAAATAATTGAAATCTATAACATTATACGTTGCTGTAGATCCGTTAAGCAAACTCCTTACTTCCACTGAATTGTTCTGGAAATAATTTTTCTCAAAATTTATTAAATTTAACAAATTAAATAAAAAGTAGACAACTCACAAAACTTCTTTTTATAATTTCTGCGAACAACAGATAACGCCACCGAAATGCCAGACATCTTTTTTTGTTGTAATGATTGAACGTTTTTGGATTTGATAATTCATTTCATCATTACGAAACTAAAATTTTATCCGCTTGACTCAGGCGATTATCAATGTTTATAAATGATTTCTTCAGCACAACAAACCTATTTATCAACCAAACGAAGTAAGTTTGTTAACTCTATTTACAAAATTATAAAATTTTATTCCGACTGACTGACGATTTTGTTATTGTGGATCAAGTTGATAAAAGCATTTTTCAAAAAAATAAAACACATTTTTTCAAATCAACACATTCAGTTTGTTAACATTTTATTATGTTTTTCATCAAATGGATAAAGTTTCTTTCGAATTGATAAAAAAATGAAGCATTTATTATAAAATTTAATCGAGTGCACAATTCGGTTTTGTTAAAGATTAACAAAAGTTATTTATCAATTTTACCAAGAATTTTTCGTTGAGTGTATACGCAACAATATCTGAGTTCGGTATACCTGCAAAGTTGATTAGACTTTGCAGAATGACGTTGAGCAACACACGCAGCTTCGTCAAGGTAGGAAATGACCTCTCCGAAACCTTCAATACCGAAAGAGGTTTCAGGCAAGGCGTCTTGCGATGTCTTCAACATCATCATGGAGGGGATCGTACGAAATGTCGGTGTGCATCGTAATGGCACCATTTTCTACAAAGGTGTCCAGCTCCTTGCGTACGCTGATGATATTGAAATCGCATCATCATGATGTCGGCAGAACCAATAGTGATGTTACTGCTGCTTTCACCGCTATCGAAAAGGAATCAGCCAAAGTGGGTTTGACGATAAATGAGGGTAAAACAAAGTATATGCAGTCTGCACACAAGGGAGCGCGGCGTCAAGACTCCTACGTTTCATCCAGCAGCTTTGAAGTAGTCAAGGAGTTTGTATACCTTGGCACCTCCATTAATAACAACAACGAAGACAGTCTGGAGATAAAGCGAAGGATAATAATTGCTAATAGGTGCTACTACGGGCTCAGTAAGTAACTAAGTTCCAGAGCTCTCTCTCGATCGACAAAACTAACACTCTACAAGACGCTCGTTCTACCTGTGCTGCTCTATGGCGCTGAGGCATGGGTAGTTTCGCAAACTGACGCAGCCGCTCTGGGTGTGTTCGAGAGAAAAGTTCTTCGCAAAATCTTCGGTCCTGTTCGAGTCAGCGATGACTATCGCATCCGAATGAACCACGAGCTGTATGAGCTCTACAAAGACATTGACGTAGTTCGGCGTATAACTGTGCAGCGACTACGCTGGCTGGGTCATGTCCATCGTATGGACGACGAAGCTCCAGTGAAAACGGTGCTCGTGGCGAGGGTCGCTGGTTAACGACGACGAGGGAGACCATGTCTCCGATGGATGGACCAGGCCGAGAAAGCTCTAACCGCACTTGGTGTATCCGATTGGAGAAGGCGCGCGCAAAGCAGAGGCGCCTGGGAAGAGCTGAGCTAGGCCAAAACTCGAATAAGAAATGTTACGGCCATCTAAGTAAGTAAGTAAGTAATTCATTTTATTTATAAAATTTAAATGTTTTGGAGACAGAATTTAATAATTTTTTATTTTAGATAATTTAAAGAGGTTTTTGGCCAATGCTTTAATATTGCAATTTTTATTTAAAACAAAAATTTAATTGTATCTCCCATCGTTTCGTCAATTTTTTGTTGACATCTTCAGGGGAATTTTTTTAATTAATTCTAGAAAACACAATAATTTTTGATTTTAACAAACATTTAAACAATTGGAAATTTAAATTAACTTACTTTATAACATTATATAAATACAAAATATTTTTTTTAAAATAAACATTAAACGTTAAAAATGAACACAAAAAATTATAACTCTTATGCATCTACTTGTCCAGTGCAAATGCATAGTTATTGTTTATATTGTCAGTATCTTCTTCAAAGATAACAGCTCTGTCCCCTTTTTGCTGTATTCATAAACTTTCCAGTGTCAATCTTTTGTTTGTTTTGTTTTCTGCGTCTAATATGTATTTTAACAGCATCAAAATCAGCTGTGTGGCCTGTCGTGAATATATGTTGTGCGAACGCTGTTGTTTTTTTTTTTTGTTTCGTATGTCCAGCTTGTGTTTTGTCATTCTTGTTTGTAGCGCTCTTTTTGTTGTTCCTATGTATATTTTGTTACAATTTTCGTGCTCTGTGCCTTTGCATTGTATTTCATATACGACATTGCTCTTTTCTTCGTTCTCTATTCTTGTTTTTGTTTTCGTGAATAATCGGTTTAAAGTCGCGTTTACTTCTTACCTGGACCATGGCAGAATTATAAGGCAAGGTCATCACGGAGAGGAATGGCGTAGAAAGCAGAATAAAGCTACATTGATGTCAAAATCAGCTGTTCATCGCTAATTTCTTTATGCTCACGTTTCGCAGTTGGTTTTAGGTTAAAACTGTTACAGGTTTTTTACAATTTTAAGACTTCTTTCACATTTTATAGTTTTTATTACACTTTTTTTATAATATTTTCACTCAAATTAGCACAAATTGTACACCCGCGACTGCACTGTTTGCAACTTGGAAACATAAAATATTTTCTTCATTTGCAATTCCTACGAAATTCGTCGTTTTGACATATATGTTGCTTCTCATTATCCACTCTTCGTTGACGCGTGAGAGCACTCAGCACAGCGGCCCTACCTTATCATTGTATCATGGCCTGGACTAACAGAAGAATTTATTCTTGGAATGGATTTACTAACAAATTGGAAAAAACCCACAACTGAAGAACCGTTTAAACAACGATATTATCCCCAAAATCCCGCAATGCAGCAGGTTATAAATCAAGAAATAGACCAACTGTTAAACGAAGGGGAAATTGAAGTACCACGAAGCCCTATTCTCACAACTAATAGTCTCCTGATAGTTGATTGGTATACCAAAACGATGCAAGAGACACAAAAAACAAATACCAACAACTACCAAATAAACAAAGAGCAATTATCTAAAAAACTAAATAAGACACCGCCTGGTTAACAAAAGTGGCGATTTTGTGTGCAGCTGGGCATATGGGAATATTCAAAACCATGAAAAGGATTGGCGAGCGCTATAACTGGCCTAAAATGCAACAAGAAATAAAAATTTATGTGAGAAACGGTCTCACCTGCGCTCAATATAAAGCCGGTCACCAACAGCCTGGTCACATGAATGCTACAGTAGCCAACCGACCATGGCAAGTAGTATGCTCCGACTTCATGGGACCCTTCCCGCGCTCTCGTAAAGGCCACACCATGCTCTTGGTCTTTACGGACAAATTTACCAAATGGGTTGAATCCATTCCCCTTCGTTAAGCCATTGCCACCGCTTTTATACAACTTCGGGAACGTATTATCTATCGTTTCGGCTGCCCCGAGATCAGATCACGGACAATGGTGTCCAGTACACTAATTCTCTTAGCATGAAATTTACCGAACAATTTGGCATTCGACATTAATTCACAGCCACCTACACACCCCAAGAAAATCCCACTGAGCGGGTCAATCGCGTTCTAAAAACCATTATGGCTATCTACACCAAAGAAGATCACATCAAATGGTATACCACCCTCCCAGAAATTATTTTTGCGGTCAACACAGCTGTACACGAATTCACGAAACTCTCACTTGCGATCTTAAATTTCGGACGCAATTCAGTAGCACCGAAAACCTTAGCGCCTCAACAAAACTTGCCAGAAAACAACCCAAGTAACACGATCGATTTTTCGGCCCTTTATCAAAAAGCATACGAAGCGAATCAGAACGCCACACACCACCAGCGGAAATTTTGGCCCCTAGTATGTATTACAACTCAACTAAGTTGACTGGATTTAACTCAATTTGTTTTGTAAAACGAATTACATTCATTTCAGTTGAACCATGTAGTTTGCAAATTCTTGAAAGATTAAGGCAAACTACATGGTTCAACTGATATATATGGTGCAAACAATTATATTTTTTTGAAGAATTTTATTTTATACAATTTTATTTTATTTTTCAATTTTCAAATAACATTTCAATTCAATTTATTTTTTACAATTCTTAAAATATTTGAAATTTTTTGAATAATAAAATTTTCAATTGAAAGAAAACTTGATCGTAATAATAAGAATAAACAAAGTAGAATTCGTTAGAGTATAAATTTGAGACGATACAGTTTGTGAATTTATCGTGTTATTTTGTGGTGGTATTGAGTCACCACATTATTCCCTCTCCCTTTTTTTTTAAAAATTTTGTAATGTTGGCTAAAAGGTTAAAGTGTACTTTGGTGTTTTTAATTTTGGTTGTATGTGTTTGTGCTGTTTCAGTGTCTAATGAGGCAGGTTTGATTCGGTCTATGTTGACTGTAATGTTAGTATTATTTTTGCGTATTCTGAAAAATGTTGGTGTTTTCTCAATAACTTCGAAGGGACCATCGTACGGCTCTTGGAGAGTTTTGCGAATTGTGTCATTGCGAACGAAGACAAATTTGCAAGTACTGAGTGCTCGAGGTATATATGATTGGAAGTTAGAGTTATGATGTGCAATGTTTGATTGTTTATTTATTACGACCTCTTTAAGCTTGGATATGGTGTCCGACGAATTAAAATTTTTACTGTCGTGTATTACTATTTGTTGGGGTAACCTGAGATTTTGACCAAATACCATTTCAGCAGGTGAAGCCTTAAATCTTCTTTGACCGTGGACCTGAGTCCCAGAAGAATCAGTGGCAGCTCTGTGTACCAGCTTGTTTGATTTTTGCTCACTATTAAAGAAGTCTTGAGCTGTCTATGAAATCGTTCTACCATTCCGTTAACTTGTGGATGATAAGCAGAGGTGGTAATGTGCTTGCTTCCTAGATTTTTGACAAAGTTTTTAAATGTTGCGGACGTGAATTGAGGGCCTCGATCAGAAACAATTTCCAGAGGAACTCCAAAACGTGAAATGTATTCCCTATGAAGTGTGTCAACAACAGTACTGGCGTTGGTATCTTTGAGTGGATACGCTTCGTGCCAACGTGTGTTTCTATCAACTAGGGTGATCAGATATTTGTAACCATTAGATATTGGTAAGGGGCCTACCAAAACGACATGAACATGTTCGAAACGACCGTTTGGAATGTCTATCTTCTGTGGAACTGTTTTTGTGTGTCTATGTATTTTTGCTTTTTGACATCTTATGCATTTCTGTGACCATTCGTTAATTTGTGTGTTCATTGTTTGGCCAAAAATATCTCTGTGTAATAATTCGTCGAGAAGCTCGTGTACCTGGGTGTGCAATGTTGTGTAATTGTTCAAAAACCTGTTTTCGTAATGTTTGTGGTATGTATGTATGGACGTGTTTCTGTATTTGTGTGGTCGCACCAATTTTTAATGTTAAGTAGTGGAATGTGTATTTGCTTGAAATTGTAAGTATCTTTGTTTAATATTTCCTAAAGTTCTGAATCTTTTGTCTGTTCTCGGTGTAGAGTTCTGAAATTGATATCTGAGGTTGTAAAAGTCTCTATCTCAGCTCGTGAAAGTGCGTCTGCTACGACATTGTCTGTACCTTTGATGTGTCTGACGTCATTGGAAAATTGTGCAATAAATTCTAGGTGTCGTGTTTGTCTTGGGCTTCTCTCTGTCTTTGAGTGTAATGCTGAAATGAGTGGTTTGTGATCTGTATATATTGTGAATGTACGTCCTTCTAAATAATGTCTAAGTTTGCGATCAAATGTACTGTATTTTGTTTCGGATGGTGATAATTTTTTAGAAAAGAAAGCTAGTGGTTCTATTTGTTGTTCATGTTCTTGTTGCAAAACTGCACCGATAGCAGTGTTAGATGCATCCACAGCAATAGAAAGTTTTGCTTTTCTATTAAAATGATTAAGTAGCACTTCCTTAGTAAAACTTTCTTTTATTGTTGCGAATGCTTCTATTGTGTTGTCTGTCCATGTAAGATGTTTGTTCTTTGTTTTAGATGCTGATGTAACCATGTCGTAAATGTGTGTGAGTGTGTGTGCTAATTTTGGTATGCTTCTGTGATAGTAATTTATCATACCGATGAATTTCTGCATTTGTTTAACTGTTTCTGGTTTTGGGTAGTTAACAATACATTGAATTCTATCGGGAGATGGCTGTATGCCTTTGTTTGAGATATTGTAACTAAAAAAATTAATTGTGTTTACGCCGAAAATGCATTTGTTAGGTTTGATGTTAAGTCCATATTTGTCTAAATGTTCAAAAACTAAATTTAGATGTCTGAGATGTTCTTCTTCTGTCTCGCTTGCTACTAGTATGTCGTCAAGGTATATGAAAACGAAATCGAGTTCTTTCAACACTTCGTTTATGAAACGTTGGAATGTTTGAGCAGCGTTTCTTAATCCAAACGACATTCTCAAGAACTCAAACATTCCGAATGGTGTTGTGATTGCGGTCTTGTGAATGTCTGTAGTGGCCATAGGAATATGATGGTATGCTCTTACTAAGTCTAATTTAGAAAAAATGTTCTTGTCGTGTAAGTTAATAGCTAAGTCGTGTATATGTGGTAAAGGATAGCGGTCTGGAACTGTAACGGCGTTAAGTCTTCTGTAGTCGCCACAGGGTCTCCAGTCATTTGCATCTTTTTTAAGTACAAGATGTAGAGGAGAAGCTGACATGGAGTCTGATGGACGACAGATGCCTGCTTTGACTAGAAAGTCGAATTCTTGTCTGGCAATTTTGTACTTGTTTGTGTCTAAACGTCTTGGTTTCGAAAAAGGCAACTGTCCTTCTGTAATTATGTGATGTTCTGTCTTGTGTTTAACCTTTTTTGTTGTACACCCAAAAAATGAAGAGTTATAGTCATAAAGAAACGGTGTCATGCTAACACTTTTACGTTATGGTTCTCAGTCAATCACGAAAATAGTAAGGCTAACACTTCAGCAGAGTAGAAAGAGTTAAAGTCGAAACCCAAAGAAAATAAGAGTAACCCTTAAACTGATGCGGAGTAATATTAACAACTTTACGCTATGGGTTCCAGTCAACCACGAAAATACTATGGCATACACTTCAGCAGAGTAGAAAGTGTTGAAGTCGAAAGACAAAGAAAAAAAGAGTTAGCCTTACACCGCTGCGGATTAACATTCACACCCCATAATACTTCGCAGCAAAAAAAAATTTAAAAACTATTTTTATATTTGTTTTATTTATTTTCAATTTGTTTATAAAAACACTTATAACTATAATTATATATGACTTTATATATAAGGATGGCCGCCAAATGTATGGAAAAAAATGAAGCGCTAATTGTAGACGCCATTAACTTATTATGTTCGATTTACCTGTTACCTGTTTCCACAATTGTAGAGCGTGCTTAAACTCAATCCGAAGAGCTAAATGCTCATCTGGAACTAGTGTGCTTATGTCTTCGTTTTGCAGCCTTTGAAGATGGGACTTTGTAAGTTTGTATCCTACATAAAAGGAAGTAGAAGTTTATATCATTTGTGTTTTATATTATCATAATTTTTTTCAATTGTTTTTCATTAAAACTTACTTTCGCACTGATCCAAGATAAATGGGGGCATTTCCCACGTTGCCAATAGAGCCTCTAGCAAATCGTCAGCAACAGAATTGGCGCTCACGTCCAGAAATTCGACCTCTTCAAAAATGTCGCACTCTGCATCCATTTTCACTTTTCGTGCTTATAGTCAACACTGCATGCCGATTTAAATAGCTTTTTGCTAACGAATGCTCACCTAACACGCACAGAGTTACATTAACATGTCTATCCCACTCTTATACTCTTCAGAAAAAATGTTATATTAACTATTAAAAACTATTCATAACACTTTTCGGAGTAATATTAAAATTCCAGCCTAGTTCTTTAATTAAACCCGAAAAAGTTTATTATTTATACTTCACATTTTTTTAGGTGTAGTCTGGTTCCGATGTAAGAGATGGGAAGTTTTTAAGTATATTCGTGTATTTGTTGTTAAGTGTACATAATTTGGGTAGTGTTGTGTCTGTGAATGCTGTAATTGCGTTTATTCATAATTGTGTAAGTGGATCGATTAGTTTCTTACGTTTTAAGTCTATCAAGAGACCATATTTTGAGAGGAAATCCGCTCCTATGAAAGGTCGTGTAATGTCTGCTAGTATAAATGTAAAAGGAAAATCGCTTCTCAGTTTTAAGTTAATATTTAATAATTTCTTTCCGTAAGTTGTAATGGTGCTACCGTTCGCAGCTGTTAGAATTAAGTCTGAATTTTTCTTGTTTGCTTTGAATTTATTTATTGGAAGTACTGAAACTTCTGCGCCACTGTCGATCAAAACATTAATGTGATTGTCATTGTCGTAAATAAATAGACGGCGTGTAAGTGCTGTCTGACTTCCATCATTAGCCGTCGCAATGATGGAATCACTTAGTTTGTCGTATTGTGTGGTGTTGTGTTATGCTGTGTATCGTTTTGATTGAATAAACATGGTTGTTCACATCGTTTGGCTGCCCTACCAAATCTAAAATGGTATCTACATACCCAGTTGGCAGGACGTTGTCGAGGTACACTTCTTGACGGGGATCTACGTCTTGAAACACCTCTGAAATTTGCCTCCCTCGAGTTTGAACGGTTACGAAATCGTTCGTTCTTTAACTCTTGGACCTCAATTGCCAATTTATTGCAATTGTCCAAAATTTTGGAAGTTGTCTCTGTGAAAGCTTGTGTAATCATCGCTAACTCTGACTGTTGGAATGATTTCGTCGAGCGATGGACTGAAGCGACTCCGGATTCTGAAATGACTTCCCATAGGTTGTCAGCGAGTTTTAGTTGTTCGTCTAGTTCTCTGTGACTCGAGCTGGTCAAAGCTATATTAAGACTTTTGGGAAGCTTAGGAAGCCAAATTTTATGTATTAAGCCGTTATCGACTGATGATCCGGCTAATAGCAATAGTGACCTGTAGAATTGAGAGGGTTTTTGGTCGCCCATATCGGTTCCAGAAAAAATTTTGTCGAACCTCTTGGTCTCACTTAAAGAGTGTCGGTCAATCAATATTCTTTTTAACCCATCGTACAAGTTTGATGAAGGAGGTTTTTGAATAAAATCAAGCACTGTTATTATAACGTCTTGAAGAAGAGCGGTTACGAGATATTCGTACTTGGTCTTGTCAGCTGAAATTCCTTTCGATTGAAATTGTATCTCTGCATAGGCGAACCATGCGTCGGGACATGACGTCCAAACCTTAGGTAATTTCACTGCTGTCGCAAGTATTTCGTGATGCATTGGTGCATCGAATGGGTTGACAAATTCTGATTGTAAATTAATTAGAGGCGGGTGATGGTCACCTTCTCCGCAATGAGGGGGTTGTGTAAGTGGGTTGGAAATGTGTAAGGGGGTAGGGGTGTGAGAGGGCTGGGTGGGGCTGAGTACCATACTTATTCTGATATTTTACTGTGTAATATTTTATGTACCTAAACACTTTTGTGTACCTAGGTGTAGTGTAGTGCCTACGGAGTAAAACCATCGGTTTCTTCCGACCCGATCGTTTGCCAACCGTGTATAAAACTGAGTGTGTGCCACGTGACAAGCTATTACAATTATTATATATTTTACAATTTATAATTTTTAAAATTTTAATTTAATTTATAAAAAAACAAATTTTATTGATATTGTCTGCAACGCTGGCTGTGTCGCTGGCTACGCTGTCGACGTTTGCTGCGCTGTTGACGCTGTTGACGTTGGCTGTGCTGTTGACTGCGCTGTTGACGTTGGCAGTGTTGCTGACTGCGTTGTAGCGTAAAAAGCTGCTGTTGTTTTTTTATATGCGTATTTGCTGTGCAACGCAATTGTTATTTAGGCTGATGTTGTTGTTATTGTTGTCGCTGCTGCTAGTATTGTTGTTGTTAAGCAGCGACTGTGTGTACTGCTGATGTGTTGTTGTCGCTGCTGTTGTTGTCGTTGTTGTTAGGCAGCGACCATGTCTACTGCTGATTTGTTGTTGTCGTTGTTGTAAGGCAGCGACCATGTCTACTGCTGATGTGTTGTTGTCGCTGCAGTTGTTGTCGTTGTTGTTAGGCAGCGACCGTGTCTACTGCTGATGTGTTGTTGTCGTTGTTGTTAGGCAGCGACCGTGTCCACTGCTGATGTGTTGTTGTTGCTGCTGTTGTTGTCGTTGTTCTTAGGCAGCGACCGTGTCTACTGCTGATGTGTTGTTGGCGCTGCTGTTGTTGTCGTTGTTGTTAGGCAGCGACCGTGTCTACTGCTGTTGTGTTGTTGTCGCTGCTGTTGTTGTCGTTGTTGTTAGGCAGCAACCATGTCTACTGCTGTTGTGTTGTTGTTGCTTATGCTGTTGTAGTTGCTGGACTTGTAGTTGTAGTTAACGTTGCTGCTAAGCTGTTGTTGTTGTACACGTATTTGTTGTTGGTTGTTTTAGAGTTAATAAAATCCGGCTCAGTGGTTGACTATTCAGAATCGGTTTCTAATTAATTCAGGCTCTTCTGCGGACTGCCCAGAGTGCGGACGGAAGTGATCTATATGCTGTGGGTGTCCTGTAAGTTCTTGCAAAAGTAAGCTGTTCGATAGTGGTGGATCTGGATTAAAGAAATCAATTTGCTGCGATTTGTCTAGATTGGCAACTTCTTTAAGTTCCTTTGGCAGCAATGTTTTGGGAACAAATAAGGCTGGACCAATGAGTATATATATAGCAGAGAATTTTTTTCGCTCTTGAGTTTTAAGTCATTGCAATTCTGGTTCAAAAATATAAGTCCACAAAAAATGTTCGAAAACAGCGCAGTCGGTATTTGTGCTTCGAAAGATTTTATCTTCGAAAACAGCGCTCTCGGTATGTGCGCAGGCGCCACCATGATTGTTGTGCGCTCTCAGAATCTATGAAAGTGGGTTGACTGGTTTTTTCCTTTTATTGAAATAGATTCTCCACAATGTTTACATTTTTGGATGAACGGACTTGCATGGACTTATTTCAATATGTCAATTGGATATTTGGAAGATTCAGGTTTGTGAATGAAACTATGATATGATTTTTTTGCCATATTTTTATGTAAATTCTTTTTTTTAGGTCAAATAGGAAACTTTTCAATCATTTCAAGTTTAATTTAATCCAATTTATATTTTCAAATAAATTGGATTAAATGGAGTTTAATGTTACATTTTTTAGCTTTAGATAAGTTCTTAATTATCTGAATTTACTCGAACTTATTGTAATTTTAAAAAAATTGGAACAAATAAACTTTTTTTTACCACATTTTTTGCCTGGCATGCTTGTTTGTTGCATGCATTTATTTCAATATGAAAATATTGAGTATGAAAATGATTTTTTCCCCAATATTTCTATCTAATTTCATTTTTTTAGGTTAGCATGTAAGTTATTATATTATATAATAAGAATTTCACGTACTTGGGAAGTTATTATATGATATAATAAGATTCTATTTTAGTTTTAAGTTATTATATTGTATAATAAGCCAATAATTTGACAGTTGGGTCAAATAGAAATTATTTTTTCAGTGCACTTTTTTATGTTAACTTTAGATTCCATTTACTTTTGCTTTAGCTAAAGTTTGTACATATTCCACATATATATTTTGTGAAGATAGTTTTCGAAAACTGTTTGAAATATTATTATATATTATCCACACTTATTCTTTAATATTTGAATAAATATGCATCGGATTTAATGAAACATTTTAAATTTTACATAAATAAAATATTATATATATTTTCCACATGTTTAAACATATTTTGTAAAGTAAGCTTTTGAAAAGTGTTTTAAATATTTTGAATATAATTTATTACCCAATATTAGATTATAATAAATAATAAATATAATAATAAAGAAATGAAATTTAAAATATATGTGTTTTTCTCCTTGTTTTTATTTTGATTCGTTCTGTTTGAAAATTAATTTCACTAGAAAATTAGAAAGATGTGTAAAATGTTGTTTTAAGTGCACTTGTTATATCTTGGAAGTAAAAGTTCTCTTTTTTCCATAAATTTTATAAATCACAAAAAATGATCATAAAAGTTTTGAAAACATATTCGCCAAAGTGACGAACTAACAATAAAAGATTGATAAAAAATACTTTTCTTAAAAAAATTTTTTCATATTTAAAAGTCGGTTCCGTTATGCATTTGAAATGAATTCTAAAAAAATTAAAATAAGCGAATCAGAAAATTTTCCAGAATTCCGTTTCTAAAACGATGCGATTATTTTAAAAATCTCGTTTCGAAAACGTTTTGATTATTCTAAAAATCTCGTGTTAAATTGTTATACCTTGCAAGTTGAAGATTTATTCCACCACATTTTAAAAACATGTTTAAAATATTTACAATATATTTTCCACATTTATTCCAATTTATTTGAAAATATAATATGTAAATTGCATGGAGTGAAGTATAATATATAATATATAATAAATTGGATTAAATGCAACATTTTCTATTTGACCGAAAAAAATTTAATATAATTACAAACATTGAAAAAATAAGAATTAATTTTTCCATACTTCAATTTGTCAATTAAATACCTGCAAGTTGATTGAAAAGCTTTGAAATTTGGAAATATCTTATTGGGAAATTCTTACATTTTTTTACATTTACAAAAACTTACAAACATGTAAACATTGAAGTAAGTATCTATATATATTAATAATAATATAATAATATCTAAGTTTCATATAAATATATAGCTATATTCAAAATTTTCGATTGTCTACACAACAACACAACTTCGAAATTTGTAAAATTCTAGCAAGAAGAAAAAAGCCTAGGTAACTATACAAGTACAGCAGTTGATGAATTCCTAGCTGACTATAGGATAGGAACAACAAGCAGACAAGCAGAATATAAAAAAATGCATGCAAATTTCTTTCTTCCATTTCAGCTACCCACACACATGCATGCGAACAATAACAATAACAAACTTATTCAATGAATTTGTCTTTTTTTATTTGTATCATCGTAGAAAAAATATTTTAGTACTTGTAAATAAATAAATAAATACATTTATAAATTTTCTAATTAGAAATATTGGAAAAAAACATTTCACATACAAACCTGCAAGTGGATTGAAAACAAGTTAATTCAAAACCTAATATCTAATTGTGAAGTTGAAATAAATATATGCAAGGAAAAAGCGGCTAAATAATCTAAACATTGTGCTGAAAAATTTCATTTAAGGCAATTTATTTGATGGTCTAATAAATTGCATTGAATAAAGCATTTTCTATTTGACTTGAAATAAATGACATAGGTTAAAACATTAAAAAAATTACATTTAATTTTCCATACTTCAATTTGCCAATTAAATACCTGCAAGTTAATTGAAAACCTTTGAAAGTTGCAAATATCTAATTGGGAAGTTGAACAAAAAAAAGGAAATGTTTTCCTTACAACAAGTTCTTTTCAGCGTATTTAAATTTGTTTAGGTAAATTTTGATTTGATTTCATCAAACTTGCTGTTATTTGTTAAGTTGTGGCGGACACTGGTTAACTTGTTTGCCTTGTAATAAAAGTTCCCGGGTTCGAAGTCCGGTGGCGGCGCATTTTTTTTTCTTTTTTTTATAAATTTGCTGCTAATTACAAATATATAGAAATATTGGGAAAAAAATCATTTTCATACTCAATATTTTCATATTGAAATAAATGCATGCAACAAACAAGCAAGCAATGTGGTAAAAAAAGTTTATTTGTTCCAATTTTTTTAAAATTACAATAAGTTCGATTAAATTCAGATAATTAAGAACTTATCTAAAGCTAAAAAATGTAACATTAAACTCCATTTAATCCAATTTATTTGAAAATATAAATTGGATTAAATGAAAAATTTATTCAAATTAAATTGGATTAAATTAAACTTGAAATGAATGAAAAGTTTCCTATTTGACCTAAAAAAAAGAATTTACATAAAAACATTGCAAAAAAATCATATCATAGTTTCATTCACATACCTGAATCTTCCAAATATCCAATTGGCATATTGAAATAAGTCCATGCAAGTCCGTCCAGCCAAAAATGTAAACATTGTGCAGAATCTATTTCAATAAAAGGAAAAAACCAGTCAATCCACTTTCATAGATTCTGAGAGCGCACAACAATCATGGTGGCGAATGCGCACATACCGAGAGCGCTGTTTTCGAAGATAAAATCTTTCGAAGCACAAATACCGACTGCGCTGTTCTCGAACATTTTTCATGAACTTATATTTTTGAACCAGGATTTCAATGAGTTAAAACTCAAGAGCGAAAAAAAGTCTCTGTTATATATATACTCATTGGCTGGACTTTGTTCTGCAGATGCAATGGTCGAAGCAAATGCATTAAAAATTGATTGCGGAGTTATATGCACTGCTAAAGGCGGTGGTTGTACCAAAGAAGGTTGCTTTTTGCAAACGGAAGCTTGATGGTGTCGTTTGTGTTAGAAGAGGTGGCGCGTTGGAAATGTTACTTGCTGATATCTTCGGCAAAAGTTGTGGACTAGAATGAGTTGGTTGTGGTGATAAGGCAGGATCGCCAATATTTGGTTGCGAACAAATATATTTTTAAAGAATTTTATTTTATACAATTTTATTTTATTTTTTAATTTTCAAATAACATTTCAATTCAATTTATTTTTTACAATTCTTAAAATATTTGAAATTTTTGAATAACAAAATTTTCAATTCAAAGAAAACTTGATCGTAATAAGAATAAACAAAGTAGAATTCGTTAGAGTATACATTTGAGACGATACAGTTTGTGAATTTATCGTGTTATTTTGTGGTGGTATTGAGTCACCACATATGTAATTTGTTATACGAAACAAATTGAGTTAAATCCAGTCAACTTAGTTGAGTTGTAGTTTCCTCTATAATTTTCTTTGAAGACCGTGGAGGCCGACCATAGGTAGCCTGGTCATGAAGAAAAACCACGTGCTGTCGTCAGCAATTAAAAACTTCACAGAGAAACTAGCGCCAAAATACATTGGACCATACAGAGTGGAATCCATACCAACCCCCTTCATTATCCAGATCCACCTACTGGTTCACTTCCAGGACCTAAAAGTGTTCTCGCAGCCGTAGCCGGGTAGGGGATAGTGGATAGGGAAAGAAAAAACTGTTTAACTTTCGAAACTAACTCTAAGCATTACGTATCACATTAGTATGAATTTTAATAGTATTATTTCAGTAGTAATAAGAAAACTTTAAATTAAAAAGATAAATTTTATTTTTTATTATTATAATCTATCGCCTGAAGTATGAATAAAGTTGAAGTTATATACAAAAAAAAAGTTGTATACTTATTTTTTATATATACAAGTTACTTTTATTTTATATTTTTTTTTTGTCTTTCCGGTCGAAAGAGAAGAATGTAACGATCAGATCGTTACAAACACCTTAAATATAGAAGAAAAAAAATATGAATTTTTTTGGTTTAAACATAAAGAATTTAAACCTAAGGAAACTGCACTTACATGATCAAATAAGAAACCAATACGTCCGCCAGCCACAGTAATTTGCGTTTTCTTCAAAATTGAAAATGAAATAAAACCTTAATGAAGGCTTTAAATATATATAAACAATATATCAAATTACTCGAAATATTGAAAAATAATGAAAAACAATTATTATATTTTTTGCCCCGGCTTGGATTCAATGCCGTCCCCCATCTGGGCACTAGGCCTACTGAATGGCGCTTAAAATAAACGATCATGTGAGTGAGCAAAAATATATATATATCCAAGCAGCAGAGATTCTCAAAACTTTTTTTTTCTTTTCTACATTTCACATTTTTTCTTTAATACTTCACTTCAGTATATATAAGTTCGTGTTGATTTCATTATTTTAATTAATTTAAATTGATTTTAGAATTAAACTTAAGTAATAGGGCAGTCTTGGTGGCAAAATCTAGCCATTTAATCACCAACGAAAAACCCAAGCTCCGGCTTTTCGGCTTCGGCCAAATTTAAGCGTAAGCTTTTCGGCTTCGGCTACAACCTCAAGCTCCGGTTTTTCGGCTTCGGCCAAACCGTATCTTAAGTATCATATTGTAAGGCCTTCTGCAATCGGCACTTTTCCGCCTGATCCGCCTATAAAATTAAATGGTTAACCGTAGAAAGTATTGTTAAGCTAATATTTGTAACAATTAATAGGAAAAAAGTAATAAAGAAAAAATACAAAATGCAAATATTAAAAAAAAATAAATAGATTTTGTGATCGCTTCGAGCTATAACCTTCGGGTTTAGTGATTGTTGGAATCTGAGTTCAACCGTGACAAATTCTGCGATTCACAAAACTATTTATTGTTTTTGTTCTTGAGACTGTTTCTGTCCAGGGGTTGCGAGATCTTTTGGACGGACCCTGGAGCGAATGAGCATACCGCAGCCTAAGAAATAAAGCTCGTTACACTCTGTTAGATGTATAAACTCTAAAATTTGACATGAGCGTGATGAAGAAAGAGGTAACAATAGGAACTAGGATCTGGGGAACTGAATGAGCAATGGCGATGGACAGAATCAAAGGGATTTGGTGCAAATTCAATAAAGACTGAACTCCTTTTGTTTACAAGAAGAAGGAAAATATAAAGTTCCTCATTACCGAAACTCAACAAAATACGTTTGAAGCTTTCCTTTGAAGCGAAATACCTTCGATTTATTCTAGGTAACAGTTGGGAACGCCGCACAGAAGAAAGAAAAAAAAGCACTGTAAGCTCTATACGCATGCCAGACAACATTTGTCAGGAAAATGCGACTGCGCAAAGTCCCTTGGATGCATACAGCGATTGTTAGACCCATTCTCACCAATGGTTCTTTCGTATTGTGGACAGTAGTACACAAAAAGATTTTCATTAGATCCTTAACAGTAGTGAAAAGGTAAGCGTGCATGGGAGTAACAGGATCCATCTAAGCCCCTGTTGGGTATAGCAATAGTTCTAATTCTTCTTCCCATAGGCGAGCTAAGTGCTCGATTCGTCTTAGCGAATCACAAGCCTGAAAGGATAACTTATTCGGGCATGCATCAATTTTAAATTTCTTTGGAACACAGCTTGAGATTTGATACAAAGTACACTTCATTCATTCACAGCAGACAATAATGCGAAGGTACGGCTGCAAACTTCTTAAGCAATCTTCAATTTTATACTGGTGCTTTAAACATGGAAAACGGAACTGCAAAACACTACAAGTCAAAGAGTCTTACAATCTCCCTAATTACTGTAGCGTTTTCCAAGCAAAAATATCACAGTAAAAATTAAAAATTCACTGCCTAGGAAATTTCCTTCCAAGTACCGCTGCAAGTAGGCTGCAAGTCCGAAAACGTGAGTGTGTTAGTAAAAATGTTTGGATGTATTGAGTTTTTCGAACTTGAGGGTCGTTTAAATGCACAATCATCGGACTCGATAGATTCTCATCCTACAAAAATCGTCAATGACTGAACATCAATAAACAAATAATCAGTAGACAGAAAATAAAAGTAAGCGTTTTGCATAATCTTTGTAATCCCCAACTCACACTATGATTGGTAACCAAACAATCTACTAGTTTTGTTGTTGCTTTCAATATAAATCTGTCAAAAGCACTGAGAGCGAGAGCGGGTACACAGATTGCAGCAATCAAATTTGTTAATTTTTTCGATTGCTGTACATTGAAGCATTGTGGCGGCCGTGGCGTAGTGGGAAGAGTGTGTGGCTCATACGACAGAGAACCCAGGTACGAATCCTCCATCTGACACCGAAAGTTTTTCAATTGAATTAATTTTTCTGTTCGGCCGCCACCTCTCTCGCTCTGCCATGAAAAAATTGCCATGAAAAGCTTTTTGGGAACATAAATCGTTCGTAGTCCGCATAAAGCTGGTAGGTTCACTCCTTGATCAATTGTGTTCAAACATTTCAAAACACAATTGATCATAAGAAGTCCTTTCAAGGGCTGAAATGTCAATTTCGTTTTTTTTACATGGCAGCAATCTGAACAGTGTTGCTGGGTGGCAGAATAAAATGTTTAAGTACTTAAAAAGTACTTTTGTTGAAGAAACGTAGTACTGTCCAGGTACGAATCCTCCATCTGACACCGAAAGCTTTTTCAATTGAATTAATTTCTCTGTTCGGCCGCCACCTCTCTGCATACAATGGCAAACCACAGAGCAAAAGGTTTTTGAGAACATAAACCGTTCGTAGTCGGCATAAAGCTGGTAGGTCCAGTTCTCGATCATTCGTGTTCAAACATTTCACAACACAATTGATCATAAGTCCTTTTAAGGGCTGAAATGTTCATTTTGTTTTTTTTTTTTATATGGCAGCAATCAGCAATTTGAACAGTGCTGCTGGGTGGCGAATTAAAATGTTTAAGTACCTAAAAAGTACTTTTGCTGAAGAAACGTAGTACTTTTTACTGTAACATAGAAGAAAAATCTTTGAATGAAACCCTTAGGCATTTTCCACACGGAGAAACGGAAAAGTAGCCCAACTGCAACACAATTGCTTACAAATTTGCAAGCCACTGCAACTCCAAAAGTTATTGCAACCTTTACAATTTTTCTGAATATAAGGGTGGTATTATGCTGGCGGTCAAATGATCCCTGCCCACGTCACTTTTTGAGCTCTTTTTGCGTTTGATGCTCTGAGCTCTGTGCCCAAAGTATGTTATGCTGACGGTCATCTGATCCCCAAACACTAGTATACTTTTTGCTACTTTTAGTACTTTATCCGAAAAAAGGACCATCGTTGAACATGGTTGAGTCAAGGTTGATTTATAAGGTTGTCGCAAGGGAGAGAGCGAGTACCCATAATTGTCAAATCGAAGTTGACAGCTCATAGAAAATCTGTAAGAACTCTCTTTTATCATCTGTTTTTCTTTCGTAGTCATTCGCAAAATTGGCAGGTTTTGACAATTATGGGTACTGAGAAGAGAGTGCGATCAGCCCTGCGACAACCTTATAAATCAACCTTGGGTTGAGTGTTACTATTAAGCAGGATTCATTACTGCTTTCATATATTTCGCACTGAAATTGTACTATTTAATGCGAAAACCCAAATGTTGTGAATACTTCCACAAAGCAACACTGTTTTGATCTCGTGATTTCATATTTTTATCGAATCATTTGGTGACCATGGATGGCAAAATTTATTCTCTCTCTCTCGCTCTCAATTTTTCAATTTACATTGAAACAACAACAATGCAAGCCCATGACGTGCCCATGACCGCCAGCATAACATAGCCCTAATTGATACTTTTCTCAACCAGTAGCAGGATTCCCAAACAGTTAACGATAATCATAGCTGTAGTTATCGGTCATTGTGCATGCACAGTTTCATAGTAAATGACAGTTTTCGCTAGTTAACTACAGCTATAATCGTCGTTAAGGCGTTTGGGAATCCCGCAACTGAAATACCACACAATTGTTTTAAATTATCAAGAAAAAAACACAAGTCGCTGATATATTCTAGAGTCATTAAGGGAAATCGCGTGCAGTGTTAACGCTGACATATTTTATTATACATATAATATATAAGTTTATTATTATATACATATAATACTAGCGGACTCGGAAAATGTGTGACAATAAATCTTAAAATAGTATTAAAAAAATATTTGAATGCATATACTTAATAAAAAAAAAATTTTTAATATTTTTGATGGAAATTTGTGAAAAATTGCGAAAATATTATTGAAAAAAATATTAAAAATTTTTTTAAGAATTATTAAAATATTAAATGATATTGTTTCAAAATTAATGAAAAACTGTAAAAATAATTTTAAATATTATTAAAAAAAATAATTAAAAAATGCATTCAAAAGTTCTTTAATATAAATACATACTTAAAAATTATTGATTTACATATTAACATATTTTCAACATAAACAACTTGGTTTAAAGGGCGGGTTTAATTAACAATTATATGACATTTGTAATTAACATTCTATTAAAATAAATGGAAGTAATATACAATAAAACAGCTTTTAAAAGCGGCAATCCTGTTTATGTTGTATTTTACCGCTTTCCTTATGGCATCCCTAACCATAAAGGTTCTCAGCAATTCATCATTGCAAGTGTGAAACAGATTTAAAAAATTGATTAAAAAGAATACAATAACAACAAGGGACAAATATTAGACAACATACAAGTATAAAGTAAGTTTGCCACAATTTAATTTTTTGAACTAGCGATCCCCAACTTAGAAGTTGGCTATTTATCTTAATAAACACGTAAAACACAAAACAAAAGTAAAACAAGGAAAACGCACGCCAATACTGAAGTGTACGCAAATCATTCAATGATTCTAGAGTCATTGAGGGTGCTTAGAACCATATGCTTAGAATTCAGCAGTCTTTCTAATGAGCGATGAATGAAAGCAGCGGCACTCGTCGCTCATCGCTGTCATGAGAATACTTCGCGTGGAAGTGGTTGTTGTTGTGCGCAACCGCACCCTCTCGCACTCGGTTTTTGACGAGTGATTTAGAATCGTAAAAAAACGATTCGCTGCTGGTCTCTGATATGCAGTACTGTTTAAATACTCACAAAAATGTTGCTGTTATTCTGTCGTACTAAATGACCATACCATGTTTTTTTTTTAACTTAACCAACGCTCAGGGGATTCCCCCTTTAAATGCGAAAGCATTGCGTCAATTCGGAAAACTGGTGATAGTCCAAAAGATCTACACCATTCATATTCAGAGGAACTAAGGGACAGTTCATCTGCTTGTGGGTTAACAGGCAACACTGGGTCTTGCTTGCAATAAACTCTACTCTATTAGCAAGACCCCACTGTGACGTGTTTTTTCAAGTCATTAAGAAGTGGGCCTCTCACCATCAATCTCCAAAGAACTCGTGCGTTTTTGAAAAAATATGAATGACAAATGCTGCTGTCGTCCGCAAACGAATGAATTGAGTGGTAAGTCAACGACAGCAGGTCGAGCCAGTGTCGAAGCACACGTTTTAAGCACAATTGGTGGTATGCCATCGGGACCAGAGGCTTTGTTTATGTTAAGATTTGCAAGGACTCTTTCGACTGCTCACGTTCGAAAATATGTCTCCTTCATTGAAGAAGAACACTAGTCCCGACAAAGGGCAGTGGCTGACAGCTATCCGAGATTGTGGAATTATGTACAAAAAATCTAGCCAACTGGTTCGCTTTATCAATCGAATCAGTGAACATTCGGTCATCTATTACAAGTTGGAATCGACGAACACTTTTGATTTTTAAGTCTTAACAAATGACCAAAAGTTTTTGCTTCATGTAGGGCAGAGCAGAACCTGTTCTCTAATGCGAGTTTCGTCAGCTTTTTTCTTTTTAAAATTGCGTTACAGTGACTCCTAGCCTCGATGCAAAGTCTATAAGTATCAGCATTCTTATTAGATCGCCAATTCTGATAGGCTTCCTCTTTGGACCTGACTGCAGTCCTGCAAAGTCTCATTAAATAATGAGTGGTCTTTTGGTTTAATGCTTTTCTTCTTATTGTGGATAAAAGACCGCATACCCATTAAGATAATTCCTTGTACCATGTAGCAGCGGCATTCACATTTTTATCAGCAAAACCTAATTTCCAATTGAAGTCTCGACAAAAATTATTTAACGCAGCCAAAACTTTTCTTTCATAAAAACAACAGTCCTTTTCGGGGCTTTAGGCGTTGAGGTGCAAAGGTCAGAATATGAAAAATCAGCGGAGATGGTATAATGGTCCGAATTACTAAGACACTCACATAATATTTTTTAGGATGAGAAGTCAGAAAGAGGTCTAAGATGTAATGGCTTTGCAAATCATTTTGTGGGAAATATGTTAGTTCCTTCACTAGTTGAATCAATTGGTTCGATTCAGCAAAAAGCACAGAGAGTGCTAGAAGTAAAGTAGACTCCTAGTAAAGTAAGAACAAGCATCAAGAAGAACAAGCATCAACTACACAAACAATTTATTTTAATTTTAATTGGCGCAATTTACGTTTGACATGTCTGCAGTCAAAATTAGCTGTTTTGTGCTTGAAACTTACTACAAGCTGTTTCCGTACTTTTGCAACTATTCTCACATTTCATTTTTACTCTCTCAGTTTGAACTTACACAAATCTTACACAGTGTAGAGTACGGAAACACACCTATTGTCCTTCAGGTGTAGTGTGGCTTGAATGACATATCCAAGCCGAGTTGTGGACATTGAAATCGCCGGCAACAACGATTTCGCTGTCAGGAAACAACAACAGAATGTGCATAATCGAATCAGAGAGACCAATTTTTTAAAAGAGGGCTCCCTCCCTAATTTCGGACTTCTATACACGAAACAAAAATGTACCAAATGTTTGTTGGTTTTTATGTTGTTAATTGCAGCTGCATATGTTTTTTTTCCCCAGCACAAAACACTGGACAACTGACGAACACTCATTTGGCGATAGATATTTTATAGCATAAAAAAACGAAACGAAGACTCGGATTTTTTATTATATAGTATTTTTATATTTTTTTTTTTTTTTTGCACTATGCTTTTAAAAAGCAAGTAAAAGTCTTTATTTAGAATTTTATTTAACTTTAGACACAAAATAAAACATCAAGATTCACGATAGAAATATGGTATAACATAGTAGAAAACGAAGAAGCAGCAAAACAGATGACAAGTTATACTTGTATTGATTTGACAACCCCCGATCGCCGCTCTTGAGAAAAAAGGTAGTTGTAAAGGCTACCTTGTAAATTATTGTATCGTGCATTATACCATGCATACTACATGAAGAAGAGTTTTATAGGACTTTTTAGTAAAGTGGCATTGCCAACATTTATAATTGTGAATGAAATATATTGTAAATATCTGATTTTTCTGAATTTAGTTAAAATCAAGCAGAGTATATATTTAAAGTTTCGCTTTATTAAGTGGTGAAAACAAAAACAAATCGAAATGCCTCTGTTAAATAATATTCAAGAATGGTTTACAGCAGATACTGCTCGTAATAAAAACTCATCACTCATAGCTGGATTTTTGGTAGGACTAATTCAACTATGCTAAAAATATAGTTAGTAATTTTTACGTTTTGTTCAGTTTTTTGCGGGTTGGTGGATACTTATAGATGCTATGTCAGTGGACAAATTTGAAATTACTACAGGCCAAGTTTTTATTGGTGTATTTGGAACGATTAGTTTTTTCATGGTTAACACTGTGAAAAACTCCCATGTAAAATATTAGTCACTAAAAAAATTAATTTATGTGTAAAAGTCTAATCGTAGATTTCGGAGGACAATTCTAACGAATCTGGAGCCCTTATTGCGAAGGTTTGGCTACTTATTGGATTTGTCATGGGTTTTGCATCTATCATTGCAGCTGTGTGGATTATGATTGATGTTTTTCTAAATGATCGTAGGTGTAAAGCTCTTACTATATGTTCTTTTTACAATTTTACATTTCCAGCAAAAAAAGATAATTGGGCTGGTGTGGCGCTACTACTGCAAAATGTTTTAATACTTTTTGGTAGCTTAGTTTATAAGTTTGGTCGCAACGAAGAGGACTGGAACGAGTAGTTTTTATACGAAAAGCACTGTAAAATTTTGTAGCAACCATAAAAAATATTGAACACAATATAGTTATTTTCGTAGAATCATTTGAATAAGGATTTCAAAATATGTAAAAATTTGTGTATGAACTCTAGCTTAGAGTAGAAATATATTATAAAATAATAATACTATTTCATTTGAATTCGAATCGAACAGAAATAAACGTGTATCCCCTGAATAGTCCAAATTTGTTATTTATTATTATTATTATTATTATTATTAAATATGAAAAAGAGCGATCAATCGCAAATTTACAGGAAAAGGAGCACTAGTAACTAGGACCTTCGGCTCTCAGGTTAACAAAATATCTTAACTATCTAAAATTGTCTTAAATATCTTATAACTAAAAGTGTTTTGATGAACATTTTACATAATAAAATCGATAACAAAACCGCAGTTATAAAACATACATATTTTGGAAAGAATGAATTGATTAGATTAGTTTTTTTAAATTCGATTTTAGCAAAAATTTGTTAATTTTTAATATATTATTTGCTGAAGTAGATTTGAGAAGAGTTGAAGGAGTAACATCTTGAAAAACACTATTTCTGACCACAGTAAATTGAGGGCAGTTGTCTAGTAGATGAATTACGGACAGCGTGTTGGCGTTACAAAACGGGCATTGTGGAGCGATGGAATCTTTTACAAGAATATGTTGGTGCGTGATGATGGTGTGTCCAATACGTAAACGTACAAAGGCTTGTAAGTCATTGCAGGAAGAAGATGGTGGGAAAATCACTTTGTTGCAACCGGAATTAAACACTTTGTAATGGTGATGAAAGTTTGTCCATTCGAGTTGTTTAGATAGGAACAATTGCTTAGTAATAAGACGGAATATATCTTTTTTATCAAGGATATTAAAAGACAAAATTGGTTCTTTTGCTGCCAGTTTTGCTCTACGGTCCGCTGCCTCATTGCCTTCTATTCCTATATGGCTAGGAACCCACATGATCTTCAGCGATTTACTATTTTGTGCTAGTATACTGCGTATCATGTTCAGAAGCTGCGAGTTACGGTTGGTTTTCAGAAGGGCTTCAATTGTACTAAGACTGTCAGTACAGATGATAAACTTTTTCTTATTTCTGGTTGCAAATTGGGCTGCCTGTAATATTGCAGTGGCTTCTGCAGTGAATACCGCGCAAAACTGGTTCAGACGTCCGACAGATATAGTGTTGCCCAGATCATTTACAACTGCAAATGATGTACCTGAGTCAGATTTAGACCCATCTGTGTAGAGAAAGTTCCAGTTTCTGGACTGGAGATTTGATCGAAATTCGTTAAAAAGTTGTCGAAAAACTATCGGCAGAGTGGTGTCCTTTGGGCGTCTTGTAAGTTGAAGCAGGAAGGAGGACTTGATAGATTCCCACGGTGGATGGACAATTGATTTTGATTTTGACTTCACTGTTGATATTGGGATGTCGAGTTTTGTAGCATATTCAATGCATCTGCTGATGGCTGATTTTTTCCTTAACGTTTTTTTCCTTATTAGCAGGGAATTTACAACTTTGTTTGTAAGGTTGTTTTCACTACAGGTTAACTTGGGAATAAGCCTCAAAGTGTTGAATATTGATCTTTCTTGGATAGTTGGTAGACCCGATTCTGCTAGGACACATTTTGTAGGCGATGTAGGAAACGCTCGGATGCTACGCCTGGCAGCACAGTGGTAGGATGAGTGTAAAAGTTTTAAATTTGTTTTTGAACAGTGCCCGTAAATCGCCAATCCGTAATCAATTTTAGACAAGATAAGTGCCTTAGTAATATTAATAAGAGTTGCTATATGAATATGACAGTGCTTGGAAGAAAGATATTTAATTACATTAAGTCTACGAGCTAAGTTACTTTTAAGATATTTACAGTGATCTTTAAAAGTTAATTTTTTATCAAAAATAAGTCCTAAGATCTTAAGTTTAGCACAATTTTCAATAACAATATTATTAAATGATAAATTAATAGAAGTACAGTGTTTTTTGTTACAAATGTGTAGAGTTTTACACTTGCTATATGAAATGCTAGCTCCTGACGTTTTTGACCAATTGGAAATATCTGATAGAACTTCATTAAATTTGACATGTACATGTTCCAAATCCTTACATTTTGTAAATAAGAGCACGTCATCAGCGTAAATAACGTGGGATATGCATTTGTAATTAAGAAATATGTTATTTAATTCCTCAAAAGCTATTACAAATAAAATAACAGAAAGAGGCGAACCTTGCGGTATGCCATTGTAAAGGTTGTGTAATTCAGAAAATATGTGGTTTGCTTTTACACAAAATGTGCGGTTTGTTAAAAAAGCTTTGACGAAGTTATACATTTTTTTGCCAACTTTCCATTTCGATAATTGACGAAGCACGATATGGACTCCAATTCTGTCGAAGGCCTTTTCAAAATCTAGGCTTAGAACGGTAGTGTGGTTTTTTGTGGCAAGAGCCGTGACAGCATAGTTTTCGAAAAAAAGGAGGGCATCCATAGTGCTGTGCCCACGTTTGAAAGCTACTTGATGAGGACTGATGAAGTTGTTTGATTGTGCAAACCACATAATACGCTTGGCTATGATTTTTTCCATTATTTTACCTACACAAGGCAATAGCGATATCGGTCTATAACCGGATAGGACTGTAGCCGAATGATTAGGTTTTGGAATTGGGATGACGGTTGCGTGTTTTAGGATTTGAGGATAAATCCCTTTATCAAAGATATTATTGTAAAGGAGGATGAGCCTTTTTTTTAATGCTGGCGATAAATTTTTCAGCATTGGGTACGAAATTTTATCTTTTCCAGGTGTCTTGCCTGTCATAGACGAAATGGTCAGGTCAAATTCGAAAGAAGTGATAGGTTCTTCAATTTGTTTTGCGGATTTAGAGAGGGAGTGATCTACAATGCAAACGTTCAATGTTTGAAGTTTTTGAGAAATAAAAAGAGGATCAAAGTTGGAGTCATGGGAATATGAAGACCAGGAAGAAGCCAGAAAATTACTGATTTCCGCTGGGGAATAAATGGGACCGTTGCTTGTTTCTAACAGTTTAATTGTGGGTGGATTGTAATTGCCAGCAAGTATTTTAATTTTGCTCCAGATTTCTTTAGGGTTGGATGTTGGATTTATTGAATCTGTTAGTTTTTCTAGAGATCTCCTTTTGGTTTCTTTTGATTTCTTTTTAAAAAGCGCATTGGCTTTTTTGTATAACATAAGATTGGCTTCGGAACGACTTCTTTTAAAACTATACCATAAACGTTTCCTCTCTTCATTTAGGGAAGATAAGTTTGCGCTCCAATATGGCACAACGTGTTTAAGGGGTTTGTAGTGGGTTTGAGGTATAGACGCGTGTGCGGCAGACCGAATGATTTTCTGTATGGTTGCAGTTTCCTTATTAACATTATTGGATAGTGGGAAACTTAATAGGTACTCTTCAGATGATTTCTGAAAAGAAGACCAGTTTGCATTTTCAGTTTTAAACTTAGGGGAAGGTAAACAACTTTTGGAAAGTGGTGTAGACATTTTAGTTAAAAGTGGAAAATGATCGCTTCCGTATAAATAATTAATTGTTGAGCAGGAAAATTTTGGGGCAATATTAGCTGAGCAAATTGAGAGATCAATGTGTGTAAATGTTTTATGAGAGGAAAAATGTGTTGGGGCGCCATCATTCAAAATAATTAAGTTTTCTGAAAGGATTAGGTCTTCGAGAATTCTCCCTCTTCGATTTGTGGTTTCAGAGCCCCAGAGGGTACTCCAGGCGTTGAAATCTCCTAGAAGAAGAAGGGGGTTAGAAAACATTGAAGTTATGTCTAGAATGTGTTTATGGTTAAAAGACTGTTGCGGTGGTGTATAGAAAGAAATGATTGTGAAAGTAAAGCCCAGATTGATTTCAATGGCTATGGTAGCGATCGGGGATTGGATGGGAATTAATTTGTGCGATATGTCCTTTTTTATCAATACTGCAATGCCTTGCTTTTTAGAGATGTTATGGCGCAAGTTGTGGAAATAACTATTGTATTGTTTTGGAACAGGTGCATGGGTGTTGTAGGGAAGGTGAGTTTCCTGAAGGGAGATAAAAGAAGGGGAGAACTGTTTAATTATGAGCTGCAAATCATTGTAGTTATTGTAGAAGCCTTTCATGTTCCATTGAAGAATATCAAATGTCATTGATTAAAGTAAATGAGGAAAAAGGTTAAAAAGAATCAGAAAGGTAGTCAATATCAAGGTTATTCGAGTTATTTGGTGTTATGTAATATTCGTTATTTTCAATCAAAGTTTGTGTGAGTTTGGCAATGGGAGAAACGTAAATTGATGAATTGGACATACAAACATCTGAGGTAGAAGATGAGGTGCATGGCAAAGAGACAGAGGTTTCAGTTATAACTTTACTATTTGTGTTGTTGTTGGATGAAACAGAATTATCGATACTTAACGTATCAGTGTTTTTATGCAAGGGTTGTGTTTTTGGTGGTAGTATTGAATTTGATTTTGGTGTGCTCATTGTTGGTTGAATTTTAGATGTTGGTTGAATTTTAGATGTTGGTTGAATTTTAGATGTTGGTTGAATTTTAGATGTTGGTTGATTATTAGAACTTTGTAAAAGAACTTCAGAGTAGGAGGTGAAGTTTTGTGGAAGCTGTGTTTTATAGATTTGCCTGGCTTCACGAATTGAACACTTCTTCTGGGTTTTTATTTTTAAGATCTCTTTTTGCTGAACGAATTTTTTGCAATTGTTTGAGTTAGATGGGTGATTTTCTGTGCAGTTAGCGCATTGGATGCGAGTGCAATTATCCCCAGTGTGGGGAGGGAGGTTACAGTTTACACAGACTGGGCTGTTATTACAGCGTTTCATTGTATGCCCTAGTAGTTGGCAGGACTTGCAACGCATAGGGTTTGGAATGTATTCCCTTACTTGAGCTTGGTGCCAGGAGATCTGGATAGTCTTGGGAAGGTTATAGAGATCAAATGTTAGGAGTACCACTCCACTCGGTTGAGGTTTACTATCAACAATTCTGGTAAATTTATGAATACTCACAACACCTTGGGAGCTTAATTCATTCACGATCTCTTCATCAGAGACATTTTTGAGAAAGGGTGCGTATACTGTGCCTTTGACAAAATTTAAGTTTTCGTGAAATTTGCACTTAATCGGACATAACCCAACTAATTCCTTGGCAGAAATAAATTTGTCAGCAATGATTTTGTTTTTAACGAGCAACAGTAAGCTGCCGTCACGGAGTTCCGATATACTTTCAATATCTTTGCTTATGAGATAAAGCGATTTTTGCACCGCAAAGCATGACAAATTAGATAATGGTTTATCAGTGTTCACGGAAGAAACCACAACATATTTTGGGTTTGGAAGGGTAGTTATGGGGATCGGGAGTTCAGGAAACTCTGATAGGGGTTTTTGAAGACGTTTTTTTTTAGCACGGGGACTGACGGCAAGCGGAGCAAACCGATTGTCCCCGAAATTGGGAGCCCCAGAGGGCATATTAACACAATTTAATAAATTCTAGTGTGTACAATATATGCAACACGTGGGAAAGTATGTAAAAATCAACAATGATCAACTAGTGTATAAACACACGTATAACGGTATTAGGCAAAAGCAAATAGGAAACTAGATCGCACTAAAGAAAAGCAACCGCACTCAAAGAGAGATAGTCGGAGACTGTGTTATTTATTAAAGCCTGTATGATACTTAATTTTTTTGCTCAATTTTTGTCATTGAAAATGAAAACTAGAGCAGTTCCAGTTGTAAAAAGCAGTTCCAAAAATTTGTAGGACGGACTGTATTTTCTTTTCATTTTTTTGCCGTTTCTTTAAATTCGTTAAGTTTCGATCAAATATTTACTGTGCTGTTAATAATTAATTTGACATTTTTAGAGTAAACAAAACTATTTAATATAAATGTATGCTGAATTGGAAGTGATGTGTGTAGCTAATATCAATTTATTAAATGCAGCTGCTCTTCAAAACACCAGAAATAAAAAAGTAACAACGTTTATCCTTTTCTTAGAAAATATGTCTGTCCTGCCCGCTCGCCACTTGTTTTCAGATTTTAAAATTGGACAAAAAAATTAAGTATACGGGCAGCGTTTAAAAACTTTCAGTTTTTTCAAGGCTACTGCTTTAACTTGAGCTTTCGAAAAAATCAAACAGTTGCAGCACAAGCAGAAAACTAGTTTCAATCGTTTGCAAAGTGCTTCGGCAGTCGACAACTTCGGCAGCCTTCGTTTTAATTAACTGAAACTGTTCGCAAAATCGAAAGTCGAAAGCCTGTATGATACTTCATTAAATTGATCATTGAAAATTCAGTTGAGTGCAACTATTTACGGAGAACAGTTGTGTTATACCTCTCTCTTGTCTTTTTTCAATTTTTCTTTCGGTTCCTAAACTATCAAAATTACTAAGCGCACTGCAAGTTTCGGAGATGAAGACAAAATGTCTTCATCAAAAAATCCGAAGTCTTCCATAGACATTAATGTTAAAAAACTATTTCGAAAAACAATTACTGGAGACCTCTCCAAATGATATCTGATGATGAATCAGACATGAAGACATCGATTAATTTACTGTGGAAAAAGTAAAAAAGGTTTCAATACCACCTATAGAAGTGTTGTCAAAAAACAGTGATTTTGCCCACAAGCTATTTGAGCACAAAATCTAACAAACTATTGTGTTAAAAAACTTTCAATTGGCATTAAAATAATTTGTGAAAATATGGAAACATATGTTATTTCTACTGTGCTAAAAGAACACAATTGTCAGTTTTTTACTCATGATTCCAAGCATGAGCGACCTTTCAAAGTGGTCTTATATGGTCTCGAAGGCAAGTCAGCCGATGAAGTTAAAAACGAACTTGTTGCTCTGAATCTTAAGTGCAGAGAAGTGAAGATGGTGCTTGAAAAATATAATGACTTTACCGACACGCTTTACATTATTTATTTTGAGAGCGGTTCAATTAAATTAAATGATTTACGTAAAAACGCAAAAACTTTATTTCGCACTGTTGTAAATTGGGATTATCAACGCAAAATTAAAAATAAGCCAGTTCAGTGTCGAAATTGTCAGATGTTTGGACACGGTGAAAGAGGATGCAACATTAAAACAAAATGTGAAAACTGTGCTGGAAAGCATAAAACTGCTGATTGTCATTCGATTGATAAAACAAAATGCGCAAATTGCAACAATAGCCACAAGTCAACTGACATTTCTTGTCCAAGCCGCGTGGCTTTTTTACAAATTAGAGAAAATCAAAATAAAAGAAATTCTCGCTTAAATAATGTCAACAACTCATCAACATCCATCAAACTACATTATGTTAACAATCCAATGCAGTTCCCGCCTCTTCCTACTACTCAGCGTAAGCAAACGCTAGCACAAAGCGTGCGAGCGAAAACAACAACAACAACAGAATCAGCTGGTGATAACTTTTGGCGGCAGTCAGTTTCTCCCTCAACTGACTTATTTTCGGAAGCAGAAATAACTCAACTAACTCTGGACATTGTAAAAAAAAAAAAAAAAACGAAATGGCCATTTCAGCCCTTGAAAGGGCTTTGACCGAGCTTCTTATGATCAATTGTGCTGTGTGTGATGTGAAATGGTTGCACACAAATGATCGAGAACTGGACCTACATGTTCTACGCCGACTCCGAACGGCTTATGTTCTCAAGAAGCTTTTCATGGCAGTTTTTACTCTCTGAGGTTTGCCATTGTCTGCAGAGAGGTGACGGCCGAACAGAAAAATTAATTCAATTGAAAAAACTTTCTGTGTCGGATGGAGGATTCGAACCTGGGTTCTCTGGCGTAAGAATCACACACTCTACCCACTACGCCACAGCCGCCACTGGACATTGTTATGAAACTTAAAATTTGTACTTCAAAAGAAGATCAATTTAATGTAATAGCACAATTGGCTATTAAGTATTTATATAGTGGAAAATGACTAGTTCTCATTTAAATGTATTGTTTTGGAATTGCAGAAGTATCCGTAACAAGGCTGTTGAACTTTTTGATTATTTAGTTGGTAATAGAATTGATATTTGTCTGTTATCAGAGACGTGGTTAAATAATGCTGACAACCTCTCGCACTCGCTTTATAATTGCATACGACTTGATAGGGCTGACCGAAGAAGTGGTGGCATTGCCATTTTATTAAAAAAAATCCATAAAAGTGTTTGAAATAAACAAAATCCTCACTGATGTTATAGAAAATATTGGAGTCAAAATCCCATTAAAAGATTCTTCAACAATTTGCATTTATAGTGTTTATTTTCCTGGTGGTTCGGTTTCAACTGAAAATCGTTGCAAATTCAGAAACGACCTAAGAAAGTTTTTGAGTATGCATGAAAAATTTATTTTTTGCGGTGACCTTAACAGTAGACATAGGAATTGGAATTGCCTTCGTGCTAATGCTTGGGGTAATATTTTGGCTGATTGCACGACCTTGTTTCCTGTTACGATTTCTTACCCTAGCAATCCTACCTATATTCCAACTTTGCCTAGAGGAAATTCTTCTACTATAGACTTACTGATTTCTAACTTGCCCGCACACATAACGCAACCATTAACTTTAAATGAATTTAGTTCTGACCATCTTCCCGTTTTTTTCAAACTTTCATGTGATATCCCTTTTTATGCAAACTTCGTTTTTGATTATAAAAATGCAAAATGGAAAAAGTAAAAAAAAAACTCAGAAACTCCTTTCAAAATGAATCTTGCGAGCTAAGTAACATAACTACCACCTCACAAATTGATAAAAAAATTGAATTTTTTAATAAAGAAATTTTGGATGCAGTAAGGTCATCAGTACCAAAGGCCACACCTAAAAATTACTTTTCAAGATACCGAATTACATCTTATATATGATTAAAATTCGTAATTCTTACAGATCCCATTGGAGTAGGTACCGACAGCAATCTGATTACAACAGTATGCACAGTTATACGGTTATCATTAGAAATGAGTTATTAAAAGTCAGAAACAAGAGTTGGAATAATAAAATCAGTAGTCTTGGAAAATGCTCAAAGCCTTTCTGGAATATTACCAAACTTTTAAAAAAGAAGCATGTGCATATTCCATCTCTTGTTGAAGATAACAACACAATATTATTTAAGGAAGAAAAAGCTAATGTTTTTGCTGAAACCTTCCTGAATTACCACCGAGTGTCTGAAAACTGAGGTAGCCAATCAAATACAGATCTAGTTAATGAAACCATCAGACAATTCAATGCTTACACTGTAGATTCTGTTTTTGTTGAATTCGTGTCTGTGGAAACTGTTAAAGTCTTAATAAAGGATCTTCGGCCACGAAAAGCTGCGGGTCTTGACGAAGTAAAAAATTTCATGATTAAACTGCTTCCTTCTTCGGCTCTGAAGTGCCTGTGCTTTTTATTTAATTTATGTTTAAGGCTATGCTATTTTCCAGACACGTGGAAAGTTGCTAAGGTAATACCAATTGCATAACCTGGCAAGCTATTAAACAATCCAGCCAACTATCGTCCAATTAGCTTGCTGAGTAGTATTAGTAAGATCTTGGAAAAAATTTTAAAAGCAAAGTTATGGGTTTTTTGCAGCAGAATACAATCATCCCAGATGAACAGTTTGAATTTTCCACAGCACTGTTCATCAAGTTAAAAGGATATTTAACCATATTAAGCAAAATTTTAATAGTAAAAAGTTGACTGCTTTAGTTTTACTAGATGTCGAAAAAGCATTTGACTCAGTTTGGCATAATGGTCTGATCTTTAAACTAATTAATTTAAACTTCCCAATTTATCTTATTAAAATATTTCAAAGTTTCTTAACTAACCGATTTTTTTTGCGTGTTTATAGGAAATGAGCCCTCAAACTTCACTGAAGTTCCAGCAGGCGTCCCACAAGGTTCTGTTTTAGGTCATTTTCTCTACATAATTTTTTGTTCTGATATGCCCAAATACTTTGATTGCAAAATTGCTACATATGCGGATGACACAGGAGTTTTTTACTCGCACGAATTTGGTCAAACCATTGTGACAAAATTACAGTGCGCTTTAAATAACTTAATTTCATATTTCGAAAATTGGAAAATTAAACTTAACGCTAGTAAAACACAAGCAATCTTTTTCACTAGAAAAAGAAATCCTTGTTACTTTCCTAGCTCTGAACTTCGAATAAATGATTTTAATATCCCATGGTCCAACAACGTTAAATACCTTGGTGTCATACTAGACAAAAAAATTATTATTTAGGGATCACATAAACAATAATATCACTAAATTCAATATAGCTAAAAAATTGTTGTACCCCTTATTATATAGAAACTCTAAGCTCAGCAATGAAAATAAAATTATTATTGTAAAAGTTATATTTCAGGCTATTTTACTCTACGCCTGCCCTGTATTGGGTTTTTGTGCCAAAATGCATTTAAATAAACTTCAAATTAGTCAAAACAAATTGCTTAAAATGGCACTAAGCTTACCATGGCACTATTCCACAAGAAAACTTCATGTATATTTGTATTCCTATTCCTATCCATAACTTTGTTCCAAATTAGTATGTTTCTTTAAAATGCCGTTATTATTAAATTTTATCTATCTATCTATATATATAAAAATGAATGTATGTATGTGGGTATGTGGATATGTGTGTATATCACGTATATACTCCAAAACCACCGAACCAAGTTTTATGAAATTTTTAGGGATACTGAAGCAACATTCGGGAAGTGTTCCTGTGAAGTTTGGTGTTGATTGGACAAGGGGGCGTGGTACCTCCCATACAACCCAAATTGGCTCTATCGCCCACAAACCAAAAAAAATGCTTTATATCAAACGGTTTTAATCATATAAAACTAAAATTTGGTAATTTTGTTCAGATGGTTACTTAAGGTGACTGTACAAAAAATGTGCGTAATCTTACTATATCTACGCCCACTTTTCAGCAATCGTTTTAATTCCTGAAATGTTCAAGTTTTGATAGTGAATCTTGGTATGTAGGTGCAATGGATACAAGTGGCAGTCACTATGTAAATATAAACGTTGTCACGCCCACTTTTACCGCCCACAAATCATCAAAAATGCTTTATATCAGACGGCTTTTACCGTAGAAGACTAAGATTTGGTAATTCAGTTCGTATGGTTACTGTCGGCCAATCCACAAAAATTGCGCATGACCGCACTATATCTACGCCCACTATATCGAAATCATGCTTATTGCTGAGTAGTACACGTTTTGATAGTGAATCTTGGTATGCAGGTGCTAAAGGTCCAAGAGGCAGTCACTATGTAAATATTAATGTTGTCACGCCCACTTTTACCGCCCACAAATTAGTAAAAATGCTTTATATCCGACGGCTTTTGCCGTAGAAGACTAAGATTTGGCAATTTAGTTCGTATGGTTACTGTCGGCCAATGTACAAAAAATGGGCATGGCCGCACTATATCTACGCCCACTTTATCGAAATCTTGCTTATTCCTGAGTTGTACACGTTTTGATAGTCAATCTTGGTATGCAGGTGCTATGGGTCCAAGTGGCAGTCACTATGTTAATATAAACGTTGTCACGCCCACTTTTACTGCCCACAAATCAGTAAAAATGCTTTATATCAGACGGCTTTTGCCGTAGAAGACTAAGATTTGGTAATTTAGTTTTAATCATTACTGTCAGCCAAGTGTACAAGAAATGGACATGTCCGCCCTATATCTACGCCCACTTTATCATGCTTATTCCTGACAATGCACAAACAATGGGCATGGCCGCACTATATCTACACCCACTTTCTCGAAATCATGCTTATTCCTGAGTAGTACACGGTTTGATAGGAAATCTTAGTATGCAGGTGCTATGGATCCAAGTGACAGTCACTATGTATATACAAATGTTGTTACGTCCACTTTAACCGCCCACAAATCAGTAAAAATGCTTTATATTAGACGGCTTTTACCGTAGAAGACTAAGAATTGGTAATTTTGTACATAAGGTCACTATCGGCAACTGTTAAAAATGGGCGTGGTTGCCCCAAATCTACGCCCACTTTTTCGAAATCATGCTTATTCCTGCGTTGTACGCGTTTTGATAGTAACACTTCATACGCAGGTGCTCTAAGTGGCGGTCAATATATATATATATATAAAATTTGCCACCCCAACTTGTACCACCCGCAAATAAAAAAAAACAACGCGAAATGGCCAATTTCAGCCCTTGAAAGGACTTTGACCGAGCTTCTTATGATGAATTGTGTTGTGCGTGTTGTGGAATGTTTGAACACAAATGATCGAGAACTGAACCTACAAGTTGTATACCGATTCCGAACGGCTTATGTTCTCAAGAAGCTTTTCATGGCAGTTTTTACTCTCTGAGGTTTGCCATTGGCAGCAGAGAGGTGACGGCCGAACTGAAAAATTAATTCAATTGAAAAAACTTTCTGCGTCAGGTGGAATTCGAACCAGGGTTCTATCCCATATGGACTACACACTCTACCCACTACGCCACGGCCGCCACTTTTTTTACCCACAAATCAATAGAACTTCTATAAATCAGACAATTCTCATCGTTAAATACTAAAATTTGGTAATTAAGTTCATACGCTTACTCTCTACAGCTTTGCAAAAAATGTGCATGGTAGCACTATATCTGTGCCCACTCTTCAGCAATAATTTTATTTAATTTATTTATGTATTATAGTTAATTACAATTTAAAAATTATAACTAAGTAAGCACTAGCTGCCAGGGCTATCGGTTAGAAATAATTTTAATTCCTGAGATGTGAACGTAAAAGTGGCGGTCACTTTCTATATAAATTTTGTCACACCCACAAATCCGTAAAAAATATATAAATCAAAATTTACAGTAAAAGAATAAAATTTGGTAGATTAGTTCATATGGTTACTGTCAGAATCCTTAAAAAAATGGGCGTGTCGCACTTTATCTACGCCGACTTTTCAGAAATCATTGTAATTTCTGAGCTGTACATGTTTTGATAGTGAAACTTGATATGTAGGTGCAATGGGACCAAGTGGCGGTAACTATATATATAAATGTTGCCATGCCTTCTTTTTCTGCTCATCTATCTATCAGTAAAAAATGTATGTTTGTATACTAAGGCTCCTCACAAAAAAAAGGTGTTTGGGTCGGTTTCTCAAAATAACGCTTTATGTTATGATGATTCCCCAAATATTTTGACAGCAGCGATAGCCATCCGTGTGCTGGGATAGTTTGAAATAAAAAAAAAAAACAAAAACGAAATGGCCATTTCAGCCCTTGAAAGGACATTGACCGATCTTCTTATGTTCCTAATAACAAACGGTCAGACTTAATAGTTATCTGCACCAATCAGTTTTTAATTTTTGCAGTCGGATCAGAGGTAATGCGGATTTTCATTAATTTTTTAACTTTTTTTTATATTATTTTCACTAAAATTCAAATTAAATTTTTTTTTTTCTTGCCATGTTACTTTTGGTCAAATAAATTATCTATTGATGATAAAATATAGTGTAAAGTGAAGAATTGAAGTAAATGAAATTACACAAAAATGTACACATTTTTTACATTTTACAATTTATTTGACTAAAAGTAGTATGGGAAAAAATTAATTTCAATTTTAGTGAAAATAATATGAAAAAAGTTAAAACAATCCATAAAAATCCGCACTCTCTTTGGTGCAACGGAAAAAAATTAAGATTTTTTGATGCAAAATAACTTTTTATTACTCTTATTTCTGACCGTTTGTTTTTTTTTTTAACTACCATACCAGGCAATATTTTTAGTCGAAATTTTTTGGGGATCATCGTAACATAAGCCATGGATTATTTTGAAGAACTGGACTAAGCAACTTTTTTTTCTAAGGAGCGTGAGGCGACTTAATGTATATACGTATGTGGGTATATGTGTATATCACGTAAAGACTCCGAAACCGCTAAGCCAATTTTTATACCAAAGCCTTGAGAGGGTTCCTATGAAGTCTGGTGCCGATCGTAAAAGGCACCTTAAATACACCTAAAATTTTCGATATCGAACAGTTTTAGTTTTTTTTTTATAGGTCGCACAGCCTCAGAATTCAATATTCTACATTTTCCTTATTACTCTTGTTTCTTATATTTTCGTATTCTTATTATAACCAATAAAACAAATCACACGTGGATTGTACGCTGAATTAACAACTGCGTTTTTCTATCAGAAACCGAAAAAATAGAGCCAAGAGTCCCTAAAAACGTGTCTAGGTACCCCTGAGAGCGAAGATGCGTTATTTGTATTATTTTTGCTTATTATGGACAAATACTTGTACTTTGGAATCCCATTTCATTTAAATATGTTTGCTATGGTATACCGTTAATTTTAGACCCACAACAATGTTTTCTTTTTTTTTATGTCAGGTATGTATATATTTTTTCCTCATACTGTATCAATGGCGACCCCAAGCAGATACACTCAAAGAAGTATTTTTTCACATTGACATATTCCTAGGTTAAGTTGATACATTTTTTGTCATTATAGAGTCAACAAAAGCGTTTGTCAATTTGATTGAAGGTGAGAGGTTGCAATCATATTAACAAAATTTTATTTTGTTTATTTGATAAACGGATATTTTGATTGGATAAAAGCCTTTATCAAGAATGCCGCGTTTGCATTGTACATTTGATAAATGAATTTGTCAATATGCATAAAGAATATTTCAACCTGAAAAAATGGTTTGTTCAATAGAAAAATGTTTTTCTGTTAATAATATATTTTATTTATCAATCATACAAAAATGTTTCGTTGTTTTGATAAAAAATTTTATTATTTCAAGCAATTTTACAAAAAATAACAAAACGAAATTTAAAATTGTATCACTAGAAGCATGTAGTTTTTACATTAGGTCCACTCCTTAACTCCATACTCTCACTGAATTGTTATTGAAATAATTTTTTTGTTTCACAAATTAAATAAAACGTACACAACTCACAAAACTTCTTTTTATAATTTCTGCGAACAACAAATAACGTCACCGAAATGCCAGACATCTATTTTTGTTGTAATGATTGAACGTTTTTTAAATTGATAATTCATTTCATCATTACGAAATTGAGATTTTATCAGCGTGACTCAAGCGATTATCAATTTTATAAATAATTTCTTCAGCACAACAAACTTATTTATCAAACCAGCGAAGTAAGTTTGTTAACTCCATTTACAAAAATTATAAAATTTTATTCCGACTGATTGGCGATTTTGTTATTGGGGATAAGTTTTTATCAAGTTGATGAAAGCATTTTTCAAACAAATAAAACACATTTTTTCAAATCAACACATTCAGTTTGTTAACGCGTTATTATATTTTTAATCAAATGGATAAAGTTTCTTTCAGTTTGTTAACGCGTTATTATATTTTTAATCAAATGGATAAAGTTTCTTTCGAATTGATAAAAATATGAAGCATTTATGATAAAATTTAATCGACCGCACAATTTGGTTTTGTTAAGGATTAACAAAAGTTATTTATCAATTTTACCAAGAATTTTTCGTTGAGTGTAAAACCAAACTAGTTTAAAAATGTATTGGGTTACCCTACTACCTATTGTTATATTTTAAGTAGAAGTCCAGGGGTTCAGAGTCTGTTATTAAAAAAAGAAAAGGTGGTTCTTGCTTTTATGATTTTGTTTCTTGGTCAGTTGAAAAGTATTCGCTGTACAGTGAAAGTCGTATTTTGTTCTACGTTCGTGTGATCGAGTTTAAAAACCCACAAAATATCAACTACAAAAGACATTTTTATTTTAATTAGGTCGGTACCTACTAACACGAACTCTTTGTTTTAGTTAGTGTCATTCTGTGTCATTTATTCTTTCTTCTAGTGAACATTTTTATTTCTCGAAAGTGATGGCTTCTACATCTGGCATGAGAAGTAGAGGTAGAGACAACATTTTTCTAATTGACTATCTAGCTCATCAGATAACTGGATGTAAGCTGCCCTCCAATCAACAAGTTCTAGCTACTATGTTCTACAATTTGCGTACTGTGAAGATAAATGTGAGAGACTCTGCCACAACTACTGTTGACGATGTTTTCGTTTTTTGGACAAAAGCTCGAATTCCTACAAAACCAAAGAAAAATGTCATAGTAAAGCTGGAAAATCTGCGCAAGTTATAGAGGTATCAGTCTTATTTTCATCGCATATAAGGTTCTCTCAAGCGTACTGTGTGAACGATTAAAGCCAATTACAAAAACACTGATTGGACCTTATCAGTGTGGCTTTCGACCCGTTAAGTCCACCATAGACCAGATTTTCACGCTATGATAAATCCTGGAGAAAACCCACGAAACTCAAATTGACACACACCATCTCTGTGTCGATTTTAAAGCTGCGTTCGATAGCCGCCTATACGCAACAATGTCTGAGTTCGGTATACCTGCAAAGTTGATTAGACTTTGCAGAATGACGTTGAGCAACACACGCAGCTCCGTCAAGGTAGGAAATGACCTCTCCGAAACCTTCAATACCGAAAGAGGTTTCAGGCAAGGCGATCCACTGTCATGCGATCTCTTCAACATCATCATGGAGGGGATCGTACGAAAGGCCGGTGTGCATCGTAATGGCACCATTTTCTATAAAGGTGTCCAGCTCCTTGCGTACGCTGATGATATTGACATTGTCGGCAGAACCAAGAGAGATGTTACCGCTGCTTTCGGCGATATCGAAAAGGAATCCGGCAAAGTGGGTTTGACGATAAATGAGGGTAAAACAAAGTATATGCTGTCTACAAACAAGGGAGCTCGGCGTTTAGACTACCACTTTTCATCCGGCAGCTATAACTTTGAAGTAGTCAAGGAGTTCGTTTACCTTGGCACCGCCATTAATACCAAAAACGAAATCAGTCTGGAGAGTTGCAGAGCCCTCTCTCGATCGACAAAACTAACACTCTACAAGACGCTCGTTCTACCTGTGCTGCTTTATGGCGCTGAGGCATGGGTAGTTTCGCAAACTGACGCAGCCGCTCTGGGGGTGTTCGAGAGAAAAGTTCTTCGCAAAATCTTCGGTCCTGTTCGAGTCGGCGATGACTATCGCATCCGAATTAACCACGAGCTGTATGAGCTCTACGAAGACATTGACGTAGTTCGGCGTATAACTGTGCAGCGACTACGCTGGCTGGGTCATGTCCATCGTATGGACGACGAAGCTCCAGCGAAAAAGGTGCTCGAGGCGAGGGTTGCTGGTCAACGACGACGAGGGAGACCATGCCTCCGATGGATGGGCCAGGCTGAGGTAGGCTTCCCATACGTCAGGAATTATGCCTGATAGTCAGGCATTAGACAACTTGTCAGGAATTTTGTCCGGCATCGTATTTTGTCAGGCATTCAAAAAATAATAATGAGACTTACCCTTTGAAATCTGACGACTTTTATTATAAGTTTGAAACACTTTTTACTGCTACATACGTCAGTCTGTACATGACCTTATTTAAAATTAGCTGTGTTTGTATAGTGGATACAGCAACCTAGTTTCGATGATTTTTCGGAAATCTTTGTTTTATTTGATGCGATCATTTGTTGAATCAGCTGATCATAAGCAACTGATTCAGCGACTGGAGCGCTTGTATAGCATTTTCGTCACATTTATTTTTGTCCCTAAAAATTCTGTGAATTTAATAGTAGGTAAGTTCTCACATCTATTTAGTATTTGATATAAATACTAGTATATTTTTTACATTTTAATTTAGCACTCAAATATAACAATGGCAAGAAGAAAGTATGTTTCTACGGAGAAGCTGAAGGTGGAGTACGATTTCATAATATATTAATAATGTTTTTTTTTGTGTTGTGTTGTGTTGTACCATCATAAACATATATATATTTGCACTATTTAATTTGTGTACTTGTTAAATATATGTATTGGTTTTGGCATTTCACCATTTTTAATTCTGAGTCTTAAGAGATAATTTGGTATTTTGACCAGCGTCAGGAATTGGACCTAAAAAATTATGGGAAGCCTAGGCTGAGGAAGCCCTAACCGCACTTGGTGTATCCGATTGGAAAAGGCGCGCGCAAAGCAGAGGCGCCTGGCGAGAGCTGATGAGGTCGGCCGAAACCCGGACACGGTTGTTGCGACCACCTAAGTAAGTAAGTAAAGCTGGGAAAAACTGTACAATGATTGGAGAAAAATGCAAAAGTACAAAGATAGAAAAACGGAAAGGGCAAAAAATGCTGTAAAAGAGTTTACCCTAAAGTTGGATGATCTCTTTGATATTGCCTACCAAAATGCCCTGACGATGATGACTTCAGAAGAAGACAAGGGATTTCTGTTGAAACAAAGACAGAAAGGAAGACCAGGCTCCATGCTCGGAGTTGACCTGAAGTTGGCTCAAGCTGAAGAAAGACTACTACATAAACAACGGAAGGTCTTGGACAAACAACTTGAAGCGGGAAATTTGGGTAAGCATTTAGAAAAAAAAAATAATTTCCTTGTAGCGAAACTTTATAAGATCTTTATAAGATCTAGGATCATCGTAACATAAGCCATGGATTATTTTGAAGAACCGGACTAAGCAACTTTTTTTTCTAAGGAGCGTGAGGCGACTTAATGTATATACGTATGTGGGTATATGTGTATATCACTTAAGGACTCCGAAACCGCTAAGCCAATTTTTATAACAAAGCTTTGAGAGGGTTCCTATGAAGTCTGGTGCCGACCGCAAAAGGCTCCTTAAATACACCTAAAATTTTCGATATCGACTAGTTTTTGTTTTTTTTTTGTTGGTCGCACAGTCTCGGAATTCAGTATTCGACCTCAATTTACACATGCCGTTCCACTGGTAACATTTTATGGGCGTTGGTCGAGGGGCGTGGTACTTTTTCAGCACCCCAAATATTCGGTATAGTTTTCGAAATAAGTCACACATCAATATAACTCGGTACGAACTTACTATTAAAGTATGGTTTCACTAAAGCTACACCCTCTTTTAGGAGATAAGCGCTGAGCGCAGCGAAGCGCGCCGGGTATAAGCTTATATAATAAAGTTAGATGTTAGTTAAAATATAATAAATCTTCGGTTCTAGGCATTTTCCACCCTAATTTATTTATTAATGCATTTATATTATTTTCTTGTAAAATTGTTCATTTATTATTATATATATATGCATACATATATTTTCATCTTTTCTTTCTTTTTTGCACCTTTAATCGAAGGTTTTTTGTAGCAACATTATTTTTTTTTTCTCTCAATATAACTGTGATATTATTCTATAGATGTAATGTATTTAGCACAAATCTCTGTACATTTTTTATTAAGAAATATCGACATTTAAATGTTTAACTACTTAAATAAAGATTTATTCATTCATCATTGAAAATTATAACTAGAGCAGTTCAAATAGCACGAATGCATGGATTCAATTGGTGTGAGAGAGTACGCATATGGTACGAATTAGAGAACAATTTGTAGGACGGACTGTATTTTCTTTGCATTTTTTTTTGCCGTTTCTTTCAATTCGTTCTTCGTTAAGTTTCGATCAAATAATTACTGTGCTGTTAATAATGAATAAAACATTTTTAGAGTAAACAAAACTATTTAAGATAAATTTATGCTGAATTGAAAGTGATGTGTGTAGCTAATATTAATTCATTAAATGCAGCTGCTCTTAAAAACACCAGTTATAAAAAAGTAACAACGTTTATCCTTTTTTTACAAAATATGTCTGTCCTGCCCACGCGCCACTTGTTTTCAGATTTTAAAATTGGACAAAAAAATGAAGTATCATACGGGCAAAAGCAGCAGCAGTTGTTCAACTTTCGTAAGTCGACGCAGCATCAGTTTTTCAACAGTTGTAGCAGACTATTTTGCGTTTATGATTTTTGCTTATTATTTCTAACTTTTGTTTGATCGCTCGCTTTATTAAATTTTTTTCAATTTTGTTTTGATTATGATTGCATTTTTATTATAATTGTACAAACGTTAGAAAGAATAAGCAGAAATTAAAGGCCCAAAACGACTGTTTAAAAACTTATGCTGCTTCGACTTACGAAAGTTCAACCACTGCTGCTGCTTCGACTTTCGTTTTTTTCAACAGTTTCAGTTAATCAAAACGACGACTGCCGAAGTTGTCGACTGCCGAAGCACTTTGCCAACTATTGAAATTATTTTTCTGCTTCTGCTTATGCTGCGACTGTTTGATTTTCCGAAAGCACAAGTTGAAGCAGTCAATATGCTTTGAATAATTAATAATTTTCGACTTTTGCTATTTTGACTGCAGCAATTTAATCACTGTTTATTAGTGGGTACTTTGAATGAAACTAGAGATCTTCTGGATTGTTTAAAAAATTAATCCAAATTGCTAAAGTACAACGGATAATGCCAACCGCAACCGCGTTCGTTTTGACCGCGTTAGGTGCTCCCGCGGTGGATGGCAATAAAAGCCTCAAAACGAAAAAAGCCCCAAAATTGTATATGAAATGCAACGAAGCGCAAAATTGGGGGCAATTTTAAAATTTCCTGTTTTCCTTTTTAGGTATGAGGCTATTTTTCAGCATGAAATTAGAGCCCTAACTTTTGGTATATTATTTTCTTTCTCTAATGTTAAAAACAACATTAAAATAATAAATTCTTTAAATTAATGTATAGAAATTGAACAATTTGTAATCAAAATCGCGTGGTTTTTAATAAAATTGTTTAATTTTTATACATTAATACATTAATTATATGTGCATTTTATACTCACAAAACTCCTTAGTTTTTTTAAAATCTCCAAATTAACTATTGTAAATATATTTTTTAATATAAATCTTTCAATGTCTAATGCATTTTGGTTCGATTTGTTCCATTTAAATTTTAAATAATACTTTATTTAATTTAGATTGAGAATATGTCTACTCTTTTGTTTTTTACAGCGAATTTCGACTTAAAATCCACATGTGTGACTGCAACAAGAAGTACGACGAGCTTCACGAAGCAGTTTAAGAATATCTCAATATGGAGAAACCAAAATCATCCCAGTTACTATCCGCAGACGACAGCCTCGCATTAAAAATATTAAATGAAACGTGTAGAGAAGTCAACGGGCGCTACGAGGTTGGACTGACTAGCCGCCACAGTGATGTGATGCTATCAGAAAGCTACTCGAATGCTTTCAAAAGATCAATGTGCCGGCGAACAAAAATCTTTAAGGATTCAGCCTTGAAAACAATTATTCAAGAGCAAATAAACAATCTTGTCGTGAAGAGGTATGCTGAAAAAATCTCCGTCTACGAAAAGTCGATGCCAAAGGATAAAGTTTGGTATTTGCCCATATTTATAATCACGAACTCTAACAAGCCTGATAAGGTTCGATTAGTGTGGGACGTCGCTGCTAAGTTAAGTGGAGCATCACTGAATGGCTACTAGGGGGATTTTAAAAAATCGATGTCGGATTTTTTTTGGGGGCACCCCCTAAAATGTTGGCAGCTTGGCGACTTCGGCGACCCATATCTCTAGAACGGCTAAAGCTATTTGTCCGTGTCATACATCAAATTAAAGGCCATACTGTTTTTAACATTTAAACAATAAATACGCAACTAGTACTGAAACCGAAAAAATAGAGCCAAGAGTACCTAAAAACGTGTCTAGGTACCCCTGAGAGCGAAGATGCGTTATTTGTATTATTTTTGCTTATTATGGACAAATACTTGTACTTTGGAATCCCATTTCATTTAAATATGTTTGCTATGGTATACCGTTAATTTTAGACCCACAACAATGTTTTCTTTTTTTTATGTCAGGTATGTATATATTTTTTCCTCATACTGTATCAATGGCGACCCCAAGCAGATACACTCAAAGAAGTATTTTTCACATTGACATATTCCTAGGTTAAGTTGATACATTTTTTGTCATTATAGAGTCAACAAAAGCGTTTGTCAATTTGATTGAAGGTGAGAGGTTGCAATCATATTAACAAAATTTTATTTTGTTTATTTGATAAAAGGATATTTTGATTGGATAAAAGCCTTTAACCAAGAATGCCGCGTTTGCCTTGTACATTTGATAAATGAATTTGTCAATATGCATAAAGATTTCAACCTGAAAAAATGGTTTGTTCAATAGAAAAATGTTTTTCTGTTAATAATATATTTTATTTATCAATCATACAAAAATGTTTCGTTGTTTTGATAAAAAATTTTATTATTTCAAGCAATTTTACAAAAAATAACAAAACGAAATTTAATAATGTATCACTAGAAGCATGTAGTTTTTACATTAGGTTCACTCCTTAACTCCATACTCTCACTGAATTGTTATTGAAATAATTTTTTTGTTTCACAAATTAAATAAAACGTACACAACTCACAAAACTTCTTTTTATAATTTCTGCGAACAACAAATAACGTCACCGAAATGCCAGACATCTATTTTTGTTGTAATGATTGAACGTTTTTTAAATTGATAATTCATTTCATCATTACGAAATTGAGATTTTATCAGCGTGACTCAGCGATTATCAATTTTATAAATAATTTCTTCAGCACAACAAACTTATTTATCAAACCAGCGAAGTAAGTTTGTTAACTCCATTTACAAAAATTATAAAATTTTATTCCGACTGATTGGCGATTTTGTTATTGGGGATAAGTTTTTATCAAGTTGATGAAAGCATTTTTCAAACAAATAAAACACATTTTTTCAAATCAACACATTCAGTTTGTTAACGCGTTATTATATTTTTAATCAAATGGATAAAGTTCTTTCAGTTTGTTAACGCGTTATTATATTTTTAATCAAATGGATAAAGTTTCTTTCGAATTGATAAAAATATGAAGCATTTATGATAAAATTTAATCGACCGCACAATCACAATCAATTTTACCAAGAATTTTTCGTTGAGTGTAAAACCAAACTAGTTTAAAAATGTATTGGGTTACCCTACTACCTATTGTTATATTTTAAGTAGAAGTCCAGGGGTTCAGAGTCTGTTATTAAAAAAAGAAAAGGTGGTTCTTGCTTTTATGATTTTGTTTCTTGGTCAGTTGAAAAGTATTCGCTGTACAGTGAAAGTCGTATTTTGTTCTACGTTCGTGTGATCGAGTTTAAAAACCCACAAAATATCAACTACAAAAGACATTTTTATTTTAATTAGGTCGGTACCTACTAACACGAACTCTTTGTTTTAGTTAGTGTCATTCTGTGTCATTTATTCTTTCTTCTAGTGAACATTTTTATTTCTCGAAAGTGATGGCTTCTACATCTGGCATGAGAAGTAGAGGTAGAGACAACATTTTTCTAATTGACTATCTAGCTCATCAGATAACTGGATGTAAGCTGCCCTCCAATCAACAAGTTCTAGCTACTATGTTCTACAATTTGCGTACTGTGAAGATAAATGTGAGAGACTCTGCCACAACTACTGTTGACGATGTTTTCGTTTTTTGGACAAAAGCTCGAATTCCTACAAAACCAAAGAAAAATGTCATAGTAAAGCTGGAAAATCTGCGCAAGTTATAGAGGTATCAGTCTTATTTTCATCGCATATAAGGTTCTCTCAAGCGTACTGTGTGAACGATTAAAGCCAATTACAAAAACACTGATTGGACCTTATCAGTGTGGCTTTCGACCCGTTAAGTCCACCATAGACCAGATTTTCACGCTATGATAAATCCTGGAGAAAACCCACGAAACTCAAATTGACACACACCATCTCTGTGTCGATTTTAAAGCTGCGTTCGATAGCCGCCTATACGCAACAATGTCTGAGTTCGGTATACCTGCAAAGTTGATTAGACTTTGCAGAATGACGTTGAGCAACACACGCAGCTCCGTCAAGGTAGGAAATGACCTCTCCGAAACCTTCAATACCGAAAGAGGTTTCAGGCAAGGCGATCCACTGTCATGCGATCTCTTCAACATCATCATGGAGGGGATCGTACGAAAGGCCGGTGTGCATCGTAATGGCACCATTTTCTATAAAGGTGTCCAGCTCCTTGCGTACGCTGATGATATTGACATTGTCGGCAGAACCAAGAGAGATGTTACCGCTGCTTTCGGCGATATCGAAAAGGAATCCGGCAAAGTGGGTTTGACGATAAATGAGGGTAAAACAAAGTATATGCTGTCTACAAACAAGGGAGCTCGGCGTTTAGACTACCACTTTTCATCCGGCAGCTATAACTTTGAAGTAGTCAAGGAGTTCGTTTACCTTGGCACCGCCATTAATACCAAAAACGAAATCAGTCTGGAGAGTTGCAGAGCCCTCTCTCGATCGACAAAACTAACACTCTACAAGACGCTCGTTCTACCTGTGCTGCTTTATGGCGCTGAGGCATGGGTAGTTTCGCAAACTGACGCAGCCGCTCTGGGGGTGTTCGAGAGAAAAGTTCTTCGCAAAATCTTCGGTCCTGTTCGAGTCGGCGATGACTATCGCATCCGAATTAACCACGAGCTGTATGAGCTCTACGAAGACATTGACGTAGTTCGGCGTATAACTGTGCAGCGACTACGCTGGCTGGGTCATGTCCATCGTATGGACGACGAAGCTCCAGCGAAAAAGGTGCTCGAGGCGAGGGTTGCTGGTCAACGACGACGAGGGAGACCATGCCTCCGATGGATGGGCCAGGCTGAGGTAGGCTTCCCATACGTCAGGAATTATGCCTGATAGTCAGGCATTAGACAACTTGTCAGGAATTTTGTCCGGCATCGTATTTTGTCAGGCATTCAAAAAATAATAATGAGACTTACCCTTTGAAATCTGACGACTTTTATTATAAGTTTGAAACACTTTTTACTGCTACATACGTCAGTCTGTACATGACCTTATTTAAAATTAGCTGTGTTTGTATAGTGGATACAGCAACCTAGTTTCGATGATTTTTCGGAAATCTTTGTTTTATTTGATGCGATCATTTGTTGAATCAGCTGATCATAAGCAACTGATTCAGCGACTGGAGCGCTTGTATAGCATTTTCGTCACATTTATTTTTGTCCCTAAAAATTCTGTGAATTTAATAGTAGGTAAGTTCTCACATCTATTTAGTATTTGATATAAATACTAGTATATTTTTTACATTTTAATTTAGCACTCAAATATAACAATGGCAAGAAGAAAGTATGTTTCTACGGAGAAGCTGAAGGTGGAGTACGATTTCATAATATATTAATAATGTTTTTTTTTGTGTTGTGTTGTGTTGTGTTGTGTTGTGTTGTACCATCATAAACATATATATATTTGCACTATTTAATTTGTGTACTTGTTAAATATATGTATTGGTTTTGGCATTTCACCATTTTTAATTCTGAGTCTTAAGAGATAATTTGGTATTTTGACCAGCGTCAGGAATTGGACCTAAAAAATTATGGGAAGCCTAGGCTGAGGAAGCCCTAACCGCACTTGGTGTATCCGATTGGAAAAGGCGCGCGCAAAGCAGAGGCGCCTGGCGAGAGCTGATGAGGTCGGCCGAAACCCGGACACGGTTGTTGCGACCACCTAAGTAAGTAAGTAAAGCTGGGAAAAACTGTACAATGATTGGAGAAAAATGCAAAAGTACAAAGATAGAAAAACGGAAAGGGCAAAAAATGCTGTAAAAGAGTTTACCCTAAAGTTGGATGATCTCTTTGATATTGCCTACCAAAATGCCCTGACGATGATGACTTCAGAAGAAGACAAGGGATTTCTGTTGAAACAAAGACAGAAAGGAAGACCAGGCTCCATGCTCGGAGTTGACCTGAAGTTGGCTCAAGCTGAAGAAAGACTACTACATAAACAACGGAAGGTCTTGGACAAACAACTTGAAGCGGGAAATTTGGGTAAGCATTTAGAAAAAAAAAATAATTTCCTTGTAGCGAAACTTTATAAGATCTTTATAAGATCTAGGATCATCGTAACATAAGCCATGGATTATTTTGAAGAACCGGACTAAGCAACTTTTTTTTCTAAGGAGCGTGAGGCGACTTAATGTATATACGTATGTGGGTATATGTGTATATCACTTAAGGACTCCGAAACCGCTAAGCCAATTTTTATAACAAAGCTTTGAGAGGGTTCCTATGAAGTCTGGTGCCGACCGCAAAAGGCTCCTTAAATACACCTAAAATTTTCGATATCGACTAGTTTTTGTTTTTTTTTTGTTGGTCGCACAGTCTCGGAATTCAGTATTCGACCTCAATTTACACATGCCGTTCCACTGGTAACATTTTATGGGCGTTGGTCGAGGGGCGTGGTACTTTTTCAGCACCCCAAATATTCGGTATAGTTTTCGAAATAAGTCACACATCAATATAACTCGGTACGAACTTACTATTAAAGTATGGTTTCACTAAAGCTACACCCTCTTTTAGGAGATAAGCGCTGAGCGCAGCGAAGCGCGCCGGGTATAAGCTTATATAATAAAGTTAGATGTTAGTTAAAATATAATAAATCTTCGGTTCTAGGCATTTTCCACCCTAATTTATTTATTAATGCATTTATATTATTTTCTTGTAAAATTGTTCATTTATTATTATGTATATATGCATACATATATTTTCATCTTTTCTTTCTTTTTTGCACCTTTAATCGAAGGTTTTTTGTAGCAACATTATTTTTTTTTTCTCTCAATATAACTGTGATATTATTCTATAGATGTAATGTATTTAGCACAAATCTCTGTACATTTTTTATTAAGAAATATCGACATTTAAATGTTTAACTACTTAAATAAAGATTTATTCATTCATCATTGAAAATTATAACTAGAGCAGTTCAAATAGCACGAATGCATGGATTCAATTGGTGTGAGAGAGTACGCATATGGTACGAATTAGAGAACAATTTGTAGGACGGACTGTATTTTCTTTGCATTTTTTTTTGCCGTTTCTTTCAATTCGTTCTTCGTTAAGTTTCGATAAAATAATTACTGTGCTGTTAATAATGAATAAAACATTTTTAGAGTAAACAAAACTATTTAAGATAAATTTATGCTGAATTGAAAGTGATGTGTGTAGCTAATATTAATTCATTAAATGCAGCTGCTCTTAAAAACACCAGTTATAAAAAAGTAACAACGTTTATCCTTTTTTTACAAAATATGTCTGTCCTGCCCACGCGCCACTTGTTTTCAGATTTTAAAATTGGACAAAAACATGAAGTATCATACGGGCAAAAGCAGCAGCAGTTGTTCAACTTTCGTAAGTCGACGCAGCATCAGTTTTTCAACAGTTGTAGCAGACTATTTTGCGTTTATGATTTTTGCTTATTATTTCTAACTTTTGTTTGATCGCTCGCTTTATTAAATTTTTTTCAATTTTGTTTTGATTATGATTGCATTTTTATTATAATTGTACAAACGTTAGAAAGAATAAGCAGAAATTAAAGGCCCAAAACGACTGTTTAAAAACTTATGCTGCTTCGACTTACGAAAGTTCAACCACTGCTGCTGCTTCGACTTTCGTTTTTTTCAACAGTTTCAGTTAATCAAAACGACGACTGCCGAAGTTGTCGACTGCCGAAGCACTTTGCCAACTATTGAAATTATTTTTCTGCTTCTGCTTATGCTGCGACTGTTTGATTTTCCGAAAGCACAAGTTGAAGCAGTCAATATGCTTTGAATAATTAATAATTTTCGACTTTTGCTATTTTGACTGCAGCAATTTAATCACTGTTTATTAGTGGGTACTTTGAATGAAACTAGAGATCTTCTGGATTGTTTAAAAAATTAATCCAAATTGCTAAAGTACAACGGATAATGCCAACCGCAACCGCGTTCGTTTTGACCGCGTTAGGTGCTCCCGCGGTGGATGGCAATAAAAGCCTCAAAACGAAAAAAGCCCCAAAATTGTATATGAAATGCAACGAAGCGCAAAATTGGGGGCAATTTTAAAATTTCCTGTTTTCCTTTTTAGGTATGAGGCTATTTTTCAGCATGAAATTAGAGCCCTAACTTTTGGTATATTATTTTCTTTCTCTAATGTTAAAAACAACATTAAAATAATAAATTCTTTAAATTAATGTATAGAAATTGAACAATTTGTAATCAAAATCGCGTGGTTTTTAATAAAATTGTTTAATTTTTATACATTAATACATTAATTATATGTGCATTTTATACTCACAAAACTCCTTAGTTTTTTTAAAATCTCCAAATTAACTATTGTAAATATATTTTTTAATATAAATCTTTCAATGTCTAATGCATTTTGGTTCGATTTGTTCCATTTAAATTTTAAATAATACTTTATTTAATTTAGATTGAGAATATGTCTACTCTTTTGTTTTTTACAGCGAATTTCGACTTAAAATCCACATGTGTGACTGCAACAAGAAGTACGACGAGCTTCACGAAGCAGTTTAAGAATATCTCAATATGGAGAAACCAAAATCATCCCAGTTACTATCCGCAGACGACAGCCTCGCATTAAAAATATTAAATGAAACGTGTAGAGAAGTCAACGGGCGCTACGAGGTTGGACTGACTAGCCGCCACAGTGATGTGATGCTATCAGAAAGCTACTCGAATGCTTTCAAAAGATCAATGTGCCGGCGAACAAAAATCTTTAAGGATTCAGCCTTGAAAACAATTATTCAAGAGCAAATAAACAATCTTGTCGTGAAGAGGTATGCTGAAAAAATCTCCGTCTACGAAAAGTCGATGCCAAAGGATAAAGTTTGGTATTTGCCCATATTTATAATCACGAACTCTAACAAGCCTGATAAGGTTCGATTAGTGTGGGACGTCGCTGCTAAGTTAAGTGGAGCATCACTGAATGGCTACTAGGGGGATTTTAAAAAATCGATGTCGGATTTTTTTTGGGGGCACCCCCTAAAATGTTGGCAGCTTGGCGACTTCGGCGACCCATATCTCTAGAACGGCTAAAGCTATTTGTCCGTGTCATACATCAAATTAAAGGCCATACTGTTTTTAACATTTAAACAATAAATACGCAACTAGTACTGAAACCGAAAAAATAGAGCCAAGAGTACCTAAAAACGTGTCTAGGTACCCCTGAGAGCGAAGATGCGTTATTTGTATTATTTTTGCTTATTATGGACAAATACTTGTACTTTGGAATCCCATTTCATTTAAATATGTTTGCTATGGTATACCGTTAATTTTAGACCCACAACAATGTTTTCTTTTTTTTATGTCAGGTATGTATATATTTTTTCAATGGCGACCCCAAGCAGATACACTCAAAGAAGTATTTTTCACATTGACATATTCCTAGGTTAAGTTGATACATTTTTTGTCATTATAGAGTCAACAAAAGCGTTTGTCAATTTGATTGAAGGTGAGAGGTTGCAATCATATTAACAAAATTTTATTTTGTTTATTTGATAAAAGGATATTTTGATTGGATAAAAGCCTTTAACCAAGAATGCCGCGTTTGCCTTGTACATTTGATAAATGAATTTGTCAATATGCATAAAGATTTCAACCTGAAAAAATGGTTTGTTCAATAGAAAAATGTTTTTCTGTTAATAATATATTTTATTTATCAATCATACAAAAATGTTTCGTTGTTTTGATAAAAAATTTTATTATTTCAAGCAATTTTACAAAAAATAACAAAACGAAATTTAATAATGTATCACTAGAAGCATGTAGTTTTTACATTAGGTTCACTCCTTAACTCCATACTCTCACTGAATTGTTATTGAAATAATTTTTTTGTTTCACAAATTAAATAAAACGTACACAACTCACAAAACTTCTTTTTATAATTTCTGCGAACAACAAATAACGTCACCGAAATGCCAGACATCTATTTTTGTTGTAATGATTGAACGTTTTTTAAATTGATAATTCATTTCATCATTACGAAATTGAGATTTTATCAGCGTGACTCAGCGATTATCAATTTTATAAATAATTTCTTCAGCACAACAAACTTATTTATCAAACCAGCGAAGTAAGTTTGTTAACTCCATTTACAAAAATTATAAAATTTTATTCCGACTGATTGGCGATTTTGTTATTGGGGATAAGTTTTTATCAAGTTGATGAAAGCATTTTTCAAACAAATAAAACACATTTTTTCAAATCAACACATTCAGTTTGTTAACGCGTTATTATATTTTTAATCAAATGGATAAAGTTCTTTCAGTTTGTTAACGCGTTATTATATTTTTAATCAAATGGATAAAGTTTCTTTCGAATTGATAAAAATATGAAGCATTTATGATAAAATTTAATCGACCGCACAATCACAATCAATTTTACCAAGAATTTTTCGTTGAGTGTAAAACCAAACTAGTTTAAAAATGTATTGGGTTACCCTACTACCTATTGTTATATTTTAAGTAGAAGTCCAGGGGTTCAGAGTCTGTTATTAAAAAAAGAAAAGGTGGTTCTTGCTTTTATGATTTTGTTTCTTGGTCAGTTGAAAAGTATTCGCTGTACAGTGAAAGTCGTATTTTGTTCTACGTTCGTGTGATCGAGTTTAAAAACCCACAAAATATCAACTACAAAAGACATTTTTATTTTAATTAGGTCGGTACCTACTAACACGAACTCTTTGTTTTAGTTAGTGTCATTCTGTGTCATTTATTCTTTCTTCTAGTGAACATTTTTATTTCTCGAAAGTGATGGCTTCTACATCTGGCATGAGAAGTAGAGGTAGAGACAACATTTTTCTAATTGACTATCTAGCTCATCAGATAACTGGATGTAAGCTGCCCTCCAATCAACAAGTTCTAGCTACTATGTTCTACAATTTGCGTACTGTGAAGATAAATGTGAGAGACTCTGCCACAACTACTGTTGACGATGTTTTCGTTTTTTGGACAAAAGCTCGAATTCCTACAAAACCAAAGAAAAATGTCATAGTAAAGCTGGAAAATCTGCGCAAGTTATAGAGGTATCAGTCTTATTTTCATCGCATATAAGGTTCTCTCAAGCGTACTGTGTGAACGATTAAAGCCAATTACAAAAACACTGATTGGACCTTATCAGTGTGGCTTTCGACCCGTTAAGTCCACCATAGACCAGATTTTCACGCTATGATAAATCCTGGAGAAAACCCACGAAACTCAAATTGACACACACCATCTCTGTGTCGATTTTAAAGCTGCGTTCGATAGCCGCCTATACGCAACAATGTCTGAGTTCGGTATACCTGCAAAGTTGATTAGACTTTGCAGAATGACGTTGAGCAACACACGCAGCTCCGTCAAGGTAGGAAATGACCTCTCCGAAACCTTCAATACCGAAAGAGGTTTCAGGCAAGGCGATCCACTGTCATGCGATCTCTTCAACATCATCATGGAGGGGATCGTACGAAAGGCCGGTGTGCATCGTAATGGCACCATTTTCTATAAAGGTGTCCAGCTCCTTGCGTACGCTGATGATATTGACATTGTCGGCAGAACCAAGAGAGATGTTACCGCTGCTTTCGGCGATATCGAAAAGGAATCCGGCAAAGTGGGTTTGACGATAAATGAGGGTAAAACAAAGTATATGCTGTCTACAAACAAGGGAGCTCGGCGTTTAGACTACCACGTTTCATCCGGCAGCTATAACTTTGAAGTAGTCAAGGAGTTCGTTTACCTTGGCACCGCCATTAATACCAAAAACGAAATCAGTCTGGAGAGTTGCAGAGCCCTCTCTCGATCGACAAAACTAACACTCTACAAGACGCTCGTTCTACCTGTGCTGCTTTATGGCGCTGAGGCATGGGTAGTTTCGCAAACTGACGCAGCCGCTCTGGGGGTGTTCGAGAGAAAAGTTCTTCGCAAAATCTTCGGTCCTGTTCGAGTCGGCGATGACTATCGCATCCGAATTAACCACGAGCTGTATGAGCTCTACGAAGACATTGACGTAGTTCGGCGTATAACTGTGCAGCGACTACGCTGGCTGGGTCATGTCCATCGTATGGACGACGAAGCTCCAGCGAAAAAGGTGCTCGAGGCGAGGGTTGCTGGTCAACGACGACGAGGGAGACCATGCCTCCGATGGATGGGCCAGGCTGAGGTAGGCTTCCCATACGTCAGGAATTATGCCTGATAGTCAGGCATTAGACAACTTGTCAGGAATTTTGTCCGGCATCGTATTTTGTCAGGCATTCAAAAAATAATAATGAGACTTACCCTTTGAAATCTGACGACTTTTATTATAAGTTTGAAACACTTTTTACTGCTACATACGTCAGTCTGTACATGACCTTATTTAAAATTAGCTGTGTTTGTATAGTGGATACAGCAACCTAGTTTCGATGATTTTTCGGAAATCTTTGTTTTATTTGATGCGATCATTTGTTGAATCAGCTGATCATAAGCAACTGATTCAGCGACTGGAGCGCTTGTATAGCATTTTCGTCACATTTATTTTTGTCCCTAAAAATTCTGTGAATTTAATAGTAGGTAAGTTCTCACATCTATTTAGTATTTGATATAAATACTAGTATATTTTTTACATTTTAATTTAGCACTCAAATATAACAATGGCAAGAAGAAAGTATGTTTCTACGGAGAAGCTGAAGGTGGAGTACGATTTCATAATATATTAATAATGTTTTTTTTTGTGTTGTGTTGTGTTGTGTTGTACCATCATAAACATATATATATTTGCACTATTTAATTTGTGTACTTGTTAAATATATGTATTGGTTTTGGCATTTCACCATTTTTAATTCTGAGTCTTAAGAGATAATTTGGTATTTTGACCAGCGTCAGGAATTGGACCTAAAAAATTATGGGAAGCCTAGGCTGAGGAAGCCCTAACCGCACTTGGTGTATCCGATTGGAAAAGGCGCGCGCAAAGCAGAGGCGCGTGGCGAGAGCTGATGAGGTCGGCCGAAACCCGGACACGGTTGTTGCGACCACCTAAGTAAGTAAGTAAAGCTGGAAAAACTGTACAATGATTGGAGAAAAATGCAAAAGTACAAAGATAGAAAAACGGAAAGGGCAAAAAATGCTGTAAAAGAGTTTACCCTAAAGTTGGATGATCTCTTTGATATTGCCTACCAAAATGCCCTGACGATGATGACTTCAGAAGAAGACAAGGGATTTCTGTTGAAACAAAGACAGAAAGGAAGACCAGGCTCCATGCTCGGAGTTGACCTGAAGTTGGCTCAAGCTGAAGAAAGACTACTACATAAACAACGGAAGGTCTTGGACAAACAACTTGAAGCGGGAAATTTGGGTAAGCATTTAGAAAAAAAAAATAATTTCCTTGTAGCGAAACTTTATAAGATCTTTATAAGATCTAGGATCATCGTAACATAAGCCATGGATTATTTTGAAGAACCGGACTAAGCAACTTTTTTTTCTAAGGAGCGTGAGGCGACTTAATGTATATACGTATGTGGGTATATGTGTATATCACTTAAGGACTCCGAAACCGCTAAGCCAATTTTTATAACAAAGCCTTGAGAGGGTTCCTATGAAGTCTGGTGCCGACCGCAAAAGGCTCCTTAAATACACCTAAAATTTTCGATATCGACTAGTTTTTGTTTTTTTTTTTGTTGGTCGCACAGTCTCGGAATTCAGTATTCGACCTCAATTTACACATGCCGTTCCACTGGTAACATTTTATGGGCGTTGGTCGAGGGGCGTGGTACTTTTTCAGCACCCCAAATATTCGGTATAGTTTTCGAAATAAGTCACACATCAATATAACTCGGTACGAACTTACTATTAAAGTATGGTTTCACTAAAGCTACACCCTCTTTTAGGAGATAAGCGCTGAGCGCAGCGAAGCGCGCCGGGTATAAGCTTATATAATAAAGTTAGATGTTAGTTAAAATATAATAAATCTTCGGTTCTAGGCATTTTCCACCCTAATTTATTTATTAATGCATTTATATTATTTTCTTGTAAAATTGTTCATTTATTATTATATATATATGCATACATATATTTTCATCTTTTCTTTCTTTTTTGCACCTTTAATCGAAGGTTTTTTGTAGCAACATTATTTTTTTTTTCTCTCAATATAACTGTGATATTATTCTATAGATGTAATGTATTTAGCACAAATCTCTGTACATTTTTTATTAAGAAATATCGACATTTAAATGTTTAACTACTTAAATAAAGATTTATTCATTCATCATTGAAAATTATAACTAGAGCAGTTCAAATAGCACGAATGCATGGATTCAATTGGTGTGAGAGAGTACGCATATGGTACAAATTGGAGAACAATTTGTAGGACGGACTGTATTTTCTTTGCATTTTTTTTTGCCGTTTCTTTCAATTCGTTCTTCGTTAAGTTTCGATCAAATAATTACTGTGCTGTTAATAATGAATAAAACATTTTTAGAGTAAACAAAACTATTTAAGATAAATTTATGCTGAATTGAAAGTGATGTGTGTAGCTAATATTAATTCATTAAATGCAGCTGCTCTTAAAAACACCAGTTATAAAAAAGTAACAACGTTTATCCTTTTTTTTACAAAGTATGTCTGTCCTGCCCACGCGCCACTTGTTTTCAGATTTTAAAATTGGACAAAAAAATGAAGTATCATACGGGCAAAAGCAGCAGCAGTTGTTCAACTTTCGTAAGTCGACGCAGCATCAGTTTTTCAACAGTTGTAGCAGACTATTTTGCGTTTATGATTTTTGCTTATTATTTCTAACTTTTGTTTGATCGCTCGCTTTATTAAATTTTTTTCAATTTTGTTTTGATTATGATTGCATTTTTATTATAATTGTACAAACGTTAGAAAGAATAAGCAGAAATTAAAGGCCCAAAACGACTGTTTAAAAACTTATGCTGCTTCGACTTACGAAAGTTCAACCACTGCTGCTGCTTCGACTTTCGTTTTTTTCAACAGTTTCAGTTAATCAAAACGACGACTGCCGAAGTTGTCGACTGCCGAAGCACTTTGCCAACTATTGAAATTATTTTTCTGCTTCTGCTTATGCTGCGACTGTTTGATTTTCCGAAAGCACAAGTTGAAGCAGTCAATATGCTTTGAATAATTAATAATTTTCGACTTTTGCTATTTTGACTGCAGCAATTTAATCACTGTTTATTAGTGGGTACTTTGAATGAAACTAGAGATCTTCTGGATTGTTTAAAAAATTAATCCAAATTGCTAAAGTACAACGGATAATGCCAACCGCAACCGCGTTCGTTTTGACCGCGTTAGGTGCTCCCGCGGTGGATGGCAATAAAAGCCTCAAAACGAAAAAAGCCCCAAAATTGTATATGAAATGCAACGAAGCGCAAAATTGGGGGCAACTTTAAAATTTCCTGTTTTCCTTTTTAGGTATGAGGCTATTTTTCAGCATGAAATTAGAGCCCTAATTTTTGGTATATTATTTTCTTTCTCTAATGTTAAAAACAACATTAAAATAATAAATTCTTTAAATTAATGTATAGAAATTGAACAATTTGTAATCAAAATCGCGTGGTTTTTAATAAAATTGTTTAATTTTTATACATTAATACATTAATTATATGTGCATTTTATACTCACAAAACTCCTTAGTTTTTTTAAAATCTCCAAATTAACTATTGTAAATATATTTTTTAATATAGATCTTTCAATGTCTAATGCATTTTGGTTCGATTTGTTCCATTTAAATTTTAAATAATACTTTATTTAATTTAGATTGAGAATATGTCTACTCTTTTGTTTTTTACAGCGAATTTCGACTTAAAATCCACATGTGTGACTGCAACAAGAAGTACGACGAGCTTCACGAAGCAGTTTAAGAATATCTCAATATGGAGAAACCAAAATCATCCCAGTTACTATCCGCAGACGACAGCCTCGCATTAAAAATATTAAATGAAACGTGTAGAGAAGTCAACGGGCGCTACGAGGTTGGACTGACTAGCCGCCACAGTGATGTGATGCTATCAGAAAGCTACTCGAATGCTTTCAAAAGATCAATGTGCCGGCGAACAAAAATCTTTAAGGATTCAGCCTTGAAAACAATTATTCAAGAGCAAATAAACAATCTTGTCGTGAAGAGGTATGCTGAAAAAATCTCCGTCTACGAAAAGTCGATGCCAAAGGATAAAGTTTGGTATTTGCCCATATTTATAATCACGAACTCTAACAAGCCTGATAAGGTTCGATTAGTGTGGGACGTCGCTGCTAAGTTAAGTGGAGCATCACTGAATGGCTACTAGGGGGATTTTAAAAAATCGATGTCGGATTTTTTTTGGGGGCACCCCCTAAAATGTTGGCAGCTTGGCGACTTCGGCGACCCATATCTCTAGAACGGCTAAAGCTATTTGTCCGTGTCATACATCAAATTAAAGGCCATACTGTTTTTAACATTTAAACAATAAATACGCAACTAGTACTGAAACCGAAAAAATAGAGCCAAGAGTACCTAAAAACGTGTCTAGGTACCCCTGAGAGCAAAGATGCGTTATTTGTATTATTTTTGCTTATTATGGACAAATACTTGTACTTTGGAATCCCATTTCATTTAAATATGTTTGCTATGGTATACCGTTAATTTTAGACCCACAACAATGTTTTCTTTTTTTTATGTCAGGTATGTATATATTTTTTCCTCATACTGTATCAATGGCGACCCCAAGCAGATACACTCAAAGAAGTATTTTTCACATTGACATATTCCTAGGTTAAGTTGATACATTTTTTGTCATTATAGAGTCAACAAAAGCGTTTGTCAATTTGATTGAAGGTGAGAGGTTGCAATCATATTAACAAAATTTTATTTTGTTTATTTGATAAAAGGATATTTTGATTGGATAAAAGCCTTTAACCAAGAATGCCGCGTTTGCCTTGTACATTTGATAAATGAATTTGTCAATATGCATAAAGATTTCAACCTGAAAAAATGGTTTGTTCAATAGAAAAATGTTTTTCTGTTAATAATATATTTTATTTATCAATCATACAAAAATGTTTCGCTGTTTTGATAAAAAATTTTATTATTTCAAGCAATTTTACAAAAAATAACAAAACGAAATTTAATAATGTATCACTAGAAGCATGTAGTTTTTACATTAGGTCCACTCCTTAACTCCATACTCTCACTGAATTGTTATTGAAATAATTTTTTTGTTTCACAAATTAAATAAAACGTACACAACTCACAAAACTTCTTTTTATAATTTCTGCGAACAACAAATAACGTCACCGAAATGCCAGACATCTATTTTTGTTGTAATGATTGAACGTTTTTTAAATTGATAATTCATTTCATCATTACGAAATTGAGATTTTATCAGCGTGACTCAGCGATTATCAATTTTATAAATAATTTCTTCAGCACAACAAACTTATTTATCAAACCAGCGAAGTAAGTTTGTTAACTCCATTTACAAAAATTATAAAATTTTATTCCGACTGATTGGCGATTTTGTTATTGGGGATAAGTTTTTATCAAGTTGATGAAAGCATTTTTCAAACAAATAAAACACATTTTTTCAAATCAACACATTCAGTTTGTTAACGCGTTATTATATTTTTAATCAAATGGATAAAGTTCTTTCAGTTTGTTAACGCGTTATTATATTTTTAATCAAATGGATAAAGTTTCTTTCGAATTGATAAAAATATGAAGCATTTATGATAAAATTTAATCGACCGCACAATCACAATCAATTTTACCAAGAATTTTTCGTTGAGTGTAAAACCAAACTAGTTTAAAAATGTATTGGGTTACCCTACTACCTATTGTTATATTTTAAGTAGAAGTCCAGGGGTTCAGAGTCTGTTATTAAAAAAAGAAAAGGTGGTTCTTGCTTTTATGATTTTGTTTCTTGGTCAGTTGAGAAGTATTCGCTGTACAGTGAAAGTCGTATTTTGTTCTACGTTCGTGTGATCGAGTTTAAAAACCCACAAAATATCAACTACAAAAGACATTTTTATTTTAATTAGGTCGGTACCTACTAACACGAACTCTTTGTTTTAGTTAGTGTCATTCTGTGTCATTTATTCTTTCTTCTAGTGAACATTTTTATTTCTCGAAAGTGATGGCTTCTACATCTGGCATGAGAAGTAGAGGTAGAGACAACATTTTTCTAATTGACTATCTAGCTCATCAGATAACTGGATGTAAGCTGCCCTCCAATCAACAAGTTCTAGCTACTATGTTCTACAATTTGCGTACTGTGAAGATAAATGTGAGAGACTCTGCCACAACCACTGTTGACGATGTTTTCGTTTTTTGGACAAAAGCTCGAATTCCTACAAAACCAAAGAAAAATGTCATAGTAAAGCTGGAAAATCTGCGCAAGTTATAGAGGTATCAGTCTTATTTTCATCGCATATAAGGTTCTCTCAAGCGTACTGTGTGAACGATTAAAGCCAATTACAAAAACACTGATTGGACCTTATCAGTGTGGCTTTCGACCCGTTAAGTCCACCATAGACCAGATTTTCACGCTATGATAAATCCTGGAGAAAACCCACGAAACTCAAATTGACACACACCATCTCTGTGTCGATTTTAAAGCTGCGTTCGATAGCCGCCTATACGCAACAATGTCTGAGTTCGGTATACCTGCAAAGTTGATTAGACTTTGCAGAATGGCGTTGAGCAACACACGCAGCTCCGTCAAGGTAGGAAATGACCACTCCGAAACCTTCAATACCGAAAGAGGTTTCAGGCAAGGCGATCCACTGTCATGCGATCTCTTCAACATCATCATGGAGGGGATCGTACGAAAGGCCGGTGTGCATCGTAATGGCACCATTTTCTATAAAGGTGTCCAGCTCCTTGCGTACGCTGATGATATTGACATTGTCGGCAGAACCAAGAGAGATGTTACCGCTGCTTTCGGCGATATCGAAAAGGAATCCGGCAAAGTGGGTTTGACGATAAATGAGGGTAAAACAAAGTATATGCTGTCTACAAACAAGGGAGCTCGGCGTTTAGACTACCACGTTTCATCCGGCAGCTATAACTTTGAAGTAGTCAAGGAGTTCGTTTACCTTGGCACCGCCATTAATACCAAAAACGAAATCAACCTGGAGAGTTGCAGAGCCCTCTCTCGATCGACAAAACTAACACTCTACAAGACGCTCGTTCTACCTGTGCTGCTTTATGGCGCTGAGGCATGGGTAGTTTCGCAAACTGACGCAGCCGCTCTGGGGGTGTTCGAGAGAAAAGTTCTTCGCAAAATCTTCGGTCCTGTTCGAGTCGGCGATGACTATCGCATCCGAATTAACCACGAGCTGTATGAGCTCTACGAAGACATTGACGTAGTTCGGCGTATAACTGTGCAGCGACTACGCTGGCTGGGTCATGTCCATCGTATGGACGACGAAGCTCCAGCGAAAAAGGTGCTCGAGGCGAGGGTTGCTGGTCAACGACGACGAGGGAGACCATGCCTCCGATGGATGGGCCAGGCTGAGGTAGGCTTCCCATACGTCAGGAATTATGCCTGATAGTCAGGCATTAGACAACTTGTCAGGAATTTTGTCCGGCATCGTATTTTGTCAGGCATTCAAAAAATAATAATGAGACTTACCCTTTGAAATCTGACGACTTTTATTATAAGTTTGAAACACTTTTTACTGCTACATACGTCAGTCTGTACATGACCTTATTTAAAATTAGCTGTGTTTGTATAGTGGATACAGCAACCTAGTTTCGATGATTTTTCGGAAATCTTTGTTTTATTTGATGCGATCATTTGTTGAATCAGCTGATCATAAGCAACTGATTCAGCGACTGGAGCGCTTGTATAGCATTTTCGTCACATTTATTTTTGTCCCTAAAAATTCTGTGAATTTAAAAGTAGGTAAGTTCTCACATCTATTTAGTATTTGATATAAATACTAGTATATTTTTTACATTTTAATTTAGCACTCAAATATAACAATGGCAAGAAGAAAGTATGTTTCTACGGAGAAGCTGAAGGTGGAGTACGATTTCATAATATATTAATAATGTTTTTTTTTGTGTTGTATTGTGTTGTACCATCATAAACATATATATATTTGCACTATTTAATTTGTGTACTTGTTAAATATATGTATTGGTTTTGGCATTTCACCATTTTTAATTCTGAGTCTTAAGAGATAATTTGGTATTTTGACCAGCGTCAGGAATTGGACCTAAAAAATTATGGGAAGCCTAGGCTGAGGAAGCCCTAACCGCACTTGGTGTATCCGATTGGAAAAGGCGCGCGCAAAGCAGAGGCGCCTGGCGAGAGCTGATGAGGTCGGCCGAAACCCGGACACGGTTGTTGCGACCACCTAAGTAAGTAAGTAAAGCTGGAAAAACTGTACAATGATTGGAGAAAAATGCAAAAGTACAAAGATAGAAAAACGGAAAGGGCAAAAAATGCTGTAAAAGAGTTTACCCTAAAGTTGGATGATCTCTTTGATATTGCCTACCAAAATGCCCTGACGATGATGACTTCAGAAGAAGACAAGGGATTTCTGTTGAAACAAAGACAGAAAGGAAGACCAGGCTCCATGCTCGGAGTTGACCTGAAGTTGGCTCAAGCTGAAGAAAGACTACTACATAAACAACGGAAGGTCTTGGACAAACAACTTGAAGCGGGAAATTTGGGTAAGCATTTAGAAAAAAAAAAATAATTTCCTTGTAGCGAAACTTTATAAGATCTTTATAAGATCTAGGATCATCGTAACATAAGCCATGGATTATTTTGAAGAACCGGACTAAGCAACTTTTTTTTCTAAGGAGCGTGAGGCGACTTAATGTATATACGTATGTGGGTATATGTGTATATCACTTAAGGACTCCGAAACCGCTAAGCCAATTTTTATAACAAAGCCTTGAGAGGGTTCCTATGAAGTCTGGTGCCGACCTAAAATTTTCGATATCGACTAGTTTTTGTTTTTTTTTTGTTGGTCGCACAGTCTCAGAATTCAGTATTCGACCTCAATTTACACATGCCGTTCCACTGGTAACATTTTATGGGCGTTGGTCGAGGGGCGTGGTACTTTTTCAGCACCCCAAATATTCGGTATAGTTTTCGAAATAAGTCACACATCAATAAAACTCGGTACGAACTTACTATAAAAGTATGGTTTCACTAAAGCTACACCCTCTTTTAGGAGATAAGCGCTGAGCGCAGCGAAGCGCGCCGGGTATAAGCTTATATAATAAAGTTAGATGTCAGTTAAAATATAATAAATCTTCGGTTCTAGGCATTTTCCACCCTAATTTATTTATTAATGCATTTATATTATTTTCTTGTAAAATTGTTCATTTATTATTATATATATATGCATACATATATTTTCATCTTTTCTTTCTTTTTTGCACCTTTAATCGAAGGTTTTTTGTAGCAACATTATTTTTTTTTCTCTCAATATAACTGTGATATTATTCTATAGATGTAATGTATTTAGCACAAATCTCTGTACATTTTTTATTAAGAAATATCGACATTTAAATGTTTAACTACTTAAATAAAGATTTATTCATTCATCATTGAAAATTATAACTAGAGCAGTTCAAATAGCACGAATGCATGGATTCAATTGGTGTGAGAGAGTACGCATATGGTACGAATTGGAGAAAAATTTGTAGGACGGACTGTATTTTCTTTGCATTTTTTTTTGCCGTTTCTTTCAATTCGTTCTTCGTTAAGTTTCGATCAAATAATTACTGTGCTGTTAATAATGAATAAAACATTTTTAGAGTAAACAAAACTATTTAAGATAAATTTATGCTGAATTGAAAGTGATGTGTGTAGCTAATATTAATTCATTAAATGCAGCTGCTCTTAAAAACACCAGTTATAAAAAAGTAACAACGTTTATCCTTTTTTTTACAAAGTATGTCTGTCCTGCCCACGCGCCACTTGTTTTCAGATTTTAAAATTGGACAAAAAAATGAAGTATCATACGGGCAAAAGCAGCAGCAGTTGTTCAACTTTCGTAAGTCGACGCAGCATCAGTTTTTCAACAGTTGTAGCAGACTATTTTGCGTTTATGATTTTTGCTTATTATTTCTAACTTTTGTTTGATCGCTCGCTTTATTAAATTTTTTTCAATTTTGTTTTGATTATGATTGCATTTTTATTATAATTGTACAAACGTTAGAAAGAATAAGCAGAAATTAAAGGCCCAAAACGACTGTTTAAAAACTTATGCTGCTTCGACTTACGAAAGTTCAACCACTGCTGCTGCTTCGACTTTCGTTTTTTTCAACAGTTTCAGTTAATCAAAACGACGACTGCCGAAGTTGTCGACTGCCGAAGCACTTTGCCAACTATTGAAATTATTTTTCTGCTTCTGCTTATGCTGCGACTGTTTGATTTTCCGAAAGCACAAGTTGAAGCAGTCAATATGCTTTGAATAATTAATAATTTTCGACTTTTGCTATTTTGACTGCAGCAATTTAATCACTGTTTATTAGTGGTTACTTTGAATGAAACTAGAGATCTTCTGGATTGTTTAAAAAATTAATCCAAATTGCTAAAGTACAACGGATAATGCCAACCGCAACCGCGTTCGTTTTGACCGCGTTAGGTGCTCCCGCGGTGGATGCGCCCGGTCGTCGGCTCTGTGCAAAAGTGACCAGGCAATAAAAGCCTCAAAACAAAAAAAGGCCCAAAATTGTATATGAAATGCAACGAAGCGCAAAATTGGGGGCAATTTTAAAATTTCCTGTTTTCCTTTTTAGGTATGAGGCTATTATTCAGCATGAAATTAGAGCCCTAATTTTTGGTATATTATTTTCTTTCTCTAATGTTAAAAACAACATTAAAATAATAAATTCTTTAAATTAATGTATAGAAATTGAACAATTTGTAATCAAAATCGCGTGCTTTTTAATAAAATTGTTTAATTTTTATACATTAATACATTAATTATATGTGCATTTTATACTCACAAAACTCCTTAGTTTTTCTAAAATCTCCAAATTAACTATTGTAAATATATTTTTTAATATAGATCTTTCAATGTCTAATGCATTTTGGTTCGATTTGTTCCATTTAAATTTTAAATAATACTTTATTTAATTTAGATTGAGAATATGTCTACTCTTTTGTTTTTTACAGCGAATTTCGACTTAAAATCCACATGTGTGACTGCAACAAGAAGTACGACGAGCTTCACGAAGCAGTTTAAGAATATCTCAATATGGAGAAACCAAAATCATCCCAGTTACTATCCGCAGACGACAGCCTCGCATTAAAAATATTAAATGAAACGTGTAGAGAAGTCAACGGGCGCTACGAGGTTGGACTGACTAGCCGCCACAGTGATGTGATGCTATCAGAAAGCTACTCGAATGCTTTCAAAAGATCAATGTGCCGGCGAACAAAAATCTTTAAGGATTCAGCCTTGAAAACAATTATTCAAGAGCAAATAAACAATCTTGTCGTGAAGAGGTATGCTGAAAAAATCTCCGTCTACGAAAAGTCGATGCCAAAGGATAAAGTTTGGTATTTGCCCATATTTATAATCACGAACTCTAACAAGCCTGATAAGGTTCGATTAGTGTGGGACGTCGCTGCTAAGTTAAGTGGAGCATCACTGAATGGCTACTAGGGGGATTTTAAAAAATCGATGTCGGATTTTTTTTGGGGGCACCCCCTAAAATGTTGGCAGCTTGGCGACTTCGGCGACCCATATCTCTAGAACGGCTAAAGCTATTTGTCCGTGTCATACATCAAATTAAAGGCCATACTGTTTTTAACATTTAAACAATAAATACGCAACTAGTACTGAAACCGAAAAAATAGAGCCAAGAGTACCTAAAAACGTGTCTAGGTACCCCTGAGAGCAAAGATGCGTTATTTGTATTATTTTTGCTTATTATGGACAAATACTTGTACTTTGGAATCCCATTTCATTTAAATATGTTTGCTATGGTATACCGTTAATTTTAGACCCACAACAATGTTTTCTTTTTTTTATGTCAGGTATGTATATATTTTTTCCTCATACTGTATCAATGGCGACCCCAAGCAGATACACTCAAAGAAGTATTTTTCACATTGACATATTCCTAGGTTAAGTTGATACATTTTTTGTCATTATAGAGTCAACAAAAGCGTTTGTCAATTTGATTGAAGGTGAGAGGTTGCAATCATATTAACAAAATTTTATTTTGTTTATTTGATAAAAGGATATTTTGATTGGATAAAAGCCTTTAACCAAGAATGCCGCGTTTGCCTTGTACATTTGATAAATGAATTTGTCAATATGCATAAAGATTTCAACCTGAAAAAATGGTTTGTTCAATAGAAAAATGTTTTTCTGTTAATAATATATTTTATTTATCAATCATACAAAAATGTTTCGCTGTTTTGATAAAAAATTTTATTATTTCAAGCAATTTTACAAAAAATAACAAAACGAAATTTAATAATGTATCACTAGAAGCATGTAGTTTTTACATTAGGTCCACTCCTTAACTCCATACTCTCACTGAATTGTTATTGAAATAATTTTTTTGTTTCACAAATTAAATAAAACGTACACAACTCACAAAACTTCTTTTTATAATTTCTGCGAACAACAAATAACGTCACCGAAATGCCAGACATCTATTTTTGTTGTAATGATTGAACGTTTTTTAAATTGATAATTCATTTCATCATTACGAAATTGAGATTTTATCAGCGTGACTCAGCGATTATCAATTTTATAAATAATTTCTTCAGCACAACAAACTTATTTATCAAACCAGCGAAGTAAGTTTGTTAACTCCATTTACAAAAATTATAAAATTTTATTCCGACTGATTGGCGATTTTGTTATTGGGGATAAGTTTTTATCAAGTTGATGAAAGCATTTTTCAAACAAATAAAACACATTTTTTCAAATCAACACATTCAGTTTGTTAACGCGTTATTATATTTTTAATCAAATGGATAAAGTTCTTTCAGTTTGTTAACGCGTTATTATATTTTTAATCAAATGGATAAAGTTTCTTTCGAATTGATAAAAATATGAAGCATTTATGATAAAATTTAATCGACCGCACAATCACAATCAATTTTACCAAGAATTTTTCGTTGAGTGTAAAACCAAACTAGTTTAAAAATGTATTGGGTTACCCTACTACCTATTGTTATATTTTAAGTAGAAGTCCAGGGGTTCAGAGTCTGTTATTAAAAAAAGAAAAGGTGGTTCTTGCTTTTATGATTTTGTTTCTTGGTCAGTTGAGAAGTATTCGCTGTACAGTGAAAGTCGTATTTTGTTCTACGTTCGTGTGATCGAGTTTAAAAACCCACAAAATATCAACTACAAAAGACATTTTTATTTTAATTAGGTCGGTACCTACTAACACGAACTCTTTGTTTTAGTTAGTGTCATTCTGTGTCATTTATTCTTTCTTCTAGTGAACATTTTTATTTCTCGAAAGTGATGGCTTCTACATCTGGCATGAGAAGTAGAGGTAGAGACAACATTTTTCTAATTGACTATCTAGCTCATCAGATAACTGGATGTAAGCTGCCCTCCAATCAACAAGTTCTAGCTACTATGTTCTACAATTTGCGTACTGTGAAGATAAATGTGAGAGACTCTGCCACAACCACTGTTGACGATGTTTTCGTTTTTTGGACAAAAGCTCGAATTCCTACAAAACCAAAGAAAAATGTCATAGTAAAGCTGGAAAATCTGCGCAAGTTATAGAGGTATCAGTCTTATTTTCATCGCATATAAGGTTCTCTCAAGCGTACTGTGTGAACGATTAAAGCCAATTACAAAAACACTGATTGGACCTTATCAGTGTGGCTTTCGACCCGTTAAGTCCACCATAGACCAGATTTTCACGCTATGATAAATCCTGGAGAAAACCCACGAAACTCAAATTGACACACACCATCTCTGTGTCGATTTTAAAGCTGCGTTCGATAGCCGCCTATACGCAACAATGTCTGAGTTCGGTATACCTGCAAAGTTGATTAGACTTTGCAGAATGGCGTTGAGCAACACACGCAGCTCCGTCAAGGTAGGAAATGACCACTCCGAAACCTTCAATACCGAAAGAGGTTTCAGGCAAGGCGATCCACTGTCATGCGATCTCTTCAACATCATCATGGAGGGGATCGTACGAAAGGCCGGTGTGCATCGTAATGGCACCATTTTCTATAAAGGTGTCCAGCTCCTTGCGTACGCTGATGATATTGACATTGTCGGCAGAACCAAGAGAGATGTTACCGCTGCTTTCGGCGATATCGAAAAGGAATCCGGCAAAGTGGGTTTGACGATAAATGAGGGTAAAACAAAGTATATGCTGTCTACAAACAAGGGAGCTCGGCGTTTAGACTACCACGTTTCATCCGGCAGCTATAACTTTGAAGTAGTCAAGGAGTTCGTTTACCTTGGCACCGCCATTAATACCAAAAACGAAATCAACCTGGAGAGTTGCAGAGCCCTCTCTCGATCGACAAAACTAACACTCTACAAGACGCTCGTTCTACCTGTGCTGCTTTATGGCGCTGAGGCATGGGTAGTTTCGCAAACTGACGCAGCCGCTCTGGGGGTGTTCGAGAGAAAAGTTCTTCGCAAAATCTTCGGTCCTGTTCGAGTCGGCGATGACTATCGCATCCGAATTAACCACGAGCTGTATGAGCTCTACGAAGACATTGACGTAGTTCGGCGTATAACTGTGCAGCGACTACGCTGGCTGGGTCATGTCCATCGTATGGACGACGAAGCTCCAGCGAAAAAGGTGCTCGAGGCGAGGGTTGCTGGTCAACGACGACGAGGGAGACCATGCCTCCGATGGATGGGCCAGGCTGAGGTAGGCTTCCCATACGTCAGGAATTATGCCTGATAGTCAGGCATTAGACAACTTGTCAGGAATTTTGTCCGGCATCGTATTTTGTCAGGCATTCAAAAAATAATAATGAGACTTACCCTTTGAAATCTGACGACTTTTATTATAAGTTTGAAACACTTTTTACTGCTACATACGTCAGTCTGTACATGACCTTATTTAAAATTAGCTGTGTTTGTATAGTGGATACAGCAACCTAGTTTCGATGATTTTTCGGAAATCTTTGTTTTATTTGATGCGATCATTTGTTGAATCAGCTGATCATAAGCAACTGATTCAGCGACTGGAGCGCTTGTATAGCATTTTCGTCACATTTATTTTTGTCCCTAAAAATTCTGTGAATTTAAAAGTAGGTAAGTTCTCACATCTATTTAGTATTTGATATAAATACTAGTATATTTTTTACATTTTAATTTAGCACTCAAATATAACAATGGCAAGAAGAAAGTATGTTTCTACGGAGAAGCTGAAAGTGGAGTACGATTTCATAATATATTAATAATGTTTTTTTTTGTGTTGTATTGTGTTGTACCATCATAAACATATATATATTTGCACTATTTAATTTGTGTACTTGTTAAATATATGTATTGGTTTTGGCATTTCACCATTTTTAATTCTGAGTCTTAAGAGATAATTTGGTATTTTGACCAGCGTCAGGAATTGGACCTAAAAAATTATGGGAAGCCTAGGCTGAGGAAGCCCTAACCGCACTTGGTGTATCCGATTGGAAAAGGCGCGCGCAAAGCAGAGGCGCCTGGCGAGAGCTGATGAGGTCGGCCGAAACCCGGACACGGTTGTTGCGACCACCTAAGTAAGTAAGTAAAGCTGGAAAAACTGTACAATGATTGGAGAAAAATGCAAAAGTACAAAGATAGAAAAACGGAAAGGGCAAAAAATGCTGTAAAAGAGTTTACCCTAAAGTTGGATGATCTCTTTGATATTGCCTACCAAAATGCCCTGACGATGATGACTTCAGAAGAAGACAAGGGATTTCTGTTGAAACAAAGACAGAAAGGAAGACCAGGCTCCATGCTCGGAGTTGACCTGAAGTTGGCTCAAGCTGAAGAAAGACTACTACATAAACAACGGAAGGTCTTGGACAAACAACTTGAAGCGGGAAATTTGGGTAAGCATTTAGAAAAAAAAAATAATTTCCTTGTAGCGAAACTTTATAAGATCTTTATAAGATCTAGGATCATCGTAACATAAGCCATGGATTATTTTGAAGAACCGGACTAAGCAACTTTTTTTTCTAAGGAGCGTGAGGCGACTTAATGTATATACGTATGTGGGTATATGTGTATATCACTTAAGGACTCCGAAACCGCTAAGCCAATTTTTATAACAAAGCCTTGAGAGGGTTCCTATGAAGTCTGGTGCCGACCTAAAATTTTCGATATCGACTAGTTTTTGTTTTTTTTTTGTTGGTCGCACAGTCTCGGAATTCAGTATTCGACCTCAATTTACACATGCCGTTCCACTGGTAACATTTTATGGGCGTTGGTCGAGGGGCGTGGTACTTTTTCAGCACCCCAAATATTCGGTATAGTTTTCGAAATAAGTCACACATCAATAAAACTCGGTACGAACTTACTATAAAAGTATGGTTTCACTAAAGCTACACCCTCTTTTAGGAGATAAGCGCTGAGCGCAGCGAAGCGCGCCGGGTATAAGCTTATATAATAAAGTTAGATGTCAGTTAAAATATAATAAATCTTCGGTTCTAGGCATTTTCCACCCTAATTTATTTATTAATGCATTTATATTATTTTCTTGTAAAATTGTTCATTTATTATTATATATATATGCATACATATATTTTCATCTTTTCTTTCTTTTTTGCACCTTTAATCGAAGGTTTTTTGTAGCAACATTATTTTTTTTTTCTCTCAATATAACTGTGATATTATTCTATAGATGTAATGTATTTAGCACAAATCTCTGTACATTTTTTATTAAGAAATATCGACATTTAAATGTTTAACTACTTAAATAAAGATTTATTCATTCATCATTGAAAATTATAACTAGAGCAGTTCAAATAGCACGAATGCATGGATTCAATTGGTGTGAGAGAGTACGCATATGGTACGAATTGGAGAAAAATTTGTAGGACGGACTGTATTTTCTTTGCATTTTTTTTTGCCGTTTCTTTCAATTCGTTCTTCGTTAAGTTTCGATCAAATAATTACTGTGCTGTTAATAATGAATAAAACATTTTTAGAGTAAGCAAAACTATTTAAGATAAATTTATGCTGAATTGAAAGTGATGTGTGTAGCTAATATTAATTCATTAAATGCAGCTGCTCTTAAAAACACCAGTTATAAAAAAGTAACAACGTTTATCCTTTTTTTTACAAAGTATGTCTGTCCTGCCCACGCGCCACTTGTTTTCAGATTTTAAAATTGGACAAAAAAATGAAGTATCATACGGGCAAAAGCAGCAGCAGTTGTTCAACTTTCGTAAGTCGACGCAGCATCAGTTTTTCAACAGTTGTAGCAGACTATTTTGCGTTTATGATTTTTGCTTATTATTTCTAACTTTTGTTTGATCGCTCGCTTTATTAAATTTTTTTCAATTTTGTTTTGATTATGATTGCATTTTTATTATAATTGTACAAACGTTAGAAAGAATAAGCAGAAATTAAAGGCCCAAAACGACTGTTTAAAAACTTATGCTGCTTCGACTTACGAAAGTTCAACCACTGCTGCTGCTTCGACTTTCGTTTTTTTCAACAGTTTCAGTTAATCAAAACGACGACTGCCGAAGTTGTCGACTGCCGAAGCACTTTGCCAACTATTGAAATTATTTTTCTGCTTCTGCTTATGCTGCGACTGTTTGATTTTCCGAAAGCACAAGTTGAAGCAGTCAATATGCTTTGAATAATTAATAATTTTCGACTTTTGCTATTTTGACTGCAGCAATTTAATCACTGTTTATTAGTGGTTACTTTGAATGAAACTAGAGATCTTCTGGATTGTTTAAAAAATTAATCCAAATTGCTAAAGTACAACGGATAATGCCAACCGCAACCGCGTTCGTTTTGACCGCGTTAGGTGCTCCCGCGGTGGATGCGCCCGGTCGTCGGCTCTGTGCAAAAGTGACCAGGCAATAAAAGCCTCAAAACAAAAAAAGGCCCAAAATTGTATATGAAATGCAACGAAGCGCAAAATTGGGGGCAATTTTAAAATTTCCTGTTTTCCTTTTTAGGTATGAGGCTATTATTCAGCATGAAATTAGAGCCCTAATTTTTGGTGTATTATTTTCTTTCTCTAATGTTAAAAACAACATTAAAATAATAAATTCTTTAAATTAATGTATAGAAATTGAACAATTTGTAATCAAAATCGCGTGCTTTTTAATAAAATTGTTTAATTTTTATACATTAATACATTAATTAAATGTGCATTTTATACTCACAAAACTCCTTAGTTTTTTTAAAATCTCCAAATTAACTATTGTAAATATATTTTTTAATATAGCTCTTTCAATGTCTAATGGATTTCGGTTCGATTTGTTCCATTTAAATTTTAAATAATACTTTATTTAATTTAGATTGAGAATATGTCTACTCTTTTGTTTTTTACAGCGAATTTCGACTTAAAATCCACATGTGTGACTGCAACAAGAAGTACGACGAGCTTCACGAAGCAGTTAAAGAATATCTCAATATGGAGGAACCAAAATCATCCTAGTTACTATCCGCAGACGACAGCCTCGCATTAAAAATATTAAATGAAACGTGTAGAGAAGTCAACGGGCGCTACGAGGTTGGACTGACTAGCCGCCACAGTGATGTGATGCTATCAGAAAGCTACTCGAATGCTTTCAAAAGATCAATGTGCCGGCGAACAAAAATCTATAAGGAGTCAGCCTTGAAAACAATTATTCAAGAGCAAATAAACAATCTTGTCGTGAAGAGGTATGCTGAAAAAATCTCCGTCTACGAAAAGTCGATGCCAAAGGATAAAGTTTGGTATTTGCCCATATTTATAATCACGAACTCTAACAAGCCTGATAAGGTTCGATTAGTGTGGGACGTCGCTGCTAAGTTAAGTGGAGCATCACTGAATGGCTACTAGGGGGATTTTAAAAAATCGATGTCGGATTTCTTTGGGGGCACCCCCTAAAATGTTGGCAGCTTGGCGACTTCGGCGATCCATATCTCTGGAACGGCTAAAGCTATTTGTCCGTGTCATACATCAAATTAAAGGCCATACTGTTTTTAACATTTAAACAATAAATACGCAACTAGTACTGAAACTGTTGAAATAATATAATGTGGCAACACACTTTGTTCTTTGAAATTTTCCTTATTACTCTTGTTTCTTATATTTTCGTATTCTTATTATAACCAATAAAACAAATCACACGTGGATTGTACGCTGAATTAACAACTGCGTTTTTCTATCAGGTTATGGGCCCAGCCCCAATAAAAGTTTTGTAAAATAATTAGTTTTTCTATCAGCATTTGTTGCAGACAAGAAAAAAAACTTGCCGGAAGATTTTGAACACATTCGTTGTGATTGCAAAATTTCGATATGGCTGTTTTGGGCTCACACAACATAATTGAGAAACTACATGGTAGTGAAAATTTTCACACTTGGAAGTTTGCCATGGAGAGTTTGTTGGAGCTCAGCGACTTGCAGGAGTGCATCGCAGATCCAATGAAGGAGACCGATGCGCAGAAGCTACGAAAAGCAAGAGCCAAAATTATTTTATGCATCGATGAAGCGATTTACGTCCATATTCAGAATCAAAAGACGGCGTCTGACATCTGGAAGACTCTTCATCAGCTGTACGAAGACACTGGACTAACGCGCAAATTTGGACTTTTGCGTAAATTAATAACAATACGACTAGAAAATTGTGAGTCAATGACTGATTACGTTAATCAGCTAGTCAATACAGCGAGTAAGTTGTGCGGAATAGGTTTCGATATAAATGATGATTGGTTAGGCGCGATAATGTTGGCTGGACTTGGGGAAGATTTTAAGCCTTTCATTATGGGCATTGAGAGCAGCGGCACAAAAATAACGGGAGAAAACATTAAGATGAAACTGCTTGATGGCGACTATGAAAAGTCGGCACAAAGCGGTAATGCGTTCTTGAGCATTAAAAAGAAATTTCATAAGCCGAACAAATTAAAAGTTAAATGTTATAACTGTGGTCGCAAGGGGCATTTTATAAAAGATTGCACCGAAAAGAAAAAAATGCATACTAACTCGTATACTAGTGATCGAAGCAAAACTGCTTTTAGTGTATTTTTGTCACGTGATGGCAAACCAAACCGAAGCATATGGTATGTCGATAGCGGGGCTTCACGACACATGACCCCTTTCAAAGATTGTTTGAGCGAAATTAGTTCCTCAGGCGTCACAGAAATTCTGGCTGCAAATAACGAAAGAATGTCTGTCGATGACATCGGGAATGCTACGCTAAAAATACAAGGGAATGACATTGAAGTGAAAAATGTTTTATATGTTCCAAAATTAACCACAAATTTACTATCGGTTTCTCAAATAGTTGAAAACGGTAATAAGGTTTCATTTGGCAATGGTCGGTGCAAAATTTTCAATCAAAATGGCGAGCTCGTTGCCGAAGCGAATGGTTCATCTGGTGTGTTTAAGCTTGAAGCCCAAACGGTATCATGTCTGCTTGCTAACGCTAAAACGAGTCTGATGGCATGGCATCGTCGTCTCGGTCACTTAAATTATGCCGATTTATGCAAGCTAAGAAACAATGGCATCAACGGTATAACATTTAGCGATGATCCAAGCTGTTTAACGAAGTGCGAAGCTTGTCACAAAGGCAAACTTGCGCGGACGTCATTTAAGCACGTTGGGACACGATCCACAGAACTACTCCACCTTATACACTCGGATTTGTGTGGCCCAATGGAGACAGCATCCATCGGCGGTGCAAAATACTTCATTTCTTTTATAGACGATTTCTCGCGTAAAGTTTTTGTTTACTTTTTAAAAAACAAATCAGACGCTATCAAATATTTTAAAGAATTTAAATATTTTGTTGAAAACCAAACTGGTAAACATATTAAGGCTATTCGCACCGATAACGGTACTGAGTATGTTGGAGATCAATTTGAAGCTTTTTGCCGCACGTCTGGAATTTTACACCAAACGTCAAATGTTTACACACCGGAACAGAATGGAGTAGCAGAGCGATATAACCGTACCATCGTAGAGCGAGCCAAGTGCATGATATTCGATGCGGATTTGAGCAAATCATATTGGGGTGAAGCAGTTAACACCGCAGTGCACATCATCAACCGCTCACCCAGTTCATCTTTAAATGGCCAGATACCAGAATTAAAATGGTCCGGAGCTGACGTCGATTTTAGTAATATGCGGATTTTTGGTTCACCTGTCATGGTTCATATACCAAAACAACGCAGACGCAAATGGGATCCTAAATCGAAGCGGATGGTATTTGTAGGCTACAGTCAGACAACGAAAGGCTATCGTTGTATAGACCCTCAAACAAAACAAATCACAACAAGTCGTGACGTCGTGTTCATGGAGACTGAGCCAAAGGTAATATGCTGCATTCCAATAGATACTAACGAAGAATTCGTTTCAGTGAGGGCACCTAATCCTCCCCTCAAGGCAGAAAGAGATGAAAACGATACAGAGTCAGGTCTTGAAGAAACGGTCGAAGACACCTTTGATGACGCCAGGGACGATACCTTTGTCCCAGAAGTTGATGTTTCGATTCCGCAATCATTGCGAAAATCAGCCAGACCAACAGTTCAACGTGATTTTTCAAGCCTATGTTAAGTTATGTCAAGGCTATGTATCCCATTTGGCTACTACTGGTGACCTAATGGATCCCGAGACTGTCGCAGAAGCCCTATTGCATGACGATTGGGAAGATTGGAAGAACGCCATGCAATGCGAATTAAAATCCCATAATGAAAATAGAACATGGACAATTTGCAATCTTCCACCAAATCGCAAAGCAATACGGTCAAAGTGGGTGTTTCGGACCAAGACTGATGACGATGGAAATGTTTCACGACATAAGGCTCGTCTAGTAGCTAAGGGCTGCTCACAGCAATTCGGTACCGACTACAAAGAAACTTACTCCCCAGTTGTCCGCTACACTTCCATTCGATATCTTCTTGCTCTATCAGTAAGGCTTAAGCTGCAAATTGACCAATTAGATGCTGTAACAGCATAGCTTCAAAGCAATTGAGACGAAGAAATTTTCATGCAGTTTCCAGATGGATGCGGCGAAGATAGTGGGAAAGTTTGTAAATTAGAAAAAGCCATTTACGGTTTAAAGCAAAGTGGTCGGCAATGGAATACCCTTTTGGAGAAAGCACTTAGATCTTTCGGTCTTCAAAAGTCAAGGGTAGATCCTTGCGCTTATTTTAAAACTGATTTACAAATAATTATCGCTATATATGTCGACGATATCTTGATGTTTTGGCGACATCCAGCAGTTCGTGATCAAATCAAGGAAAAATTAACAAGTGCATTTAAAATGAATTACTTGGGCACTGCCAAAAATTGTATTGGCTTCAACATCACGTACGATAAAAATTCAAATGGAATATGGATAGATCAGACAAAGTTTACGAATCAAATATTAAAAAAATTTGGCATGCAGAACTCCAACCCTGTTGCAACACCATGTGATGTCAATCAGAAATTATCTTTAGAATTCAGCGATGATGATCAACATTTGGAGAACGTACCATATGAAGAGGCAGTAGGGAGCCTCTTGTACTTGGCACAGGGGACTCGACTCGATATTGCCTATGCGGTTAATGATGTTAGCCGTTTCAATACAAAGCATGGGAAGATCCATTGGACTGCAGTCAAACGCATCTTCAGGTACCTTAAGGGAACAATTAATTACAAACTTTTTTACGGTGGGTCCGAAAGGCTAATTGGCTACACCGACGCTGACTGGGCCTCCGACATCGACAAACGACGCTCATGTACCGGCTATGTTTTTACCTTATGCGGCGGAGCAATATCTTGGGCCAGCAAGAGACAGCCTACAGTTGCTTTGTCTAGCACTGAGGCCGAATATATGGCGTTGTCGTCAGCAGTTCAGGAAGCAATTTGGTTGCAGCAGTTCGGGAAAGACTTCGATCCATCTTTAAGTCAACAACCCATAGAGATCGGATGTGACAATCAGAGTGCAATCGCTTTAGCAGAGTCTGATACCTTCAGAGTGAGATCGAAAGATATTGATGTTCGCCATCACTTCATCCGCGATCGTATTAGTGAAGGTATGGTAAAAGTTTTTTATGTATCTACCGAAAAGATGGTTGCTGATAGCCTGACGAAAGCCGTTTCAAACAACAAATCCAGTTTTTGCACCGAACGTATGGGTATAAAAGATTGTATTGAAGATTAAGTTTACTATCATTTTTGAATTTCAAATATTTTTAAAAAACATGTTAAACTTGACCATTTAAAACTTTCACATCAACATTATATTCTCTTATATTTTTATGCATTATCAGATTTAATACTTCAAAAAGTGAGGGTGTTGAAATAATATAATGTGGCAACACACTTTGTTCTTTGACATTTTCCTTATTACTCTTGTTTCTTATATTTTCGTATTCTTATTATAACCAATAAAACAAATCACACGTGGATTGTACGCTGAATTAACAACTGCGTTTTTCTATCAGAAACCGAAAAAATAGAGCCAAGAGTCCCTAAAAACGTGTCTAGGTACCCCTGAGAGCGAAGATGCGTTATTTGTATTATTTTTGCTTATTATGGACAAATACTTGTATTTTGGAATCCCATTTCATTTAAATATGTTTGCTATGGTATACCGTTAATTTTAGACCCACAACAATGTTTTCTTTTTTTTTATGTCAGGTATGTATATAGTTTTTCCTCATACTGTATCAATGGCGACCCCAAGCAGATACACTCAAAGAAGTATTTTTTCACATTGACATATTCCTAGGTTAAGTTGATACATTTTTTGTCATTATAGAGTCAACAAAAGCGTTTGTCAATTTGATTGAAGGTGAGAGGTTGCAATCATATTAACAAAATTTTATTTTGTTTATTTGATAAACGGATATTTTGATTGGATAAAAGCCTTTATCAAGAATGCCGCGTTTGCATTGTACATTTGATAAATGAATTTGTCAATATGAATAAAGAATATTTCAACCTGAAAAAATGGTTTGTTCAATAGAAAAATGTTTTTCTGTTAAAAATATATTTTATTTATCAATCATACAAAAAAGTTTTGCTGTTTTGATAAAAAATTTTATTATTTCAAGCAATTTTACAAAAAATAACAAAACGAAATTTAATAATGTATCACTAGAAGCATGTAGTTTTTACATTAGGTCCACTCCTTAACTCCATACTCTCACTGAATTGTTATTGAAATAATTTTTTTGTTTCACAAATTAAATAAAACGTACACAACTCACAAAACTTCTTTTTATAATTTCTGCGAACAACAAATAACGTCACCGAAATGCCAGACATCTATTTTTGTTGTAATGATTGAACTTTTTTAAATTGATAATTCATTTCATCATTACGAAATTGAGATTTTATCAGCGTGACTCAGCGATTATCAATTTTATAAATAATTTCTTTAGCACAACAAACTTATTTATCAAACCAGCGAAGTAAGTTTTTTAACTCCATTTACAAAAATTATAAAATTTTATTCCGACTGATTGGCGATTTTGTTATTGGGGATAAGTTTTTATCAAGTTGATGAAAGCATTTTTCAAACAAATAAAACACATTTTTTCAAATCAACACATTCAGTTTGTTAACGCGTTATTATATTTTTAATCAAATGGATAAAGTTTCTTTCAGTTTGTTAACGCGTTATTATATTTTTAATCAAATGGATAAAGTTTCTTTCGAATTGATAAAAATATGAAGCATTTATGATAAAATTTAATCGACCGCACAATCACAATCAATTTTACCAAGAATTTTTCGTTGAGTGTAAAACCAAACTAGTTTAAAAATGTATTGGGTTACCCTACTACCTATTGTTATATTTTAAGTAGAAGTCCAGGGGTTCAGAGTCTGTTATTAAAAAAAGAAAAGGTGGTTCTTGCTTTTATGATTTTGTTTCTTGGTCAGTTGAAAAGTATTCGCTGTACAGTGAAAGTCGTATTTTGTTCTACGTTCGTGTGATCGAGTTTAAAAAACCCACAAAATATCAACTACAAAAGACATTTTTATTTTAATTAGGTCGGTACCTACTAACACGAACTCTTTGTTTTAGTTAGTGTCATTCTGTGTCATTTATTCTTTCTTCTAGTGAACATTTTTATTTCTCGAAAGTGATGGCTTCTACATCTGGCATGAGAAGTAGAGGTAGAGACAACATTTTTCTAATTGACTATCCAGCTCATCAGATAACTGGATGTAAGCTGCCCTCCAATCAACAAGTTCTAGCTACTATGTTCTACAATTTGCGTACTGTGAAGATAAATGTGAGAGACTCTGCCACAACTACTGTTGACGATGTTTTCGTTTTTTGGACAAAAGCTCGAATTCCTACAAAACCAAAGAAAAATGTCATAGTAAAGCTGGAAAATCTGCGCAAGTTATAGAGGTATCAGTCTTATTTTCATCGCCTATAAGGTTCTCTCAAGCGTACTGTGTGAACGATTAAAGCCAATTACAAAAACACTGATTGGACCTTATCAGTGTGGCTTTCGACCCGTTAAGTCCACCATAGACCAGATTTTCACGCTATGATAAATCCTGGAGAAAACCCACGAAACTCAAATTGACACACACCATCTCTGTGTCGATTTTAAAGCTGCGTTCGATAGCCGCCTATACGCAACAATGTCTGAGTTCGGTATACCTACAAAGTTGATTAGACTTTGCAGAATGACGTTGAGCAACACACGCAGCTCCGTCAAGGTAGGAAATGACCTCTCCGAAACCTTCAATACCGAAAGAGGTTTCAGGCAAGGCGATCCACTGTCATGCGATCTCTTCAACATCATCATGGAGGGGATCGTACGAAAGGCCGGTGTGCATCGTAATGGCACCATTTTCTATAAAGGTGTCCAGCTCCTTGCGTACGCTGATGATATTGACATTGTCGGCAGAACCAAGAGAGATGTTACCGCTGCTTTCGGCGATATCGAAAAGGAATCCGGCAAAGTGGGTTTGACGATAAATGAGGGTAAAACAAAGTATATGCTGTCTACAAACAAGGGAGCTCGGCGTTTAGACTACCACGTTTCATCCGGCAGCTATAACTTTGAAGTAGTCAAGGAGTTCGTTTACCTTGGCACCGCCATTAATACCAAAAACGAAATCAGCCTGGAGAGTTGCAGAGCCCTCTCTCGATCGACAAAACTAACACTCTACAAGACGCTCGTTCTACCTGTGCTGCTTTATGGCGCTGAGGCATGGGTAGTTTCGCAAACTGACGCAGCCGCTCTGGGGGTGTTCGAGAGAAAAGTTCTTCGCAAAATCTTCGGTCCTGTTCGAGTCGGCGATGACTATCGCATCCGAATTAACCACGAGCTGTATGAGCTCTACGAAGACATTGACGTAGTTCGGCGTATAACTGTGCAGCGACTACGCTGGCTGGGTCATGTCCATCGTATGGACGACGAAGCTCCAGCGAAAAAGGTGCTCGAGGCGAGGGTTGCTGGTCAACGACGACGAGGGAGACCATGCCTCCGATGGATGGGCCAGGCTGAGGTAGGCTTCCCATACGTCAGGAATTATGCCTGATAGTCAGGCATTAGACAACTTGTCAGGAATTTTGTCCGGCATCGTATTTTGTCAGGCATTCAAAAAATAATAATGAGACTTACCCTTTGAAATCTGACGACTTTTATTATAAGTTTGAAACACTTTTTACTGCTACATACGTCAGTCTGTACATGACCTTATTTAAAATTAGCTGTGTTTGTATAGTGGATACAGCAACCTAGTTTCGATGATTTTTCGGAAATCTTTGTTTTATTTGATGCGATCATTTGTTGAATCAGCTGATCATAAGCAACTGATTCAGCGACTGGAGCGCTTGTATAGCATTTTCGTCACATTTATTTTTGTCCCTAAAAATTCTGTGAATTTAATAGTAGGTAAGTTCTCACATCTATTTAGTATTTGATATAAATACTAGTATATTTTTTACATTTTAATTTAGCACTCAAATATAACAATGGCAAGAAGAAAGTATGTTTCTACGGAGAAGCTGAAGGTGGAGTACGATTTCATAATATATTAATAATGTTTTTTTTTGTGTTGTGTTGTGTTGTACCATCATAAACATATATATATTTGCACTATTTAATTTGTGTACTTGTTAAATATATGTATTGGTTTTGGCATTTCACCATTTTTAATTCTGAGTCTTAAGAGATAATTTGGTATTTTGACCAGCGTCAGGAATTGGACCTAAAAAATTATGGGAAGCCTAGGCTGAGGAAGCCCTAACCGCACTTGGTGTATCCGATTGGAAAAGGCGCGCGCAAAGCAGAGGCGCCTGGCGAGAGCTGATGAGGTCGGCCGAAACCCGGACACGGTTGTTGCGACCACCTAAGTAAGTAAGTAAAGCTGGAAAAACTGTACAATGATTGGAGAAAAATGCAAAAGTACAAAGATAGAAAAACGGAAAGGGCAAAAAATGCTGTAAAAGAGTTTACCCTAAAGTTGGATGATCTCTTTGATATTGCCTACCAAAATGCCCTGACGATGATGACTTCAGAAGAAGACAAGGGATTTCTGTTGAAACAAAGACAGAAAGGAAGACCAGGCTCCATGCTCGGAGTTGACCTGAAGTTGGCTCAAGCTGAAGAAAGACTACTACATAAACAACGGAAGGTCTTGGACAAACAACTTGAAGCGGGAAATTTGGGTAAGCACTTAGAAAAAAAAAAAAATAATTTCCTTGTAGCGAAACTTTATAAGATCTAGATCACTAGCTGAAATTTCCATCAATATTAATTTTATACTTATTGTCTCATCTCATTGTTCACAAAGACGGTGGAGCTCACGGACGACGAGACAACAGAAGAGTCAGAATGACGTGAAACGCCGTATGAAAAGCTCGTGATGAACGTAGAATCTGGAGGACCATCTGCCCCCAAGAGAATCAAGCGTGGCTTCAAAGAGGTCCTAACCATGAAATAGTCATTGATGCTTGACCGCAGTAAGGTGTCCGATAGGCCTACTTGTATAATTTTGGCTACAGTGGAAGCTCTCGGAGAGGATCCCAAAGAATATGAGATCTCCAGAAGCGTTATCCGTGAACTGCGGAGAATAAACCGTGAAAAATACACGGAACAAATTCAAGACAGACTTAAGATACCCCAAAACGAGGCTGTTTTCGTGCACTGGGATAGAAAACTACTACCAGCTATCCTTAAAACAGAGCAGAAAGTACTGGTTGCTGTTCTGGTATCACATGAGACTAAAGAACAACTCCTGGGCGTTCCTGAAACTGACAGTAGCTCAGAGGAGGAACAACCCCTAGCAGTGTACGAATGTCTAGAGGAATGGGTTCTCTCCAGCTCGGTTGAGGCTATGTGCTTCGATACAACAGCATCAAATACTGGAAGACTCAATGGAGCGTGCAATCTCCTGGAGCAGATGTTAGGTCGAGAGCTCCTGTACCTAGCGTGCCGACACCACGTTTTAGAAGTCTTGTTGATAGGGGTTTTTGACTGCAAGTTTGGAAGCACATCGAGACCTCAACCAGACATGTTCAAGAGATTTCAAAAATAATGGTCGGCGATTGATAAATCCGAGTTCGATGTAGGCGAGAATGTTTTGAAACTACTGCCCAATGACGAAGTAGAGAATATCAAAGAAGAACTGCAAAGAAAACTAATGGAATGCTAGCCAAGAGGCAACTACAAAGAGCTGTTACAGTTGGCATTGATATATCTTGGCCATCTTGATGGAAAACATGTACGCTTTAGGTCTCCAGGTCCAGTACACCATGCCCGGTGGATGACAAAAGCTATTTACTGTCTGAAAATACAACTCTTCCGTGACCAGTTTAAGCTGACTTCCCAAGAACAAGAGGCCCTAGAAGCACTTTGTGTTTTCATCGTTCGAGTCTACTGTAAAGCCTGGTTTAACGCCCCCAGAGCGTGTTTAGCACCAAAACAAGACCTACACCTCATTGAGAATCTATTGAAATACAAAAGCATTGACAAAAAATATCAGAAAAAGGAATTAACGAAATGATAAATCACCTGTGGTAACTTAGTCCTAAACTTTTTACCCTGGCATTGTTTGACCCGACAGTGCAAAACACCGTAAAGAGCCAAATGGCGACAAAAATGTTAACAAATCAAGCAGAAGAAAATGAGAAGTGATCCAGAAATATGCGACCCAAACTAAAAAAAGAACAACTGCCGAAATTCCTAGAAAAAAGTCTTCGAGCCCAGATTACAAGTGAGACTTACCTGTTGTTCAAGAGATTAAACATTAACACCGAATTTCTGGAAAAAGATCCTGCAACTTGGCCGCAGAACATCAACTACCAGGAAGGGCAAAGGATGGTAAACAACTTGAAAGTTGTGAACGACATGGCAGAGCGAGGAGTCAAGCTCATCACAGATTACAACCAATTACTTACAAAAGACGAGCAACAAAAACAATACGTTCTCCAAGTAGTCAGCAGATGCCGTCAGCTGTATTCAGATAGCTACAAAACCACATTATGCCAGTCCCTTCAATAAATTTAAATAAGAATAAAATGAAAAAGACATTTATTATACTTGATTTTTTAAATACATAATTGTTTTCATTCCAAAAACTGATAATATAGGAAGGAAAATGGGTTTTTTGACAATAGGTTCCATCTTCGCTCTAAGGGGTACCTAGTTACGTTTTTATGGACATTGGTTTCATTATCTTGAATTCAGTACTAATTACGTATTTTTTTATTGCATATAAAATATTAAAAACAGTATCGCCTTCAATTTGATGTATGACACGGGCATATATTTTAAACCGTTCTAGAGATATGGGTCGGCAAACCCGCCAAACTGCCAAAAAATCGAGATTTTCAAAACTTTGAGGCCCCAGTGGCACGTGCTAACATCTTTCAATCGTGCTCAAACTTTCGCAATCCTAAAATCTGACAGAAAGAAACATTTTAGGGGGGTGCCCCAAAAAAGTTCTGATATTTTCTTTTATCCTATGAGATAAAACCACCCTAATAAATACCTTCTAGCTGGCCCAGATCTTTTGAATCAGCTCGTGGAAGTATTGCTGGCATTTCGAGTTGGGGAAGTGGCCATATCCGGCGATATAGCCGAAATGTTTCACAGGATCAACGTGCGAGAAGCGACATGCATGCTCAACGTTTTCTGTGGTGGGAAGCTGACGACGAACCGCATCAGCCAAGCATCTATGTCATGCGCGCTCTGACATTCGGGATAAGCTGTGCGCCGTGCATCGTGGACTTCATTCGCGACAGAAATTCTGAATGTTTCAGGGCTGAATTCAATTGAGCAGTGGAGGCAATACAAAAATACCATTACGTTGATGACTTAATAGACACCGAAGATGACGTACTGGCAGCTAATGAGGATTCAACATTCGTAACTGGTCATCTAATTCCACTTAGCTGTTGCGAGAGCTAGGAGAAGATCCATCCGCTGGACAAAATTGCAAAGAATAGGGCTCCGCTACCAAAGTTCTAGGTTCTAGGACCCGACTAATGACACGTTCAAATATATTTGCAGGTTCGCCAAATTACGTCGTGATGTAATAAATAAGCCAGTGGTACCAACGAAGAGGGAGACACTGCAAGTTCTGATGTCAATTTTTGACCCGCTAGGTTTTGATCCGTGCTATACCATCAGCCTCAAAATTTTGCTCCAAAACATATGGCGATCCAGTTTTGGCTGGAACGAGGTGCTGACCGATGTTTTGCAAGAATACTGGTTGCAATAGAAGTCTAATTTGCCACTGATTACTTTCGTCGAGATTCCCCGCTGGTATTCCCTGATGATAAAGCAATCGCCCATCGTGCAGCTGCATACCTTTGTAGATTCTGGTGCAAACGCCTACGATGCCGTAAGCTATCTGCGCATCAAAAAGGCCGAAAAAGCTTCCGTTGCTTTGGTGGGCGATACTCAACGTAAATCGCATACGAACAACATCTCAATTTTAGTGGACAGAATCCAATATAGTGCTTAAGTGCACATCGGCGAGATTATCGAGAGTTCAAATGTAAACCATTGGAGATGGGAACCCTCTAAGATTAATCCCGCAGACCTCGCAACAAAAGTATCTGCAAGACCAAATTGCCATGCTTGGTTTTCAGGACCTGAGTTTTTATTGTCCAACGCTAACGACTGGCCGAAAATTTAATCTATCGAGCAAGAAGATTCTGGTGACTCCGAACTTAAACGGTGCATAATGATTATTGAAAAAGCTGTTACACCAATAAAACTAAATGTCGAGTATTTTTCCAACTGGCGGCGCTTATACCGAGCTGTTGCCACATTTATTTTGTATTTAACAAGGCTAACACTACGTTCACACTGACAGCTAAATGCGCATTTAACGAAATGCGCATTAGCAATTTAGAATGTATGGCCGTATGCTCTTTGAAGGAGTAAAAGAGCCAAATATATATTTTGCATTTTGTAAATGCGCATTAAGCTCTCAGTGTGAACGTAGTATAATACTACGTTCAAATTGAGAGCTAAATTCTAAATTGCTAATGCGCATTTCGTTAAATGCGCATTTAGCCCTCAGTGTGAACATAGTATAAGAGTCTGCTCAAAACAAAAACAAATTTTAAGCTTCGATATGCTGCATAGAGCTCTGCAATTTCTTTTTAAGTACGCTCAACACGAAGAAAACGGCGAAGAGCTAAATCGTTTCAAGCAGGGCAAGTCTCTTAATATGACAAGCAAATTAAAGGCATTAAATTTGCATTTAGATGAAGTCGGGATCAACAGGTGCAAATGCAGAGAAGAATATTTAAATAACCACGAGGATGCAATTATTTTACTTCACTCTCATCATGTCACCCTACTTCTGACGCGGTCAGTAAATGAAAATTTTCATCACCAAATGCACGAAGCCATCATCAGCAAAATAAGAAGCCAATTTAACATATCTCACGAGTGCTATACAGAAAGGTACGCGGCATGTGTCAATTCTGAAAAAATCAAAATGCTAAGCCACAAGTGCCACAAATGGCTGTACTACCACCAGCAATATTGGCCGCATTTGAACGGCCATTTACTTACGTGGGCATCGATTTTTTTGGGTCACTTTTTGTAGCTGTAGGCAGACGACGTGAGAAAAGGTGGGGTGTGATATTCACATGCCTTACAGTTCGAACCGAGCATATCGAAGTAGCACATAGCCTCGGCACGAGTTCGTGCATCATGGCGATTCGTAATTTCATCTCCCGGCGTGGCTCACCCATAGAGGTATACACAGATAATGGCACAAACTTCAAAGCCGCCGAAAAGGTGCTCTGCGATGAAACCAAAAATCTTGAAGTAACTTTGATATCTTTTTCATTTGAAAGAATTAAATGGAAATTCAATCCCCCGGAGCCCCTCATATGGGCGGTGCATGGGAGAGACTGGTGAGATCCGTAAAAACAGTACTGTTCACTATCTGCCCAGCACTGAAATTTAATGACGAAAGCTTACGAAGTGCATTAAATGAAATTGAATTTATCCAAAATTGCAGACTGTCAACTGTCAATTGACGACGAAGCGATTACACCGAACCACTTATTGGTGCGGATCTAGGACAGCGTTGGCATAAAACGCAAGTATTTGCTAACCAGTTTTGGCGACGTTGGCTTGCAGAGTACGTGCCGATGATATCAAGGCGAAGTAAATGGTTTGTCAAGCAGCACCCTGTGAAAGTTGGAGATGTCGTAATTGTGGATCAAGACCTCCCACGAAATTGCTGGCCAAAGGGCATCGTGGTCGACACATTAATAGCAAAGGATTGACCATCCTCAATCAGGTCAGGAGCGTGACAGTAAAAACAAAGTCGAGCGTCTTTCGGATCCCGGTAGCTAAGGTGGCAGTTTTGGACGTCGGATGTTCTGATGGTAAACTCGACGCATTGAACTCGTTTACGGGCGAGAGGATGTTGCCGCCGTTACTAAAAACAGCAGAGCAGTAAAAATATTCTTTTGTATTTTTTTATTTTGCCTTTCACAAACTGTTAACGATAGAACTTCAACTTATGTTCAATTTTGTTCTGTACTTACTCATTTTTTTGTAATTACTCATAATGACATGCATAAATATGTAACTCTTTATAATCACATACATCAATATGTACAAAAATAACGGACCAGAGCGAGCCACGTAGGCCGACTGCATAGCGACAGTTCTATAAGAGTTAAGTCAAGTTGATTTTTAAACATAGTGCAGCACAGTCACAATTAGTTTTAAAGCTCCTATCGCTCATATTTTCACCAAAATATATTTTCTTAACAATATGAAATAAACATTTAAACTTAAAATAATCTTGAAATATAAAAGTGCGTTTTCAATAGCAGACAAGTGCTGTTAAAAAATTGGACAGTTTCGCTTAAGGCGGGACATGACATTCGCGGCAGAGAAAACAGACCTTTTTTTAAAAATTCATAACTCAGTCAAAAACAAACATTTTCCAAAATTTTTTTTATTATTGTAGAGAATTGAACAAATTCCAAGAAAAAACATTCAAAAAATATATTTTTCACTCCAACATGGTTTTATAGAGCTCCAAACTGGCGGCAGAGAAAAAAAGGGGCCTCGTGGTTGCAGCGCTGGGAGTTGCAAAAATTGTCCGATCTGGAAAAAAATGACTTTTTTAAATCTTAACAAAATTGGTTATCGTATGACACGAGCTTTTTTTAAATTTTTGGTGATGTTCCAAATTTGAAAGTGTTTTTTCGAAAAAAATATTGACTTTAAAAATTCATAAAAAATCGAAAAAAAAAATTTAAAAAAAAGCTCGTGTCATACGATAGCGAATCAAGTTTAAAAAAATACAAAAAAAAATTCGTCAAAAAATTAACCCGCTAGTGCCGCAACCAGTACGAAAAACATGGTTTCGAGATAAACGCGTTCAAAGTTTGTGAACAAAGAAAAAAAGGTTACCTTTAATCTGCCATGCCTGCTTCGTACTGTATGTCTTCGTTATCTTGTGTTGTGCTGTTTCTTATAGTTTTTTGCAATCGTTTAGCAATTCGGGCTTCACCCTTCAAGTAGGTACAAAATAACAACCACCAAAAGTCAGGTAGCAAGTAAAACAAGTATATACCAGCTGCCGTACGTAGGTAGCGCACAAATTACACATGCGCTCTCACTAATCCGGCTGTAACTTTTGAACCCGTAGGAATTTTTCCATGAAATTTTTTTTTTTAGAATCTTAATATTTACTAAAATACAAATTTATTAAAAAAGTCGATTTTAAAAAACTGCCAATGTCATGTAACCCCTTAATCAACTTCAAAATGTATCAACAGCCACTTTTTCATAAGGACTGAAGCTTTACCCCTAAATTAGAAATTTTATAACGAAAATAATGACAAAAAATGTGTGATTGAGATCGGACTCATTGATCGCTGTACTTGTGGGTTGTATGTTCCATGCATTACACACACCATGAATGCTAGACCACCCCTGGGTGACGCCGGGGTAAATAAAACTTTATTACATTTTAATTTTCATAATTTGGTTATATGCAAAAATCAATCTAGGATTGAAATAAATAAATCGGATTCATACCGATTGTAACGCTAATCGAACAGCGTAGTGGCGAAAGTTTGTGGTTGTCTTTCTATATTATAATTATTATTTTATTATTATTTAACTATTTTTATGGGTCAACTAAAAAAACACTTAATGTTTTTTAAGCCTCAAAAATATAAATGGAAATTTTCCGAAGTAATAATCTGAATCTTTGTTCTCGAATTAGTTTCAAATAATTGTGCTACAAATACTTCTTTTTATTTTTCACTTTTTTTATATATTTTATTATTACTTTATATTTTGATATTTTTACTATTTATTTAGGTTTTCCGTTTTAAAAAAGAATTTTCTCGGCTTAAAAATTAATTTTATTCCCATAGTATTTTTGCTTCATATTTTATGTAAGAAAATATTTTTTGCCATGTATTTAATAACTTTTGCCACCATTCCAGAAGCATTTTAAGAAAAGATATTTGTTGATGTTTTCCTAATTTTTTGACGCATAGGCATCAATAGGGCACTCATTTTCATTTTGAAGGCACCATTCAGGCTGAAGAGCCTCTGCACTGATTCCTATTTCAGTCAAACGCTCACGGTGTAAAAGCATGCGAGACTCAGCTAAACGCCAGTTTTCTTTTGGATTCGTCCATAATCGTTCTGCCAAAGCACTGGCACGTGGCCAAAAGCGTGCATCCAAAGTAAATTCATCAATTTGTTCAGACCAAATTGCTGCTTCGGCGCCTAAAACTTGTGAGTTAAAATCCCCCGCAAGTTTTCTAATATTATTTTCGTACACTTTTTGCCAACCTATATATGGAGAACACCAATTGTTGCCTTCGGTTACCCAATTACCACCTCCACAATCAAAGTATAAGGCATCGTAATTCGAAACTATAATACGAAACCCACGTTTAAGTATATCTTGAATTTTAGTGTCACTACCAGTTGTCCATATTTGAATAATATATCGTTGATTATCCAAATAGTCGTCGATAAAAGGGACATCGGTTAGACGACTAGTCCACAAAGTAATTGGTAACTTTGTTTTGGCAATACGATCAACTCGGTTAAGAGCTTCCGTTTGGAAGTAACCCCAAAGTCGCAGAAAGTCTTCCTCTTCAACTCCCCAACCATCTTGTGCTAACATCCAATTTTTAATGCGGTTACTGCTATTCCAACAGCTCATAGAAACTTCGTCGCCACCCATATGAAAAACGTCGGGATCAAAAAGTTCAAACATTTCACGATATATATCCTCAAGCACAGGATACAATTCAGTTACCGTGGGATCAAGTTGACCGCAAGGTGGCTCAACACAAAATTTGGTCCATGGCTGAGCATTGAAACACGCCGTCATGTTTTTGTGCTGCCAACCCTCTCCGACGTGAGCGGGAGCATCAAACTCTGGCATTACTCGAATTCCTCGGACACGACCATACTCTACAATATCAGCTACATCTTCGTGTGTATATATTTTTCGTTGCGAATAGGCACCCAGCTTAAAAAGTTCAGATTGAGATTTTACCTCCAGAGGAAAACTGTGTGAATCAGTAATATGCCAGTGGAATGTGTTCAGTTTGGTCATGGCCATACCATCTAAGGGAGATAAACAGAACTATATGTTTTTATTAAGTATATTACGATGTGTTTATTCTTAATTTTTAAAACAAGGCTATGTTAAAAACATAACATAACACTTCAGAACAATCACGTGTACTTCAGAATTTCAGAACTACAGAATTTATCAATTTTATTTCAAAACCATCACGTGTACTTCAGAAAACAACATTTTATTTGCGAATGATAAATTGTAACTAAGAAAGCATAGAATGTTTTTAAAAAGCATGAAATGTATTTCATCTTGCAAGCCGTTGGCCCATATTTTCAATATGCCACTCCTTGAAGGAAAGTTTTTAGACGTCTGGAAGATATCGGCGATTAGTCTAATTTTCAAATCTGGTCTAGGCAAAATATTGCTAACTACCGAACAATTTCTAAATTGCCACTCATTCCTAAAATTTTTGAAGTGCTTGTAAAAAATAAAATTTATAACTGTGTTAAATAAAGATTGTCGCAGAGTCAGCACGGATTTGTACGAATCTACCTCTACTAATCTAACTCTCTTCCCAATTTTTCTGTCCAATCAAATAGATGCCGTAATCACGGATTTTGCGAATACTTTCGATAGAGTCCAGCACTCTGTTCTGATATTTAAACTTAGCAATCTAGAATTTCATTCCGTTACTTTCATTCGTTACTACAATGGTTAGGGAACTACCTTGTTGGTCGTCAACAATATGTTCAGATTGGAAACAAGTCCTCTTAATATTTTGACAATTATTTAGGTGTACCGCATTACAGCCACCTTGGTCCGGTTTTGTTTGTTCTTTTTATCAACGATCTTCCTAATTATGTTCGGAAGGTACCTATGCTATTACTACGGAATTATTTATTTATTTACAAATTAATCATCAAACAGAGTTTACATTCTTTTACAGCTGTTAGATGGTTTCCTTGAGGATGTCCGGAAGAAACTGACTCGTGACTGACTCGTGACTCATAAGTAGTGCATTATGCTAGGAATGCCAACAGACTTCTTCTTAATATTTATAAAGCTGTAAAATGATTTACTATTGTGTTTTAAACTTGATTCAATTCTTAGCACGTAGTTTTTTATATAAAAAACACGAGATGTGCTTCTTTATATGTGAACATGAAAGCAATCGGTTGAAACTGCCCAATTTCAACTTTGAGTGCAAATTTCTCAGAATTTTGCATAATAAAGTAATTTTTTTTTTTTAGAATCAATTTTGTAATCTATGCAATTCTCTTTTCAATGGCACCAAAAACATAAACATATAAAAAATAAAAAAGTTGGCTGTACAACAAAATTATACTTATTATACTAGTAGAGCCAACTTTTTTTATTTTTGAGATATGTTTATGTTTTTGGTGTCATTGAAAAGAGAATTGCATAAATTACAAAATTGATCCTAAAAAAAAAATAATTTATTATGCAAAATTCTGAGAAATTTGCACTCAAACTTGAAATTTGGTAGTTTCAACCGATTGATTGCATCTTGACACGAGCACAGCTCGGTAACGGTTAAGTATGTGGGGTTTGTTGGTATACCCAATAGAAAGTATATCCTTTGATTTTCCTTTTCTTTAAATTCAAATGTCAATTTTTCATGTGATTTAACTTACAATTATGTTTGATTTACAATTTTAGAATATATATATTGTTTCTTATTTATTTATATAATGTAATTGCTCTGTTATTAAGCCTTTGTACTTTAAAAGAACATAGTTCTTAATGTACTTATACCATGAATCAATAAATTACAAATTACAATTACAAATTAAAGGTGATTTTATTGTCTTTGCAATGAGCAATCAAAATAAGTTTTGTGTTAGTTAGTTTTCCTGCTAGAAACAATAACGTGAACCAAAGTCGTGAAGTATTAATTAACCCTTGGCTCCTAAAAATGTGAAAATAGACCGCCCTCGCATACGATTTTTTGCTCACTTCGACATAACCTTTCACCTCAGTTAATAGTTGCACTCAATTGTGGGACACCCTGTATAATTCGATTAAACTACTGGGCGGTATATAACAATAACAAACAATTAATTTGAATTAAAAAATTTTTTATATGAACAATCCTTATTTAAATGTGACGCCATAGAAGAACCAATATCGATGCTTGAGCAAGTAAATACTGATCTAACGGCGATCAAGAAAATCGCCAAAAATCAAGGTTAATATATGCTTTCAAAGTTTGCCAATTTCTTCAGTTGTATTTGTCAATATTTTTGAAAAATTTAATTTTTCACAAACCCCCGTTAGTTTACACAAACCCCCGCTATTCGAGGTGAGATAAGAAAAAAGAACGCTCTTCTTCTTTTTCTGCTGAAACTTCGTTTTCAAACAAGAAAAATAGTGCATGGATTGAGTACATTAATGTTTTAGTCTTTAAGTTGTGTTACAGGAACACCCAACATATTAACACCCAAATAATTACATGCATGCTCTTATTGTTTTCTTAAGAATTCTCTTGGATGGCATAAATATTGCGCTGGTACGAAATGGCATACGTTTATCTCTAAGCTTTATAAAATTGCATTGATCATGTATTTGCGTACAATATTAAGTTGGATTTAATGGAACTACTTAAAACTGTTAATATTATTTCTACTTTAAAATGCATATTTAGAGGAAGTAGAAGCAGGGTTCGTATTTGCTCTCATGAAGTTTCATGAATATGAGGCAATTTTTAGTTAAAAAAATACCTGCTCATATACATTTTCGTGAAGAGCTGACAACATTCTTTTGTTCATAAACTGTAGAAGTAACCGCATAATCACAGAATGCTTTGGTATTGTATTTTTATTGCCACGCTGCACATACATACAAAAAATGTAAGACATTTCGATGCCTTGAAGTGAGGGTTAGGAAAAACTCTCAAGTGAAGAGCATGATTACACTCCTCCTCATCAATATTATTCAATTCACGAACGGCTCACTTTGCTTTCTTCATTCGTGAAGAAAAAAAACATGAACGCTCTTTCATTATATGTTGATTCATTTCTCTTTAACAGTTTTCGTTCATAAATTGCGCTCCTCAAAAAATCTGACTTGAAGAGCGCTCTCTGAATTTCATTAATTTAATGTTTCTCGTTCGCAAGTTTTGGCAAATCCAAATTCAATTTATTATAATTTTTGCACTAGTTCAAAAAAGGTCCTAAATAGGAAAAAAATTAAAGAAAAACATTTATAGCTCCCCGGGGTGCACCATAGAGGGGTAAAATGTATGACCAGGTCTTATTATTTTTTCCCACCAATATTTCTTCTCAACGTCCCCACCTTTCTCTGACGCCTTCTTGGGGGTCCTCCTACAAAAACACAAAAGAGATAAATGTCGAAAATGGTTTATATCGTCCGTGACTGGACCCCTAGACTGGTCAAATGTATTAGCTGGTCCTATTAGTTTTTGGTCCACAGTATTTCTTTCGAACATACCTACCCCCTATCTGCCGCCCTTCTCTGGGTTTCAATGCAAAAAACACAAAAAGTGTCGATTAGTATTCATATCTCTCCCGAATCGACCCCTAGAGCAGTGAAATGTATGAGTTGGTCCTATTATTTTTTTAACTTAAACATTTCTTCTGAACACACCCACACCCCATCTGCCATCCATTATGTGCTTATAGATCAACTTAAATTTTGCATAAAATAAAAACAAGTGATTTAAAAATTCACGAGCGATAATGAATCAGCACACTGCACATAGGGTCCGCTTGTATGGGAGGCTTCGTTAAATTGATTTTTTAAAAAATAGGATATTTAATAAAAAAAGGATATTGGTGCATTTGTAATAAAGAGAATATTACTAAACGGATTAGATTTTCCGTTTAGTAAATACAGTGGATGCAACTTACCCCTTTTTGGATATTTGAAGTCTATTTTTATGCAGTGCAAAAATTAAGCCACTTCAAAAGTATCTATTTTTAGTTTAGGAATGTGCTGTTTGAAAAAGGGTATACTTTTCGTAAAAAATACAGTTTTATCATTATTTTAAATTTTTTTATATAGATTTTACATTTCTGCTTGGTTTTTAGAAGTACAAAATCAAGAAGGCTTTTAAATTTCCTAAAAAAGCATTTCCTAAAAGCAAATTTTTTTAATTTGTGCAAAGCGCAAGCTTAGTTTTTATATGATTAGTTAAATATGGTTTATTGTGTAGTGGTTTTGTGTATGCGATGTATGTGGTGTCAAGGTACCACTTGAAAAACGACATAAGAATTTTAAATTAATTTTTTTCACATAATGTTTTATAAAAATTGCTTCAAAATAAAAAATAGTAAAGCTCATCTGAAAAATATAAAATTTTTTAAATTATTATGTGGGAAAAAAATGTTAAAAAACTATTAAAATTAAAAATGGAAATATTAGCGACATAGTTTAAACTCAATTTAGGCAAAAAAGAAACACATGCATGATAGTTTAAGTCAACTTAACTTATACGAATGCTAAAATATCTAGTTAAACCGATCTTAAACGTCCAATTTTGGTGAGATAAGCTCTGTTTAATTTGACTAAAGTTTAAACTCGAACTTAAAAACTGGCCCTAAGTATTTTATTGTTGATTTTCAGATGAAATATAATACGGCTTAGTCAGCAAACCTTTTAACTGCAATTTCCAACATACGTACTTCATTTCTGAATTTTACGGGAATAACTGTTACATATATAAATATATTTCGAACACTATTTTGTCTAATAGAGAATAAGAACATATGAGCAATAACAAATTACAAAATATTTTTTTCTACGTGATTTTATAATTTTCAGCATGTTTTTTGACGTCCCGTAGACCCAATTGATCTTCTATGATCATCGTTGAGGATTAATAAAAGATATCTAATCCTTCGTAGGGGGGTTCGATTAATCGTTGAGGATTAATAAAAGATATCTAATCCTTATAATTTAGTGGCTAAACAGACCGCTATAACACCTTATCGATATCTTAAGTTGTTTTTTTTCATATTAAAAGCTAGATTGAAAAAAGTGAAATTGGCAACTCTGCTACTGACAATGAAATGGAAAAAAATTTATTTCATTCATAAATTTGAACAGCTGATATTTTTAACCCGAATCTTCCATGTAAAAGTTGTTTACTTTTTGGAAGAAAATAATGTGTTTTTTATGTATAAAAGTACATTTAACATGAAGCTACAGTACAACAATAAATATGTTTAACCTATTTGATAATAATTAATGCACTTTACAGATAACTCTTAAGTAGCATAATTAGCAACTGACATATTCACCTCACTATTTTTGCAAAATGACAGTTGAGCAAAAACAAAGGCAGATGAGTGTTAAGAAATTCGTGGTGAACGAATTTTTCGTGTACGTGTTTTACTTTAGGTGAACAAGGATTCCCCACAGAAGTTTCCTATCTTGTTATCTTTGCTATCCTCCAATAGATTTTTCTAATACATGAATTTTTTTCACAAGTGTAAATTGGCCTTTAGTATTCAGGAGCTATTCCCACACCATTGGCTTTTCCACACTTAATTCATTTTCTAACTAATTTTAACGAAAATATATAAAAAAGTTTTATTTAATTTTTTTTTAATCCCGAAGTTCCGGGATATTCTTTGCTAAATACCAACTTTCGGGACTTCTAAATGTACATGTCCTAGTACATACGTATTAAAGCCCTGAGTAGGTACATCTATTTCGACTTATACACGCTGTGATATATTGCATTGCTATCAGTTGACTGCCATTTATAACACTTGAGAGTTGTGTTTGCTCAACACCATGGTGCATGATTGTCGTTTAAAATTCGAAAATTATTTTAAATCTTGGATGCCGGTTAAGCAGTTTAAAGTCGTTGGCGAGGAGACAGAGAATGTCGCACTATGGCTGAGATAGCAGCATAAAATTTATCTATGTATTTGTATTAACTTTCTTTATTCTTTGTTATGTGTATAAAACGCTAAAATATGTATTAGTATTAGAAAGTTGCAACTTTATTCTTTGTGCTGCTTATGTAAAATATTAATTTATATTTGTATTTGTAAGTTGCAACGGCAACAAAATAAGTTATAAATATTTGAAAATTTTCTAAAACGGTCAATTTCTGTGTCACGAAGCCTTGGAGAAAAAGCCAAGTAAGTTGTTCCTTTTAATAATTAAAAACACTTTATTTTAATTGTAAAATTTATTTATTAATTCACTTGTTAAATTATTATTCACTATAACTCTGTGGTCACATGGAAGAGTAGCTTAAGTCGAAAATTGAAGTTTTGAGATATCACCAATTTTGTGTAATTTTTATTTTAATTGATTTTTGCGAATAATCTATAAACTAACATATTGGTAACACGTTTATTAGAAAATAAATGTTCAAATTTTAAAAAAGTATTGGCAAATAAAGAAGATTTGACACCTTTTCTACTTAAGCGCTTTTTCGGTACTGACATTTGCGTTTTACTGGACCTTAAGTAACTTAAGCGCTTCTATTGAAATAAAAAGTATGTATTGTGTAGTTTTAAGTAAACATAAGACGTTTTATTCAAATTTATTTAAAGAAATTAAAGTAGATAAGGTTATTGCTTACATGAAAATATTTTTGTTCCTTACGAAAAATTAAAATTAAATTCTTAAATTAATAATAATATGATATTGTTGAATATGAAATTTTATAATCATTCAAAAATCTCATCAGCTTCAGTTAAATCCGGGTGGAAGTCCAACAAGTCTGCAGTATTTAAGTTCAAATAAAAGTCTTTATACATTTCGTCAATAAGTGGTAACATGTCAATTAAATCTTGTTTCTTCTTCTGATTAATTTCAATTGGTGAAAAATAGCATTGTTTTAAATTATATTTGTTAATAGAAGTTATGCCTCTTTTCTTTAAATTAATTTTTTTGAAAGGCTCATTTTCATCTAAGGAAGTTTTAAAGAAAACGATTCCAAATTCTTTGGTAAATCGTAACCACTTTATATCACCCCAACAGTATTTCTGCCCATCGTCATCCACCTTTCTCCATAAAAATAATTCCTTAGCAGCACTCGCAAAATCAATAAATTGGTTTCTATTCATTTCACTCACACGAAACTTATTTTTCACTCCAACAGTCCTAATAAATTGATACCAGTCCCGAGGGTGGTGAATTTGTACTGATGTTTTTTTTTTCTTTCTTTCAATTAAAGCATGATCGCTATCACATTCCATATGTGTGTGGCCAGGAACCAAAAACTTATGATCTATTATACTTATTGATCTTGTTGTGCGGGTAGATTGCATGAATACGACAAACATTGTTGCAACAAAAGAATTTTTATTCTGGCCAGGACAGCAATCACTATAAAAAATTACATGTTTGACAGAGGGTTGTATGCTTTGTAAGTGTTGGAATAAACATGATGCTACCTCGTTGCCACCACGTTTAGCCAAAGCTTCGTGCCACATATAGCAGAATGGTTCATTTGTTGAGCAATCATGCACAGTTAGATTGAAAGTCCACAATGGCCTTTTATAAAACGATACTGACGAGCGTAAGAATGGAGTAGGAAGACATTGTTGCAAATCAAAGCAAAATACTTTTAAATTTTCATCAGCACTTGCCTTTTGCTTATCATTTCGTTTTGATTCGTAAGCTTGTTCCGCTTGGTAGTGGTGAGCTGCTTGTTCGGATTTTAAGGCATCAAGCGATTCGGCTTGTGTAACTGCTATTTTGGACTGGAATTTGTCACATTTGTGACAAGTGTCTAGTTTCGGTTTTTTTAATTTTAAATTTAATGTATGAAAAATCTGAGAAAATTTTGTAATTGATATAGAGTGATCATGATTTTCGCAATAAAGCCTGTAAAGCTCAGCAACAGACAAATCGCCGGGCAAATATCTCCTGGATGTGTCACGTCGCGTATAGTGCGATTCATACGAAGGGAAAGAATTTATAAAGTTAATCACTTCTCTTTCCTTTGCAGGTGGCAGTTTTTTGGGGTTTGGGTGTTTTCCACGTAGATCGCCATGTGTAAAAGCACCATGTCCTTCAATTTTTTTTTTTACTACAGTTTTAAAAAACTGATCGCTTTCGCATAAAGTCCGTTTAAAACATTTCTGACACATCAAAACTCGTTTACCGCTTATTTCCAAGAAGTATTTATATGTATTCATGCGGTTCCTTGGATTAGTTTCACTTTTATCTTTGCGCACAGTTTTAGGTGTATGTATTTCAATTAAGCCTGCTGCATGCGCTTGTCGCAGTTGGTACGATCCCAGCTGCCAGTATAGGTTATGAACTTCTTGTTGCTGTTCTGGTGTAATTTTATCTTTGCATTTATTTCGGCAAGGCTGCAACAATTGAAGCGCGCGGCAAGGCACAATTTTGCCACTGCTTGAAATGTAAGATTTACCTTCGTTGCGTAGTTTCTTCTGCAAATTTTTGGATGTTGACGGATCCGTATTTGCTTCTGCTTCTAAGTTGCTTTCCTAAATTACAAAATTTTGCATTGTATTATCACTTTTTGCACCATAACTTATTACTTACATCAAAATTTTCATCTGCAGAATCTGTACTGCTTGCATCTAATTCATCAAAATGAATATTCGGATCTAAAACAGAATCATCGCTGTCAAATCCATATAAATCTTTTTCAGATTCTTCCATTTTTAACTTCCTACGATGCAACGTGCACAACAATTATTTTACGACTGCCGTTTATGTGCAAGCTGACGCAATAATTCGCACAACAAACAACACTTAAGTAAACATACAGTACCGTTAGTTTTTGGCGTCGCTTCATTAGAATAGCTTATGTCTACATAAGCTGATCTGAAATATGTGTTTTTTGTATATTTCGACGAATGACATTTCGTCGTAAGAACTTACATTCACTTAAGATAACTGTATACAAAAATAATATTTCATTAAAAGAACTCATGTAAACATAAGCTGTTTGAAAATTTTTATTTTTTTTTTTAAGGTGAACATTTATACAGCTTAAGTCAAGTTAAGTGATACAGTTATAATGATAAATGGAGGATCCGAATATGTAAACAAAACTATGTGCACATAAGTTGTTTTGATGAATGCATTGTTGATTCAAAAGACTTAAGCTAAAAAGTAATCGCTCATAATATTGTTAAAAATCAGAATTTTTCAAAACGGATTAAACACATTTAAGCGTCTTTACTTCTGTAAAGCTCCCAATGCAATAACACAATTCTCGCTTATGTCGACTTAAGCTACTCTTCCATATGACCACAGAACTTATAATGAAATTTAATATTTGTAATTTATAGAGAATAAACTGTTTCTGTTTCTGCTGCTGCTGCAAACACAAATTATTTTCAATTACCAAGAAATTGTTTTATTTTGAAGGTCGAAATAGGGCAGTTTTTTCCCTTCTCCAGGACACAGGAAGACAAATACAACATCTTTATTCTTTGGAACACGAAATCGTTGGATTTGGTTTGCACCTTGGAAAATTTACGCTGCTAGTTGTCGCAAAATCCGCCATTGTTTTTTGCGCTCGTTGATCTTGTGCTAGCCGCTTCGAACCGCCGTTTTCCAAGATAAATGCCGATTGATGCCACACGACCAGAACCCTGAAAAGAGATCCAGCCAACGTCAGAATAAAGGAGTGCCACCTACCAGATTTGAGCCATATTATCGCCCCATGCATCGCACGCCACCGAGTGGACAGACGACAAGTATGCCAGCAAATATGCAGAACTTGCCAACTACGCCTGTTGCATCGAAACCTACCGCCATTTTGTCGAGTTCCAGCTCATCGCAGAATCAAGCAGTAATTTCTGCTGCGATTCCGAACCCTCCAGCACCACCAGCCGTACCGTTTCAAGCCGCCACCAGTCGTCAGCCACCTACAAAAGAAAGAAGCGATTTAGAAAAGGTAACACTTGAATTTAATAAAAGAATTTCAGATCTGCAGGACGAATTCAAGCGTCAGATGCACGCTATCCAGTCACTCGTATGCACGAACAACGCTCATATCCAGTCAAGTGTCGCCGAGCTTCGTAACGAAATACGCCAAACCGAACCAGCCGCCACGCCCACTTCAACGCCGGTAGTACTTGCAGCCGAAATTCAGCAACATCGACCCTCTATGGACTCTTTTCCAGCCAGCCAGCAATCTACAAGTATGCGCCAAAAGAAGATCTACCCGTTGCCAAAGTTTTCAGGCTTACCCGAAGAGTGGCAAACGTTTGAAGAATCCTTTGTGAGCACAACTATGGAGTTTGAATACTCGCCATTGCACAACATTATGCGCTTAAGGGATGCAATAACCGGAGGAGCTCGTGATACCGTCGAATCCCTATTGAGTAGCTCTCGAAACGTGGATGCTATAATTGCCACACTCAAGGAAACATATGGTCGCCCAGAGCAGCTCATCAAGTCCCAGGTCCAGAAGGTGAGGTTACTACGCCCGATTGCCGAAGGAGATCTAGCCGCGCTCATCGATTTTGCGAACAAAATCAGCAACATGGCCACCTTTTTGGAAGCAGTCAACGGTGAGCACCATCTGACGAATCCTACACTGCTCAGCGAACTCGTTGCCAAATTGCCGATATCCAGGCAAATTCAGTGGGCCGAAAAGTGTTTGTTGTTGTCCGAACCAGCCACCATTTTAGATTTTAGGCAATGGCTTGGTGGTCTTAGGAAGATAGCCAATTTAGTAGCAGACTCGCTACCTTCAACAGCAGCAACAGTTAGCCAGCATGGATCCCGAAAGCCTCAACAGCCAGTTACCGCCGATAGCAAAGCACGTAGGTATGCGCTCGTCAGTGTAGCCCCAACAAAATGCCGTATTTGCGATGGTGAGTGCAAAAATTTTTCATTTTGTGAAGTTTTCAAAAATTTGCCAGTGGACGAACGATGGAGCAAAGTGAAGTCACTTCTAGTGTGCTTCTCTTGCTTAAAAAATGGCCACCAGTTTGGCAAGTGCTTCAGTAAGCGCAGGTGTGCAACAAATTTATGCCCGCATTTCCACCATCGACTGCTGCATGCACCTACGATCAACAGCTTGGAAACACCGACGTCCTCGTCAAATGCAGTGGGCCAAGCCACGTCGCAAGAACTACGGAGCTGCCACGCATCCGCGAACCGTGAGGAGGACGCAGTGCTATTCCAGATGATTCCTGTGCAACTTTATGGCAAGAATAAATCCATGCAGATCTATGCATTTGTGGATGACGGATCCAATGCAACGATGCTCGACGCCGCAGTCGCACGCGAATTAAATGTCCAAGGACGCGAAGAAGTTCTCGAACTCCAGTGGCTGAACCAAAATGTTGCACGCGAAAATAGCCAAGTCATTGAATTGTCCATCAGCGGTGTGGAACATAACGCGAAAAAATATAAAATGTCAAAAGTTTTTATTACGTCCAATTTAGCGTTGCCAACGCAGTCGGTCAATATTAAAAATTTACAATTAAACAATGCTCATCTTTCAGGGTTGCCATCTTCCAGCTATAGGAACGTTCAGCCAAAAATGATAATTAGTTTGACCCACGCCTTTTTAACAGTGCCAATTGAAATCCCACGATGCTCACTTAGCCCGGGACCGATCGCTACTAGAACCAGACTTGGATGGATGGTGTATGGACCAGTTGGTGAAGATGTGCAGCCGAGTAAGAAAATTGTATGCCACGCTAGATATATAAAAGGTAAGAGCATGGTAAGCAACGAACTTGAAGAAGTCATTAGAAGCTATTTTGATATGGAAACGTTTGGAACGAAACCAAATGTCAAGCTTTTACGATCCGAAGATGACGAAAAGGCTCTATCCATGCTCAAGTCCACAACTCGCTACGTTGGAAATCGCTATGAAGCCGGCCTACTATGGCGTCAAGAAAATATTTTACTGCCGGACAGTTTTCAGATGGCCAAGAATCGTTTGGAGAGCATCGAAAGGAAAATGAAACGTGATCCAGAATACGCAGTGGAATACTGCAACAAGATCAAGGAATATATAATGAAAGGTTATGCAAGGGAACTCACCGATGAAGAAGCGTGCAAACGAACACAAAAAACTTTTTACTTGCCACATTTTGCCGTGAGGAACCCAAATAAAAAAGGTCTTCGATTGGTTTTCGATGCAGCCGCTGAAATAAATAATATTTCGTTGAATAAAGCTTTACTTCCTGGACCTGATATTAATCAAACACTTTTATCCATACTTTTTAAATTCAGGCAAGCACCCATAGCAGTCTGCGGAGACATAAAAGAGATGTTCCATCAAATAATAATCTCGAAGGAGGATCAGGATAGTCAGAGATTTATTTGGAGGGATGGCAACTCTAAAAAACCACCCACAACATACGTAATGCAAAGGATGATTTTTGGAGCAACATGTTCGCCAGCAATTGCCCAATTTGTGAAGAATACTAATGCCCAACGTTTTAGTGAAAAATATCCACGTGCGGTTAAAGGCATTTTAGAGAGGCATTACGTAGATGACTACGTTGATAGCTTTCAAAGCGAAAGTGAAGCGATCCAAGTTGTAAAGGAAGTAGTTAAAATCCATAAAGCTGGGGGATTTGAAATCCGTAACTTTGTTTCAAACTCTGAAAAATTAAAATATGCAGTTGGCAACTCGGCCATCAACGATTCCGTCTGTGTGGAAGGTTCAGCTGTGGAACGTATTCTCGGAATGCATTGGTTGTCAAAACCAGATGTTTTTATTTTTGTTTTTAAATTTAATAAGGTGCCTGCTGAAATTCTCAACTTGCAACGAAAACCAACAAAACGCGAAACTTTAAGTGTTACGATGTCCATCTTTGATCCGTTTGGACTTCTGGCCAATTTTACAGTGTGTGCCAAACTTATAATGCAAGCAGTATGGAAAACAGGAATTCAATGGGACGATGAGCTGCCAGACGCAATTTTTGGTAGATGGAAGAACTGGCTGGAGGAGTTAAAACAGGTAGAAAATTATAGAATTTCAAGATGCTACTTTTCAGGTTTTGAAAATACGCAAGTGGACCTTCACATATTTTGTGATGCAAGTGAACAGGCGCTGGCGGCAGTGGCTTATTGGAGATTCATGGATGCAGATCATGTTATGTTGTCTTTCGTCGCTGGAAAAACATCATGTGCTCCAACCCGTTTTCATTCGATCCCAAAATTAGAACTGCAAGCGGCGGTGGTGGCGGTGCGTTTGAAGGATGCTATTTTGAAGTGTCATGACGCAAAAATCGGAAAAATTTTATTTTGGAGTGACTCGAATACTGTCATTCAGTGGATACGATCCGATCATCGCATATATAAACAATATGTTGCTAATCGTGTTTCTGAAATTCTAGAAAATACAAAAATTAAGGACTGGCGGTGGTGCCCTGGCGAGTTAAACCCTGCAGATGATGCTACGCGTGCTAAATTTCCCCTGCGGTATATTGCAGAAAGTAGATGGAAAAATGGACCAAGTTTTCTTCTAAATGCAGAGAAAGATTGGCCGCTCGAATCCCACATGAAGACGGAAAATGATAAAAGCGCCGACGAACTTAAATCGAAGCACTTCATATTAATGAGCAGGCAAGTGAATATGACTGTACCAGGTATTAATAGATTTTCGTCTTATAGCAGATTGAAGCGGTCAATGGCATGGGTGTTCAGATACGTGGCGAATCTCAAGCGCAAAGCAAAGGGCGAGGAAATTTTTCGAGGAGAATTGACGTCAGAAGATGTGGCTGAAGCTGAACTGTACCTTTGTCAATGGGTGCAACGAGAGGCCTTTAAAGATGAGTACTCCTGTCTTCTGGAAGGAAAGCCTGTTTCCAAATGTAGCAGCATCAAGACCCTGAATCCATATTTGGAAAAAGATGTCATTCGTGTGGGTGGTCGAATCGATAACGCCACCTTTTTGCAAATTTCTGCGAGGAGGCCCATTGTATTACCAAAAGATCATCAGATGACACGACTTCTTACTGATTGGTTTCATCGCAAGCTTCATCACGTCAACACAGCAACGGCAATCAACGAAATAAGACAGCGATATTGGATACCATCAATTAGAACTTTGGTGCGCCACATTGAAAAAAGTTGCGTATTTTGCAAGGTACGTAAAGCGAAACCACAGCAACCACAAATTGGACCATTACCGCCAGATAGAATCACGCCCTACGTTCGCCCATTTACATACACTGGGCTGGATTTCTTTGGGCCGATCATCGTGACCATACGCCGGCGGCATGAAAAACGATGGGTTGCACTTTTTACCTGTCTCACCGTTCGAGCTGTCCACCTGGAAATTGCGACCGACTTGTCAAGCGATGCCTGTTTACTTTGTATCCGGAATTTTATCAACAGGCGTGGTGTTCCGATCCAAATTCGAAGCGATAACGGCACCAACTTCGTGGGAATCAACAAAGAGTTGCGAGGAGTAAAGGACTTCTTGGATGCCGATAAGATGAATGCTGGCTTGAGATCTCTAGGTATTAAATGGAAATTTAATACGCCTTTGAATCCTAGTGCTGGTGGCGCTTGGGAACGATTAGTTCAATCCATCAAAAAACCTCTTTACATAATGCTGAAGGAGCATAAGCCGCGTTTGGACACCTTGCAGAGCCTGCTTATTGAGGCGGAAAACATTGTAAATTCAAGGCCTTTGACACATTTACCAGTTACACCGGATGATCCTGAACCTCTAACTCCAAATCATTTTTTACTGGGATCAACGAATTCTACGCAAACTCCTGCACCCTTCGAACCTAGGCTGCTATGCTTGCGAAAACAGTGGAGAGTTCTTCAGGCATTGAAAAATGGTTTCTGGAAGCAATGGATTCGAGAATATTTGCCTGAACTTACCAGACGAACCAAATGGTGTTTACCCGTGAGACCAGTGGCTGTTGGTGGTTTGGTACTTGTTTGTGACGACAACGCTCCCCGATCACAGTGGATGCGCGGCCGAATCATCAGGTTGTATTACGGCCAGGATAAAGTAGCGCGGTCAGCAGACGTTAGCACGAGCGGAGGCGTATTCAAGAGGCCAGTATCCAAACTAGCACTATTGGATGTCGAACCTGACACGAAGAATATTGGTGAGTCTCCCCCTCCGGGGTCAATTCACGGGGGTGGGGATGTCGTTTAAAATTCGAAAATTATTTTAAATCTTGGATGCCGGTTAAGCAGTTTAAAGTCGTTGGCGAGGAGACAGAGAATGTCGCACTATGGCTGAGATAGCAGCATAAAATTTATCTATGTATTTGTATTAACTTTCTTTATTCTTTGTTATGTGTATAAAACGCTAAAATATGTATTAGTATTAGAAAGTTGCAACTTTATTCTTTGTGCTGCTTATGTAAAATCTTAATTTATATTTGTATTTGTAAGTTGCAACGGCAACAAAATAAGTTATAAATATTTGAAAATTTTCTAAAACGGTCAATTTCTGTGTCACGAAGCCTTGGAGTAAAAGCCAAGTAAGTTGTTCCTTTTAATAATTAAAAACACTTTATTTTAATTGTAAAATTTATTTATTAATTCACTTGTTAAATTATTATTCACTATAACTTATAATGAAATTTAATATTTGTAATTTATAGAGAATAAACTGTTTCTGTTTCTGCTGCTGCTGCAAACACAAATTATTTTCAATTACCAAGAAATTGTTTTATTTGGAAGGTCGAAATAGGGCAGTTTTTTCCCTTCTCCAGGACACAGGAAGACAAATACAACAATGATACAATGATAAGGTAGGCCCATGATACTAAGTGCTCTCACGCGTCAACGAAGAGTGGATAATGAGAAGCAACATTAATGTCAAAACGACGAATTTCGTAGAAAGTGCAAATGAAAAAAATATTTTATGTTTCCAATTTGCAAACAGTGCGGTCGCGGGTATTAAATTTGTGCTAATTTGAGTGAAAACATTATATAAAAAGTGTAATAAAAACTATAAAATGTGAAAGAAGTCTTAAAACTGCAAAAAAAAACCTGTAACAGTTGTAACCTAAAAACAACTGCGAAATGTGAGCATAAAGAAATTCGCGGTGAACAGCTGATTTTGACATCAATGTAGCTTTATTCTGCTTTCTACTCCAATCCTCTCCGTGATGACCCTACCTTATAATTCTGCCATGCCATGGTGTAAGAAAACCATGGTGTAAGAAAACCAGGTGGAAGCGAATTTTTCGCACTTTAAATTGCCCCTGGTCTGTCAAAAATTCTGACAGGGAGAGAGCAAGTGATGATTAGCGCCAAATTTTATTGGCTGCGTTCAACAGGTACTACTTTTGTGCAATCGGTTAGTGTGTGTTTGCTGAACGAAAAAATATCAGTGTCTAATCACAACATGTAAAAATGTCTGTCTTTCGCCGCACTTTATATTTTTGATACATTTGCTCAACGTATTGAGTATTTCCAGTTAAAAATTTGGCTTCTTTCGAATAAGTGTACTTTTATAACAAATAAAATAACTCAAAATATTCACAGAAATAAAAAAGGAACGTAAACTGATGCCGGATCAGAGACACAACATATTTTTTTTTTATATTAGAGTAAAAATAAGTAAAAATTATATAGTCAGTTTGTATGTAAAATTTATTGGAATAATGTTTTCAAAATAGTTTAAAATAGTTTCTTTAACTAAAAGTATAAAAATAGTGATTTTTACATTTGTGTTGGGAAAATCAAAAATTTTTACTTTTTTCCTCTTGACAAAAGATAGCTAGTTTTGTTTAGTCAACGCAGAATTTTTTTTTATATTATATATAAAACTATATTTTATAGTTAATGGTTGTGTTAATATGTCTTCTAAGTGTTTCGTGATGTAACCATTGTCATTTTTTCAAGAACGTAAAAATATTTTTGACGTAGAATTACGTCTTACAGGACGTTTGTCATTTTTGGGGGTCTTTTCCACAAAATTTTTTCAAGCACATCCTAACGTTTTTGGAGGACACTTTGGAATATACTTACAGCCTTTAATATTCATCTTATAAAGATAAGAAATATGCCAAAAATCAGTTATATCTTATATCTATATAATAAGAAAAATCATGCATTGATGCTTCAGTTGCTGCTGACGTTCTTATGGTTGTTGCTTTTGTTCGTGCCGAAATCACGAACGCAACATAGTGTTCTTTCTTGGAATGAATTGTTTTACAAATATTTCTCATTAACGGCTTGTATTGTTGTTTTTATTAATACGTATGTAAAATTTACATTTATGTTATGTATGCATATCAGCTGTTTTAATTTTTATCGTTTGTTATTGTTTTTGTTTATCTTCAGCGAGATAAATACAATAAACAATTCAGATGTATTATAGAGATGTGCTGTAGAGCCAGAATGTACCCTGTAGGAAAATCAACTAATTTAAAAGTAGTTGATAAAGTAGTTTTTTGTCAACCACAACTAGTTGAAATTCTGACTTTTTCCATAGAACGAACTAACTTATTTTGTATGGTGATGTCCGCTAAATAAGTCAATTGACTTTCGTCTGCATATATTTTCAACTACTTGTTAAATTAGTTACATTTAAATTATTTTTTTAATTGCTTTAAAATAACCAATTGAAAACTATTACTGATGGCCTAAAGTTAATAATATTTGATGAAATAACATGGTTAAATATATATAAACTTGTAATCTAATAAAAATTTGCAATTAAAACATGTCAACATCAGAGTAGTTGCCGCCTTAATATAATTAAAAGTAGTTCACTGGTTTATTTTAAATTAGTTTTTAAGTAGTTGTTTTTAAAAACAAGTTAGTTTGTTCCTATAGGGTAGCTACAAAAATGTGTATTACTACTACGCAGGTTTATATATACAGAGAATGCGCATGGTCATTGTGCTATCAAAACTCTATTGATTCTTTAAATATCATAGTAAATTCGAATTATTTATTGAACTAATTTGATACTTATTACACATTAAAAATATATTTTGTTTGTTAAATTTTAAAATTTCCAAATTAATTTAAGATATATAAGCTCTTTGCTTGGGAAAAATAAAAAATTCATATTTTTCCGAAATATTTATTTCCATTTATTAAACCTAAGATTGAAATAAATTTATCAAAAAATATAGCAAACAAAAAACTCTACGTCTACAATAATATCTAACTGTGTCTTTTGTTTACATAAAATAAGGGTATGTCAAATATCTGGATAACCTTATAATGGCTGCCTTAATGAAAGAGCGCTCAGATAGCGAAGTAGCATAGTTATGGCAGAATTATAAGGTAGTGCCGACTCGGAGAGGAATGAAGTAGAAAGCAGAATAAAGCGGGCTAGATGTCAAAATCAGCTGTTCATCTCACGTTTCTCTATGATCATGTTTCGCAGTCGATTTTAGGTTAAAATTTTTAAATATAAATATAAAATTTTAACAAACAAAATATATTTTTAATGTGTAATAAGTATAACATTAGTTCAATAAATAATTCGAATTTACTATGATATTTAAAGAATCAATAGAGTTTTCATAGCACAATGACAATGCGCATTCTGTGTATATGTAAACCTGCGTAGTAGTAATACAAATTTTTGTAGCTACATACTTGCTCTACAGCACATCTCTATAATACATCTATATTGTTTATTGTATTTATCTCGCTGAAGATAAACAAAAACAATAACAAACGATAAAAATTAAAGCAGCTGATATGCATATATAACATAAATGTAAATTTTACATACGTATTAATAACAACAACAATACAAGCCGTTACTGAGAAATATTAGTAAAATAATTCATTCCAAGAAACAACACGATGTTGCGTTCGTGATTTCGGCACGAACAAAAGCAACAACCATAAGAACGTCAGCAGCAACTGAAGCATCAATGCATGATTTTTTTCTTATTATATAGATATAAGATAAAACTGATTTTTGACACATATTTTATTTTTGTAAGATGAATATTAAAGGCTGTAAGTATATTCCAAAGTGACCTCCAAAAACGTTAGGATATGCTTGAAAAAATTTGTGGAAAAGACTCCCAAAAATGACAAACGTGCTGTAAGACGTAATTCTACGTCAAAAATATTTTTACGTTCTTGAAAATATGACAATGGTTATATCACGAAACACTTAGAAGACATATTTACACAACCATTAACTATAAAATATAGTTTTATATATAATATAAAAAAAAAAGTTTGCGTTGACCTAACAAAACTAGCTATCTTTTGTCAAAAGAGGAAAAAAGTAAAAATTTTTGATTTTCCCAAACACAAATGTAAAAATCACTATTTTTATACTTTTGGTTAAAGAAACTATTTTGAAAACTTTATTCTAATAAATTTTACATATAAACTGACTATATAATTTGTACTTATTTTTACTCAAATATAATTTTGGTTCAACAAAAGCAAGTATTTCAAAAAGTAGTAGTCTAATGTATCTTTATTGGTTTGTACTATGAAAAAGTATGATATTCCGGCAACTGCGTGATTTTTATGTCTTTACAAAATTGCTCTTTTGCTCTCCTCTTCAAATAAGAGTATACATTCTTGTGAGTAGACGTCAAATATCTGGACAACCTTATAATAATTGAATCATACGGCAATGTTGTTACCATCGTTAATGTGTTTAAGCTATTATTCTTGTGAGTTAACGTCAAATATCTGAACAACCTAATAATAATTGAATAATGGGTACAACATGTTGTGTCTCTGATCAGGTATCAGTTTACGTTACTTTTTTATTTCTGTGAACACAATTGTTTTAAAAGTGATCAAATAGGGGGAAAATTGTGTTTTCTCGTTATATTTTGCGTTATTTATTTCATTTGTTATAAAAGCACACTTATTCTAAAAATGCCAAATTTTTAACTGGAAATACTCAAAACGTTGAGCAAATGTATCAAAAATATAAAGTGCGGCGAAAGACAGACATTTTCACATGTTGTGATTAGACACCGATATATTTTCGTTCAGCAGACACACACTAACCGGTTGCACAAAAGTTGTGCCTGCTATGAAAATGCAAATATATTTAATGCCCGCATTGAAAAATAAAATTTTACTCTAGGGTGGTCCCATAAAACTGTTTTTTGTTAATTTACATGTTTTGTACATGTGCTGGTAGTGTAAGGGAGTCGCTGACTTCATATTTAATGTCAGCATTGAAAAAGAATTTTTTAAGCCCAGGGTGGTCCCATAAAACTGTTTTTTGTTAATTTACAATTTTTGTACATGTGCTGGTAGCATAAAGGAGTAGCTAACTTCTTATCTAATGTCAGCATTGAAAAATAATTTTTAAACTAGGGTAGTTCCATAAAACTGTTTTTTGTTAAACATTAGATATGAAGTAAGCTACTCCCTTATACTACCAGCACATGTACAAGACTTGTAAATTAACAAAAACCCGTTTTATAGGACCACCCTAGAGAAAAATATTATTTTTCAATGCTGACATCAGATAAGAAGTCAGCGGCTCCCTTATACTACCAGCAAATGTACAAAACATGTAAATTAACAAAAAACAGTTTTATGGGACCACCCTGGTGTACAAAATTATTTTAAATTAATAAAAAACCGTTGAAGCGTCGACGAGAATAACGATGCAAATGACAAATTAATCAAAAATGGTTTTTTCATACTACCATTAAAAATGCTATGGCGTATTATAAGGTTACATAGTTTCTCAAATTTTATTAGGTTTTCGACATTAACATGTTTTACAATGTGGAAAAACGTTGCATGTGCTCGTCATCATGGCCAATGTAGAATTAAATAGCGTGATGCAAAAGTGCAATATAGGTAAAAGACGGAAGATATATTTAAAAATTAAAAAGACATAGACAATAAGAGGCTAAGAAAAAGTGAAGAAGCATATACTGGAAGAAAAGGAAAAGTTGAACCCAAGAAAATTGTTCCAGAAACGGTAGTGCGGAAAAATGTTGTAAGCGGCACTAACGAACATGTTATGCTTACTGGAAAAACGTGTTACCATTCATTGCGCTTGGGATATACACCTTTTTCCTTTACAAATGTATCTAAATCCTTTTTCCTTTTCTTCTTAAAGGATATATTTTGTTTTTATTTTTGTTTTTACACCAAAAAATTGGAAATAGAAATCAAATGGCTCCAAGTGCGTCATTAAAATCGTTTTTTTAATTTCTGAAAACTTATAATTTTGTCGCTTACAACGTAATTCGCGTCGACGCTTCAGTTGTTTAATATATCATGAACCATATTGTTCATGGTATATATTGTTTATGATCAATTGACATTTTTCTCAAAAAGGGGCGTGGCCTGCCCAATTCTTTATATTATATAGTTAAAATGTGATGATCCCATATATTGAATTTCATATTGCTGGCATTCATAGTTTCCGATATATAATAGCAGTGAAAAACAGTCTTTTTGCTATTAAAAATAAATAGCAGCAATAAGCTATCTCAAGCAAGATGACCATCTATTGCCACTTATCGTCAATTCATTGCATTGACTGCAGTGCTCTGTCTGAAATCGATGTCTAAGAGCAACAATGTCTTGGATCTCTTTCAGCTGCGCTTCTATGATTTATTCGTCTTCGCTGTAATCACATAAACGAGTTGTTTGCGGAGAGCAAGACATTGCAGTGTAGTGTGAAATTAACAAATGGCTTGAAACCAGTTTTAAGTGCACCTACGCAGCTCTTTAATAAGTATTCACGTATTAAAAAAATAGATACATATGTGGTGCCTTGTATTATCACCACATCCGTCAATTTCTACACTCTATCTTAACATATAACTTATTTACCTTTTTGTTATTTTGATTTAACATCAATATCATTTACTGTTTTCTTGTATTCTAATTTGTATGACTTTATGTATTTAGTTTATGTTTTTATTACTTTTATTATCTTTTATTATCTGTTACCTTGTTACTTTATGTGAAAACTACACTTAGTTAAAAAATACATGTATACAAAAATATTTTCCAATATCATATTTAAATTTTGTTCATATTTTTACTTATCAAAAATTTTCATTGGAAGATTTTAGTTCTAAAAAAATTATTCAAACAAAATAGGTGTTGTAAAAATATATTAAAATAAAAAAGTCATAAAATAGAAAATATTTTTAAAAAAATAAAAACTAAAAAAATTTACTCGCACCAAATCTGGCGATCCTGCATTCGAACAATAAAAGCAATAAAAATAAAGTATATCGCATCGGTGGTGAAACATGACTTAAAACCAAACATAATACGAAAACGGCGCACATTACGTCCATGTTGCGCATACAAAAGTCGAGTAATTCTACACGAATCACACAAACGAAGCAGCTGGTACGTCAATCATATCGTTACGATCACAGTTAGAACAAGATCACAGAATCGTGCTAACAACGAATCTACTATTAGCACTACAACAACATAAACAGCAAAGGCAACAACAACAACGGCATAAACAGCAGCGAACACGACAACATTAGCAGCAGCGACAACAAAAACAACAGCAGCAACAACAAAACATTTTTTTTTCATGAAACTATATTTTTCGTAAAATTATTTTTTTTGAAATTGTAAAAATTTTTTTGTTAGTTTTCCAAAAACTTTTTTAAAGGTTGTTTGGCACTTTAGCTTAGCACGAGGCACACACTTAGCTTTGACAAAGACACCGAGTTGGGTCAAAAGACACCGATCGTAACATATTCGAGGGCACTACACTGCACTAGGTTCTAGGTACACTAAAAAGGGAAGAGTAAGGTTTGAAATTTAAAAGAGATAGAATTTTAACAGGGAAGTATGAAACGCGGCGATAACACACCATTTATCGGTATTGAGGCTAGCCCTTCACACCCCCAATACAAGTACACGCGACTGCGATCGAATTGCCTTCGTTCTGGACGAACTGTCCAGACGCTGGGATCGCGCACGCCGAGATTCAATTCTAAGGAATTACAGTAGACAAAACCAAATATGAGTACTTGGTAACTTCATTACCACAAGAGGTTATAGTCACTGCATTGGATTATATCCAAAAACCTCCGGCAGCGAGCATATAGGAAGGGCTTAAAAAGACACTGCTCGATAGACTTTCACTGAGCGAAAACAAACGTTTCGATAAAATACTTTCAGATTTTGAGATAGGTGACCAAAAGCCATCTCAGTTCTATCGATCACTACTTTTGCTAGCTGGATCAACAGTTAGTAGTGATTTGATTTATAAACTATGGTTACGTAAGTTCCCAAAAAGTTTGAATATCGCCTTGACCGGGTCTGGGCACAGAGAACTAGAAGTACTTTTAAAATTAGCAGACGACTTATAGGAGGTCATGACTAGTAGTGAAATCTCTGACATGACCGGAAAGCCAGCTTCCTCCTCGGAAGAGTTAACGGTGATAACCCAACGTTTTTCGGAGACCACCTCTAAAATCTTGGAAAGTTTTAATAAATTGTCACTGTAGGTACAAGAACTTAGAAGTGAGCATCGAGAACGTTCTCGATCACGAGGTCCAAACTTCCAAAGTTGCTCCAGACGTCGTTCATCCATTCAGTATAGGTCACAACGAAGACCGGCCACCTGGGTACACGACACGCCGTTTAATAATGCATGATAGAAACAACAAAATTAACTTCTTGATTGACAGTGGCGCAGAAATATCGGTATTTCCTGCAAGTGTTTACACGAATAAGAAAACAAAATCAGATTTAGTTTTGAAGGCAGCCAACGGAAGCACAATTTCCAAATGTATGGAAAGAAATTACTTAACGTTAACCTAAAATTAAGATGAAAATTTTCTTTCACTTTCATTTTGGCTGACATAACGAAACCTATCATTGGATCAGACTTTGTAATTAAATATGGACTTCATGTTTAACAAAACAAAACTCTTTAACAAAACTCACTGTTAACACGTTCGCAGCATATTCAGAATTTTGATGAAAATTATTCACACTAGATAACAAGTATTTACAACTACTCAAGCAGTTTCCTACACTTTTTACAGAACCATATTACACGGCACCTATCAAACGCAAAACTGAACATCACATTGTTACACAAGGACCGTTACCGTTTACAAGACCAAGACGTCTAGACATGTCAAAATTGAAATACGCAAAACAAAAATTTTAATTCTTATTTTAATCTGGTATTTGCAGACCTTTTAATTTAAATACATATTTTGCACTACACTTAGTACCGAAACGTGAACCAAACGAATGGATTCCATGTGGAGATTACATTCAACCTTCTGAAGTACGTACACAATGCATACAAGACTATCCACAACGCGTAACCCGTCATAGGTGTAACAAATTACTACTTGTATTCCAAAACTCGCACACATGCTAGGTCCAATTTATGACAAGGTCACCGTAGCATCAAAAACAAAGAACCAACAATTACACTGGACTGAGAACACACTACACGCATTTGCAACAATCAAAGATAGTTTTGCAAGTGAAACACTACTTAATCATATTAGTAATAATGCAAAATAATCGATTGCTGTAGACGCATCAAACACAGCCATTGGTGGCGTTTTGTAACAGAATAACGGTACACTGGAACCATTAGCCTCTTTTAAAAAAAAAATATCACAATCAGAAACGAAATACAGTACATTCGACAGGGAATTACTGGCCATATACTTAAACACTTTAAACACTGCCTCGAAGGCAACAATTTCACAGTATACACAGATCACAAGCTACTGATTAACGCAATGCATTCACAAACAGAACGCAGTCCCAGATAAACAAGACACTTAGAATACATTGCACAAGTCACACAGGGCATTAAACACATTAAAGGTTCAGAAAACACTGTAGCAGATGTATTTTCACAAGTTGAAATAGAAGCTTTTACCTTCACAGATATTAACCTTAGAACACTTTACAAATAACAAAACACAGATACAAAATTACAAGATATACTAGACAGTCACAGGTACAAGATACACGTACCTGTACTCAACATTAAAATTTGGTGCGAGCAAACAAATTCTTTAACACTACCTTACATACCACAGACATTACGAAAACAAGTATTCGAACCAGTGTTTGAATTGCTGGCTTAATAATAGTAACCGCACACAAATTTTTGCTTTGCTTATATATTTTTCAGCAAAATAAAAAACTTCGTTTTGAAATACTTACTCAACAAGACGTACGCAACCAAGCAAAAGCAAAGCGCAAATACGAAAAACAAATAAAATATCATTTTGCTTCAGCTAACTGTGCAGAAGGTTGTGCTTACGAAGTTAGCCGCAATGAAATGCTTCGAAACGAATTGCAGCAATTGGCTGTTTTTTCGTTTTGCTCTGCTTGATGAGTAAGCAATCAGATAATAGCTGTCGTTTGCTGCTTTAGTCAGTTAGTTTTTTTAAGTTCTCTCATGGTAATAGTTGTTAGTTATGACATCGCCTGTAACCAAAAAATAATTAAAAAAATATATGAACGCTTAGTGTGACTCAATCTTCAATAAAATGAATGACTGAAGCAGCAACCCACAACAATAAGTTATCGCTTGTTAAGCAAGAAAGCAAACATTTTCAAACTCTGCATATCTCTCTATTCCGACTGCAAGAAATATAGCGACAAAAAAGTGAAGTCAAAGCAAAGAAAACGAAAACATCATTCTGCTAACTTCGAAGAAAAACCCTGTGCACAGTTAGCAGAATCCAAGGTTGATTTATAAGGTTGTCGCAGGGCTGATCGCACTCTCTTCTCAGTACCCATAATTGTGAAAACCAGCCAATTTTGCGAATGACTACGAAAGAAAAACGGATGATAAAAGAGAACACTTGCAGATTTTCTATAAGCTGTCAACTTGGATTTGACAATTATGGGTACTCGCTCTCTCCCTTGCGACAACCTTATAAATCAACCTTGCTTGTATCTGTTTCGCTCTCTAAGTTAATATAAGTTAGATAAGGATAGAAAAGGTATGAGAGAGTGAAATAACCAAGCATCAAAAATACGAGTTTGGAGCATACGCAATCAACAGATTATAGGTAATAGTGTTATCTTTACTTGGAACATCTAGAGTATGTGACGTCACAAGCATAATGAATAAATAGCGAATTATGCCAATAAAATAAACAATTTATATAAGTGCAATGCATATAAGAATTCCATTAAGTTAATATGGTTCTAGTGCACTTAGGCCAATATAGGCCCTTGTGATGAATTTTCCATTTATTTCATAAAAAAATAAACAACAAAGGCAATTATTTAGATAACTTAATGAAATTAAAAATTAATTGAAAAATAATAAATGTGTCACAAGTACCTAATATAAAGCTATCCAAAACTCCGAATCTATATAATGTGTACAGTATGGTGTGGTGTATAGGGTTAACACAAAGATAACTATCTGGAATATCCATAATGAATGGATATATCCACTTAAAAAAATATTTAAAACAGTTACTTAGTGGAACAGATAAAGACAAAAAAAGCTTTCACTACAATGAGGGCCAGAGAAAGAGATGATACGCTCTCTGCTCAGTCCAAAATATACAAACATAAGTTTAGTTCTACTAGTTATTGTATTTTTACCAATAATATCAGGTTCTCACTTGTTTTATCTGTTTGTACAAGTAGAATGTATGGTTAGATTCAGAACTTTAGTTTGAATGATTACTTCAATATAATCCAATAAACAATTTTTTGACATTTCCCTATGTGTGATTTAATCATAGAAATAAAATATAAGGAAATGGTGTTCTACTCACACACACTATACGTGTATAGAAGCATTTTTCGTCAATTGAGGAAGGGAGATAGAGTGTGACTTTTTTGACATAAGCTCTTGCCCATCAAAACAATTCAAGTGCGTGATGACAAAATATAAAAATTTTAAATAATTAGTGATTGTCATTCCTTCAAACTATTTTAAAATGAACATAAATAAAACATAAAAACAAATAAATATGTGTTGTGCCGTGAAAAGTTGTGAAAACTCACGAAATACACATCATAAAGAGATTTCCTTCCACAGGCAATCTTGCTTACACCTGATGTTTTTTCGAAACAAAGCAACTTTTTTTATAATAAATTGGTTGTGTATAAGTGTATTCTATTTGGAAATTATAATTTCTTTAATCAGAAATATGTTAAATAGTAAAAATTATAGTTTGCTGGTTTCCCTCCATATATGAGCAAGAGCTTCTGTCAAAACACAAGTTGAGTTTCAGGAGCGCATTAATTTTTTAGGGTGGCAAACATTAAGGCCTTAATTTTTCTCGTATGAGTATGAGCTTTAATATTTTTTTTACAGATTTCCTCGAGTTCATGATTTGAAATTAAAATTAATTAGCACCCTAAGGTTCGAATTTGGTCTTGTTAACCAGAACTCAGTTGTGTGCTTGAATCATTTTTATGAAAATAATTATACAGGCTTATTAGCAGAAATTTTTTAAAAATTAGATACTCTTATATAACAAAAAAAAAAAAAACAAATAAAAGGCGAAAGTTCGGCAAAAAGTACACAAAACAATTAATTTTAAAGGAGTCTAATTTGTTATTTAGTTGTCTAGTTTTTGTATTATTTCAATATCAATTATATAGTTTATAAAACAACAATATTACGTGATTTTCCTATAATAAATGTGATGACGTGTGAAAATACGTCATAAATTACATAATAAGCATATATCTAAAAAAAAAACAAAAACAATTTGCCTTTCTATACTAGATAACCGAATGCGGCCCTGTTTGAATGCTTATGTGTTTGTGCCAACTTCATCGTATTTGTAAAATACTTCAATTCAGTTCAACTACACCGCTTCCTTATATCTTACTTATATGGATTTAATGCAATCTACAGAAAGCCAACGAAACTGGCAATTCCAATTATGGACATGCTTATATATTAACGTGGACTCGCTTTAGTTAGTCCTTTATGCTTGGTCACGACTAAAATCTTTTAATATAGACTATTCTATTTTTATTATCATCTTACCCAAAGTCCGTTTAATAGCTTTGACGCTATAAAAATTACGAGCTGTATCCAGTAGTAGCCCACGCCATGGGTATACTGGACTATCAGTTATATCTGCATCGGCCAACACTTGAATTTCGCGGCGAATATCATCATATACTATCAATTGGGACAAGGTTTCTAAACCATGCCGTGCTCCAAAAAATGAATTGGCAACAATGTGAACAGTAAGCACATCATTATTCATAGATAGTTTTAAGTTGTAGCTTTCATCAGTATCGAGTGTTAATTTTGGAATTTCGTTGCTGTTATCATTAATTGATACATCCACAGTTACTGAACGACCTTCTTTTTTTAAAATATTGCTGTTTGGAACTTTCGCTTTCACCAATTCCATAAAACGTTGTTTATTCGCTTCCCAAAGCTTATTCCTGTTTATATCGTTAGGAAAATTGAACTGAATGTTGGAACTATTAATGTGCACCATTAAGAGTTGATATTTTAATAGTCCAGTAGGTTTGGGCCAAAGAGTGCCTATGGAATCACCACAAAATATTCGGCAAACCGGCAAGCTGACCGCTGATTGAAAATTGCTTCGATCCAGTTCAACCTTAATGCACTTCCCGTTCCGACACTCATATCCGTACACCAAACTGAAAAAGACATATTTTTAATATAATATAAAGTTTTTTTAATATTATTTAATATTTTAATATAAAGGCACTAAAGAAGAAAGCTCAAAAATAAAAGCACAAAAAGTTCCTGCGATAGCTCGCCATACCTCCTTTAGTTCGCCTGTGTCAACACTAGCCCAAAGCCCAAAAAAGATATTTTTCCGTCCAAAAAAAGGGAATAAAATAAAATTTTAGCAAGTTTTGAAAAACGACATAACACACATTAATTTTGGAAAATTTTTTATATCCGTGTTATTCAACGAAATTGAAAAGCCTTATATCATGTTTTCTCAAAAATATTACTTCGAACTATATTAGTCGATCCACAAGATCAAGACACCAAAAACATAAGCAACCAGTCAAGCTTGCAATTAATTGAACATCACCTCTTTTATGAATTACCTTGAGTCATAAAAGTAGCTAGTACATATAGAACAAGTGGCTAGCGTGAAAGGCCTAATTGGTTACTTTCGTTACTGGCGGGTTTGTATAACTTGCATCAGATAAGTTTCATCATATTATTTCAGGAACAGGAAATGTTTTCTACACATATAAGGCTCAAATTGGGCTCTCCGATACAGAAACCATCATTACCAACTATGTACGGCTTTAACAACTAACTAAGGTGTCTTAAGCTGCCCAATGCTATCACCCAAAGGTTTCCATGTTCTAAAGATACATATTGAACGGACAAAGAGTAGGGAAACTGGTTACTGGAAAAATTACCGAATGTCGTATGTATAAAAATTTTAGATAACTCCCAAATTTATGACACAGGAAAGATTATTTAGAGATATGCAACCTTCATGCATATAGGATGAGCAAAAGTTGTATGATATACTATCTAATGGTTTATACTATGCTAAATAATACTCTAATACAAATAGGAAATGCTTAGATCATTAACAACCAACAGACGTTTAAGCAATACTTTGTTAAAAAATTTATTTGCCACTGCACAATAATACATATACTTAACTTAAAATTAAAGTTAGATTTTAATAAAAAACATACTCCTCCCTTGACGATCTTGCTACTCGTGTTGAGCAAATTAACACTCCAATGATAAGGAAAAGCCTCATTTTGTCTTGTTGGTAATTCCCGTAAGAAACACTGCCGTCTTTAACTCTAAAAATACAAACGTTTCAATGCAATATTTAAGACTAAAAGAGTTACCGAAATGTATTTAATTTTATATGGTTAGTGATTGCTTTCTTTATCGCTAAAGTGAGAACATCACCACAAAATCGATAAGGAACAAAACAAACTAAAGCAAAACCAGTTTGCATTTAAACCACTCCACTAATTGATTAGACAAGGAAAAAACCTCGCTTTTTGTAATTCTTTTTTTATGCAGAAATTGTCAACGAAATTAATTCCAAAAACTCTTTGAAAGCCATGTCTTGATTTTGTTAGGTGAATAAACAATCATCAAACATAAAGAGAAACGAAGATAATAGTATATGCATATAATTTTATGCTAATGGTTAAATTTGTTTAACAAATTTTCAATACTTGTGACTGTTGAAAGCGATGTTCTCTTAAAAATGCATTATGTCTTAATTCTAGAGTTATTTTCAAGAATTCAAGAAGCTAAAGAAAATTCAGACATAAGGTAACTTTCAAGAAATAATTGTTTAAAGAAATAATTGTTTCAAGAAATAATTATAAAAAAAAACCATGTAACCCGGACAGCTGGCAAAACACAAACTTATGGCCTAACGCTGCAGCCACACGTGATAGTACTAGGGATGGGCAAAAACGGTCGGTATTTGAGTGCGATAGGTTTTTTTTGGAAAAAACCGGGTTTTTTTCGGTGTTTTTTTTAGATAAGAAACACCGCAACACCGGTGGAAAATGTCAAAAACCGACCGAAAAATCTTCCGAAAAATGCAACACTGAAAAAAGCGCGGTAAAGGAAATAAAAGCAAATGAAAGAAAAATGAAAGTAAACAAAAGTGGTTGTGAGCTATCTATTATTGAAAGGAAAAGTAATTTAAAATTATTTTTTACTTTGTTGTGGTTTTGAAGTTGGTATTTTTTAGTAAAAAGTTTTTTTTTATAAGCTATATAATAAAAAATTAAAAGAACACCTCTCAAATCTTATATATAAAAAGCAGTGCAATTTTTGATTCAGGGCCTAAAACTCAAGATCCACCGAACCGATTTAGATAAAAATTTCAGGCCATATTAAAATTGATGTGTAGATGGTTTCTGTGAAGTTTGCACGAAATTGGCCGAGCCGAGTTATGGCCATAACAACGTCAAAGCTCATATATATGCAGTTAATGGTTCAACAAGAAATATGCGAAACGAAGTTCGCTGGGTTCTTTCTAGTATGTTTTTTTTTAAACAGAAAATTTTACAACACCCAAAAAAAATTCAAAGAAATGTGTATTTAAATATACAAGATTTTGATAATTTACGTCCATCAAGAAAATCTTGTTAATGAAAGGAAACGAGTCTTATTAAAAAAGGCAAGATGAAAATAAAAATCAGTTGATGATCAACAAGAATATTATTGTTATTAAATGACATGCTGCTACTTGAAAATGAAAACAAGACGTTTCAACAAGAAAATCTTTTTATATAAAAAGAATGAAAGCACTGTTGTTCTAATAAAAAGTTTGTTGATAAAACAACAACATGATTCATGATAATTTAACAACAATCTCATCATAGTATTAAAATCACTGTTGTATTTATTGAGAGTACAAATATTTAAATTTTCCAGAATCTTCTTTTAGTAATGGGAAAATTTTTATACATAAAATAAAAATTTAATAACACTGGTATTGTAAATTATACAACAATATTTTTTGGGTGAACCTATGTCGCCCTATGCCCCACAAGGGGTTAAAGGAAAAGAAAAAAAAAACAAGAAGAAGAACAGAAACATAAGATTTTTTAGAATGTGCAATATATAATGAACGTTCTATTTTAAACAAAAACTTATAAAATTATATCTTCAACGCTTTCATGCCCAATGTTGCCTGTAGGCAACATTCATATTAATACTCATAAAATCGTTGTTAATAATTCTTTCACAATTTTTTGTTTGTTGACCAATTATTTAATATGTTTTCAAAACTTATTGACAGAATTTCCGTTGTAAGTATTGTCAGTAGTTTTTCAATAGCTGTTCTTCGTAACGTCCACACGTCCAAAAAAATTTTCACAAAAAGAGAGTGTGCATTAAAATAAAACGATATATAAATTTTCAATAAAAGTTATATTAATAGATGAGACGTGCAGAAAAACATATAATTATTTATAAAAAGGTTTCAGATCTTTCTCAGGACACCTAATATCATTTATAAACCATATATAAACCATAATACATCGGACTTTGAAAGAATCTGTATGGCATTACATATATTGTGGAACATCGCAAATAAATTCGGGCGTGAAAGGGTTTAAGTACAATGTGTATTTATTTTAAAAATCTTATTAAAAAAAGGTTGGTTTTTGGGAAAACCGGTGTTTTACTTCGGTTTTTTTTTCGGTTGAAAACCGAAATTCAAAAAAACCGGTTAACCGAAAAAACGTTTTTTTTTGTCAATGTGCCCATCCCTAGATAGTACTGGCAGGCCAGCAAAGACTATGTATTTACTTCGAAAATATTCCGATATAATCAACATATTCCGCTGTGGCCACACGTGATAGTAACTGTTCATTCGCAAAATGTCGTCAAAGGTTCGACCACTTTATTATTTCGTTTGCTTTAATTCAGTGATGCTTTATATGCCAACACAGCACCAAACTTAAAAGGGATAAAAATTGGGAACATATTATTTTTTAAAATCTATTTATCAATGTTTTCCAAAATGAAATGCTACTTATTCATATGATATTTTATGTGTCAAATGAGGGCAATTAAAATAATTGCATATATTTCACTACAAGACATGAAAGAAAAGTGCATATTTAAAGTTCGAATATTTTAGGGAGAAAATACAACACTGTTTCCTTACTTCGATTTCGCACTGGCTGTGGTTGTCGAAATTCACTGTCTTGACGCTGCAGCCACACGTGATAGTACTGGCTTGCTAATAAAGAATATGTATTTACTTCGAAAATATTCCGAAATAATCAACAAATTTCGCTGCGGCCACACGTGATAGTAAATTTTCATTTGAAAAATGTCGTCAAAGCCAAAGGTTCGACCACTATTTTATTCCGTTTGCTTTTATTCAGTGATGCTTTATATGCCGACACAGCACCAAACCTTAACGGGATAAAAATGGGGAACTAATTATGTTGTAAAATGTGTTTATCAATATTTTTCAAAATGAAATGCAACTTATTCATATGATATTTTATGTGTCATATAAGGGCAATTAAAATAATTGCATATATTTCACTACAAGACCTGAAAGAAAAGTGCATATTTAAAGTTCGAATATTTTAGGGAGAAAATACAACACTGTTTTCTTACTTCGATTTCGCACTGGCTGTGGTTGTCGAAATTCACTGTCTCAGTAAAAGTTGTTGCCGGTGGACTGCCAGTGATGTCAAGGTGTGAGTGTATTAGTGAAAAGTGAGAGTGTATTGAGTATTTCGAACTGTTACTGTCTTCGGACTGGCACGTGTGGCTAGGGGGTGAGACAGTGAATTTCGACAACCACAGCCAGTGCGAAATCGAAGTAAGAAAACAGTGTTGTATTTTCTCCCTAAAATATTCGAACTTTAAATATGCACTTTTCTTTCATGTCTTGTAGTGAAATATATGCAATTATTTTAGTTGCCCTTATTTAAAACATAAAATATCATATGAATAAGTTGCATTTCATTTTGGAAAGTATTGATAAACAGATTTTACAAAATAATTAGTTCCCCATATTTATCCCATTTAAGTTTCGTACTGTGTTGGCATATAAAGCATCACTGAATAAAAGCAATCGAAATAATAAAGTGGTCGAACCTTTGCCTTTGACCAATGTTCATTAATAGCATCTTTGTGTAAAACGAACGACACGTCGATTTAACGAAGCCTTCGCTGTAAAGCCGAGAGTCAGCTGTTTTGACTTGATGTAAAAATAATGTCGTGCATAAACGAGAACAGCTGTTCCAGTAAAAAACGATAACGTAACCTTAGTATGAAATTGGCTTTGTGTAAAAAAAAAATTTCGAACGAAATGTCAAAATTTGACGATTAGTAAATTGTCATCGTTGTGAATATTTTTAAAATGGAAGTTGCTATGAAGAAAAGGCAAGTAGAATATTATTTATTTTCATCTAAGAATACACAAATACTTTCTTTATGTTTAAAGAAAACAACAAGTGAACAATTTCGATTGCTGGAAATGGAAAAGAATCCAGAGCTGGCAAAAGGTACTCCAGTCTTTGGTGCAATCGCCGAAAACATTTCTAATATTATTAAATTTTCACAGTACATAAATCCTAAAACTGAATTTGCAGCAGGAGTAAACAAACAATTATCCAATTAACAAAATAAACGAAACAGCTGATGAAAAAAATGTTGCCACCTATTAAAAATTGCTTGTAATAAGTATGAAATGTTTAAGGTTTTTGTCAGTTTTACGCAATATGCTGGACTTTTACGATCCGGTAATAATGTTTTTGACAAGTACTCACGTTAAGAGTATTTGAGCAACGTAAGCAACGTAACAGTAAACGACAACGCAAGGAAAAAATACATCAAGCCAATTTTGTCCGATATCGTCCGAAAACGAACGAGGCTTAAGACGAAGGCTTCGTTTTACACAAAGATGCTACAATATAGGTTAAGTCACTTGAGAGAAAAGCAATCTTTTTCTGCCTTTGCTCGAACTGGCAAAGTAGCTGTTAGCTAAAAATTGTACAGATTCAGGTTTTTTTTTCTTGATTTCCTTTTATCCATTCTGACAGTTCGACCGAGCTTCTTTCAAGTGACTTAACCTGTATTAATGAGCCTTGCCTTTGACGATAATTTTCAAATGAACATTTACCATCACGTATGGCCGCAGCATAGATTTGTTGATTATTTCGAAACATTTTCGTAGTCAATACATATTCTTTGCTGGCCTGCCAGTACTATCACGTGAGGCTGCAGCGTAATCAACGAATGGCTGAATTATAGGGTAGGGTCGGTTGGCTTAGTGTCCTCACGCGTCAACGAATAGTGGATAATGAAAAGGTTGGTTAGTTGTCAAAACGACGAATTTCCTAGGAATTTCAAATGAAGAAAATATTTTATAATTCCAGGTTGCAAACAGTGCGGTCGCGTGTCTTAAATTTGTAATAATTTGAGTAAAATATTATTAAAACAGTCTAATAACAACTATAAAATGTGAAAGAAGCTTTAAATTGGCAAAAAAATAACTAAAAATGTTAACCTAAAATCATCTGCGAAATATGAACATAAAGAAACTTGAGATGAACAGCTGGTTTTGACATCTAGCCCATGATACAATTATAAGGTAAGCTCACATTTAAATGGCTACTCAAACAACAAATTTTTTCAAACAACAATTGCAAATGAAGAAAATAATTAAAAATCCCAGGTTGCAAACAGTGCGGTCGCGTGTGTCAAATTCGCAATAATTTGAGTGAACATTAAATTTATTTACGCGTGTTTGCGTATTTGCGTTTGCATGCAAACAAAGAAAAATACGCCGACGTATGTTGGCGTAAAAATAACGACTCGTGAATTAAACAACAGGCCAGCGCACTCAAACTGTGAATAGCCTAAATATAAAACACTTTTGTATTTATATACAATAGATCCGACACGATTAATTGGTCACAGCAACAATTTCGGAACGGCATTCGCTTGCGGGCCTTAGGACCTAAAAGTGTTGCAACGATGCCGGTGGCGATTATAGCCAGGGTGCCTTCAGAAAAAGAAAAAAGGCATATAGATGGTAAGAAAAATTCACAGAAATAATGTCATGTCTTCATTTAAACCTGAATAAATACTTCAATATAACTCTCTGCTCTTTTCTTTCTTGAAATCCAAAATGTTTGCAAGCTTTTTGTTGCTTTTGCTAGTTTTGCTGTAAGAATTTAAACCACTAAATTAATTAATAAAATTAGTTGTAATTGTTATATATACCGTTATTTTCCGCAATTATATTCTTTATGTTGCAGTTACCAGAACATGAATAAATTTTATATTGTACTAGCTTATACCCGGCGCGCTTCGCTGCGCTCAGCGCTTATCTCCTTAAAGAGGGTGTAGCTTTAGTGAAACCATACTTTAATAGTAAGTTCGTACCGAGTTATATTGATGTGTGACTTATTTCGAAAACTATACCGAATATTTGGGGTGCTGAAAAAGTACCACGCCCCTCGTCCAACGCCCATAAAATGTTACCAGTGGAACGGCATGTGTAAATTGAGGTAGAATATTGAATTCTGAGGCTGTGCGACCTATAAAAAAAAACTAAAACTGTTCGATATCGAAAATTTTAGGTGTATTTAAGGTGCCTTTTACGATCGGCACCAGACTTCATAGGAACCCTCTCAAGGCTTTGGTATAAAAATTGGCTAAGCGGTTTCGGAGTCTTTACGTGATATACACATATACCCACATACGTATATACATTAAGTCGCCTCACGCTCCTTAGAAAAAAAAGTTGCTTAGTCCAGTTCTTCAAAATAATCCATGGCTTATGTTACGATGATCCCCAAAAAATTTCGACTCAAAATATTGCCTGGTATGGTAGTTAAAAAAAAAACAAACGGTCAGAAATAAGAGTAATAAAAAGTTATTTTGCATCAAAAAATCTTGATTTTTTTCCGTTGCACCAAAGAGAGTGCGGATTTTTATGGATTGTTTTAACTTTTTTCATATTATTTTCACTAAAATTGAAATTAATTTTTTCCCATACTACTTTTAGTCAAATAAATTGTAAAATGTAAAAAATGTGTACATTTTTGTGTAATTTCATTTACTTCAATTCTTCACTTTACACTATATTTTATCATCAATAGATAATTTATTTGACCAAAAGTAACATGGCAAGAAAAAAAAAAAATTTTAATTTGAATTTTAGTGAAAATAATATAAAAAAAAAGTTAAACAATTAATGAAAATCCGCATTACCTCTGATCCGACTGCAAAAATTAAAAACTGATTGGTGCAGATAACTATTAAGTCTGACCGTTTGTTATAAGGAACATAAGAAGATCGGTCAATGTCCTTTCAAGGGCTGAAATGGCCATTTCGTTTTTGTTTTTTTTTTTTTATTTCAAACTATCCCAGCACACGGATGGCTATCGCTGCTGTCAAAATATTTGGGGAATCATCATAACATAGTATACAAACATACATTTTTTACTGATAGATAGATGAGCAGAAAAAGAAGGCATGGCAACATTTATATATATAGTGACCGCCACTTGGTCCCATTGCACCTACATATCAAGTTTCACTATCAAAACATGTACAGCTCAGAAATTACAATGATTTCTGAAAAGTCGGCGTAGATAAAGTGCGACACGCCCATTTTTTTAAGGATTCTGACAGTAACCATATGAACTAATCTACCAAATTTTATTCTTTTACTGTAAATTTTGATTTATATATTTTTTACGGATTTGTGGGTGTGACAAAATTTATATAGAAAGTGACCGCCACTTTTACGTTCACATCTCAGGAATTAAAATTATTTCTAACCGATAGCCCTGGCAGCTAGTGCTTACTTAGTTATAATTTTTAAATTGTAATTAACTATAATACATAAATAAATTAAATAAAATTATTGCTGAAGAGTGGGCACAGATATAGTGCTAACATGCACATTTTTTGCAAAGCTGTCGAGAGTAAGCGTATGAACTTAATTACCAAATTTTAGTATTTAACGATGAGAATTCTCTGATTTATGGAAGTTCTATTGATTTGTCGGTAAAAAAAGTGGCGGCCGTGGCGTAGTGGGTAGAATGTGTGGTCCATATGGGAGAGAACCCTGGTTCGAATTCCACCTGACACAGAAAGTCTCTTCAATTGAATTAATTTTTCTGTTCGGCCGTCACCTATCTGCTGACAATGGCAAACCTCAGAGAGTAAAAACTGCCATGAAAAGCTTCTTGAGAACATAAGCCGTTCGGAGTCGGCATAAAACTTGTAGGTCCAGTTCTCGATCATTTGTGTTCAAACATTCCACAACACGCACAACACAATTCATCATAAGAAGCTCGGTCAAAGTCCTTTCAAGGGCTGAAATTGGCCATTTCGCGTTGTTTTTTTTTTTATTTGCGGGTGGTACAAGTTGGCGTGGCAAATTTTATATATATATATATACTGGCCGCCACTTAGAGCACCTGCATATGAAGTGTTACTATCAAAACGCGTACAACTCAGGAAAAACCATGATTTCGAAAAAGTGGGCGTAGATATGGTGCGCCCACGCCCATTTTGTAACAGTTGCCGACAGTTACCTTATGTACAAAATTACCAATTCTTAGTCTTCTACGGAAAAAGCCGTCTAATATAAAGCATTTTTACTGATTTGTGGGCGTTAAAAGTGGATGGGACAACATTTGTATATACATATATGTATAGTGACTGTCACTTGGATCCATAGCACCTGCATACTAAGATTCCCTAACAAAATCGTGTACAACTCAGGAATAAGCATGATTTCGAGAAAGTGGGCGTAAATATAGTGCAACCATGCCCATTTTTTGTGCATTGGCCGACAGTAATCAAATAAACTAAATTACCAAATCTTAGTCTTCTACGGCAAAAGCCGTCTGATATAAAGCATTTTTAAAAATTTGTGGGCGGTAAAAGTGGGCGTGACAATATTTATATTTACATATGACTGCCACTTGGAACTATAGCACCTGAATACCAAGATTCACTATGAAAACGTGTACAACTCAGGAATAAGCATGATTTCGATAAAGTGGGCGTAGATATACTGCGGCCATGCCCATTTTTTGTACATTGGCCGAGAATAATCATATAAACTAAATTATCAAATTTTAGTCTTCTACGGCAAAAGCTGTCTGATATAAAGCATTTTTACTGATTTGTGGGCAGTAAAAGTGGGCGTGACAACGTTTATATTTACATAGTGACTGCCACTTGGACCCACAGGACCTGCATATCAAGATTCACTATAAAAACGTGTAAAAAAATCAGTAAAAATGCTTTATATTAGACGGCTTTTACCGTAGAAGACTAAGAATTGGTAATTTTGTACATAAGGTCACTATCGGCAACTGTTAAAAATGGGCGTGGTTGCCCCAAATCTACGCCCACTTTTTCGAAATCATGCTTATTCCTGCGTTGTACGCGTTTTGATAGTAACACTTCATACGCAGGTGCTCTAAGTGGCGGTCAATATATATATATAAAATTTGCCACCCCAACTTGTACCACCCGCAAATAAAAAAAAACAACGCGAAATGGCCAATTTCAGCCCTTGAAAGGACTTTGACCGAGCTTCTTATGATGAATTGTGTTGTGCGTGTTGTGGAATGTTTGAACACAAATGATCGAGAACTGAACCTACAAGTTGTATACCGATTCCGAACGGCTTATGTTCTCAAGAAGCTTTTCATGGCAGTTTTTACTCTCTGAGGTTTGCCATTGGCAGCAGAGAGGTGACGGCCGAACTGAAAAATTAATTCAATTGAAAAAACTTTCTGCGTCAGGTGGAATTCGAACCAGGGTTCTATCCCATATGGACTACACACTCTACCCACTACGCCACTGCCGCCACTTTTTTTACCCACAAATCAATAGAACTTCTATAAATCAGACAATTCTCATCGTTAAATACTAAAATTTGGTAATTAAGTTCATACGCTTACTCTCGACAGCTTTGCAAAAAATGTGCATGGTAGCACTATATCTGTGCCCACTCTTCAGCAATAATTTTATTTAATTTATTTATGTATTATAGTTAATTACAATTTAAAAATTATAACTAAGTAAGCACTAGCTGCCAGGGCTATCGGTTAGAAATAATTTTAATTCCTGAGATGTGAACGTAAAAGTGGCGGTCACTTTCTATATAAATTTTGTCACACCCACAAATCCGTAAAAATATATAAATCAAAATTTACAGTAAAAGAATAAAATTTGGTAGATTAGTTCATATGGTTACTGTCAGAATCCTTAAAAAAATGGGCGTGTCGCACTTTATCTACGCCGACTTTTCAGAAATCATTGTAATTTCTGAGCTGTACATGTTTTGATAGTGAAACTTGATATGTAGGTGCAATGGGACCAAGTGGCGGTCACTATATATATAAATGTTGCCATGCCTTCTTTTTCTGCTCATCTATCTATCAGTAAAAAATGTATGTTTGTATACTAAGGCTCCTCACAAAAAAAAGGTGTTTGGGTCGGTTGCTCAAAATAACGCTTTATGTTGATATGATGATTCCCCAAATATTTTGACAGCAGCGATAGCCATCCGTGTGCTGGGATAGTTTGAAATAAAAAAAAAAACAAAAACGAAATGGCCATTTCAGCCCTTGAAAGGACATTGACCGATCTTCTTATGTTCCTAATAACAAACGGTCAGACTTAATAGTTATCTGCACCAATCAGTTTTTAATTTTTGCAGTCGGATCAGAGGTAATGCGGATTTTCATTAATTTTTTAACTTTTTTTTTATATTATTTTCACTAAAATTCAAATTAAAAATTTTTTTTTCTTGCCATGTTACTTTTGGTCAAATAAATTATCTATTGATGATAAAATATAGTGTAAAGTGAAGAATTGAAGTAAATGAAATTACAAAAAAATGTACACATTTTTTACATTTTACAATTTATTTGACTAAAAGTAGTATGGGAAAAAATTAATTTCAATTTTAGTGAAAATAATATGAAAAAAGTTAAAACAATCCATAAAAATCCGCACTCTCTTTGGTGCAACGGAAAAAAATTAAGATTTTTTGATGCAAAATAACTTTTTATTACTCTTATTTCTGACCGTTTGTTTTTTTTTTTAACTACCATACCAGGCAATATTTTTAGGCGAACTTTTTTGGGGATCATCGTAACATAAGCCATGGATTATTTTGAAGAACTGGACTAAGCAACTTTTTTTTCTAAGGAGCGTGAGGCGACTTAATGTGTATACGTATGTGGGTATATGTGTATATCACGTAAAGACTCCGAAACCGCTAAGCCAATTTTTATACCAAAGCCTTGAGAGGGTTCCTATGAAGTCTGGTGCCGATCGTAAAAGGCACCTTAAATACACCTAAAATTTTCGATATCGAACAGTTTTAGTATTTTTTTGTAGGTCGCACAGCCTCGGAATTCAATATTCTACCTCAATTTACACATGCCGTTCTACTGGTAACATTTTATGGGCGTTGGACGAGGGGCGTGGTACTTTTTCAGCACCCCAAATATTCGGTATTGTTTTCGAAATAAGTCACACATCAATAAAACTCGGTACGAACTTGCTATTAAAGTATGGTTTCACTAAAGCTACACCCTCTTTTAGGAGATAAGCGCTGAGCGCAGCGAAGCGCGCCGGGTATAAGCTAGTATTAAATATGCATATAAGTGTTGAAATTGAATTTACAGCACTCTCCTTGTTGCTGCTTAAAATAATATTTTTATAATTTGAACTATAACTGCCAAGAAAAAGTAACTACTTATTATTTTTTGCCCTTATGGCAATGCTGTAAGAACGAAGGTATTATATTTTTCAGGACAAAGAACAAATCGAATTGAAAACAACATCTTTTGAGAATAGTAAAATTAAAACTTATTAATATTAAATAAAGTGTGTTTCCTTTTGTCCTATTAAGTAAAGTTACAAGTTTTAACTGCCAAACAATAGTTTTTCAATTCCGTTCTTTAATTTTTGCTTTAAATGCGCCGGAGCACAAAATAAAGGAAAAAAGCCAGCGCACTTTCGAGAATTTTCATGCAACATGTCTACCAACGAAGAGGCTTCGTCGAGCGAAAATGAAAGTGACCAAACTGTTGTGGAAAATGAAGATGATGAAATTTCAGCACTTCGAGTGCAAATAAAATTCTTGAAAGCATCTTTAGTTGCGTCGGAAAAAGAAAATATTGAACTCCAACGACTTGTGCCAACTGCAAGTGCGACAATGATGTTTGCCAACGATATTCATTTTGCCAACGTTACATTGCCATGAAGTCCACAATTTATAATACCACATTCTGGAGCACCAGGGGTTCCTGATTCATCGCGTCCGGGCACTTTTGCCGCTCACTGCCCGCGCGGAATGTATAATTGTTGTCCATCAGTTTCTCAAGAGAACTATTCACATAATTTTTGTGCTTCTAACATGTTTTTGCCATCACGCACAAATGGAGATGCTTTGGAGTTTCCAAGCTCATCTTAGTCGACAAGTCATTGCCAATGTCCGCCCCCAATGAACCATCAATAAATAACAAAATTGCAAGATCTGCCAGAGTTTTCTGGCGCTCCTGAACAATGGCCACCTTTTTTATGTCATATAAAGAAACGACTGCTGCTTACCGACACTCGAAACTTGAAAATTTGACACGCCTTCAAAGAGCTCTCAAAGGAGTTGCAAGAGAGCAAGTGGAAGCGCTACTTACACATCCAAACAGTGTGGAAGTAGTCATGAATATGTTGGAATTTCGATTTGGGTGCCCGGAAATGCTCATCAGGAGCCAAATCACAAAAGTTAGAGCCTTTCCTAACAATTTCGTTTGCAAAAATGAGCGACGTCATTCCTTTCAGCACAATTGTTGTAAATTTGGCCACTTTTCACAGAAGGCAGGCGCAGTGCATCATTTGTCAAACCCAACGTTGGTGGAGGAGTTGGTCAACAATCTGCCTATGAGCAAGCACGAAGAGTGGGCTAAGTATACGTGGAGTATTATGCCACGATATGCAAATATAAGACAGTTTTCCAATTGGCTTCAACAAATTGCCACAAACATTTCAATGGCTGTCGAAATGTTGCCAATTAAATTTTCCAACAATGACTGTTGCGCAAGTAACCGCAAGAAACCGTTTGTACAAATGTAACAAATTCAAAAATCTGTCTGTTGAGAGGTGGAATGTGGTAAAATCTCACCGACTGTGTTTTTGTTGTATGCTCTCGGGTCACGTCTCTCAAAATTATTCTCAGCGTCGAGAATGTGGTATATCTTCCTGTCGTAAATGCCACAACCGTCTTTTGCATAACCATGAAAGAAGTCATGGCCAGTGCAGCCAAGCGCATCGCTCGTTGCAAGTTCAGATTCATTGTCGGATAACAGTTTAGATATTCCAGACGCCACCATAGCAACTATTGCAAATGAGCCAATGCACAAAAAAACGCTATTTAAATTTTTGCCCGTGAAGTTGTACGGTCCTAGAGGAATTTGCCAGGTCATCGCCTTTATTGACGACGGTGCCAAAATTTCGCAATTTTGAGGAGCAATTTTGAAGATTGAGGAGCAAGTAGCTAGTGCAATTGGCATCACAAGACCAGCTGACTTATTGTCATTGGGCTGGATTGGTGGTCGTAAGACGCGTGAGTTTTCTCAGCACGTCAGCATGGAGATTTCAAGTAATCACAACTTAGCAGCACGTTTTGAAATGCGAAATATACGAACAACGAAAAAACTAATGTTGTCGGCTCAAAGCCTTAAAATAGAAGAATTAAAAAAACGAAAGACGTTTCAATACTGAGCTACTTTAATAGTTCGCCTCAGCTTTTGATCGGATTGCCTCATATAAGTTTGGTACGCCCTATGGAATTACTGAATTTCAACGAAGGTTTCGCAGCTCATAAGACCAAATTAGGTTGGGTTATTTTCGGATCAAATGAGGAGCACCGTATGGAAGCTACAATAAGCCATATCGACTGCAAAGAAGAAATCTTAGAAGACCTGCAGAAACTTGTAGAAGATTATTTTAGCATCGAAAATTTTGGAACAACAAAGGTGACAACAATTGTATCAGAAGCTGATACACGAGCAGAAAAAATCCGCGAACAAACTACAAAAAGAGTTGGAAATCAGTTTGAAACGGGCCTTTGTGGAAACACGATGGCGTCGCATTCAGTGAAAGCTACCCGATGGCTCTGAAACGTCTTGAATCAGTCGAGCGCAAAATGGCACGGGACCCATGGTATGAAGCAAGTCAAGCTGACAGGAGCATATGGTATTTAATGCCTTTTGTCGTGCAAAATATAAATAAAGATAACAAGGAAGCTGTAATCGCTGCAATACGTTCCAAATTTTAGATTCCGAATATTCGTAAGCTTGTTCAATCGTCCAAATCAGTATGCCAGCTTTGCATAAATTTGAGCGCAGTTCCAAATCAGCCACAGAGGGGTCAGCTACCGGTCGATCGCTTAACGCCATTTGTTCGAGCTTTGACATACACAGGAATTGATTACTTTGGTCCAGCACAGGTGGCAACTGGACGTCGCCGTGAGAAAAGGTGGGTGGCCCTCTTTACCTGCCTCACGGTTAGAGCTATCCATTTAGAATTAGCAAAAGATCTGTCAAGTGACGGCACTTTTCTGTGTCTGCGTAATTTTATGAACCGCCGAGGTAATCCAATTCGCATTAGGAGTGATCGAGAAGCGAATTTTATTGGAGCAAGCAAGGAGGAATGGCTAATAGTTGAAAAGAGCATAGAGAAAGAGTGCACAGGTCGAGAAGTTGAACTTTCACTTTAAAGGAGAAAGTGCAAGGAGAGAGTGAAACACTTTATAGTTTTTATTACATTGTTTTTATAATATTTTCACTCAAATTATCACACTCGACCGCATTGTTTGCAACTTGGAAACCCAAACTATTTTCATTTTCAATTTCTACGAACATCGTCGTTTTGACAACTAAACAACCTTCATTATTCACTATTCGTTGACGCGTGAACACTAATTGAGTCTGCCGACAACAACCATACTAACTAAATTACAAAAAAAAAGTATAATACGACAAAAAGCGTTTGAAATATAACATTTTCATTGATTTGCGGGCAGTAAAAGTAGGCGTGGAAACCTAAGCTATAATCTATTTTAGTCTTATCATTTTTATTGATTTGTGAGAAGTAAAAAGTTTCTTTTTACTTTATCAATTTAAAAATTTATCAAAGGTATGTTGAATGGGATAGCCAATAAGAACACACAAAAATCAGCAAGCAAGTCAGACGGTTCGTTCTTGAGTTATGGAATTAGTAACACATTTTCCGACTTTGTTTAATATATATAAGATTTTAATTTTATTAAACATCAATGTTCTATTGTTGTGAATTGTTTTGTTTTTATTATTTAGTTTTCATTTATGATGATATTGCTAATTATTTATATTCAATTTATGTTCATCAATGAAAATGCTATATTTCAAATAATTTGTGTCGTACTATACTTTTATTTTGTAATTCAGTTCGTATGGCTGTTGTCGGTTACTGTACTAAAAATGGGCGTGGTCAAACTAAAGATGCGCCCACTTTTTCAGAAATCACTAAGTGAACTGCTGGGCCGATTTACCTGAAATCATCAGCCAGTTACTATCCGCAGACGACAGCCTCGCATTAAAAATATTAAATGAAACGTGTAGAGAAGTCAACGGGCGCTACGAGGTTGGACTGACTAGCCGCCACAGTGATGTGATGCTATCAGAAAGCTACTCGAATGCTTTCAAAAGATCAATGTGCCGGCGAACAAAAATCTATAAGGATTCAGCCTTGAAAACAATTATTCAAGAGCAAATAAACAATCTTGTCGTGAAGAGGTATGCTGAAAAAATCTCCGTCTACGAAAAGTCGATGCCAAAGGATAAAGTTTGGTATTTGCCCATATTTATAATCACGAACTCTAACAAGCCTGATAAGGTTCGATTAGTGTGGGACGTCGCTGCTAAGTTAAGTGGAGCATCACTGAATGGCTGCTAGGGGGATTTTAAGAAATCGATGTCGGATTTTTTTTGGGGGCACCCCCTAAAATGTTGGCAGCTTGGCGACTTCGGCGACCCATATCTCTGGAACGGCTAAAGCTATTTGTCCGTGTCATACATCAAATTAAAGGCCATACTGTTTTTAACATTTAAGCAATAAATACGCAACTAGTACTGAAACCGAAAAAATAGAGCCAAGAGTACCAAAAAACGTGTCTAGGTACCCCTGAGAGCGAAGATGCGTTATTTGTATTATTTTTGCTTATTATGGACAAATACTTGTACTTTGGAATCCCATTTCATTTAAATATGTTTGCTATGGTATACCGTTAATTTTAGACCCACAACAATGTTTTCTTTTTTTTATGTCAGGTATGTATATATTTTTTCCTCATACTGTATCACTGGCGACCCCAAGCAGATACACTCAAAGAAGTATTTTTTCACATTGACATATTCCTAGGTTAAGTTGATACATTTGTAACGGCACACTAACTGGTGGGTTCTGGCTTTCATGTTTGAAGGTGGCGTTGACTGTGAAGTTGAATCCACATTCGAGCATGCAGGTCAGAATTCACCATGGCTGTGTCGTCTGCCAACATGAGTGACATACTGCGTATGCCACGGCTGACGCGCTCGAGGTGTGACAGCTGACATGTGACTTTGACAGCTTACACTTTGACTTTGACAGCTGACATTTTGACTTTGACAGTCAACACATTAAGTGACAGTTGACGCTTTACTGTGACAACTGACAGATGACTTTGACAGCTAACATATTGACTTTACCGTCAACACGTTGTCTGACAGATGAATGTGACAGCTGACATATTACCTTTACAGTCAACACATTAAATGACAGTTGACGTTTTACTTTGACAGCTGACATTTTGACTTTACCATCAACACGTCGCGTGACAGATTACGTTGACAGTTCTTGTATTTCAAAACGGACGGTATACCATTATTATTTCTGACATTTTATGTCCGATGAAATCTGACATTTCTTTGACATTGAAATCCGACTTTGGTATTTAATTTAACTTTGACGTTTATCTTTTATTCAATTCTGACAGTTCATTTATTCACTCGACATTTTTTTTATACAGTTTTATTTCATTTAAATCTGACGTTTTAAATTTTGACAAGTTTGATTTTACCAACTATGACCTTTATTCTGACAAGTTTCACTTTAACACAGACAGCTGTCGCAGGTCCTGTCCAGCTGTCGCACTTCGAGCGCGTGAGCCTTGTTATCCATGCGCAAGTGTGTCACACATGTAAAGTTCGAAGAGCACTCCTCAGTTAATGTTATAAAGTTGAAGCACACCCTCAGCTATGGGTCTCAAATTTCAGAACGCTCCCTGTCGACATATTTGACAAATGTCAAATAATATAGGCAAATGGCGTAATTTCCGCCCACGAAAATTCTTTTTCGTTTGGACAACCGCCTCAACAACAGCAGCAAACTTACCAGCCGCAACAGCCTCGGCGGCTACAGCAGTTGCAGCAGCGGCGCACACACCAACACTCCAACAGCCACTTGCAACAGCAGCGGCGCCAACATCCACAACCGTATCAGCATAGCCAGCACGCACCCACCCACAGCTCAAACAACAGTCAGCCTTCAAATTTAAGCAAAAAAAAAAATTCTGCACTTACTCAAGCAGCTCAAATTTTGTCTTCGTTTTTGTTGTTACTGTAGCTGTTGCTCAACCAACAACTAAATTTGGAAATTAAATCAACAACGACGTGAAAGTGAGTGCGTACGACAATAACAACAACGACAACGTAGCTTCAGCAAATCTGTGCATGCGTGCGGTTCGTCACCTGAAACCAAAAGAAGAAGACGCCAGCCAGCCAGCCGTCTTTTAACACTAGATTTGCGTATTTTTATGCTACGTCTCTCTGCTGCTTAAGCAACACCCAAAATAATAAAAGCAGAAAACTACTAAAATAAACCATTCGAACCTCATAGAATTTACTACGTACGTTACTGCGTTGCTTACAACTGCTCATTATATAGAGAAAACCTTGCATATCCAATAATAAAACATACACACACTCCAAATGAAAACCATACTGCTTAGTAACGACGACATACAGAACTTTAGCAAGCTCATCTAAGATCCAAAGACAGCGCAGCAACTAGAAGTGACGCAAGTCAAGCGGCTAGCTGCAATTTGATGGCTTTGCAATATTATCTAAAGCATCCAAACAACTATCCGGCAGCGTCCACACAAGTGCAGCACATTACCATCAATCACATCAACAACAACAGGCAAGACTCATCCAGCACGAGCAGCGACCACAACAGCAGCTAATCACGTTGACCAAGGATAATGGAACCAGTAATCCCAAGCAGCTATAAGGTAAGCTCATTGAAGCAGCTGATCGTGAAAGCTAACCTCGGCTGCTTTATTTTATTTCATCCGAATTTCAAATATCACATAATTTTATTATCACATGTTCATTATCACATATTCATACATTTTAGATTAGTGTTTAGTTTTGAGCAATAATAATTTTTAAAGTCCTTGATTTCAAATATCAAATCGAACAAATATTTTTTTTTTGAATTGTCGAGCTTACTAATTGAAAAACTAACCTGAATTAAATAAGAATAATAAAAAAATATTGAAAATAAATTTTTTTTACATAAAGAATAAACTTAAGAATACAATTTTCAAAATTTTATATAAAAATTTAAAATAAAAATTATTTTAAATTAAAAATAATATTTTAAATTAAAGGATAAATATAATAAAAACAAAAAAAAAACAAAAATTAATTTAAAATAAAAAGAACCTTTAAACGAAATAAACTTGAACAATTTAAATTAAAAATAATAACACAAACTTAGGCAAATAAAAATGTTCTTATATAACATTAACTTAAAACTGAAATTAAAAATAATACGAATTTAATAACCTTAATTAAGCTTAAGCTAAACATAAAATTAATATTTTTTAAAATTAAACTTCAATTAAACAATAATAATAATAATAAAAATATAATAAGAACATGACAGAAATTGAAACGAAAATTCATAAAATAACTTTAACTAAAATTTTTCTATTAAAATATAACTAAATTAAATTTAATTTAAACAAAATTTTTTTTATTTTAATATATAGAAAGTTAATAACTTAAAATTTATTTAAATTCTTTTTATTAGAAATAAAAAAATAAATAAAAAAAAATTAATTTATGTAATAATTTTTTATTATTTAAAATTAAAAACCAAAAACAAAATAAATTTGAATTAAACATTTTTCTTATGTATTTAAAAGAGTCAAGTTAATAATGCATATAATGTAAGCACACATATAATGTAAATTTGTCGTATATAATTTATATTAATTTAAAGCGTTTGTTAAGATGAAAAACTAAATGTTTTTATTTGGTCGAGGGAGAGTGTTGTTTGCGATAAGGGGAGGACCAACTACTTCGCCCCGAGGTCCTCCATGGTAGGGAGGGATGTGTGGGCAGAGCCTGAACAACTGGCTCGAGTGTTGGTTGGTGGATGGATGAGCCAGGGGATCCCAACCTTTTCCAATTTTTTTTAAAATTTAATTTTTTTTCTTTTCAGGTCCGGTAACTTTAATATTTGTTGGTCCAAATCTCGACGCGATATATTTTTTTTATTGCACGTGAAATATTTGTACGGCGATGGTGCACGGGGTTGGCCACCACGAACCCCCCCATCACTCCCGAACTGCTAGCACATAGGCTAACCAGCACGTGCAGTCGTGGCCAACTTCGGGTCCGCGGGTCACCTGACCAGGAGCGGTGGCGTCGGCTGAGGTAAGCAGGCGCCCTGACTAAATGTCTGTGCGAAAGCCCCAGGGGCGCATTCACCGTGCGCCCTCAAAACAAATACAAAGTCAGGGCTGCTGCTTCCCTTGTCGGCCTCACCGCTGAGCGTTGCCAGACGAATTTATTTTTGTTTGCGTTTTTTTTTTAATTTGGTTGACCCAAATTCGCTCCGCTACACATTTTTTGTCATTATAGAGTCAACAAAAGCGTTTGTCAATTTGATTGAAGGTGAGAGGTTGCAATCATATTAACAAAATTTTATTTTGTTTATTTGATAAACGGATATTTTGATTGGATAAAAGCCTTTATCAAGAATGCCGCGTTTGCATTGTACATTTGATAAATGAATTTGACAATATGCATAAAGAATATTTCAACCTGAAAAAATGGTTTGTTCAATAGAAAAATGTTTTTCTGTTAAAAATATATTTTATTTATCAATCATACAAAAATGTTTTGCTGTTTTGATAAAAAATTTTATTATTTCAAGCAATTTTACAAAAAATAACAAAACGAAATTTAATAATGTATCACAAGAAGCATGTAGTTTTTACATTAGGTCCACTCCTTAACTCCATACTCTCACTGAATTGTTATTGAAATAATTTTTTTGTTTCACAAATTAAATAAAACGTACACAACTCACAAAACTTCTTTTTATAATATCTGCGAACAACAAATATCGTCACCGAAATGCCAGACATCTATTTTTGTTGTAATGATTGAACGTTTTTTAAATTGATAATTCATTTCATCATTACGAAATTGAGATTTTATCAGCGTGACTCAAGCGATTATCAATTTTATAAATAATTTCTTCAGCACAACAAACTTATTTATCAAACCAGCGAAGTAAGTTTGTTAACTCCATTTACAAAAATTATAAAATTTTATTCCGACTGATTGGCGATTTTGTTATTGGGGATAAGTTTTTATCAAGTTGATGAAAGCATTTTTCAAACAAATAAAACACATTTTTTCAAATCAACACATTCAGTTTGTTAACGCGTTATTATATTTTTAATCAAATGGATAAAGTTTCTTTCAGTTTGTTAACGCGTTATTATATTTTTAATCAAATGGATAAAGTTTCTTTCGAATTGATAAAAATATGAAGCATTTATGATAAAATTTAATCGACCGCACAATTTGGTTTTGTTAAGGATTAACAAAAGTTATTTATCAATTTTACCAAGAATTTTTCGTTGAGTGTAAAACCAAACTAGTTTAAAATTGTATTGGGTTACCCTACTACCTATTGTTATATTTTAAGTAGAAGTCCAGGGGTTCGGAGTCTGTTATTAAAAAAAGAAAAGGTGGTTCTTGCTTTTATGATTTTGTTTCTTGGTCAGTTGAAAAGTGTTCGCTGTACAGTGAAAGTCGTATTTTGTTCTACGTTCGTGTGATCGAGTTTAAAAAAACCCACAAAATATCAACTACAAAAGACATTTTTATTTTAATTAGGTCGGTACCTACTAACACGAACTCTTTGTTTTAGTAAGTGTCATTCTGTGTCATTTATTCTTTCTTCTAGTGAACATTTTTATTTCTCGAAAGTGATGGCTTCTACATCTGGCATGAGAAGTAGAGGTAGAGACAACATTTTTCTAATTGACTATCCAGCTCATCAGATAACTGGATGTAAGCTGCCCTCCAATCAACAAGTTCTAGCTACTATGTTCTACAATTTGCGTACTGTGAAGATAAATGTGAGAGACTCTGCCACAACTACTGTTGACGATGTTTTCGTTTTTTGGACAAAAGCTCGAATTCCTACAAAACCAAAGAAAAATGTCATAGTAAAGCTGGAAAATCTGCGCAAGTTATAGAGGTATCAGTCTTATTTTCATCGCATATAAGGTTCTCTCAAGCGTACTGTGTGAACGATTAAAGCCAATTACAAAAACACTGATTGGACCTTATCAGTGTGGCTTTCGACCCGTTAAGTCCACCATAGACCAGATTTTCACGCTATGATAAATCCTGGAGAAAACCCACGAAACTCAAATTGACACACACCATCTCTGTGTCGATTTTAAAGCTGCGTTCGATAGCCGCCTATACGCAACAATGTCTGAGTTCAGTATACCTGCAAAGTTGATTAGACTTTGCAGAATGACGTTGAGCAACACACGCAGCTCCGTCAAGGTAGGAAATGACCTCTCCGAAACCTTCAATACCGAAAGAGGTTTCAGGCAAGGCGATCCACTGTCATGCGATCTCTTCAACATCATCATGGAGGGGATCGTACGAAAGGCCGGTGTGCATCGTAATGGCACCATTTTTTATAAAGGTGTCCAGCTCCTTGCGTACGCTGATGATATTGACATTGTCGGCAGAACCAAGAGAGATGTTACCGCTGCTTTCACTGCTATCGAAAAGGAATCAGCCAAAGTGGGTTTGACGATAAATGAGGGTAAAACAAAGTATATGCTGTCTACAAACAAGGGAGCTCGGCGTTTAGACTACTACGTTTCATCCGGCAGCTATAACTTTGAAGTAGTCAAGGAGTTCGTTTACCTTGGCACCGCCATTAATACCAAAAACGAAATCAGCCTGGAGATAAAGCGAAGAACAATAATTGCTAATAGGTGCTACTACGGGATCAGTAAGCAACTAAGTTGCAGAGCCCTCTCTCGATCGACAAAACTAACACTCTACAAGACGCTCGTTCTACCTGTGCTGCTTTATGGCGCTGAGGCATGGGTAGTTTCGCAAACTGACGCAGCCGCTCTGGGGGTGTTCGAGAGAAAAGTTCTTCGCAAAATCTTCGGTCCTGTTCGAGTCGGCGATGACTATCGCATCCGAATGAACCACGAGCTGTATGAGCTCTACGATGACATTGACGTAGTTCGGCGTATAACTGTGCAGCGACTACGCTGGCTGGGTCATGTCCATCGTATGAACGACGAAGCTCCAGCGAAAAAGGTGCTCGAGGCGAGGGTCGCTGGTCAACGACGACGAGGGAGACCATGCTTCCGATGGATGGACCAGGCTGAGGAAGCCCTAACCGCACTTGGTGTATCCGATTGGAGAAGGTGCGCGCAAAGCAGAGGCGCCTGGCGAGAGCTGATGAGGTCGGTTGAAACCCGGACACGGGTTGTTACGACCACCTAAGTAAGTAAGTAAGTAATACGAGGATTGATTTATCGTTTCTCACGTTACCTGGTATGAGTTTGTATAACGGCGCTTGAGCCTCAACGGCTCTCGGTATAAAACGTCTATAAAAATTTATGACAGCAAGAAAGTTTTTCAAATCCTTGACGATTGTCGGTTTCTGAAAATTTTGTATGGCCTCTGCTCGTTCCGGTAATGGTCGAATGCCATCTCCCGACACCAGATGCCCGAGGAATTTAAGTTCGGCCTTCCGAACTCGCTCGGAAATGTTGATGGCTAAGTTATACTTCTTAAGCCTCTCGAAAACTTGACGAAGGTGAGTTGTGTGCTCTGCCGGCGATGATGATGCAATACACAGGTCGTCTAGGTAAGGAAAAACATAGTCTAGGCCACGGACGACTTCGTGCAGCAGGCGTTGAAACGTTTGCGCAGCGCTGCGTAGCCCAAACGTCATGAAATTAAACTCATATAATCCAAATGGCGTTGTGATTGCCGTTTTAGGTACGTCGTCTGGATGCACGGGCACCTGATGAAACGCCTTTTGCAGGTCGACCTTCGAAAATAAAGACTTGTCGCGCAAACTCGTCGTAAAGTCTTGTAAGTATGGCAGAGGATACCTATCAGGTATTGTTATCGCATTCAGGGCACGATAATCCCCACAGGGTCTCCATGAGCCGTCTGCTTTTTGCACCATATGGAGAGGGCTGGCCCAGCTGCTACTAGATGGCTGCCAAATGCCAACCTTCATCGGGTGCTCGAACTAAGAACGAGCAGCGGCAAGTTTTTCAGGTGATAAATGGCGTGGTCGAGCAAAAATTGGATGTCCGTCTGAGTGAATTCGGTGAACGACCGAAGTTTGAATCGTATTGCGATCTCGTGAAATCGTGATGCGAACTCGTTGAGTAAATCAAAGTAGTGTGTTACTGCACGAAAGGTTTTATTGAAAAACGACAAATTCGCGCCAGCTTACCCGTAGACCTCTAGAGCAGTGGTGTTGTCGATGAGGCACTTCCGTTTCCGTTCCGAGCTGGCTCGGTTTGCGGTCACCCAGTGGCATGTCCGAGAGAACTCGCTGCAAGCGGCGCTGCTGAATTTCTGCAAAGTGACTGATCAATTTCGTTTTAATATACTCGTACCTGTTTTGCTGTGGGGCTGCAACTGCATGTGGGGCTGTTTTGCATGTGGGGAGCGAAGTTCGGTCAATTTGTTGGGAGGAACCTGCGCCATGACCAAATTGAATTTCTTTAGATCATGGGTGACGCCAGAAGCTGCAAACCAGAACTCCAGCGACATGAAGTATGACTCGATGTTAGAAGACGTCATACTTGGTGGATTTATTCAAGGTGGTGCAACCGCATTTACAAATGTGCCCATTTCGGCTTGCAATCCATCAACGGCCTCACCGACCAGTGTAGCTGCGCCACGAGAGCCTTCAGGAGTCTCCACTTACTGATCTTCCATAACCCCAAAATGCGCGTGCCAATCAATTCCGTAAAATATAATCGTTGGTTTTCTAATGAATCACGTCGGGGTCACCACTTTGCACCTTCTTCGATGTTTGAGTTAAAACGCAGGCGTAAGCTTAAATATTTATTTAAATGGAATTACTGCAAAATACAATTTTATGGAATTAGAATTCAAGACGTTGCTTGCAAGTGAAAAGATCAAGAAGAAAATGAAAGAAAATTATAATTAATTCGTCATGGTTGCAACGAGCAACTCAGCGTTGCAATTTTAGTAAAATGTATAATGATGACTACATAGGTAAATGGTGTGATGTGTAGCCGTAATATATGTAATGTGATATATATAATGTTATTAATTTCATTTCAATAAACCAAGTTTCAATAAGAAAATGTCGACATTTCTTCATCTCTCTAAATAAATTATCCCCTTTAAATAAGTTGTGACTACGTGTTCGGTTGCGGCAGCAACTTTGTCGAATAAAAACAAAAATAATTAACACTGGGTGTCACGTTAGGTAGTTGTGGTGGTGGTGGTGGTGTTTTATTATCTGTTCAAAAATTCACATTTTATAAAGGTATTACAATAAAATTTAAAATAAAATTACTTATTTGTATCTCTCGACAATTATTCTTGAATGCACGCCAAATCTTGTTTCTACAAAAGCAGTTAATATTTGAAAAAGTCTTTCGATAACAAAAAGAAGCTAAAGTGTTGTGCAAATTATTTCGATTATAACATTATCAGTGTTGTGAAATTAAAAAATACAATAATAGTGCTGTGCACTTATAAAGAAACATAAAAAAGGTAACAATGCCAAATAAATGCATCTATGGTTAGATTTGGGCAGCAACATCCCGCCGCCCGTGAGTCGACACACCAGCCAAAGACTCTCCAATAACGTCCAATTTAGCCAATTCAGAAGCTGGTCTGCGCAAATGGCCAGTTGCTGTTCTAACCAGCGCTGAGCGTACTTGCCCGTCAGGTGCTGGGAACACTTTCTCGACTGGTCCGCGTTTCCATACGCCTCGGCTCTCATTTTCATTACATATGATGACGACGTCCCCAACTTGCAAAGGATTTACGGACTTATGCCATTTAGTTCTGCGTGTGAGCGTAGGCAGGTATTCAAGCACCCACCTTTTCCAAAACGTCTGTTTCAACTGCTGCAAAATATCCCGTTGTTTTCGCAGGCAGGTCTTTTCGTTGATCTTTGGCGTTTGAATATAATTTGGGCAGCCCAACAACAAATGATTTGGCGTTAGAGGCTCTGAATGAAAAGTCTCAATTGGAAGATGTGTAAGAGGAAAATTTTGCTCGGATAGCACAAATTATTTCTTCTTGGTTCTGGTGACGAAAAGTTTCATGAAAGTTTTTGATTACTAAATTAGAAAATATATGTGTTTTAGGCAATATAATTGGTCTTTTGACATCATAAGAAACACATTCGGCGTTATCATTTCATCCCATTAATCGAATTATTCCGTTTTCATCCAAAACTGGTGTTAATTTGAAAAGAGGACTGCTTCTGGAAATCGGCTTCTTTGAAGTCAGCAGACGAATTTCTGTTAGAAATGTTATCCTTTGAACGATTTTGCAAAAAAACATCTCAGAATCCTTCATTGCGCCAGCTGTCAGTGGTAAAAGACAATTTACTGATAAATCGGGCTTGCAACTGTTATGTTTGTGAATTTGATTAAACTTGGTGATTGCGTGTAATAGTCTGAATATCTTTCAAACGGAAATACAGCGTTAACGTCAATTGTAAATATAAATTTAGACCGTTTTTCCGTCTCCACATCCGAATTTGTAAAGTTTGCTGGCATTGGTGGCCAATCCGATTCAGGCGATTTCAAGTAAGAAGGTCCTGTAATCCATTTAGAGTTTTTGTTGAGAAAAGCATATAAACATTCTAAATTATTTGTACACATTATTCTAATTTTGAATTGATAATATAATATTTGAAGTTAAGTAAAAGGTTTTCAGTTTCAGTTATGCATTTATTAAAGCAACCCTGTCATTTGATTCTTATCATCTATTTCTTTTGTTATGATTTTTGCATTATTAGCTTTTTCACTTTTTGTATTTTTCATTTTTTCTTATTCTCGTTCTATAAGTCTTTCAGTCAACATTAAATTGTTTTATAAATTAAATTAAAATACATTTGCTGTTTTATTTCATACGGTTCTGATTTACAGTAGTTCGCTTAGTTCAAGAAGCAGTTATTTCATTTGGATTCCAAGAGGTTATGGGCCCAGATATTGAACAAGCGGCATTAAGTTTCGAAATAAAATAAGCATAAAGTTACAATGGCGGAATCAAATAAAGCGTTTATAACGAAATTGAACAACGACAATTATTTTATGTGGAAGTACAAAATGGAGCTACTGTTCATGAAAGAAAAATTGTGGAGTGTTTTAAGTGAAACAAAACCAGAACCAACGAATGATAATGCCAATGCGGAAGCTATCAACAATTGGCAAATTCGTGACGATCAGGCTCGTGCGTGGATTGGCTTGTCCGTCGATGACAACCAATTATGCCACATTCGAAATAAAACCACGGCAAAAGATGCGTGGATGGCGTTAAAAACATTTCATGAAAAAGACTCCATGACAAACAAAATGAGTATAATTCGTCTTATATGTGGATTAAAAATGAGTGAAGGTGGAAACGTCGAAGAGCATTTGAATGAACTCACGAATATGTTCCAGAAATTAAGCGACTTGGGCGAAGGACAATTGTCAACTACATGGCATGTGGGTGTTATTGTAAGCAGTTTGCCGCGCAGCTACGATAATTTAATTGTTGCACTCGAGGCACGACCAGAAGCAGACGTTACATTGTCGTTGGTTCAATCGAAACTTATTACTGAGTATCAGCGTCGAAAAGAGGCAGACGGTAACGGCAGCGAAAATTTGGATTCGGCATTGAAAATTACAGCTCAATTTAAATCCAATATTAAGTGTTTCTTTTGCAAACGATCTGGCCACGTAAAAGCTGATTGCGGTCAATATAAATTGTGGAAAGAAAAGCAAATGAAAAGGGAAAGTGCAACGAACAGTGACAACGCAAATAAAGTTGAAGAAATTGACAGTTTTTTATATGTTGTTACATCGGAGAAAAACTCTGATGGATGGATTCTCGATTCGGGTGCTACGAAACACATTTCAAGCAACAAAGATTTTTTCGTTTCACTAAATCAAGCAGAGGGCAAGAGTTTAAACGTCGCAAACGGTGAAAGCGTAGATGTCAAGGGAAAAGGCGTGTGTCGCATCGACATGGTCAATGCAAAAGGTGCATCAACGGTGGCAACAGTAACTGATGTTTTATACGTGCCGAATATTCAACGAAATTTGTTGTCTGTGAAAAAGTTGCTGGAAAAGGGCTATGCAGTTCATTTCATTCCGAACTCTGAAACGTGTAAATAAAATTTGGAGACAAGCAAGTGGCAGTAGCAGACTCGCAATCGAATTTGTTTAAATTGCGTCAGCCGAACAAAGTGTATGCTGTACGCGAACACAAACCTGACTGCATTCATCACTGGCATCGCATTTTTGGTCATCGCGATCCAGATGCAATCAAGCAAATGTGTTCGAAAGGATTAGTTGATGGCATGAAAATCGTCGATTGCGGCATCAAGGTTAAATGCGAAGTGTGTCTCAAAGGAAAAACAACACGTTTACCGTTTCCACAGCAATCATTGACAAAATCAACAGCTCCACTTGATCTCATACACACTGACGTATGCGGACCAATGCAAACAGTTTCGCTGAGCGGTAAGCGGTACGTACTTACATTCATCGATGATTTTTCGCACTACACGGTGATTTATTTACTAAAAAATAAATCAGATGTCGATGAGAAATTAAAGGAATACGTAGCAATGGTGAAAAATAAATTCTCTACGAAACCAAAAGTTATACGATCGGATCGAGGAGGAGAGTACACTGGAAAGAGCGTCGTTGGTTTTTTGAAAAGTGAAGGCATCCAAGTCCAGTACTTACGTACTTACTTAGATGCCCGTGACAACCCGTGTCCGGATTTCGACCGACCTCATCAGCTCTCGCCAGGCGCCTCTGCTTTGCGCGCGCCTTCTCCAATCGGATACACCAAGCGCGGTTAGGGCTTCCTCAGCCTGGTCCATCCATCGGAGGCATGGTCTCCCTCGTCGTCGTTGACCAGCGACCCTCGCCTCGAGCACCTTTTTCGCTGGAGCTTCGTCGTCCATACGATGGACATGACCCAGCCAGCGTAGTCGCTGCACAGTTATACGCCGAACTACGTCAATGTCTCCGTAGAGCTCATACAGCTCGTGGTTCATTCGGATGCGATAGTCATCGCCGACTCGAACAGGACCGAAGATTTTGCGAAGAACTTTTCTCTCGAACACCCCCAGAGCGGCTGCGTCAGTTTGCGAAACTACCCATGCCTCAGCGCCATAAAGCAGCACAGGTAGAACGAGCGTCTTGTAGAGTGTTAGTTTTGTCGATCGAGAGAGGGCTCTGGAACTTAGTTGCTTACTGAGCCCATAGTAGCACCTATTAGCAATTATTGTTCTTCGCTTTATCTACAGGCTGATTTCGTTGTTAGTATTAATGGCGGTGCCAAGGTAAACAAACTCCTTGACTACTTCAAAGTTATAGCTGCCGGATGAAACGTGGGAGCCTAAACGCCGCGCTGCCTTGTTTGTAGACAGCATATACTTTGTTTTACCCTCATTTATCGTCAAACCCACTTTGGCTGATTCCTTTTCGATAGCGGCGAAAGCAGCGGTAACATTTGTCTTTAATCTGCCAATAATATCAATATCATCAGCGTACGCAAGGAGCTGGACACCTTTATAGAAAATGGTGCCATTACGATGCACACCGGCCTTTCGTACGATCCCCTCCATGATGATGTTGAAGAGATCGCAAGACAGTGGATCGCCTTGCCTGAAACCTCTTTCGGTATTGAAGGTTTCGGAGAGGTCATTTCCTACCTTGACGGAGCTGCGTGTGTTGCTCAACGTCATTCTGCAAAGTCTAATCAACTTTGCAGGTATACCGAACTCAGACATTGTTGCGTATAGGCAATCCAATTCCAGAACACAACACCATATACACCACAGCAAAATGGTGTGGCGGAGAGAAAAAACCGTACACTTATCGAGATGGTGCGTTGCATTCTGCTGGACGCAAATTTACCTAAAACGTTTTGGGCAGAAGCGGTGAATACAGCAAATTATGTTCAAAATCGCTTACCGTGCAGGGCGATCGAGAAAACACCATATGAGGCGTGGAATCAGCGGAAACCAGGTATTAAACATTTTTCAATATTTGGTGCTAAATGTTTTGTTCATGTGCTATCAGAGAAACGTCAAAAATTGGATGATACCGGCGCACCGATGATTTTCGTTGGCTATGATGAGAATTCAAAGGGATTCAGATGCTTCGATCCAGTAAAAAATAAGCTGGTGATCAGTCGAGATGTACGTTTTACCGAAAATTCTGTGAATGAAATCAGTATTGACTTATCATCAAGAAATGCGAACGTCGAATCCAGTACAATCGGCATCGATATGGAGGAGTCAACTGAAATCAACCCAAATGCGCCTGACAACATGAGCAATGCGGTTGGTGGAGATGCAGCGTCGAATATCGAATTCGAGTCTTTTGATGAAGGCTTAAACCGTATTATGAATGAAGAAAACAACAGAGACATTTCGATTCATGAGGGACCAGTGCACCGCGTTTCACAGCGTGAAAAAAAAGGCATGCCACCGCGACGATTGATCGATGAAATCGATATGGTTTTTAAAGTCGTCGAGCCGAAAAGTCTATCGGAGGCGTTATCCAGTGAGCACAAAGAACAATGGATTCGCGCAATGAAAAATGAAATGGACTCATTGATGAAAAATAAAACATGGCAATTGTGCGAATTACCAAAAGACAGAAAAGCTATTGGCTGCAAATGGGTTTTTAAAGTAAAAACCGATATGGAAGGAAAAATTTATAGATACAAAGCGCGTTTAGTAGCACAGGGTTTCTCCCAAAAATATGGTACTGATTACGACCAGGTGTTTGCACCTGTTGCTCGGCAAACAACATTCAGGACGCTGTTATCGATTGCATCGAAAGAACAACTCATCGTGCGACATATTGACGCTAAAACGGCATTTTTAAATGGCAAATTGAATGAAACGATCTTCATGAAACAGCCGCCGGGATTCGAGGAGAACAGTGAATTCGTTTGTTTGCTGAAAAAAAGTTTATACGGTCTTAAACAAGCAGCGAAATCGTGGTACGATGTTATTCATGCAGTGTTGATAGATGAGGGTTTTCAACAAGGCAAAGCAGATCAATGCTTGTACTCACGAAAGAAAAACAGCGAGTGGTCATTTCTATTGATTTATGTCGATGATATGATTGTGGCAGCGAAATCAATCGAAACAGTCAACGTAATAAAGGAAATGATCGCATCAAAATTCGAATTACAAGATTTAGGTGAAATTAAATTTTACCTCGGAATCGAAATCTTCAAGGACGCGAAAAACATTTATTATTTATGTCAATCAAGATACATTCAAAGAATTGCGGCGGATTTCGGCCTCAATGATGCAAAAATTTCAAACGTTCCAATGAACGTGAACTACATTAAAGCTGATACAGATGATAATTTATTGCTGACTAACGCGGATTACCAGAAACTAATCGGGTGTTTGCTTTATATTTCGGTAAATACTCGGCCGGATATTTCAGCGAGCGTTTCAATATTAGCGCAACGAGTGCAACAGCCGCGTCAACAAGATTGGAATGAGCTGAAACGGGTGTTGAGATATTTAAAGGGCACTGCGAATGTAAAATTGGCATTGAGCAGATGACGATTCGGGTGAATTTTTCTACGGATATGCGGACGCCAATTGGGCCGAAAATAAAAAAGACAGAAAGTCAAACACCGGTTATGTTTTTATTGTCAACGGCGGCATCGTAAGTTGGGCATGTCGAAAACAGAATTGTGTTGCATTGTCGTCTACAGAAGCAGAGTTCATCGCATTGTCCGAAGCGTGTCAAGAGGCATTTTGGTTGCGGCGTTTACTAAACGATTTGCAACAGCCGGTTCAAACAGCAACAATAATCTTCGAAGACAACCAAAGCTGTTTGAAGCTCATCGAAGAAGAAAAATTATCGAATCGAACAAAACATGTGGACACGCGATATCATTTTGTGAAAGATTACGTGCAACAAAATTTCGTGTCATGTGTATATTGCTGTTCAGAAGATATGTTGGCTGATTTACTTACAAAACCATTACCAGCAAAGCGACATATCATGCTGCGCGAGCGATGTGGATTAAATTAAATTAAACAAATAATTGGAATGAGGAGGAGTGTTGAGAAAAGCATATAAACATTCTAAATTATTTGTACACATTATTCTAATTTTGAATTGATAATATAATATTCGAAATTAAGTAAAAGGTTTTCAGTTTCAGTTATGCATTTATTAAAGCAACCCTGTCATTTGATTCTTATCTTCTATTTCTTTTGTTATGATTTTTGCATTATTAGCTTTTTCACTTTTTGTATTTTTCATTTTTTCTTATTCTCGTTCTATAAGTCTTTCAATCAACATTAAATTGTTTTATAAACTAAATTAAAATACATTTGCTGTTTTATTTCATACGGTTCTGATTTACAGTAGTTCGCTTAGTTCAAGAAGCAGTTATTTCATTTGGATTCCAAGAGTTTTGTACCTTCTTTGCATCAGTTTTGAGTCTTGTAGCCTCATCCGCAGGATTTTGTAAGCTCGGCACCCATCTCCATTGATCAATTTCAGACATATCAAGTATTTCAGATATTCGATGCGCAACGAACTTCTTATAGCGACGGCTGTCGGATTTTATCCATTGAATGACAGTTTTGGAGTCTGACCAAAATATTATTTTACTCGGCTTCACATCATGACTAGTCAAAATTGTTTCTTTCAAGTGTACTCCCAAAACAGCAGCCTGAAGCTCGATTCTCGGCATTGAAATAGTTTTCAATGGACTGCATCTCGTTTTCCCAAGAACAAATTCGACCTCAGTGTTATTCTCATAACTAATACGACAATAGCCGACTGCGGCATAAGCTAACTCGCTTGCGTCAACACAAACATGTAGCTGTAAATCAGCAGATGCATAAGAAAAAAGTGAGTGATAACATCTGGGAACTCGAAAGTCGCGTAAGCTTTCCAAGCCACTATACCATTTATACCACCTGCAGCATACTTCGTCTGGTACCTCTTCGGTCCAACCCAGCTTGAGCCTCCATAATTCTTGTATACAAATTTTTGATACGATAACAACAGTGGCCAGAAATCCAAAAGGATCAAAAATCGACATGGTGTTAAACATAACACTTCGCTCTTTGTTGGTCGTTTGAGCCCATCCAAAACAGCTTTTTTCATTTTTGCAAAGCTCAAAGTAAATCAAAATCTATCATCGCCTGGGTTCCAATGCATTTCCAAGACTTTTTCAGTTGTTGGTTGGTTAGAGTCGGTTGCGTCGAAGCAGAGTAACAAACAGCTTGAAGGAATTCTGGTGAATTCGATACGAATCCACGCAGTTCAAAACCGGCCTGACTATGAATGTTTATAATTTACTTTGTTACGACAATAGCTTCTTCACAAGTATTAAAGCTGTTAACATAATCGTCAACATAATGGTTATTTGTTATCGCTTCTACAGCTCAGGGAAATACATTTCGATATTGTTCGGCATTTAAGTTTTTTATGTATTGAGCCGAGCATGGAGAACTGGCTGATCCAAATATCATGGCTCTCATAACATAAACGTCAGGTTCTACAGAAGAATAATCGTCGTGCCATAAAAATCTTTGTGAGTTTTGGTCTTACTGTCGAATGTTAATGCGGTGAAACATTTCACTTATGTCTCCGCATACTCTAATTTTCGCCTGGCGAAATTAAAATAAAATTGTTAATAATGGCTTTGGTAGATATTTTTCCGGTCCTTTCATTAGCAATGAGTTTAAAGAAATTCTATGCGATTTCGTTTCCCTTGTTTAGATTACACACTGCAAAGTGAGGCAGATACCATGTATGATTTTCAGCAGAGGCAACCTCTTGAGGTAATAGCCTGCAAGCATAGGATTTAGTTATGTACTCGTTTATTTTTCCTCTATACCAATCAGCAAAGTCTACGTCTTTTAACATTTTCTTTTCCACGACTTTTAGTCTGTCAATAGCCATATTAAAGCTGTCTGGGAATTCAACTTCAGTATTTTTCCATAAGAGAAAATCTTTTGTCTATCTCAGATTCAAGAGGCTTTGACGTTTTTGTGACAAGATTTTCTAAAGAAAAATAATCATCCATTTGCTTACTTAAATCTTGTAATAAATTTGAGTCTAAATCTATATGGCCTACAACTGCCTCTAAATTATTTTCCTCATTTGATCCAAACAGAGTCCACCCAAGCTTTGTTCTATAAGCCGAGAATCCCTCATCGAAATTTAAAACCTCTAGCGGGCGCATGATATTAATATGGGGAACACCAATTAAAATTCTAGGAACGGCATCAACATAATCAGCAATATCAATATTTTTTAGATATGTATATTTATTTCTAAAGACGTTTAAATTCAAACTCTGTGGCGGCAAAAATAGTTTTTTTATTGTACGAACATTTTTCATACAAAATTTATTTACACTTTGGCGAATGTCAGAAATTTCAAAATTAACATGTTGAGACATTTCTGTCGTTGTTTTATCACCTATCCATCTTAACTGAAGCAAATCTGTTGCACCCTTTAAGCCAAGTTTATTTGCTATTTTTTCTTCTAACAACGATATTTTCGCTCCATCATCGAAAAATGCTATTACTCTACAGCTACTTTTAAGACCGCTTAACTCAACCGGCAGATATTTAAAAAGCGTTGTTACTTTGTCATTTAAAATTGTATTAACTGTTGGATGTGTAATTATAGTCGATTTTAAAAAATGTTCTTTATTAGGAACAATTTCAATCTGTTTATGCAGAAGGCGATTGTGAACCCTTTTGCAAAATGATTTACCGCATTCACGACGCTGTGTGCATTTGTTAGCACCGTGACCAGTCTGAAGGCAACAAAAACAAAGATGGTTAGCTTTTATAATTTTCCAACGCTGATTCACAGTGGAATCCTTAAATTGTTGGCATTTATACAACGCATGGTTTTCTTGCGAAACGACACATCTTAGTTTTTTTGTTCGTTCTTCTGATATGGTTAGAACTGCGTTTGCAAAATTTCCTTTTTTATTGCTTGTTGTTAAAGTTGGTTTTTTAACTGCCATTTCAGCAGCCAAAGAAATGAATCAAGCGTTAGGCCTCAACCAGGCACTAAAATCTTTTATATTAGGAATATACGGTTGTATTGAAAATGTATGTTTTGCCCAATCCTCTCGTTTACTAAAGGGCAACTTACTCACAAGTTCCTCTAATAAAGTTGGGTTTGTCAACTGTGACGTAGCACAAGAATTCTCTAAGAATGCAGTTAAATTAGATACTCTCAAGCTAAAGTTTATCATATCAGTAATTTTATTATTAGAAATAGGCTGAATCTTTTTTATCTTTTCTAATTTGGGCTATTTGACTTTTAACCAAAATCTCGGGGCGTCCGTATCTAAATTCCAACGTACTAAAGACAGCATTTACACTTTCTGGGTGAATAAGCAAGGCCTTGCTCTCCTTTAAGAGCCTTTTGGAGGCGGGACAAATTCTCTAAATTTGTATATCCATAGGCTGCTGTGGTTTCTTTATAAGAAACAAAAAACATAGGCCACTGTTCGGGCAAACCTTTAAACTCTTGTAAATCAATTTAATTTCTAATTGGCAATAATTTTGTTTGATAACAAGGTTGTGACCGGGTTGGCAAGAATTTGGCGCCGGGTTGGCAAGAATTGTGGCGTCGTATATATATAATCATTGTTACCTGGGATATTTTGTCTTGGTAAATAAACACCCTTGGCATTAGGCAAGTTTCAGTCATACTTGTGGCAGGAACAGTTGAGTAGGCGCAGGATGACATCACTGGTTCTCCTTACTGTGTTATCCCAGGAAACTGATGGCAAAGGTTGATGGAGTTACTTGAGACGTTGGCAAAATTGTAGCTGTTATTGTTGGCAGTGACCGGAGCGTATCTTTGGGCTATGGCTGGATTGTGTCGATGGCTGGCACAGCTAGTTGTCATAAAACATGGTGTGATGGCAGAAGTATCACGTTGACTGGCTGAAATTGAATTGGGAACGACGGCAGTGTCACTCTGGCAAGTTGAGCTAACTAAATTAAATCTCCGTGCGATGGCAGAAGTATCGTTTCGATGGTAGGCATAGATAGCAGCTGTAGAATATGGAGCGACAGCAGTGTAACTCTGGCAAGTTGGGGCGACGGCAAAATTGTCGCTATGGCAAACAGATCTAGCTATTGCAGAACGTGGAGCGACGGCAGTGTCACTCTGACTCATGGCATTGGCAAAAGAATATTTTTGTGCGACGGCGCAAGTGTCGCTTTGGCTAACTGCGGCTGCTTGACTGACAAAAGCCGTGTCAATTTGACCGGTGATGTTACCGGGACTAAAAGTTGGTGCTATGGCAATAGCAGCGCTTTTATCGGTGGCGATGTTAGCATGAACTGCAATGGTGCTATTTTGGTCGGCTGCTTGAGCTTGCACACTCACAGCAGCTGAGTTAATCGACGGCATCATGTTACGTAGACTGGCTGTCTCCACTTCGGACGTAGCAAGACGTGACTGCAACTCTTTGGTTTGCTTTTGCAATTCGATTATGGTCGAATCACCCAGGGCCATCATAGTTTGGTCTTGTTTATCTTTGCTGACAGAATCTGCATTACTTCCATTTTGAGATGCGTCTGACATTGTGGTCGTAAAATCGTTAAAAAACTTTGGCGGAACACCCTTGCTGCTTCGTGCGCTTCGGCGTGGCATTCAATTCCAGGAATCCCGGTTGAGCCCCCAAAAAATAAATAATAAAAAGATGTTGCGGCAGCAACTTTGTCGAATAAAATAACAAAAATAATTAACATTGGGCGTCACGTTGGATTGTTGTGGTGGTGGTGTTTTATTATCTGTTCAAAAATTCCATTTTATAGAGGTATTACAATAAAATTTAAAATAAAATTACTTATTTGTATCTCTCGGCAATTATTCTCGAATGCACGCCAAATCTTGTTTCTACAAAAGCAGTTAATATTTCAAAATGCCTTTCGATAACAAAAAGAAGCTAAAGTGTTGTGCAAATTATTTCGATTATAACATTATCAGAGTTGTGAAATTAAAAAATACAATAACAGTGCTGTGCACTTATAAAGAAACATAAGAAAAGGTAACAATGTCAAATAAATGTATCTATAATTAGATTTGGGCAGCAACATGTTCATTTACCCACTTTGACGAACACTTTGACAAGCTTGGGCTACGTCAAGGTTTTTCGCAGCCAACTTCACAACAAAGATGGCGGACGTGCGCAATACGCAATCTTGTAATATATCATTCTTGGTGTAAGCCAATTATAAGGTAGGTCCGATTCGCTTAGAGTCCTCACACGTCAACGAATAGTGCAGAATGGAAATGCCGGCTAGTTGTCAAAACGATGAACTTCGTAGAAATTGCAAACGAAGTTAATATAATTTCTCCAAGTTGTTAAATGTACTGCCGCGTGTGTTATGTGTGTGATAATTTAAGTGAAAATATTATAAAAACTATAAAATGGGGAAGAAGTCTTAAATTTGCAAGAAAACTTGTACCAATTCTTACCTAAAATCCACTGCGAACACAAGGAAACGTGAACATAAAGAAACTCGAGATGAACAGCTGATTTTGACAACTAGCCGGAATTTTCTCTGCTGTATACATCATTCTTCTCCGAGTAGGAACTACTTTCGAATTTTGCCATGGTCGGGTAGATGAGCTAAATAGCAAAATAGCAGAACAAATTGTGAACATACTTCGCTTTTAACACGGCTAATTATTTAAAATCAAAGTAAAATATAAGGAAACGTCAGTCACAGCGTTGAATTTTTCTGTGGTCGCTTAGCTACTCAAGGGTTTGTGTGTAGCAAAAGAGCTAACGTGTAGCTCATTAGCATCAAATGTATTTTGTTGTTGTTCAGAGCTAGATTCTTTACCGGACACATTTAATTCTTAAAAATTAATAGTTACTCAAACTATAATTTATTGCTTAATTTCTGCACATTTATTTAATTTAAATTTTTTCGTTTTGCTACATTTTGGACACTGCGTTAACGTTAAGACTACGTTAAGGCTGTTTCTGGGAGATTTCTATTATACGTTAGAGCCATACGCGTGGGAGCCCATAAAAAAAGGTGCGGAAACCCACAACAAAGTTCTACTGAACTAAGTCAGGTTAGACTACTTATAACTGATGAATTTAAAGAAATTCATTAATAAGAAATTCATTAACTGCAAAATGCCGCTAATGTCGGGTATTAGCCCAAGAAAATCGAAAGCGGCGCATCAACTGGCTGCTTTGTCATTGGGCGCTAGGTCAGCAGAAGCTATTTAGCATATTTAGCTAGTTGGAAGCTCCAAGTTTCTTATCTGCGTTTACTGCAAGACTTTGACTCGACTTTTTTTCTAATTTGGAGGAAGCTGCACTGACTTCGCGTGTGTTATAACCAATGATATCAATATCATCAGCATACGCTAGCAGCATAACACTCTTATAGAATATGTTGCAGCTTTGTCTCAGATCAGGAGCTCGAATAATCTTCTCCATAATTAGATTAAAAAATTCGCACAATAAAGAATCACCTTGCCTGAAACCTCGTTTGGTAACAAATGGTGGGGAGAGGTCCTTGCCGACTTTAACTGCGCTGCTGGTGTTGCTCAGTCCCATCCTGCATAGAAGGATTCATTTTGCATTTATACCAAATTCAGACATGGTGGAGTATAGATGATTCCTTATTGGACTGTCGAAAGCGGCTTTTTAGTCGACAAAAAGATGGTGGGCGTCGATTTGCTTCTATATGGTATTTTCTAAGATTTCCTATAGCGTGAATATCTGGTCGGTGGTAGATTTTCAAGGTCTGAAGCCACACAGATAAGGCCCAATCAGTTGGTTTACGTTGGGCTTCAGTCTTTCATATAATACGCTTGACAGGATCTTATAGGAGGATACTTAGGAGGCTTTTCCCACGGTAGTTGCCGCAAATAGTGGAATCGCCTTTATTGTGGATTGGGCAGAGTACACTGAGGTTCCAATCGTTTGGAATGAATTCTTCCGACCATATTCTGCATAGAAGCTCGTGAATGTACTTAAAGTAAGCTTCGCCTCCGTTAAATAGCTCTTAAATAGCTCAGCGGGTAGACCATCTGCTCCCACTGCTTTGTTGTTCTTAAGCCGTGTTATGGCTGTCAAGAGATCATTATAGTCGGGCAGCGGAACTTCAACAATGTCATCCATAATTGGTGTTTCCAGGATATCATCGCTATTGGCGGGATTGTTGCCATTATCGCCATTCAGAAGACTAGAGAAGTGTTCCCTCCATAACGTCAGTGTACTCTGGATATCTGTCACTAGATTCTCGTTTTCATCCTTGCAGAAAGAGGCCCTTGTTTTAGAGCCATCGGCCAGGCACCTTATCTTTTTGAAAAATTTCCTCGTTCCTGTTACCATACATCTCAATCTCCTTGCACTCGCTCTTTTCTGCCTATCTTTTTTCCACCTAAAAAGACGTCTCTCGTTCCTCCTCATCTCTCTGTATTGCTCCTTAGCAGCACACGTTGCAACTGACTGCAGTTTGATCTGACTGAATGAACCAAGAATAGACTTGATTTGACTTTGGTTTGACAGAATGTTTGATCTCATCGTCCTTGTCCTCTGTCGGAGCATGCGCACATATTAGGCTTATAAGAATAAATTTAGCCTTGATGCGGATTATGGCAAGTGGTTCGTTCACAGGAGTAAATCGCAGGCCATGATGCCGTTATCTCTTCCCAACTACAAATCCGCACCCAAACTCATACTCCTCCTCATGGCCGCTGTAGAAAATATCATAGGATGCTTGCCGGGAGCAACCCTGTCCCTTCCATCGTATTTCTTGGATTGCATTGATATCAGCTTTGTATCTTTCCAATCAATCAGTTGGATAGAAGCACCTTCCCAATAAAGAGTTCGGACATTCCAGGTGCATATCCGTAAGTCCTTATCAGTTTTTCGTTTGTGGTAGCCGTCATCAGATTTCGGGATCATTTTTCTCATATTTATTATTGGACTTTTTATTGAAATGGCTTTTTACGTGGTGGGCTTCAAACCCGACGCACAGCCTATTTAAGTCCAGGTAACCCGCCGCTCAAAATAGCCGTCAAGCTGTCGGATGCCAGTTTGCCGTTGGCGCAGGGAACACCACGTGGAGGTTTGAGTCGAGTTGGGATGATTTCGACATGGATAATTTGGAATTTTTAAATAATTTTAAATTTTACAATTACTTGTTTTTTCTAATTCAATTTTAATTTTCATTTTAATTTTCAGTTTATTTTTAATTTTCATTTTGATTTTAATTTTAAATATTAAGTTTTAAGCTTATTAGTTGTTATTTACTTAAATCTGCGGCATGCAAAAGAAATCTATTCTTATATGCTTACATATTTGCTCTATAAATACAAATACAAATAATGCTGGCCTCTCCAGGTTGAGGCAGTCAGACACGTTGACATGTGAAGGTTCACCCCCTGTTCCCCCTGTTTTTATTAGAAATATAGATTTACGGCAGCTTGTTAGGGACTAACGTCAAAAAATGGTGTTTTTAGTAGTTAGTTCGTGTAATAAAGTAAACATTTTTATTGAAGAAACGGCGACTGATCGGGCGCTCCTCGAGAAAATAAGAGATAGTCCTGGCATACTCGCCTATTCATTCACGCCTAAGCAAGATAAAATCGCGAATCTAATTTTTAAGGGATTACGAAGAGGGTGAAGTTCTTGTAGAACTGCTTTCTGTACTCCTAGAGGGGGGAGGGGGTAGAGAATTTTACAAATTTTTACAACTGCTAGCTCTAAAAAAAGAGAGGATTAAGCATAGTCTATTCTTGGTGAAACTTCTTGTGGTTAAGCCTTCTGAGGTAATAAAAATTAAATACCTTTTTAATACGCAAGTTAATGCCAATTTAGGCATATGGCAAAAAATCATGCCAGTGATTTCCGGTGTGTAAAGTAATAACACTTATTCTCCGGGGGAATGTAGTGTAGTGAACTTCTAAAGTCACTATTACCACCCCAAACACTTAGCATAAATTTTTCCAATAATTTCATTCAGACCACCTACCAAAAACTAATAAATAATAATCAATTGCCATAACCTAAACATTTTACGTAACACAAATAATGACGCGCACTTGAACATCTAAAATTCTGTTGATACGCGAATGTCATTCACACTTTGCGTAATTTAAATCCATCCCCTTTTTCCCTCATGCAATGCATATACCTAACACTCAGTATAAGCTATACGTCACAACAACAGTTATGTCTTTGCATAAGCGCATACTCTACAACAACAAAAATACCTTAGCGCAAGCGAATGCATCTAGATTATATCATATTGCTAGAGGCAACGACATTTCATGAAGGCCACATGCATCACATGGCATTAGAGACGTTGACTCTTTAGTATGCATTTATTGTTGTTTCTTTTTCTTTTATGTTTGTGTTTATTGTAAAACAATTTTTCCATTGACCAACAAAATTGATTGGCGATGACCTAAATAATTTGGTGGAGGATAACAAATACTGGCAAGTTTTAGGATTAAGAATACTGGGAGATTTTGTATAAATAATAAGAATTTTTTTAGTAAAACTCAGAATTGAAGTTACAACGAAGAATGAAAAACTCTTTTCGTTTTTATCAATGAAATTCTTGTGATGGGGGAAGCCGATTCCGCTTATTGTTGACCAAAAACGTCTCTCTGTAAATGTATTTTAGATAGGACGCGCCGCGGAGTTTGCGTGTAAGCTCGCCAGCTTTACTTTGTTAAACAGCCTAGCCGGCCAGAGGAAGAATAAAAAAAATGAAAAGAGTTTTTCCTTTCGTTGTAACTTCCATTCTAAGTTTTATTAAAAATATTCTTATTATTTATACAAAATCTACCAGTATTTCTTAATCCTAAAACTTGCCAGTATTTGTTATGCTCCTCCTAATTATTTGGGTCGTCGCCAATCAATTTTGTTGGTCGATGGAAAAATATATTATATATTATATACAAGTACATAAATCGATTTTTGGTTATTGCATTGCAATAACAATGAAATTGTTTTTGTTAATAAAAAAAAAAGAAAAGAACAATAAATGCGTACTAAAGAGTCAACGCCTATAATGCCATGGGATATATGTGGCCTTCATGAAATGTCGATGTCTCTAGCAATATGATATAATCTATATGCATTCGCTTGCGCTAAGGTATTGTTGTTGTTGTAGAATATGCGTTTATGCAAAGGCGTAATTGTTAATGTGGCGTATAGCTTATACTGAGTGTTAGGTATATGCATTGCATGTGGGAAAAAGAAGATGAATTTAAATTACGCGAAGTGTGAGTGACATTCGCGTATCAGCAGAATTTTGGATGTTCGAGTGCCCGTCATTATTTGGGTTTATGTTATATCAAAAATTCTGTGTTACGTAAAATGTTTAGGTTATTGCAATTGATTATTATTTATATGTTTTTGGTATGTGGTCTGAATGAAATTATTGCTAAGCTAAGAACAATTTATGCTAAGTGTTTGGAGTGGTAATAGTTACTTTAGGAGTTCACTACATTCTCCCTCTGGCCGACTAGGCTGTTTAACGATGTAAAGCTGGCAAGCTTACACGCAAACTCCTATCGCGCGTCCAATCTCAATATATTTACAGAGAGACGTTTTTGGACAACTATCTGCGGAATCGACTTCCATCACAGGGCGATCCTGCCAAATATCTGGACCTTCAGAACGCAGAGATTTTGTTAGCACATCCAAATTACTGAAGGTTTTTCCAAAAGAAGCATGAACAAGGAGTTCGAAGAAAAATTCAATGATCTAGTAAAGCTCATTAGCACGCTTCAAAACGAAATTGAAGAAATACAGCACGAAGCAGTACCACAAGAAACCATCAACACCGTATATAAACCTACACCGATACCGGGGCCGAAAAAGTTGACAATTCAAGAATTCCAACAACGTCAACAAGCGAGAAATCAAGAGTCTCAGCGACAACAAAATCACCAAAACATCGGGAAAAGGAGGCACACTAGATCTGGACGATGAGTGCGCCAAAAGACACAGCTACAAGAATTGTACAGGTTGATTGCCATTGCAAAGGGGCAATATAAATAAAATATAAAATAGATAAGAACATTGTTGTTGTGGCGACCTGTTGCTTCATGAATTACTTGACATAAAGCTCTCATATGTTTTTCTTAAAAATGTATATTTTTTAGAATTACTAAAAACTAAATAGCAAATAAAAATGCTATATTTTAATTTTCATGTTAAAATAAATATTATGCAGTCATCCTCATCTAGCAGTCAATTATTTAATTACAAAATCTGTTTCATTTGCGAGGCAGAAGTACAATACATTGAACAACATCTCGAGAGCCATCAGGCACTATTAGAGGACGCATGCAATTAAATGCAAGATGCCACAACTTTGGAAAACTTTATCAACGATAATCCAACATTTGATAAAGATAAACGCAGAGTACAATCGAAATTACTCCAGAAACTGTTTTCAAGAATTTGATGTAATTAATCTAAATATGTTTTTTAACAAAAAAAAAAAAAATATATATTAAAAATTTTGTAAAAACACACTTGTATTTTTTCAAAACATTTTTCCCCCCTTCTTTAGTGATTCCTAACTTTGTTAACACGGTTTTAAATTTTACAATGTTAGATAACAAGAATAGAGATTACACTACTATAAATGAAAATATATAAAACAATTTAGGTTCTTCTATATCAAAAAAACAATTTTCGACTATTAGCTCAACAGCTTTCATAACAATTGCAGTAATCCTAAAAATATTTTACATCGGTTATAAATTAAATAACTACTGCAAACCAAGGTTGATTTATAAGGTTGTCGCAAGGGAGAGCGAGTACCCATAATTGTCAAATCGAAGTTTACAGCTCATAGAAAATCTGCAAGTGCTCTCTATTACCATCCGTTTTTCTTTCGTAGTCATTCGCAAAATTGGCTGGTTTTGACAATTATGGGTATTGAGAAGAGACTGCAGTCAGCCCTGCAACAACCTTATAAATCAACCTTGCTGCAAACAATATGTTCTTAAGCACGTTAACCATGTACAGAATCCGGTTTAATTCAAACAAATAGCTTGTATATTTCACGTATCATACTTAATGAGAACTTTACTTAAAATCTATATATAATTAATACTAATAAAAGTATATATAAAAAAGTCCATCAACAGGGGCTGCACTTCACAAACTGTTAGGCACTGTTTACACGTCATTCAAATTGAAGGATCATTCAAAATTGTTGTTGTTTTCCCAGCGAAAAAAAGATGAACTCTCTGCGAGAGCGAAAATGAACTTTCAACACTTCATCGCATCCAAGGTTGATTTATAAGGTTGTCGCAAGGGAGAGAGCGAGTGCCCATAATTGTCAAATTGAAGTTGACATCTCATAGAAAATCTGCAAGTGCTCTCTATTATCATCCGTAGAGTATCAAAATTGGCTGGTTTTGACAATTATGGGTACTGAGAAGAGAGTGCGATTAGCCCTGCGACAACCTTATAAATCAACCTTGATCGCATCAATCAAAATTTTGATGGAGCTCAAGACCTGCATCAATCAATCACAGGGTTGCATAATCAACTTTTCTAGTACTTACAACAACACTTTCAGTCGGCATGGGCCATTCAATCAAAAAATCACGTGTGAACAGCTATTCAATCAAATATCTCGAAGAGAGTAAAAGAGAACCAAAAATGCGATATTCTTCATTCAATTTGAATGACGTATAAACTCTGCCTTAAACTCAAGCTAGCACAAATAAATACTGTTCATACAAACAAACATTAAATAATAAACACACAAGACATTCATACATTTCACACTACTGCTACTACTGCCCAATGAAAACTAAACTAAACAATATTAAGTCACATATAAATATATAAACAAAAACAAAATTACGCTAAGAAATCAAAACAATAGTGGTATTCAATTAAAGCCGTATTTGTGGTGTAAATAGCGTATGTGCCGTAAGTTCATACAATTTACCACACATACGCAGTTTACATCACAAATACGTCGTTCATTGAATACCACTAATTTGTTTATTAAATCAACTGCACATAAGAACTCAGTTTGTTGACACAAGCATAATTCCAGGCCAACGACATGCAATTCGATATTGCGTTAATGTTTTAGCTGAAGTGCAACCAAAACAAAATTGGGTCACAAAAATAAGTGCAACAACATGCGGTCACGAACCTCGTTCCTATAGTGCAATGAGTTTATATTTGTTCATTTTATATTATTCACATTTTAGTCTTAGCATTTTTTCTTTAAAAACCTCTTACTTAAGTTAATTGTTAATCAGTCTTTTTTAATAAGTGTTATTCCAAACATTGTTCAACAAATAAATTTACAGTGAAAAGATAAACCATTCGTGTTATTACTGATAAAGGCTCATCATAATCCACATTCATAGAAGGGATTGATTCATCAAGCCAAATATTGTCTCAAGTACCTATATCTTAACCATCAAATCATCATCTGAGTATTTGTTTATGTACTTATACTCAATCAACATCTTAATAGGTTTGTACCTAGTAAGATAGCAAAACATTCATTCGGTGATCAAACATTACAACAGTTGAGTATTGGTCCAAGTACCTACACTCAAAGAAGTATTTTTTCACATTGACAAATTCCTAGGTTAAGTTGATACATTTTTTGTCATTATAGAGTTAACAAAAGCGTTTGTCAATTTGATTGAAGGTGAGAGGTTGCAATCATATTAACAAAATTTTATTTTGTTTTTTTGATAAACGGATATTTTGATTTGATAAAAGCCTTTATCAAGAATGCCGCGTTTGCATTGTACATTTGATAAATGAATTTGTCAATATGAATACAGAATATTTCAACCTGAAAATGGTTTGTTGAATAGAAAAATGTTTTTCTGTTAAAAATATATTTTATTTATCAATCATACAAACATGTTTTGCTGTTTTGATAAAATTATTATTTCAAGCAATTTTACAAAAAATAACAAAACGAAATTTAATAATGTATCACTAGAAGCATGTAGTTTTTACATTAGGTCCACTCCTTAACTCCTTACTCTCACTGAATTGTTATTGAAATAATTTTTTTGTTTCACAAATTAAATAAAACGTACACAACTCACAAAACTTCTTTTTATAATTTCTGCTAACAACAAATAACGTCACCGAAATGCCAGACATCTATTTTTGTTGTAATGATTGGACGTTTTTTAAATTGATAATTCATTTCATCATTACGAAATTGAAATTTTATCAGCGTGACTCAAGCGATTATCAATTTTATAAATAATTTCTTCAGCACAACAAACTTATTTATCAAACCAGCGAAGTTACTTTGTTAACTCTATTTACAAAAATTATAAAATTTTATTCCGACTGATTGGCGATTTTGTTATTGTGGATAAGTTTTTATCAAGTTGATGAAAGCATTTTTCAAACAAATAAAACACATTTTTTCAAATCAACACATTCAGTTTGTTAACGCGTTATTATATTTTTAATCAAATGGATAAAGTTTCTTTCGAATTGATAAAAATATGAAGCATTTATGATAAAATTTAATCGACTGCACAATTTGGTTTTGTTAAGCATTAACAAAAGTTATTTATCAATTTTACCAAGAATTTTTCGTTGAGTGTATGCTCAGCACTCGTCTAAATAGGTTTGCACTTAGTTAGACACAAATCATTCATTGGTGACCCCGACGTGATTCTGTGTAGAAGTTTACGACAGTTTACAACAAACACAATCAAAGAAGTAATGGAAGAGTTATTCATCGCACAATCTCAGCTTGGAGACGAGATTTAATGAATCATTCGCAACTTCAAAAAGGACCCATAAGTTCGGAGAGATTTGAAATACTACAAGTTACGGTTAAGCCAGTTACAAGCAATACATGCCAAATTTAAGGCAAACAATATAGACCTTAGTAAGTGCAAAGATCGCAGTCACGATTACTCTATTAAAGACTACTACACGCAGCTGACAGTGTTTTGCGAAAAATACATGAAGCATTTTCGGCAAGAAATCCAAAAGTTGGATATAGACAGTGAAGAAGGCTGTGATGATGGCAACACTCGGATTCCAGAAGAAGGTGCACTAGGCGGAGACATCTCCGACAATGAGAATCCAACTAATGGCCTGATTAGAAAGGCTCATCGGAAAATGTCCCTCCTGGAATCAAGGCTCTGGAACATTAGAGTCTTGGAAGGACAATCTTCACGATATTACGACCTGAAAGTGGAATTTGTGAATCAATTATGGCACGAAATAGTCAAGATTGACGACAACATTTGGGAGCAACACTCCGATCCAGCTGCATTAGGCTGTAATGCAGAGAAATTTCAAAAACTTGAGCAAGAAGTGCATATGAAAATAACAGAAATCACTTTAATGCTCAACACACCAACTCACCAGCATGAGTCACAGCCGACAAGAAGCACTTTACCAATTCCAAAGGTAAAAATTCCGACATTTGATGGAGACTACTTAAAGTGGAGCCAATTCCACGACTTGTTTATTGAATTAATTCACAATCAACCTTTGTCAAACGTTGAAAAAATGTGGCATTTAAAAACATAGCTTACAGGAGGAGCATCAAATTTTATAAGTCACCTGGCTATCACTGATGAAAACTATGTCACCGCATGGAGGCTACTAGAAGAGCGCTACAACAACAAAAGAGTATTGACATCAACACTTATAAAGAAATTGGTAGACCAATCATCCGGAACTTCGAGTATAGCAGCAGTTTAACACCTGCATGACAGAACACGCGAATGTCTGCTTGCTTTAAATAACTTAGGCATCGAAACTGACTCATGGGATCCATTGCAGATTCACATTCTCATAAAAAAAAATGGATCGAAGCACATACATTCAATATGAGCAATCGATTGCTAGGCCAAAGGAAGTGCCTAAAATAACAGAATTGCTATCCTTTTTGGAATTACAATTTCAAACAATGGGAGAAAATGAGAAAAACCAAAGGCACCACTAAAGGTTTTCACATCAACAGCTGTATCAAACTCAAACATCAAATTCTGTGTGTCATGTGAAAAGAAATCACATCCGTTATTTGCATGCAACAATTTTCTAAACCTCAAGGTGCAGTATCGCATAAAACTTGAGCAAAAACACAGACTATGCTTAAATTGTCTAAAGCCGGGTCACGCAGCAGGACAATTTACATGGCGACACTGTCCCAAGTGTTCGAAAAAACACAATTCACTACTTCATCTTCAGCAGCAGGAATCGTCATTAAATGGAACAAGGAATGAAGTAAAGGAAAATTCACCTGCAACTGTGGTAACAACTAATCATGCAATGAAAAACAACAAATACGTACTGTTGGCAACAGCAAAAACTAAAGTCGTCGCAAATAATGAACAGACCTGTGAAGTGCGTGCATTACTTGATTCTGGTTCACAAATCAACATGGTGACAGAGCGGCTCGTCAACAAGTTATCATTAACAACTACAAGGTCAAAGATTTCTATTGAAGGAATCGGACAACAAACAGGAACCTTTACTTCAAGAGTCAACGTTGCAATTCATTTAGGAACAGAAGGACTTTCAACAAGAGTAGAAGCCTATGTCATGCCAAAACTTATTTCCTCACAGCCAACAAGGGACTTAGAAGTGACAAATTGGAATCTCCCAGTAGTGGAATTCTCAAAAAGTTAACAATACGATATCGTTATGGTTAACTAAAGACGTTTGTAGTTTGCAATAACGAATGTTGTATTCTCAAAACAGTACTTAGCGACAAAATTGTTTAAACTTAACATTCACAATAGAAGCTACAAACGTCGTTAACAGAAATCGAAAATATGGCAACACTCTCCATTTTTGACATATTGAAACAAACATATGTTTATAAGATAAAAAGATTATAAAATAAAACAAAACAAATGGAGCAGTTGAAAAAAAAAAGATGCAGCCGGACAACTACCGAACAGCATCAAATAATGTTGGATTTTTTTGAGGCCAATAAAGGCTTGGCTGAGGGCAAATTTTCGTCAATGCACGGGAAGAAGGACGCCTGCAAAAAATGGGACGAGCTGGCTGAGCTCCTTAATGAAAAAGGAGCTAACAAAACTGGTACGCAATGGCAAACGGTAAGTAATGAATGATTATTGTATTGTTACTCTTAAACCCAAACCACTCTTTTATCATTTAGACTTGGCGTGATCTTAAGAGTAGGACGTCAATAAAAGCACGGGAGCGCAGGAAGGAAATGGCAAAGACGGGAGGAAGACCACTTACACTTCCTGCGCTCACCGAAATAGACAAGCGCGTGCTGGGCGTACTTGGCCACGACTACGCCGAAGGCAGCAACATCTGCCCCGAAAGCTTTCCAGAGGAAGAGGTAACTTCATAATAGATATAGTTACTAAATCGAATCTAAAAAATAAAATCTTTTTAAATACAGCATTTGCAAGTCCTCTTGGAAAGTGGGAACACGGATGTGCTGCATGTCCGTCCAATGGTAGTAGGAGTCGCAGAAGATGTCGACTATGCTGTAGATAGGGCTCAAGAGGTGGAGGAGGAGGAGAATTGGCCTGTTGAAGAGTTGGACGAAACTGTTCAAATGCCATCTCATTTTAGACTCAAAAACAGAGTGCCGAAGAGAAGAGTGCCAAAAAGGACTCAGATGGATTCGGCGCGGGAGCAGTTTGCTACGATAGCAAAAACTCAAGCAGATGCTATTATGGTGAGTATGAGCATTAGACTGGCCGCACGTTTGTATGGGACAATTTAAAATATCGAAAGTCGGCTTTTAAAACTTGACATTTGATTTAAAACTAAATCAGTGTATATGTATGGGTTTTTTTTAAAAAATACTCAAACAATTTACTTAATTTACTTTAATTTAATTAATTTACTTATTGGTAAACAAATTCCAAGTTTTAAAAGCCAACTTCGTAGATATTTCGAAACCGCTACGGCCGGTATAATTGGCATAACATATTCATTAATTTTGTTTCTAAATTATTGCATTCTTATAGATACAAGCTGAATCAGCCAAGCAGCAGGCAGCTGCATTGCAGCAATTAGCAGAAGCAGCGCTAATTCAAGCAAATGCTTGGGACCGAATTGCTTCTGCGGTTGAGAGGCACTTTGCAAATTTATAATTATAGCTTTATTATTTTTAATTTCTTATTATTCTTATTATTATTATTATTATCTTATACCATGAAATGTGCCTTAGTTGTATTTGTTATTTATTTTTGTATTTAATTTAAAACCTTTTCTATTTTTATGTAAATAAATTAAAGCGAAGAAGCTATTGAAAATATAGTTTTTGGAATTAGTTTTTATATTGATTTTTTTAGCCAAAATAATTATGAAAAAATGGTTAAGAAAATTTGTGCGCTATCAATCGATCTTGAATACGTTTTGCAACTGATGAACGGGACGCAACTTCCATTGTTGCTTCAGCTACGACTTGTTCCGGTTCTCCATTTCTTAAATTCTCTGTTATTTCAGGTTCTGTTAATGTGCTTACGCTCATGTTGTGAAGAACTGCGCAAGCATTTACAATTTTGCCGGCAAACCCAGGTTCGTACAACAACACTCTTTGGTTCAAAAGACATCGAAATCTCCCGTTAAGGACTCCAAACGTTCGCTCTATGTAGTTTCGAGATTTGCATAATGCCTTATTGTACCGAAACTTTGGTGTATCTTGAGGCTGATTTGTTAATGGAGTCATTAGCCACGGTTCCAATGGGTAGCCGGAATCACCTGCAAGGAAGTAATAGTTTCAACAGTTGTTGTTTTTTTATGAATGTACCTATTAAAAATGTTTGGTGGTCACCACGTTCAAACGCCCTTTGCATAACGTTGCGAACAGCACAAGCACTCCATATAAAAGCATCATGGCGAGCTCCAGGGTACCTTTCATTAACATTCAAAATTTTGAGATTGGGATCGCATATCTAAAAACAACATTTAAAAAAAGTTTTATGCGAAATTTAAAACTCACCATTTGGACGTTAATTGAATGGTAACCATGATGGTTAACATAGGCTTCTTCGTGAATTGACGGACCCATTATGGCGACATGGGCACAGTCAATCGCCCCTATAGCACCATCGAAAGGCTGAGATGCTGTTCGAAATAGCGTGCGTGCTGCTTGTCGCTCGATTTGAGTAGCTGGGAAGCGTACATTTGGCCGAAAAATGTTTGCATTTATTGCATCTGTAACGCGATAGATCGAACGGCTCACAGATGACTGGCACATCGTAATGCTTTTTTGATTGCCAACTGGCCGCTGGTAGCATCCTGTTGCATAAAATCGAAGCGCAGCAAGTATCTTGTAATTAAGAGTTGATGTAAATAACTTCTTCTGAGTGTGAGGTATCTTTTTGTTAATATACTTACTTGGCTTTCGGCCGATAAAGCTGCGATTGTACTTCCTTCCAAGTCACTTCGAATGGAGTCGATTACATTGTGAGCTGTCTCGGGTGTTAAGCGGTACAAACTCCTAAATTTCGAATCGTTCAAATCAAATGGACTGTCTACCCTTCGTAAAACAGCCCACTCCGATGCACTTTCTCTCATAGAAACTTCGTCTTGCAACAACGCTGCATCCATTGCCAAATATTCAAATGCCATTTTATTTTAAATTGATTTTTATATTTTTTCCGTAATAAAAGAAAGCCTCAACACAACGTACTCTAATAAAACTTTTTTATCGCTTAAGTTAGCGGCACCTCAATAGTCGTGGTTAAGCTAACAACAAATATCTTTAACGAACTGTCAAAGTTAAGGACAAACATTGCTAGCTAAGATGTTGAGAATACCAGTTAACGATGAGTGTGGTTAAGGGCAGTTAACGATAACACAAATGTCGTTAGCGCGTTTGAGAATTCCACTACAGATCATCTTCGCCTGGCCGATACCGAGTTCTTTAAATCTGGAAGAATTGACATGCTTATTGGTGCTGAGCTTTACCATAGTCTAATCCACCCAGAGCAGCTGACATTGAAAAGAAATTTACCACTCCTACAAAACACAGTTTTTGGATGGATTGTCATTGGAAAAACAGAAGTGTCAACAGAAGCAACTGCAACATGCACTGTAGCTACTTTAGAAGATGAAAACTTGGACTCTATTCTTGAAAGATTTTAGCGAATCGATGATTTGAACACAGTAAGTCAGGTCATGACCCCAGTTGAAAATTGGTGTGAAAACTATTTTACTAATAACATAAGAAGAGATAATGATGGCCGTTTTATGACCCGTTTACTATTTTCTGAAAGTCCAACGGCTCTTGGAAAATCAAAGGACATGGCTATAAACAGATTTTTATCTCTCGAAAAAAGATTACAACGAGATCCGACCATACAAGCGCAATACGTAAAGTTCATGGACGAGTACGAGTCGTTGAATCATATGAAAAAGATATGGCCGAAAGATGTGCCCGATGTTCATTATTTTATTCCACATCATTACATATTAAAGCCAGATAGCAGTACCACAAATCTCAGGGTCGTATTTGACGCATCAGCCAAAACATCAAGTGGCCAGGCCCTACGGTTCAAAGCGATTTATTTTCAATACTGCTGCGTTTTAGAACATACAGATACGTGTTCATAGCCGATATTGAAAAGATGTATCGACAGACTAGCTTGCATGAAGAGGACACAGCTCAGCAGCTCATTGTATGGCGGAAGAACCCAAGTGAAGTTATTCAATACTACCGACTTAAAACTGTGACGTACGGAACAACATCAGCACCCTATCTTGCTACCAAATGTGTGCAATATCTGGCAAAACAGAACATGGGTAAATACCCACAAGGTGCACGAACTTTGCTTGAAAATTTTTATGTGGACGATTGTCTCAGTGGTGCCAATGACATCACATCAGCTTTAGAATCTCAAGCCCAACTTACACAAATTCTTCAAAAAGCTGGCTTTAAACTCCGAAAATGGTGTTCAAACAACTCAAGGTTACTTGCAAATATACCGGTAGAGGATCAAGAAGTTAATCTGGATCTTGATGATAAGGCTACAAAAACACTAGGTCTCATTTAGCTACCAAAACTGATCAATTGTGCGGACGAGCACACTTATCACTAGTTCAACCGATTACTAAGCGAGTAATAGCATCAGACTTAGCACGAATATTCGATCCATTAGGAATATTTGGACCTATAATAGCTTCTGCAAAAATATTCATGCAAGAACTATGGAGGCACGATTATGGATGGGATGAAAAATTACCTCAATAAACGCAATAAGAATGGCAGTACTTCAGAGAAAATATACTGGATCTCAATAAGTTAAAGGTACCACGGCACATCTTCCATTCAAAACCCAAAATCAAGGTTCAACTACATACTTTTACCAATGCCTCAGAAAGAGCGTACGGAGCAGCCATTTATGTGAGAACAACGTACAAGGATTGGACCATTACATCGAGTTTGCTCTGCGCAAAATCAAGGATAGCACCCTTAAAAGTACGCTTCCTCGATTGGAATTGTGTGCGGCCGTTTTAGGAGTCGAGCTTACAGAAAGAGTGAAACAGGATCTTAAGTATCAGAATGTATCTACATTTTTTGGTCAGATTCAGAAATAGTCTTATCATGGATTAAATCATCAGCATCCTCTCTACACATATTTGTCGCCAACAGAGTCAGCAGAATTCAAGAGATGTCACACCGATCAATGGCATCATGTATCATCAAAGAATAATCCAGCAGACATAATTTCAAGAAGAATCAGTCCTGAAAAATTCGGCCGATGTTACATGTGGTTTTCTGGACCATTATTTGTATATGAAAGTCAAGAATCATGGCTCAAACCAACACCAAAACCTGCGTCACACCCAATGATATCGAAAGAAGAAAATTTACCACTGTAGCAACAGCTTCATCATCGGCTCCATCATCGGCTCCATTATCAGCTCTATCATCAGTATCATCTGAGGCGCTAATATATGGAATCAACCACAGAAACTCATTTCGAGCTTTGCAACGCACAGTTGCCTACATGCTACGTTTTATTGAAAATCTAAAGAAACAAACAACAGCTCGGCCCAATCATCTATCCATATGTGCATCAGAAATGAATAAGTCCATGGTAATTATAATCAGCACTATACAAATGGCAGATTTAAAAGGTGAAATTAAAGAATTACAAAAATACAAGCAAGTGAGCAAATCAAATCAACTTGCAAGCCTATGTCCTTTCTTAGACGATCAAAATGTAATACGTGTGGGAGGCCGATTAGAAGCATCATCATTACAATTTGATGAAAAACATCCAATTTTGCTACCATACAATGATTCAATAATAAAATTGTTACTTACCATGATTCATCAATGCAACAAACATTGCAGATGGCTTTAAAATGCTAAGAAATTTCTCGAGACGACGTCATCTAAGTAAGCTAGAATTTCACCCGGTTCCATTCCTGAGATGATCGTATTCATTGTACTTTGGAATACAGCAGGAGCGTTGACTAGCCCAAAAGGCATCCGGTTATATCCGAAATGGCCATCCATGGTCACAAAAGCGGTATATTTTTTTGATGTCTCTTCAATCTCATTCTGGTGATAGCCCATTCGTAAGTCTAGAGAAGTAAAGTAGTTGTTGCCAGCCAACTGCGCCAATTACTCTTCCAAATTCGGCATCGGAAATGGAATCTTTACAGTTATCGAATTTAAAAAACGGAAATCGACACAAAGTCTGTATCCACCCTTTTTCTTGTCGACCAGTACCACTGGTGATACATATGCTGACTCCGAAGGACGAATGATGTTATTATCCAGCAGTTCGTTAACAAGTTGTTTCACTATTGGTCGTTTGGCAAAAGGTAATCTATACGGTTTAATATTTACTGGTACCTTCGAATTTAGCTGGATGTCCATCTTTTTAACTGAGAATCTTCTAAGCTCGGAAATCTGAGCAGCAAACAAAAGCGATAAGCAGAAAGAACACAGTTGTTGAAGTTCTTGCTGGCTAAAATCTTATTCGTGACTATGTTCGCTACATTTTCCACCCAACAATCATCGCCTTCAATAATTAGTCGAACTCCGTTAAGACAAAAGCATCCTTACCGAGAAGAACATTTTCAGATATAAGATCGTCGTCCACCACAAGTAACTCGGTATCGAAAATGTTTTCGTCAATTTGTATGGCAGCATTTAGTTTCTTCGTGCACGTAAATTTTCCGCCTGCAAAGCTACTTAGTGTTGTTGAGCATTCTACTGCCCCACCTACGATGTCGGCAAACGTCTTACGAACGAGAGTACGGCTGCTACCAGGATCAACAAATGCGTTGGTATCCTGGTTGTTGACTTAATTTTTTTTTATTCGGCTATTTTTTTATTATTATTTTTGGCAAACTTCTTACGAATGAGAGTACGGCTGCTACCAGGATCGACAAATGCGTTGGTTTCCTGGTTGTTGACTTGAATTTTTTTTATTTTAACAGCTACGTCACCAATGGCAAGCACTTAATTTCTCTTCGAGACAGTTTTTGCTTTATCTGGCCAGTTTGGTGTTGCATGGTTAGTGCGATTACAGATTTGGCACCTATCTTTGCGCTGAGGCTCTAGGCACTTCGCTGAGTAATGTCTGAATTTGGAGCAGTTGAAACATTTTACGCTGTTGGTTTCCTTTTGTGTCGTATCTTTAATAAAAACAGGTTGATTTTTTTTGTTTTACTCCCGTATATGGTGCCTTAATATCGTTGTGAGCTCAAAATTACAAGACATGTAGTTATTTGAGATTTTTCGCTTTAAATCTGGTTCGTTAATGCCATTTATTTATCGTTAAAGCCATTGTTTGGTTTCCACTGTGTTTTATTTCATCAAAAATTAATGCTTTATCAAAACTCGAAATTTAATTTTTTTTTCATTTTTTTTTTTCAATAACAATAGTTGCACACAATGCTGTAACTCACGAATCAATTGTCATATTGTTGTCAAATTTTTATACGTATCGTTTGGAAGTTGGTACTAAATAAAAATCATATGGAAAAAATCTAGTAACGCCTTCTATGTGTCATCCTATGGACTTTTTGAACGTACTGTTATATATTATTTCTATCACTTTTACAACCACCTCGGCCAAGCAGTAACAAGTACGAAAGAGATGTCGGTTCATATGGCTTAATTAAAAAAAAATCATTGCAACTGTTTTGACATGTTAAGAATGGATCGAAGGAATGATTGGAACCATGTCCGACTGTGAGCATGGCTCCGTGCACTATACATGTTCGGAGCGACTCACCTCAACTTCCAACTTTGCCCGCACAGCTTTATCTTTGATGTGGTTACCATCCTTTAAAAATATAAATTTTTTTTGAAAATCATGACAGCAGTCACTTAGAGTTCCAAATATATTTCCGAAAATGACCGAGAAATCTTTATCTATCTCCAATCTATCTAACAAATTCAAATTTTCTTTTACATTCAAAGCGGAACATTTTCTTCACTTTTAATTAAATTGATTAGCACTTTTAACTTAAATTTACACACACAATTGCCACACGTCTTCACAACTGCGCATTTCACTTCAAATAAAATTGGGAAGGGAATAAATTAATATGCATTGAATTTAATGAACTGAATACATTGAATTTAATAAACTGAATACATTAAATTTAATGTACTATAAATTGAATTCGATGAACTATACATTGATATAGATTCAATTCAATGAACTGTTCATTAAAAAACAATGTATGGTTCGTTAAAATTTGATTTACAACTCGGGGCAATGTAATGTTCATTGAAATTAATGAATAGTCCATTAAAATAATGAAAAAAATCATTGATATTTACTCAGACATTTTCAATGAATATAACTTCATTGATTTCAATGTACCGTACGTTGAAAACTATGAACAATTCATTAAAATTCGATGATTTGAAATTTTGAATACTGATTCGTGCATACTTTTCAAGTGGTTCATCGTCGCTTTCATCCCATTCATCAGATAAATAATCTTCGTTTCCGACGTGCTGAATTTCACACTCTGTGCTTAACAATTTCCCACCAAGATGATTGGGGTTTCCTTCATGCTCGTCATCACTTGCATTTGAATCTTGATCTGTATCACTTCCATCCAGGGGAGTAGTTGTATAAATATCAATGTCTTCCAAATCATCATCGTTTGCTTCTTTTCTTCCAATATTTCAGTAACTGGAAGTCTAGAACAAAATATAAATGAAAACTGTCCTATGAGCATAATACAGGGGTGCGCAAAATAATACATTCACATTTTTGTGATTGTATTGTAAAGCTTTTAGTTTAAGAGTTTACACTGAGAGAAAAGCACGAGCTTCGATTACGATCACAGCACAACGCAATAGTGATAGCTTGTCGTGTTCATAATGTTGCGAAAATCACATTGGAGCAAAAGGGATGCATGCTTGCTTTCTTTATTACTCCAATGTGTTTTTTTGGCTCGGCTCAGCAATAAGCATTCAGTATGTTCGCAACCTTAGGCGACGCAGAATAGAGCAGCCGCAACTTAACACCATGAAGTTCTTACAACGACTGATCGTATTGAATGAACGAGAAGCGAGCAGCTGCAACCTTACAGCATGAAGTCCGCACAGCGACTGAATGTATTATTTTATTCAGTGTAATAAGTTCTCACCTCGACTAAAAAGCTTTTTTAATTGAAAGCTATCGTATGTGTGTGAAAGCTATCCGCCCATGAGCGGCCTTTTGCGTTCTCCTGGCATAATGTCCCCTATAAGTGACTTTGATAAATAAACGATATTGCATATATTCTAAAATTCTTTAACAACCTTTGTCCATATTAGTTTATTATTTATACATGTCTGAATCAGTATGATTTCCAAACGTATACAAATAATAACAAATTACTTCTTTTATTGCATTTTTACTTACCCACCATGAGTTTTACAATTTTAATTGATAACCTTATCCATTTTTCACCCGAAATAAACATAAATTTTTCACATATACCACAAATAAGAACAAGTAAATGCATGTCATTGCGACAAAACAGATGTACACAAAAGCCATAGCCTAATTGATTCAATTTTTTATTCAAAATTGCGGTGTAAAGTGAAAAATGTCAACGTCCCTTTAATGCAGTGATGACCAAACGCACAAAACTTAAGCTGCTTACATGTATGTGTAACGTTTAAAGCTTCTCACTGAAAGAAATAGAACGTTAAAGTATTTTAAAAGCTTCCTGTACAAAAATAATAACAAAAGTTCGGAACACATCGCAAGCATGCACGCATTAAAGCATCCGACGTTTAGGTTGAAAACAAGTAAGCTTATGTGGTGATGCTCAAACAAAGCATGCGCGCATAAAATCAATATGCATGCTTGAAGTTGGCAAACTTTCAACTTTTTTCAAGCATCAAGGCATTGACAGGTAGTGCAGAGCATATAATCGCTCATTTGCTTCATGCAGCATTATTAAAATAACCATTATCCACAAATTGTCTTCAATGCCAATTTCGTGTTTTTTCACCGCCTTTTTCAATTTCATACAACAAACAAATCAATTTTGTTTTAAGCAAACACATGTTTAAAATGCTTGTTATGTGTTTTAAATGCTCAAAGAGCATACTTCAAAAGCATCGATGCGTGCATGCCTTCTATGTGTTCCGGCCTAAATAGAAGCGAATAGAAAAGTTATGAAATCACAATCTAATTTTTTTATTATTTCTTTTATATATTATCATTACATGTTTATTAATTACAAATATTATTATATTTATTATTATCTGTTTTATGTATATATATAAAACAGAGTTACATAACATTAATAAATTACTAAATTACATAGTGAGTAAATGTCACCACAAAATCTATATTCCCTGTGCCAAATATATTTCTAAAAGCGGCTTATACCGCGTTTTGCCCATTTCCATAAAACCCCTTAATATTTTATACAATATGTCAAGAAAATTCCAAAGATGGCGACCGTCATCTTCGGATTATAAAGACATTCAAACTTTTAGATGAATATCTACCTATGCGACCCCTTCGGCAAACAAACATTTTCATTTAAAAAATAAATTTAGAAAGAGTACAAAACATTATTTATTACATTTGTGAATTGTACTTACCTTATTCCAGCCCCTTATTTTTTCCTAAGAGCCTTGATTAGAGAAAATTTACCGCAAGACAAAATAAATATAAAATAAACTACATTAGCGAGCACTGAAACTGACTCACATATTTTTTTCATTCAAATGCTATTTTCTTCCACTAATTTAGATTTACAGCAAAGATTTCAATGTCATATAAAAGCTTGTAAAATTAACATATTCGTAGTTAATTTTTTTATTAACTTGACCATGACCAATCAACTAAAACATTATGATATAATTTTAAATTTTCTACTCTAGTAATTTTGCGAAAAATATGCAAAAAATCTATACAGGCTTTGTAAAAATTGTGACTGTATAAAGTTTAATGTTTGCAAATCAAAAATGGACACAACCGAAACTGAAGCAGCTTAAATAGTGGCATTATTGCAACAACACTTTAGTCAGCACTATGTTGCCCCGGAATTGCACCATAGCCAATCTTCGGTATTTAGAGTCAACTGAAGATACCAGGAGACCGGTTCTTTTAGTTGTAGACCGAGATCAAGTAGATAACGCACTACTTCTGCAAGAGATGACCGATTTATTGTCACATAGAGCTTAAGAAATCGCCATTCCACCTTCAGAAAGAGCTGTTGCAAGTGCGTGGAGTAGCTGTAAAATTATTGATATATTAAAAAAAATGCAGCATAATGACATTAAGAGTGTGATGACCGAAGCGGTCAGTTACCTGCTTTGCTTAATTCAAGGCTAAGCCAACTGCATGCATTGTTTTGTTGACGCCGCTTGCTGGTGTCGTATTTATGGCCAATGTTGTTGTTGTTGTAGCGACTTAAATGTTATTATGTTGCTACTGTTGGTTTATTTGTAGATATCAACATTCTCCCCCGCGTTGAACGACTGTTCAACAGGTGCGTCTGATGAGCCGAATTATACGTCTATGGTGAATTAATGTTGACGCGGCCTTGGACGGGGTGGAGTTGTATTGGTATCTGTATGAAGTGGGCTTGTCTGGGATGGAGTGAGAACGAAAACTTCTTGGTTTTTAAGTGGCAGATGAATTGGTGCCTGCCCCTTTTTTGTCCGATGACTCTTGTTGTTTTCTCAATAAGTAATGTTTAAAGAACATAGCGATTACGAGAAACATACTCAGTGTTAAGGTTGTTTATCCAACTGAAAATGGTGGCGGTGTTCTTGCAAGGCCTTAGGAAGCTCATTGATTTGGTGTCACTCTAATCTTTGTTGTAACGCTGTGAGTTCCTTTAGATGCGTAGTTGACAACCATGTTGGTTGACTAGGTTTTTTTACTTCAGTCAAATTACCAATGCTGGTGTATGAAGTACTTGCTTCTGATGAAATTATTTGACTTCCGAGTAACGTCAGATGTTTGTGTTTGATAACGCAAGATGGTGCTAGCTGTAGGAGACCTGACCCTTCCAAGAGTATTTGTGTTACTTGATTATCGCATATTGCTGTTATTTGTATCCGTTCAGCTAGTGTAAAAATCCACCGATTTCTTTGGTTGGTCTGAATCCATACGTAATCATCCATTTGCACAAATTCACAAAGTGAACTTGTTTCGTTGTTGAACAAATTGATTTCACAAGAACAAATAGTTGAGCCTTTATTGCAGATTGGCTGCGTGTTGGGGCATAAATATGCATCTTCGTCCAGTTTTGTGCAAGACTGTAAATTTTCCGTGTTGGTTGGAAAATATTTGTCACGATGCAGCGTAGTGGCAAGTATTGATGTTGATGGTTTTATGGTTACCATAGTGTTGTTCACCCAGGTAGGTATAGCTCTCAGTCGATATAACTCAAATTGATCTGATTCGGTAAGCGGGATTGTTATTCTGAATATGGCATGTCTTTTCGTAATGCTTCCTTGAACCTTGATTAATTTGTATATTGATGAAAGGTTTCCGTGGCCTGGAATCTGCCTGCTTGGAGGTAATTGTGTCGTGATTTTTGCAATTTCCTTGTCGAGTTGTTGTGGTGATAGGAGGTGAGGGCTAATTTGTCCATGGTGAGCATTGATCAAAACATGGATTATTGCTGATTGTATTCGTCGTATGTTTGATGATGTGAGCATTAATTGAAGAGCCTGCGAAAGGAATATTTGACTTAACTTCTCATTGTAAACTTCCTGCTCTCCTTCTTGGACCATGTTTACTATCTCAACAAATTTTTTCTCGAATTTTGCGAAGGTCTTCTGTGCGATGATCTGGTCATGTTTCATAATGTTTATCGTTGAATCAACAATCGATGTTTGCTTCTTTACCAACATCATTGTCTTCTGTTCGTTGTTTTCTATAGTCGCGATTGTCTCAGACATTTGATTTGCGTACTCGGAGTCCAACAATCCAAACAACGAATTAGCTACGTTCCCACAAAATTGATTGCACCTCTTTTTTGACGATGAGGAGTCAAAAAAATGCTGTCCATAGCTAATTCTTTGCCAGTATGCAGAAACTGAGTGACCAGATCTTCACATAATGGTTTTTGCTGCAATTGCTGGCACACGAGTTGCATGGCGTATTTTGTATACAACTCGATTTCAGTAAATAATGGTTTGAGATCATAAAATATCAGTAGGTTCCATTCGCTGGCAATGATCTGACTGGTTCCAATATGTTCAAAATGAATGCCCGAAGCTGGATCAAATTTCTCGATCTTGATTGGACTACAGAGCACAATTGGTAACATCAAAAGTATCGCCAGAATTGTTATTGGAGTACAGTATAATGATCTCTTTTGCCTTTTCTTGGACACTACTTCCTGATCGTCGTTGACATTTCGTTGTGTATTTCTTGTGGTCACCTCTTCTATTGAGTTTGCGACAGTATCTGTGTATATGGGTAGTCGAGCGAGTCGATGAATTGCACGTTTGTATGTTCCTGTTGCTGTCTTTACATCAGCAACGCGTACCACTCCATCTGGTCCATTATATACCTCTACTATTCGGCCTAGTGGCCAACGCATAACAGGGACATTGTCTTCCTTGATAATTGCCAGTTCCCCTAGTTTAATGTTATCTGTCTGACTTGTCCATTCGTGTCGCTGTTGAAGTTCATTAAGATACTTATTGGACCACCTCTTCCAGAAATCGTGTTTTACCTGTGATACCAATTTCCATCGTGCCAACAGTGAGAGTTTTGTTGAGTCGGCCCTGCTGTCTACTTGGGCGGTGAGCGCTTCTCCTATAAGCAGATGACCTGGCGTCAGTGTAGCTAGATCAGAAGGGTCTGATGAAAGTGGCGTTAGTGGCCTAGAATTCAATATGACCTCGATTTCCACAATGACGGTCTCCAATTCTTCATAAGTCAATGAGGCTGACGCGACACTTCATAATAAAAGTTGTTTTGCAGATTTAACTGCGGCTTCCCACAGCTCTCCAAAATGTGGGGATCTGGGAGGAATAAAATGGAACTGTATTCTCTTCTCATTGCATGTTTTTTTAATTTGTTCTTGAGCGCTTGATGAGTAAATTTGCTGATGATAATTCAGCCAATTGATTTTTAGCTCCGATGAAGTTGGTGGCGTTATCACTGTATAAGTTTTGACAGCAATCTCTACGACTTATGAATCTTTTAAGAGCTATAATAAATGCGTCTGTTGAAAGTTCAGTTACCAACTTCAGATGAACTGCCTTGGAGGCAAAACAACAGAATACAGCTAAATAAGCCTTGGTTGGCCTTTTTCCTCGGACCTTATAATGCACCCATAAAGGTCCCGGGTAATCAACTCCAGTGTTTATGAAGAGTCGAGATGGTGTCACTCTTGTAGCAGGCAAGTTTCCCATAATTTTTTGTAATAATTGAGGGCGTGCCTTATGACATCGGATACAATGTTGAACAATTGATCGAGCTGTTGTTTTTCCCTTAATAGGCCAAAAACGTTGCCTCAAGATTCCTAACAACGCTTGAGGTCCAGTGCTTGTTATCTTCATGCGCCTTGATGAAAAGAACCTTGACTAGCGGGTCGTTGTATGGGAGTACCATTTGGTGCTTAGCGTCGAATGGAAGTGCAGCTGCTTCTAAACGTCCCCCCACTCGAAGAATCCTCATGTCGTCTAGAAATGGTGATAAACTGTGAAGTTAGCCGGTAATTTTGAGCTTATTGTGCTGCTTCAAGTTTTGGATTTCTTCTTTGAAGTCATAGGCCTGGATGATCCTGACGATAACTGCCAATGCATGTTCTTGTTCGATTGTCAATAGAACGGTGTGTTTCGATCTAGACTCTTGTTTGCACTTAGTATTGTTTATAAATCTTAAGACGTAGCCAATGATTCTTTGAAGTGTGCCAAATGAATTGTGATGACGGAGTTGCAGACGGAGTTTGCAGCTGGTTTGACCACTTTGGCGGCCATAGTTCTTGTTTGCCATGCAGAAACATCGGTCCTTGGAACCTAAGTGCATTACTACTCAATGCCTTCGCTGAGCAGCCTCTTGATAGTATGTCAGCTGGATTTGCCTTTGAGCTGACATGTCGCCATTGCAAAGGTGAGGTTAGTATTTGAATTTTTGCTACTTTGTTTGCCACAAAAGTTTTGTATGAAGATGATTGTGCATTTATCCAATGAAGAACAACTTCTGAATCCGTCCAAAAGAAAATGGTAAGATTTCATATCTGACAATCTGTTTTCACACGAGCTACGAGTTGGAAACCGACGAGTGCGGCACAAAGTTCTAGTCTAAGCAATGATTGTGTTTTGAGTGGTGCAACACGGGTTTTTGCGCATAATAACCACGTTATTATCCTACCATCCTTCAAACTTGCTCGTAAGTATGCTGTCGCACCGAAAGCCTTTTCGGAAGCATCAGTAAAGATGTGTAGTTGAGTTGAACCTGACGGTTCTCCCTTGAATATGTGTCTGTCTATTTTGAGATTGTTTAAGTTGCTCAAATTTTCTAGAAATGCTTTCCATGTAGCGTCGAGATCTGATGGTAGTGCTTCATCCCAGGGTAACTTTAATTGCCATAGATGCTGTATGAATAATTTTGCCTTAACAATTACGGGTGCTAATAGTCCCAGTGGATCAAACAATCGTGCAAGATCAGAACTGATTGTTCGTTTAGAAACTGCCCGCGCAGGATCCAGCGTTGTTCTGATACAAAATACATCAGCCTTAGGTAACCATAGTAAGCCCAACGTTTTTATTGAATCATTATTGTCCTTGGAGAAATTTAAATTCACTTCCTGGTCATGTTGTGGAATATTTGTCAATAGCTTGGGATGATTGGCACACCATTTTCGTAAAATGAATCCATGTGTGCTGAGTATTTTGATCAGTTGCTGTTGCATTTCAATGGCTGCAGCCAGATTGTCTGATCCTCCAAGACCATCATCCACATAAAAATTGTCATGCAACATTTGAGCTCCCAAATTATGGCTTAGCATGTTGTCGTTTGCGATTTGTTGCAGGCATCTGGTCGCCAGGTATGGTGCTGCCCGAGTGCCATATGTGACGATGCTTAATTGATAGTACTGAATTTCTGCTGTTGGATTTTCTCTCCAGATGATGAGTTGATACCGTTGATCTTCTGGATGTATTCTCGATATCGGTTGTGAAAACAAAACGCGGCAAACGAAATCGTAGCAGTATTGAGAACAGTTCACTTTGAACTGTGGGTCCCGTATGCATCAAGTCATTTAATGCATACCCTGTCGTAGTTTTTGCGGAGGCGTCAAACACTACTCGGAAGTTGGTAGTGGTGCTCTCGGGTCTTAGTACACAATGATGAGGAATGAAGTATTTGGGGGATGGTATTGAGTCAAGGTTCACCTTCTTCATGTGTCCTAATCTTTCGCACTCTCTCATAAATTCCACATATTGTTTTTGAACTTCCACGTTTCTCTGAAGACGCCGTTCAAGACCAAGAAACCGATTGTGGGCCGTCATCCTTGATTCTCCCATTACTGCTGGATTTTCGAGAAATGGTATTTTTACGATGAAGCGTCCCTGGTCATTTTTACGTATATTTTGCAAAAAGTGTGTTTCGCATTGTTGTTCTGCTAATGACACACTTTTTTCATTTGTTTCAAATTCATCCATCTTCCATAACCTTTAAATCGCCTCGATTAGTGGACCATCTCTGCTATCGGTATCCGTTTTGATCCCGAAAACTGCACATGCCAATGATTCTGGCGATGGTTCAGATGATCCACATTTTCCGCTCACAATCCAACCAAGTGAAGAGTTTTGGAGAACTGCACTGGTAGTTGTTAACCTTATATGACCAGGTACGAGCAGACTGAGGTGAAATTCGGCACCAAGCAAAATGCCAATCTTATCTTGCTTGCAGAAGTCTGGATCTGCCAGTTGTAAATTGGCTGGGATTTTCCAATTTGAGGTATCCAACTGATGATTCGGTTGTGCTGTGATAATGTTTGGAAGTACAAAAGCTTCCAAATTTGTCGAAAAATTGCCACTGTTAGATTGCATCTTCAAATTAATTCTCTGGGTGATTTTCTTATGAGCATCACCAATTCCTTCAATGCACAAAGAAGCCTTGTTTGGAGATATGGATAATCTCTTCATGAGACGTTCTGAAACGATGTTAACTTGCTACCCGGAGTCCAGTATTGCTCTGAATTCCTCTGAATTGCCATTGGCCGCAGTGATTTTTACTCTTGCTGTTGCAAGTAGTACGTATCCTTCAGTTAACACGTTACTTGCTACTGCTGATAAAACTGTTGCATTTGGAATGTTATTGATTGCTTTATCGGCTGAAGGCGTTTTTGGAGCTTGTTTTGCTTGGTTTTCAATTTCTACATGTAGCAACGTGTTGTGCTTCTTATCACACTTGCTGCAACATCTTGATTTGCAGTTATTTGATGTGTGATCGGTTTTGAGACAGTTGAAACGCAATTGTTGTTTTTTGACCCGCGACTGGCGTTGTGTAGATGACTGCTGTAGAAACTTCTTGCAGAAGTATAATGGATGAGTACGATTGCCACATAATTTGCAGCTGTTGCTCGACGTTGTAAGGGAGGACACAACTTTGTTAGGTAATTGTGGTGTTACAGCCTTATGTTACTTAAGTCCGATGGTTTCCAGTGTATGGATCTGTCCTTCCAAGAATAGAAGGAAGTCATCCACTTTTTGTAATTCCCTCGGGTTTGTCAAGGATTGTTCAAACCTCATGTGTGTTGCTCGATCTAGTTTCTTTAACAGCAAATGAAAAAGAATCGGATCCCATGCTTTTGTATCAACCCCTAAGTTGTCTAAAGCCTTGATGCATTCACGTGTTGTGTCGTGTAAGTTCTTCGTTCCTACAGCAGTTGAGGTGCCGGATGGCTGATTCAGTATCCTTTCGATAAGCGTAGTTACTATTACCCTTCTGTTGTTGTACCGTTCTTGTAATAACGTCCAAGCGGCTGAATAGTTGTGTTCTGTTGACGAAAAATGGCGGATGAGTTTTGCAGCTTCTCCTGTAACGTTGGCGTTTAGATACCACATTTTTTGCACTGCTGCTATTGGCTGTTTGTCGATCATTTCGGAAAATAGATCGGAGAATTGTTGCCACTACAGGTAATCACCTTTAAACTGTGGCAAAGTTATCTTTGGAAGATGAACGGCACTTTGTATTGTTTGTTCTTCTTTCATGGTTGCAGCGGCGACTCTGGTACCTTGGCATTGATCTGATCTTATAGAAAGCTCAATTAACTGATATTGCACCATTTGACATATTTGGTTGTATTCTGATTGGTTGAAGCCTGCTGCTGCAGGATCTTCATAGTATTCCCATAATTCATCGTGCATCAATTCTATCTGGTTCCACAGATGACTTATGTTGTTTGATTTAAATTGGAAAAACTGCAATGACTGATTTTCTTGTATTGCTTCGAGGTTGTCTAGTGTTCGCCTCAATATGTTTATTCGAGCAGTCATTTTTCGAACTAGTCCGTGTTGACTGGAAACTCCAGATGACTCTTTCATGATTGATGTTTTTTTTTGCTACATGTTGAGCAGCTGCTGTAAAAAAAAAATGTTGAGCAGCTGCTGTATTTTTTATATAAAATATATAAAATGTCGATAGCAAAAAAGACACAGTTTCGATAATGGATTGGTAAGGGATTTTTTGTTCTTATTCATTTTTATGTTGGCTAAAAAGAAATGTAATTCAATCTTATGTTTAATAAATGAAAATAAATATTTCGGAATAATATGAAATTATTATTTTTCCTGCAGTAAAGAACTTAATATATTCTAAATTAAATTGAAAATTTAAATTTTAACAAACAAAATATATTTTTAATGTGAAATATATGAGCGATCCCACCAATCATCGTCCAAGTGTAGAGGTCATCATCTGGGTTTTTTTTGTAACTTTCGTAATCTGAAGACAATGGTAAAAAAATATTAGAAATTTATTTTTACCGTTATTATTTCAGCTAAAATCAGTTATGGTATTTCTCTTGTTGTCGGACTAAAAAGACAGTTATAATGTTTTTTTATACATTTAAAAAAACATGATCTTTTCGAAAAAAATAGTACCTCCTTAAAAACCTAATTTTCTGTCTTAATCTAAAAATCAAATCTAATTTTTATGCCCTTGACCCCATGTTAAAATTTTTTAATATTTTTATTGAAAAGCTGAGAAAATTCTATATAGATTGCGTTAATTTTTAGATGGTTCTCTTTAAACACAGTCATACTAAATAAATCATAGTCATAGTCATACTTTTTCTTGTATTGGCTATGCTTTGGTTCTTGTCCTTGCTATTACAGAAACATACAATTTTGGCTTTATATTTTAAGTAATTGTGTAAAATTTATATAAGTTACAGAATTCAAACATTAATTTTTCTCCCAGCGAGGACCAACCAGACTAACAAGTGCTTACATAAACATTGAACGATCAGTACTTTAAGCTCACCAAAGGCTCAAAGTCTGACATAAAAACTATTTCTGATCGCAATCAACTACCCTACTAACCTGCGAAAATGACGTTAAAAAATAATCATTTAGTAATCAAATAGTAATTTTGAATGGCAATCTTTTTGAATTCTGCAAAATATAGAAATTTGAAAAATATTCCGCTTTTTAACCGACTTCAAAAAGGAGGAGGTTCTCAAGTTCGTCGGTTTCTTGTCGGTTTTTTTTTTTTAAATGTATGTACATCGATAACTCCTAAGCCATATGCCTGATTGCCATAATTTTTGGCGAACAGATAGATATCATGGAGGTGCCCGTAAAAGTGGGCGGTATTAGAGAACTGGGCGTGGCAATACTAGATCTCGCAATAGTAGATACTACTGTATCTCGAATATTGATACTAGGGTACTGCAATTTAGTGTAGGGGTGGGCACAATTATTACAAATTACCGGCAAGAAAATGGGCGTTATTTGACAAATGGGCGTGGCAATATTAGAAAAACAGTGTTTCTCGAATAATATTGACACTAGCGCATCTGATTAAAAGTCTGATTATATTAGCGCCGACCTTAAAAGCTTTTGTAATCATAAAGAAATAAATATATTTATGATAATAAAAAAAGTAAGAAAAAAATTAAAATAAAAAGATTTCATATATAATAATATGTTTAAATAAATTATCAAATATGACAAAGAAATTAAAAGGAAAAGTATTTTTAAAATTATTTCTTACTTTGTAGTGATTTTGTAGTCGGTTGTTTTTTTTTTAAGTTTTTAATGTTGCATATTTTGGAAAAAAAGAATATGCTTACCAAAATCAGACAACTTTGAAGACTCAAAGTCAAAGAACGGGCTTATAATAAAAGCTGTGAATAGTTTTTTTAGCAACATAATTTAATTTTTGATAAATTTATATTTTTTCGAACAATATACGTTAACAAGAAACGATTGATTTAAGTGTAAATTTTTTATCAGTACTCATTACATTTATTTGTTCCGTCGGATTTTATTAAATAAAATTAAAAAAAATTAAAAAAAGACGTTCCGCTCGTCCGTCTCCATGTTCTTGTTTTGTCTTGTGTATTAAAAAAAAAAAAAAAATAAAATAATTCGCGTCCTTAATTGTATAATCTAATGTCCGTCGGTTGTCTTGTGTCAAGTGCTTAGTGTTCTTACAAAAAAAAAAAAAAAAAAAATAAACGCCCATGTAAAAAAATTAAAAGCTAAAAAGTGGAAAAAAACATAAACTAAGCAAAAATTACAAACAGTTCTAACAACAACAGCATCAACACAATAATAACAATAAAAACAGCATCATCAACAACAACATCATCATCTAAAATATGCTTTGCTGAGTGCGGCCAGCAGCAACAACATTAAGCTGCAGTTAATGCTTTTTTTTTAGCTGACCACGCGAAGGGCTTTTCTATGCTCTTCGCCGCGTAAGTAATTGTTTTTTCGTGTCCGTCAACTCCTCCATCCTCTCCGAATAGTTACAGCTGTGAGTGAGGTTGCACTGTGGGCAGAGTTGTGCTAAGGTGAAGGCATAACACTGGCCCTTAATTGAGTTAAATCTCAATTATCAGTTGTAACTAATTACCTTTTTGCCCTATTTATTTAATATTTGCACGGTGCGAGAATGTCGAGTCATTTTCGCATAGATTTTTGCAACATACGTGGACTGAGGGCGAATTTCTTCTCGGTCTGTGCATACTGTACTCTTAATAGGCCTCAAATAATGGCATTAAGTGAGACCCAGGTGAGCGAGGATGCAGATCCTCTGGATTTTCATATTCCTGGGTATCACTTACTGCCATTGTTTTCTTCGCATAGGGGCATCGCTCTTTTTATACGTTCGGACGTAGAGTATCAGTGCCAGCGGGGTCTGGGCCTGACCGATCCGGAATTTTGCTCTCAATGTCTACAACTCAGCTTGGTTATGTCACTCAGGCCAAACAACACCTGAGGGCAATATGTTGAGCTTTTTGCTGAATCGAACCAATTGATTCAACTAGTGAAGGAACCAACTTTTTTTCCAAAAAGTGATCTGCATAGCCATAACATCTTAGACCTCTTTCTGACTTCGCATCATGAAAAATATGATGTGAGTGTCAACGCACCTCTTGGTAATTCGGACCATTGCACCATCACCGCTGTTTTTCCATATTCTTACCTTCGCACCTCTACGCCTGAAGCCCCGAAAAGGACTGCATGGTTTTATGGAAGAGCAAATTGGACTGCGCTTAATAATTTTTATCGCAACTTCAATTGGAAATTATGTTTCGCTGACAGAAATGTGAATGCCGCGGCTGTTATGGTGCAAGAAATTATCTTATTGGATATGCGGTCTTTCATCCCCAATAAGATGAGAAGCATCAAACCAAAAGACCACTCATGGTTTAATGAGACTTGCAGGATTGCAGTCAGGTCCAAAGAGGAAGCCTTTCAGAATTGGCGCTCTGATAAGAATGCCGAAACGAAAAGACTTCGCATTGAGGCTAGGAATCGCTGTAATGCAATTTTAAAACGCGTTTCTTCACGAAACTCGCATCAGAGAACAGGTTTATCTCTGCCCCAAAGGGAGCAAAAACGTTTAGTCATTTGTTAAAAGAGTAAAGAATCAGACGTCATCGACTATTCCAACTTTTTTAAAAGATGATCAAATCTTCACGGACTCGGCTGATAAAGCGAACCTGTTGGCCGGATTGTTTGCACATAACTCCACAATCCCAGTAAGCAATCAGCCACTACCTTTCGTTGAAAGAACGTCTTCTGTAATGCAGGAGATATATTTTCGTACGAGAGCAGTTAAAAAAGTCCTTGCAAACCTCAACATAAATACAGCCTCTGGTCCGGATGGCATACCACCACTTGTGCTTAAAGCGTGTGCTTCTAGTCTGGCTCGGCCTTGCGTAACCTGTTTAACATCGCCTACAGGACAGGAGTATTTCCATCTTGTTGGAAGGTCGCAAGGGTCCAGCCGGTACCAAAAAAAGGCGATGCCACGAACCCTGCAAACTACCGACCCATATCGATATGCTCTTCGCTCGCCAAAGTTATGGAGAGCGTAATTAACTTCAACCTTATGAACTATCTGGAGCGCAATGAATTGCTTAGTGACCGTCAATATGGTTTTCGTAGGGCCCGCTCTTCTGGTGACCTTATGGCATTCCTAACTGAAAAATGGAACCAATGCGTTCACTTATTCGGTGACAGCAAAATTTTTGCTCTGGATATTTCTAAGGCATTTGACCGAGTGTGGCATAGAGCGCTCGTGTCTAAACTAATTGCATATGGTGTCGGTGGTAACTTTGCTCGGTGGATCCCGTGCTTTCTGATGAACCGACCGATCCATGTTGTAGCCGATGGCATATCGTCCAGAGAGCACGCCATCAACGCAGGTGTACCGCAGGGCTCAGTTCTATCGCCAACTTTGTTCCTGGTTTTACCCAATTCCCAAAATTTTAAATTTTTTCATTTAAAAAACTCCCGAGATCTTTGGAGATTGAGAGGAAGAGGCAACATATGAATGACACACTTAATAATGACTCAGGAAAAATCACCTAAGGGTAGGGTCTTGCTAATAGAGTAGAGTTTAATGCTAGCAAGACGCAGTGTTGTCTGTTAACCCACAAGCGAATCAATTGCCCCTTAGATCCCCTCAATATGAACGGTGTGGATCTTACGGAGTCAGATGCTCTTGACGTTCTAGGCATTTCAATACAAGCATATCTCGGTGGAATGATCACATTTTTGATGTGTCAAAAGAAGCAGCCAAGTGCCTTGGTTTTTTAAAACGGTGTAAGAAATACTTCACTCCATCTGATCTTCGTTTGATCTATACCTCATATATTAGGCCGAAAATGGAGTACAATTCGCACATTTGGGTAGGGGCTTCAAGATTTTATTTTATTTTAAATTAACAAAACAATTTCAGTTTTGCTCCATTGCCTCAAAAGCTTTAAAGGAGCTTGCTACTCTGGCTTTACAATATTATTTCAATACATTGCATTTTCTTTTAAATATACATTATATACATTACATTTTCAATATACATTACATTTTCTTAGTTCGTTTTATTTTATACTAGTCATTATAATTTTGTAAGCATTGCTTCAACTTTAATTTAAATGTACTAATTGATTAAGCTCTCGGACCCGCATATAGATAACGCTGTTTTGTGACTTCTAGATGGCATCTCGCCATTATTAGGTTGCACCTATTTCTTGTGTTGAATCCATGATTTTGTGCTTGAAGTTGCATAGAGTTATAGCTACTGTTTGCTAAGTTTTTGAATACCTGCATTAAAAGATGATATTGATACAATCTGTGTAATATTTCCAAAGGCCTCCGTGTACAATTGATGACTTGGAAATCTTGGATGTAGGCCAAATACCGTTTTAATGCATTTGTTTTGTATCCTTTTCAATTTCTTTAATTCCGTGGTATTTTTATAAGCCCAGCATATTGGCATATATGACAAGTGAGAATGCACGAGAGACATATATGTTAAGCGTTTGGTGTCAATTGAGAGTTTATTTTTAAATTTGTGCAGTAGTCCTAGACCATACGATATTTTCTTCTGTATATTCAATATATGTCGATTCCACGAAAGATTGTTGCTGAGAATTATTCCAAGAAATTTGACATGCTCTTCCTCCACTACTTCTGTTTCATTCATCATAAATTTAAATTTTTCAATATTTCTTTGTTGAGGTGATATTACAATTAATTTAGTTTTGTCTTCATTAATTGATATTTTATTAAAGCGAAAGAATTCGGAAGAATGGATACGTCATATTCCATTTTCGCTCTGAGTGCCAGTCTTGACATGCTAGGATATATTATAGTGATATCATCTGCGAAGAGAAACAGCTTGCCATTCAACGTTATATTTTTGATGTCGTTTATGAATATTAGAAATAGCAGAGGGCCCAGCACACTACCCTGTGGTACTCCTTTTACTACTCTTCCCGATTCACTCCTTGCGCTTCCATTAAAAACAAATTGATGCCTATTGCTCAAGTAAGTTGTATTTCTACTACACCAAATCCTGCAAACTTTAATTTTTCTATAAGAATATCGTGATCAACGCATTCAAACGCCTTTTCCAAGTCAATGAATAGCCCTCCTACCTCGTGACATCCTCTGTCTAAATACGCGCAGATATCATCGATAGCCTGAATAAGTGCGGGTTGCGTGTCCCAGATCGCTGCCGAAATCCATATTGACGATCGAAGAGTAAATTGGTTTGATCCATATGATCTAATATTTGCTTTTTCATCAGTTTCTCCACGACATTATTTAGCACTGGTAAAATTGCAACTGGTCTATAGTTTAGTGCCTTGCAACTATCTCCACCTTTGTAAAGTGGTATGATTTTTTGTAGTTTTAACTTTGCTGGGTAGATTCCCGTTTTTATTATAGCTGCAAACAACTTCGCTATCATTTTGGATATAACCGCACTCGAGTTTTTTATAACACTCGCAGGTATATTATCTATACCGGTCGCTTTATTTATATTTAATTGGCATACAACGTCTTCTATCTCCTCCACATCGACTTCCTTATATTTAAATACATTCCGTGCTACGCTCAAGGTTCTAAATGCATTGACGTTGTCGTCCTCTTCTTGTTCAATTTCTGCTGCTATTTCTACCGCTCGATTCACAAAAAAACCATTTAAATAGTTGGCCACTTCTGTATTGCCAAACACTGTGCATCCATCTGCCGATTCCATTTTTTCAATCACGTTTGTTCGTGATGTACGATTAAAGAAGCCATTTAATGTTTTCCATGTCGCTCTTATGTCACCCTTCACATCAGTTAACTTTTGTTTGTAGTAGTTATCCATCAGATGTTTTTTAGCTTTTTCGATAACGATGTTAATGCCATCCAGACGCCTTCTCAATTCGTGCTGATGCGGATTCTGCTTAAGTTTTTTATAGATACCGTTCTTTATTGTTATTAAGGTTTTAAAATTTTCGCTGACCCAGGGAGACATTGAGTGTATCAGTTTTGTTTTTCTGGTTTCTACTTTTTTGTTATCTTTTTTGACTTCCTTTTTTGCCGCCATGAACGTCGACTTAGCTTTGAACGTGTTGAATTTTACTAGCACAGTTTTGTTGTCGCTTGAGGTGTTAGTCGACTTAAAGAAGGTAGCTTGTGCGATGTCGCTTGCGACAACTGGAATGTTGAGTTTTTTCGACAATTCCGTGATAAGCTCTGTTCCTGATTTGTTGTTTGTATCATCTTGAAGTCCTCGAACAATACAATCGTTGTGCACTATTTCCTCCATCAAAAACTTTATAGAACTTTTCAGCTCCTTAACCTCATTTCGCAGGTTCAAATTCTCTTTTGACACCAAGTCTACCTTTTTCTTGTTTTGGTTTACAATGCCAATCAGATCATCATATTGGCGTGACATAAACTGGACAGATTTTTTTATGTCGTCTAGCTGACTTAATTTAGCCATTATTGAGTTGAATTGGCTCTCAGGAAGATTTTCCGAAGCCTCCTTGCGTGCACCCTTTCTTTTGCAATCCAGACAAAAATATTCCATGTCATCGAAATCAACAGCATTTTGGTATTCTGTTGCATTTAGGTCGCTGCGTAGCGAGTGAATCCATTTTGCGCACTTGTTGCATTTTATGCAGTCACCTTCTATTCGGCTTTTGCAGCTACCGCAGTTGACTCTACTTGTAGCTTTTGATTTCGGTGGCATATTTGTAACCTCCAGACGCAGGACACGATATTAATCGTATTAGATCACTTTTATTGATTTTAAATCGAGTTTAACTAGTAAAAATTTACAATTTAATAAAAATTTTTTGCGGGAAAAAATATGCGACTTTGACATATAGCAAGAGTTCTTCTTGCTTCTTAACCGAATTCAAAGACGTGCGATATATTTGATAGGTGATGGACATATTTCATCTTCTCTCAACTCTCTTGGACATCGTCGCAATGTTGGTTGCCTAAGCCTTCTGTACAGGTACTACCATGGGAAGTGTTCAAGGGAGATACATGGACTGACGCCACCAGCTCGTGTGTTTCCTAGGTCCACTCGGGCTGCTCTCCAAGCCCATCCCTTTACCATTTCAACTTTGCCCAATAAAACATCGCATTACCGAGATAATTCGTTCTTCGGTCGCTCAGTAAAATTGTGGAACAATCTCCCTGCGATCCTGTTTCCCGGCAGTTTCAATCTGTGTAAATTTAAATCAAATCTTCACCGACACTGCTCCATCTTTCCACCCTCCAACTAACTATCACACGTCTTCCGAATCAACACAATGCTTTCGCATTTATAGGGGGCATCCCCTGAGTGCTGGTTAAGTCTAAAAAAAAAAAAATTACTCGAAAAATTGAGAAACAATGAAAAATAAAAAAGTTTGCTTTCGGCTCCATTTTTTCAATTTGAGGGATAAAAAAAGTCTCATTGCATACCTTTGAAGTCGAACAGTGTAACGAGCCCATATAGCGAGTGGCCAAAAATAGAAGGAGTTGCGCTAGAATCATGAAATTTTGTGAATATGAGTTTTATGATAATAGAATTATTTAAAAAAGAAATTGGGCATATTGAATCTATGGCACGCCTAGATCCCCAAAAAATTACCCTAGATAAATAAAATTTGGTACACATAGTTATTTTGAATCTGTAAATAGATGATGTGAAAATGAACCAAATCGGCCGATCAATACACCAACCTCCCATGTAACCGAAATTGGTAATCCGGTATATTTACACAAAAAATTATCCCAGATCATTTAAAATTGCTAAACATACTTTTTTGTAGCTATACATAGCTGGTGTGAAAATTAACCAAATCGGTTAACTAATACGCCCACCTCCCATATAACCAAAATAGGTAATCTGATGTATTTCCTCAAAAAAAGATCCCAGATCATTAAAATTTCCTACACATAGCATTTGTGTAGCTATAAATAACTGGTGTGAAAACGAATCGAATCGGTTAACTAATTCGCCCACCTCCAATATAACTGAAATCGGTAATCTGATATATTTCCCCAAAAAGGATCCCAGAACAATAAAATTTTGTGCACCTAGTTTTTTAATAGCAGCAACTAGTTGGTGTAAAAACGAACCAAATCGGTCAACTTATACGACCACTTCTTATATTACTGAAATCGGTAATATGATTTTTAAAGTGGCGCAGTCAATTTTTTTAAAGCTTAATATTGTAAGAGTGCATGAATTAGCCCTTAACTGATGCTAGTAAATGAACGCAGAGCAATAAAATCAAGTGCACATTTATCCAAAATGCAAAGTTTTATTGTATAAATATTTACTAATTAATACCAAAAGTAAGAATTATTTATAAATTTGTTTGTTTTAAATTACATATTAGGAGAATTAAGACTCAAGTATCTTTTTATTATTAAAGACAACAATTTTAGTTTATTTTTACTAATATAATTTATAATAACATAGGTTTATAAATAAATCTATTCGCTATCGCTTTCCGATTCATTATTCGACGTTGAGTCGCTTGCAATTAAATTAGCGAAATCTATTTCTAAATTACTGTCTTCACATTCTTCTTCCGTTTAAATATTCAAAAGATAAGGGGCGATATCCTGGTCTATGCTATGTTTCTTGCTTCGAATTTTTCTGTGGGATGAGATAATAGGCTCTGAAGAGAGCAATAAATTAACTAAGAGGTCCCTATTTGAAGTTTCTTTAGAAATTTTTCGAGTATTATGCAAGCGACTTTTTCGAAATTCCTTGTGCCTTGCCTCTAATGCTTCTTCTGAAAGCATTCCAATTGGAATATTATAATATTCAATTATTTGTAGCCCATGCACTAAAACCTTATGCACGGAAACAGGCATATAATACCATGAATAATTTTCCATTTAAATTTTAAAAGTATCTTGCAATAGTGTTCTATAACTGTCTGTATTAATTGGTTGACCAGTGGCAAGTATTCGCAAAATCAAAGAGAACTTTCTTATTAAATTTTCGTTGATGCCTGTTATTTTTGTAGATTTTGATATGGGTAGATGTCCCATAAACTGTTCTTACGGCATCTACTCTAAACCCATTTCTTTTTTGAATTCCTTGCGAATTCTTTGCTTGTTGTCGTTGAATATTTTACGATTTTTTTCACCACACACTCTCCAACATTTCAAGGGAAGTCTATAATAAATATGTAATACTCATTCAAAAAATTTTATCCATGCGTGTAAAGTAGATAAACCATATCTCAAAAACTCGTCGTTAATGGGTCTTTCAGTTGCATGAATAGAATTCATTAAAGTTGGAACTGAACCACATAGACAGCAACTGCTAGAAGAAGAGTTGTAGGAGAGTACATTTGCAACTGCACCGTCAATCATTGTTAAATGCATTTTAAAGGCTACAGTGACTTCAAAATCCTTTAATTGAACGGTGTACTCTGAAAGTTTTTCTATTTGGCATGCCATATCTTTTTTTATTTGACGTATTAGGTCAGGATTTTCCTCATAAAAACAAATTTAATAGGACGGCATAGAAGTGTTGACGAGGTATGTTGATTAACCCAAATATGGTGATGTCTTTCTAAAATAGACATTTTTAATGGGACCAATGCAACTACGAAAAGAAACTCGTCAGTATAATTTTCATTGGAAAATTTTTGTTTATAAATGCTGTGACCTGAACTGCCATCAAGTCCCCATTTACATTCTAAAAGTATTTTTATATTCGAATCTATGTCGCTTGCAAATTCGTTTCGGCAGATATTTCTGAGAGTGATATTGGGCGAGGAATATCACTTTTTTTTAGGTGACTTTAATTTATCCAAAGTTGCATTAAATAATATTTTTGATTATAATGTATTAAGACCATCTAATGTAAATATTATAACTGAAATTTCTGTTAATGATAACTTTTTCAGCATGTATTTACAACAAATTAACTACTTTTATAAGCTAAACAGCATTCTCGATTTAATTTTATTTTCTAATAACTTGAATTATAAGATACATCATGACATACATCATGTGCCGCTTACTGTTGATGTTGAATTTTACAATTTTAATCCAATTGTATCACCTGATACAAATACTTCCCATATTTTGTTTAACTATAAAAATTGTGATTATGATCTCTAGAATTATCTAATATCTTGTATTGACTGGGATTCTTTGTTTTTGGGACTAAGTCTCTCTGAGTGCTTTAATATTTTAAAATCTCAATTTGGCGTAATTTGTATAAATAATATTCCACAACCTTAGAAAACGGTTTATAAAGTCCCTTGGTACACAAAGGGTTTAAAAAAGCTTAAAAACTTGAGAAATAAATTTTTCAAGAAATATAAGGTCACTTACAATTCAGTCTTTAAATCAAAATATTTGCATGAGAGAGTTCAACTTTATCGAAAAATATCTTTATAAAAGTATATACATAATTATGAATCTAATATTAAATCCAATCTAAAGGCATTCTGGCGTATTGTTAAAGCAAAAAAAGTACTTCTAGTATACCATCTTCAGTTTATCTAAATGATCAATCTGCGAATTCTTCTTTGGAAGCTGCTGCTGTTTGCTGCATTCTTTAAATCTAATTTTGTAGTCGACTCTCATCTCTATGATGACTTCCAATTGGTCCCTAATACTGCGTCAACTCTTGGCTTCGGATCTCTTTGTTTACCAAGTGATGATGTATGGAATGGAACGTCTTTTACTACTTCATTTAAAACAGTCGTCTCAAACGGATATCGATGGTTTTTCTCCCCTTTTTATTTAGAATTGTGCTGCTTCCCTACTGTATCCGATTAAAGTTCTTTTTAATAAATCTCTCGATTTAGGAGTTTTTTTAGATGACTGGGAAGACTCCCTCAATTGAACCTATTTTTAAAAGTGGTAATAAAAGTAATGTTTGGAATTATAGACCAATCTCTAAATTATCGACTATTTCTAAATTATTTGAGAGTATTGTTAAAAACAAAATGTATTTTGCCATCAAGAATTTAATATGTCTTCAACAGCACGGTTTTGTTGCAGGTCGCTCAACAATAACAAATCTTATGATAATTACAGAAGACTGCATCTCTGCATTTCAAAGTGGAAATCAAGTTGACACGATTTATACTGATTTTTCAAAAGCGTTCGAAAAAGTGTCTCATAGAATCTTACTTTCAAAATTGGCGTATATCGGTTTTCACTCAAAATTTTTAGAATGGTTAAAGTCATATTTAACCAATAGGCTTTCTCATGTTGTTGTTGACAATACTCAAGCTTTCGCTTTTTTTGTTATTTATAAATGACATTAGCAGATGTTTCAACCATTCCAAATATCTTCTATAAGCGGACGACTTAAAAGTCTATTCTATCATCCGTAATTCTCAAGATGAAATAAACTTACAATCTGAAATTAATAACCTTATCGATTGGTATTATAAAAATAAGCTTTTTCTTAATATCAATAGGTATTTCTATATTAAATTTTCGAAAACAGTTAATGTGTCTAATCATTTATATAATATCAACGGCTCTATTTTAAAAAAAGTTGATGAAATTACTGATCTTGGTCTAATTTTGGATTCTAAATTCACTTTTGTCAGCCATCTCAACTATATTATATCTAAAGCTTACTCTTTGTTAGCTTTTGTAATGCGTAATAATTCGGATTTTTCAGATCCGTTTACTCTGAATTTATTATATTCTTCTTTTGTTCGTTCAAAATTAGAGTATGCTATAGTTATCTGGAGACCTTTTTATTTAACACATATACATCGCTTGGAGCGCATTCAAAAGAGATTTACTCGCTTTGCAGTTCGTCAATTAAATCTGTGTGATGTTTATCCATCGTACTTTGATCGCTGTAAACTTTTAAATTTAAAAACGCTTCAATGTAGAGGTAGTATATTTGTAAGTTATAAATTGTCAGTATAGAATAAATTGTTCTTTGACTTAAATAAAATGAAATGAAATGAATAAAGTAACTTTTTCAGCGCATAGTAACTTGGAAAACAATTTGGGTGAATTGCATTTACTACAGATTGTAAGACGTTGTACTTTCGCACGGATAATTTTAAATAATAATACACGCCAAGCACTTCAAAAACCGAAAGGCACGTGTTATCCGCATTCCCCTCCTGTTTTTGAACTATATTTGCAGCACGCTTGATGACATCTGGTGGAGTAGTAGTAATAAAATTTTTAATTTCACGACGTTTACTTCTATCAGCTGATTCATTATAGCTAAGTTGACGTCGACCTCTACTCGTACTTGGTTTCTAAATATTGTTATTTTAACACTTATTACAATCAAACATTCTACAAGACTTACTTACTTCAGAATCAGACACATATGTGGTAATGGCTCTGCTAGTACTTGCTTTCTGTGGTATGATGTAATAATATAATATAATGTAAAATGCAGGTAAATGTAATGAACTCACGCATATCTTTAAACTTGCAATATCAACACATTAACTAAGCCAATTGTGGTATTTTTTTTCAAAAAATGATCGAGACCTGCTGCAGTCTATCGAATTCTTGTGAAACCTTGCTGATAAAAAATTTAACTCCTTTTCAAGTAAATCGCTATCCAATGAAATGGTAACCTTAACTTTAATACAACTGATCATATTCGATAATAATTGCTTATGGTTTTTGTACTTTGATACCAGCCAAACCACAAAAAGTTCACGTATTTCTACAGTTGGTTCCACTAAGGAATTGTTAGACATTATTATTTAGGAATTGAATATTGTAAAACTTTTTTCATACTTCTCTGAAAAATTCAAAATAAAAAATAGTCCCAAACGAGTTCAATAAAACAACTCTAATATTTGTTTTCTCTTTTAAAAGACGCCAAATGGACTCCAAATTTACTTCACAAATAGAAAATATTTCACTTCAAATGTATTAGTATTGTTAATAATAAATTCATATAAAAATCAGAACTAAGTATTTTTAACCAGAGAACGAAAATAAACAATAACAAATCGTTCCATTTCGTTACGTTTCGATCTTTCAAGCGTACGAAACAAAAACGATTGAAATAATAAAAGAACGATTGAGCGTCTGTTTTGTTTTTCGTTTGCTGTAACGAGTAAAGCTATAAACAAAACAAAAAAAATTGTGTAACCAAGAGACACAAATGAAACCGAAACAACGATTCGTTAAACGATCGTCGGATAACAACAAAATAAATATTCTACTTCGCATTCTTTTGCGGTCTTTGTATTTTTGCTTCGTTTCTTTAGCAAAGTCTCAGCAAAATTCTCTCCTTCCTTTGCTTTTTAATATCAAAATTTGCTGTGAAACAACAAAAACAAAAGCCACGCTTACGCTGTGTGCGTCTTGTGTTATCGTTCAATGTCTATGCATAACAGTGATCATTAATGAAACGTTTGCTTTGGTTTCGTTCTTTATACAGGCACATTACCAAAAATTATAAAAATTACGTTAGCTCTCTCTTCCAGTGAAAGGTTTCGTGTTTCGTTCGCCCTCACTAAAGATTCGAATGAAAAATATCGACTTTGTATCACCCTCTAAGAGATCGGTTCGGATATCGTTTCGTTTAATTTCGTTCTCTGAAAATTCATATAAAAATCAGAAGTATGTGTAACATAGAAGCAAAAGAAAGGTAAAAGTGATGCACGTAATTGATGACGAAAACTGGTTAATTTAGTTTTAGATAAAGGAGAGCAGTTATACAAATTGTTATTGTTTTTGTTATCAGTCGTGTGCAAAACTGCAATTTTTTATGCAAGCATCTTTCTCTGACTTCTAACTAAGAAGTCAATTCCATATATTTGTCTCATATACAATTTATATATAGTTATATAAGCAATTACTTAAGAAAATTCATAATAATTTTTAACAATGTAATTTCTGCTTCTCTCATTAACATAAGTTAACTTTGGAAACTCTAAGTTGTATGATGTCGCGTGTCTACAAACATACAAATTTTGAAGAAATATTTTGGATTAGACTTAATTCAAGTATTCTCTCTCGACGTACATACTTTTTTTTTTATATATATTGAAAAAAACATTTTTGAATTATGGCCGCACTCGTTACACTGTGCGTCATACGTGCATTTCAATGCACTTAAGATCCGGTATCATTGAGAAAAACGCGATTTAAAAAACAAAAACAATTAAATTTGCATTTTTTGGGGCATTTCTGCAAAAATAAGGGCTAAATTGCAATTTTTTTTTGAAATTTTAAGCACGCCATTCGAAAGAGCGACGTTCGAATAATACAGCATGTGCGTTTTCCAAATTGTATTAAATTTTTTTCATCATGTTACACGAGGTTGAAAGCCAAGGTAAAAATCAGAACATTTGGGCGTTCAAGAGTTAAATTAATTTCAAATAATTAAAATTATTAAAAACTATGGCAGTTTAAAATACGAAAATAAAATATCACATAATTTAACATTTACAATTTATTTAACATTTTGTGTATAATTTTTTCTAAGAGATCAATCATTTTCTTCACATTTTTCTTTCGCTTTTCACGCTCTCTTTTTTCCTCTTCCATTTTTGGCTTTCTTTCTTTCCTTATTTCTTAAATTTCTATTAATTTTTGGTGACGCTCATGATACAATAATAAGGTAGGGTAAGGAGATTCACCACACCGACCTCGAATATCAAAATGTATTTTAGCATTGGCACTTTTCTGTATTATTGATAAATGCTGGACAAATAATAAAAGAGGAAATTTTTTGAAGGGTAAATAGGATAAATTAGAACAAATGTATTTACAATGCAATAAATCGCTGTTTTGTGATTTTAAAGCTTTGTTTTCAGTAAATTATTATTGCCCATTGGTTTTTGTTTAGCTTTTTGTATTCCTAATTTTTTTATATAAAATTTTTATACTAATGTCCATTCTAAACATAGTTTTTTATTGCCGTCTGAAAGAGAAACTGTTGAACATAAATCAAAAATTTGTTTTTTAAAATTGGCACATTGCTTTTATTTTATCTTTATAGTCTTTTTATTTAACCTGTTGAACTGTAGACCTGTTAACCTGTAGAACTTCTTCTTGACATTACTAAAAATTTTTAATTAATTATAAACATTTTTTTAATATATTCACAAATCGCAAAAACTTAAGTGCACTCTGTATCAGAGAACGAATTTAAAGCAGATGGCTTATGGTCTAATAGCGAATGGAAAAACCCCAAAAAAATTTCAAAACTTTTCTTACAATAAAATAATGTTGTTGGAACCACAATTTCCAACAGGGATTGTTTGTGATTAATTTTTTGAACTCACGCAAAAAATCACCCGCACGTTGCTAACAGTAAGCAAACAATTGTAGCAACAACATTAGCCAAACTTGTTTTAATTTTTTTTTTTTGCTTCGCTTGCACCTGCTGCTGGAAATTCCGCTCATCGCGACACTATGCTAAACCTTATGCAAAAAAAACGTAGTTTAGGCACGACTTGTTTGTCTCAATTCTAAATTTGTCTTCGTGTTTAAGATGATTATTGACAACTAGACCTTGAAGACATTCAGACGTAATAAATCTGTTCAATAAAAATCAAATTCAGTGTGATTAATTTTACTCGTTTGAATGTTTTTTGGTAAGTAGAAACTGGCAAGAAAAAGCTCTTGCTTCACCATTGGTCTTTCGAGCCGGATTACCAGAAACTATCTAAGCGTATGCTCAAAAGCATAACAAACCATCATCCATCATGAATAATTTGGAAACAGTTCCTGATGGAGTACAAACACCAACACATACCGCATCTAGAATTCGTACAAAGGAGTTGTAACGGCAGCAGCTCATTAATCGCTTGCAGAAGTCATCTCAAGGCATTGAATCAATGTCTGTGCACCAGCTTGAAGTTAAACTAAGACTCATCGAACATAACTTCAATACATTTGATCAGTTGCAGTCTCAATTGGAAGATTTAGACGAATCACAATTTGACATAGATCATCGCGCCACGTTCAATGAAATCTACTGCGATATCAAAGCTCACATTATTGAAAAAATTGAAGCGATGAAGTTGGAGGCCTCCGAAAATACGTTTTCAAGCACTCGCATTCTAACACAAGCACGAGAGCATCCTTATAATCGTATAAAGCTGCCTCACCTGCAGTTGTCTAAATTTAGTGGGCATCAACGCGATTGGCTGGATTTCTTCAACGTTTACACTACCATGGTTCACAACAATCCCGATCTGTTACCAATCACGAAGTTTCAGTATCTACGCTCGTGCCTGTCGGACGAAGCAGCTGGACTTATTGAATCACTTGAGGTTACCAATGTAAATTATACAAGGGCAATTGATCTTCTCATTTCTAGATTTGATAATAAATTGTATATTTTTCAGTCGCATATTCAAAATATTTTCGAATCGCCAAAGGTCCTAAAGCCCAGTGTGCCAGCATTGAGGAAGTATATAGACGGTATCAACGCTAATCTACGCGCGTTGCAGTCATTTGCTACCAAAACCCAGATAGCTGATGGTATCATTCTGCAACATGCAGTCTCAAATCTTGATACAGAGACCCAAGCAAAATGGGAAGAAGAAGCTTCCTCGAACTGGGACCAGAGCATGCCGACGGAAGAATTAAAGCTTCCAACTTGGGAGGATCTAGTATCGTACGTGGAACGGCGCTGTAAATCACTAGAAATTTACAAAGGCCATCATTCATCACAAGCTCAAACGCATTCAGTGTCAATTCGATCGATGACGAAACACCGCTCATCACCGCATTCATCATTTGTCGTCGTCAACACACCAGCTACAAAATGCGATTTATGTGGCAGCGATCCTGCGCATAGTGCATTCAAAAGCAACCACTTTTTGAATATGGCTCTTGATCAACGTCACAACCTGGTAAAGAGTCATAAATTGTGTCTCAATTGCTTAAAGGCAAGCCATGCTGCTAACACCTGTCCATCACAAAATATGTGTCGACATTGCCGTGGTCATCATCACACTTTGTTGCATAGGGAGCATTCAGAACCATCATCAAACGCGGCGACGTCACACATGTCAACATCAAACTCAATTTCAAATGTTGAGCAGGTTGGCACTAGGGCTAAAACCAGCCTACAAGTTTCACTCAATGACAGTGAGGTGATCCTAGGCACTGCCACTGTCCATCTTTGCAGCATTTTGGGCACCACAGTGGTAGGTCGGGCTTTGTTAGACTCTGCATCACAACTACACTTCATTACGGAGCGCATGGCACAACAGCTTCGATTACAGCGTAGAAAGGTCACAATGGAAGTAAACGGCATTGGCTGCAATACCACAAATATGCATTATATGTGCTCAGTTATAATCAAATCATGTGAACCTGGCTTCGAAACGTGCGTCGATGCCATCATCGTCAAATCGATCACATCATATCAGCCACAACGACGCATCGATTCTGATTGGAGAATCCCTGAAAACATAATATTTGCTGACAAGGCTTTCAACAGACCAGGTCCAGTCGATGTACTCATCGGAGCTGGGATATTTTACGAGCTCTTGTGTGTGGGGCAGATTAAATGCACCAATTCGTCAGTTCTTTAGAAAACCGATAGTGCCGGGTCAAGTCATGTCAAATCAATTACTACCAGCGTCAAGCATTACACTAACGAACTCACCATCAGTGTCACTTAATGCATCAAGTCCGTTTCGTCCTTCATATAGTTCGTTCGTTGTTACATCGCTAAAGTCGACATTGGATAACCTTTTAGAACGCTTCTGGATGCTAGAAGATCACTCATCTAAGTCATCATGTCCATTGTCATCTGAAAAATTGGAGTGTGAAAGGTTTTTCCAAGCAACTACTAGGAGGTGTCCTATGACAAATTTATTGTACGCCTTCCTTTCAGTGAGGACCCATCAGTGTTGGGCCATTCTTATAGTATTGCTCACAGACGTCTTAACTCACTAGAAGCAACATTAAATCGTGATGGCATCATGCGAAAGGAGTACTGCGATTTTTTAAATGAATACTACAGTATGGGCCACATGCCGCCGACTACTGACACGGATGTCCACCGTAAACATTACATACCACAGCACTGTGTGGTAAAACCGGACAGCTCAACCACTAGACTACGCGTAGTGTTTGACGCCTCATGTACCACGTCTAATGGTAAGTCACTGAACGACATACTTAGAGTTGGGCCCACACTACAAGTTACCATATTCACCATTTTATGGCTGATATCGCTAAAATGTATCGCCAGGTGCTTGTCGATTCGAGGGATGCTCGTTGGCAGTGCATATTGTGGAGGGCTAGCCCAACTGATCCGGTAACTGCATATCAGTTACAAACTGTTACATACGGCACTAGCTGCGCACCGTATCTGGCTACAAAATGCCTACAACAATTAGCCCGCGATGATATGAACTTGTTTCCTATTGGAGCAGCAGTAACCTGTAAGGACTTCTATGTAGACAACTTGATGACTGGTGGTACGACGATTGAAGAGGTTATCGAAATAAAACGCCAAGTCATAGCATTGCTAGATCGCGGGGGATTTCCTCTTCGTAAGTTCGCTTCAAACAATGAGGAAATAATTGCGGACATACCGCTAGCGCACAGGGAGTCAACGGTTGAGGTCGACAATATGCATTATATAAAGTCACTTGGTCTTCGATGGTCTCCGGCCGAAGACTGCTTTAGGTTCACTTACACACAATCGACGGAATCGTCAAAGATCACAAAACGTACGATTCTATCACATGTGGCAAGTTTCTTTGATCCATTAGGTCTTCTTAATCCTGCGATTGTCCATTGCAAAGTACTATTGCAAGAGCTGTGGGCACTTAAATTGCACTGGAATGCAAGCGTGCCTCACAACATTTTTACACAGTGGAAGCTGCTGCTGTATCAGCTAGGCACAATTGAGCAAATTAAAATTCCAAGGTTTGTTAAATTTAGTGTGCATACTACAATTCATGCCTTTTCAGATGCCAGCACCAAAGCGTACGGCGCATGCATTTACGCTGTCACTCATAGTCTTGGTCAATCATCGTCTTCGCTGTTATGTGCGAAATCTCGAGTCGCTCCTCTTAAGCAAGTCAGTCTGCCGAGACTGGAATTGTGTGCAGCACTGCTACTGTCAGAGTTACTGGAGTCAGTTTGCCAAACCTTACCACTAAGCCCAATTAAGGGTATACTGCTGGCCAGATTCAACAATAACACTGGACTGGATCGCTGGAGAACCAATTCGTTGGGTCACCTTCGTGGCAAATCGCGTCACTCAAATCCAACAATTGACTTCCAAATTTAAATGGCGTCATGTTCCATCAGCGTAAAACCCCGCAGACCTACTCTCACGTGGAGCTAACACTCGCGATCTTATTAAAGGAAGCTTCTGGTTTCAAGGACCAGCATTTCTGCAATTGGATAAAATTTACTGGCCTGTGGAGCATGAGCATAATACAGCAACAACTTGCGAAACACGCAAACTAAAGGCATCGTTTGTAACTACAAAAAGTTTCGATTTTTTTAGTGATCACAAGTATATAAAAGACTACAACAAATTTCTGCGAATTTTAGTTTTTGTAAAGCGATTTATTGCCATAAAGATTGGCAAACCGCATAATGTTGGGATGATAACTTGCCAAGAATTGGTAGATGCTTTGCATACATGCTGTCGCGTTATCCAACAAACAGTGTTCATGGACGAATTTAAAAAACTGCAGTCAAATCGACCACTCAGCACCCAATCAAAACTGCTTCAACTATCTCCATTCATCAGCGACAATCTTATCCGAGTTGGTGGTCGCCTAAAGAACTCTTCAGTGCCGTTTGAAACAAGGCACCCAATTGTAGTACCATCTTCACATCCGTTTATAAGCACTATCATTAACCACGTGCATCGTCAGCACCTTCACGCTGGTGCGTTAACACTTCACATTTTGCGCAATACATTTTGGATAATAAATACTCGCAACACAATCAGGAAGGGCATACACAATTGTATAATCTGTTATCGTTATCGTCCAATTACAGAGAACCAAGTCATGGGAGACCTTCCAAAGGATCGAGTGGAATCATCGTACCCCTTCGAAGTATCAGGTGTCGATTATTGTGGACCACTGTACATAACACAGGGCATTCGTGGAAGGTCTGCAATTAAGGTATATATGGCAATCTTCATCTGTTTTACAACGAAGGCTGTGCATTTAGAATGTGTCCCAGATTTGACTTCAGCAGCGTTCATAGCAGCTCTCAAGCGATTTATCGCTAGACGAGGACGTTGTCGCATAGTATACTCAGATAACGCTACAAATTTTGTGGGAGCTAACAAAGAGCTCTGTGAACTGTTAACAACTTTTATATCACAGCAGCATCATGAACTAGTTCAACAATTATGTTGTCAGGAAGGCATAACATGGAAGTTTATACCTCCACGATCACCACACTTTGGAGGCTTATGGGAAAGTGCCGTCAAGCAGGCGAAGTATTATCTGCGTCGGGCGATTGGACTAAGCGTATTAACATATGACGAACTCCAAACGGTGTGCTGTCACGTCGAAGCCATCATCAATAGTCGTCCACTCACTCCATTATCAAACGATCCAAATGATCTACGTCCGCTCACTCCAGCACATTTTTTGGTTGGCCGCACTCTAACAGCAATAGCAGAGCCGTCAGCTTCAACAGACAGTGCTGCCCTGATTAAGAGGTACCAACGACTTCAATGGATTCACCAACAGTTTTGGGACCGTTGGCACCGTGAATATCTTAAGGAATTACAGCAAAGAAGCAAATGGAAGTCCACGAGACCAAATCTTCAGAAGGATGACTTGGTCTTAATTCAAAATTAAAACTTTCCACCACTCAAATGGCCACTAGGTCGCATAATTGAAGTTATACCCGGTCCAGACGATCAAGTACGAGTGGTAATCATCAAGACGGCAGAAGGCACATTCAAGCGAGCTGTAACTAAGCTTTGCAAGCTGCCCATCGCTACAAATGTCAGTGAAGAGTCTAATTGAAAGCAATACTTTCAAGGGAGGAAGTATGTTGGAACCACAATTTCCAACAGGGATTGTTTGTGATTAATTTTTTGGACTCACGCAAAAAATCACCCGCACGTTGCTAACAGTAAGCAAACAATTGTAGCAACAACAACATTAGCCAAACTTGTTTTATTTTTTTTTTGCTTCGCTTGCACCTGCTGCTGGAAATTCCGCTCATCGCGACACTATGCTAAGCCTTATGCAAAAACGTAGTTTAGGCACGACTTGTTTGTCTCAATTCTAAATTAGTTTCTAAATTTGTCTTCGTGTTTAAGATGATTATTGACAACTAGACCTTGAAGACATTCAGACGTAATAAATCTGTTCAATAAAAATCAAATTCAGTGTGATTAATTTTACTTGTTTGAATGTTTTTTGGTAAGAAGAAACTGGCAAGAAAAAGCTCTTGCTTCACCAAATGCACTTCTCCGTTTTCCAATCGTTACATGTTGTTAAAGTGATGTAATACTTTCACAGCGAGTGTCGAAGAGAAATATCAATATTAAAGTATTTAGTACGTTAAAAGAAATTAATAGAATTGTCTGAAAAAAGGAAAAAAAACGATATTTTATCAAAATTATAGCCTGTCGAATGTGTCATAAGATACCAATTTTCGAAAAATTGTCGAACATCGAAGCTTACGAAGTTAAAACATGCCGCCACAGCTAAGTAATTCATTAAAAACACAGAACAATCATGGATTTTTCGTGGACATTTTTTAAGATACGGCAGCACTATATTTTATAATTTTGACATTAGATGTCGGTGTGGTGAATCTCCTTACCCTACCTTATAATTATATCATGGTGACGTTCCTTTTTTGTCTTGAAATTTTAACAAACTTATTTAGCAGTTTACCTCTTTCAGTTGCCTTAGCTGCATTTGCGCTGGTTGATGGCCCGTCTTCTGAAATAAGAATGTTATTAATTTAATTTTTTTTTTTACTTATAGTGCATACTGGTTAACTAACGAAGTGCCCCTGGAGTCGATTCAACCTGAGAAAGAACTAAATGAGGTTACTTTCTGCTCTCTAAAGTATAAACAGGACATACTTTTTTGACACCAAAAACTTTATCACTGTAAAGAACCAATAAATAAATATATTTTTAATTAAAAAAAAAAAGTGATATAGTTTTGTCCGTTTCGTAGTCGAAATTACCGTTGATAAAAGCAGGTCATCCGATTTCTGACAGTTTACGAAGTATTAAGCTTGGCTTTTCTGTATTGACTTTCTAGTCCGCGGAATTTGGTTTTAACCTTAATTAGGGATTTCTTTTTAAATACTCAATTTGCATATGTTACTAGAAATATACAAAACCTGAAGTTGAGAGAATCCATAGTCCTCTTTGGATAATTTTTCAGATATTATTTTAAAAAGCTGGCTTTGGTTTTTCAAATTGATGGATTTTCCAACTTTTCCCCACAGTTTCTTCACATTAACCAGCAATAATTAGTTGCAAAATCAGTTCACAGGCTGCAACTAGCAATGCCTCAAGCATCGCTGCCTGGCTATCAACTACGGGAAATATTCTTCTATGTTGCAAGAACTTTCTTCATTACTTGAAACAACAGGAGAATAAATAATATTCTCAATGCTGCTAGGAGCAGCACTACTTTCTCAGAGGCCTGGTTCCACATTTTTCGCAAAAACAATTTCGTTGAAGTTACTTTGTGTCTCCATGAAGTGTTCGGATTAATTGTTCACAAGTTCGGATCTAAAAAATATTCAATTGCAATAAAACAGTTTGCATAAAATCTTAAAAGCTCAATTACTCGCAACTTTTATTTTAGGTTTTATTTTGTTTTGTTTACTTTCCATTACGAATCTTTCCAAAAGTTCCTGTAGAACAATTAACTTGAAGATTATGTTGCCCATTCATTTTTAAATACTAAATATACCTTATAATTAGTTAAAATTGGCGCTGTTTGCGTTTGATAGACAATCAGCTGTTTTTGTGCTTGAAACTAGCTAGAAGTTTAAGAACTTTGGACACAGTTGTCAAATTTCATTTTACTATCTCAGATTGAATTTTACTCGACTTTGACACACCTAATGCCGTGGTTATGCTAGCAAAGACATATATATAAAGACCTTGCTTCAGGGAGAGGTTGAGTAAAATTCGAAGTTCTTGAAGAAACTGACGAGAGCACGGGCGAGTAAACAACGATAGCGAGTAGTAAAAGTAACGATTAGATACCAAGCGACATTAGCGAACGCGGGCAGCGAAAGTGTGGCGCGACTAGTACAACTACAAAAATATTTTTTCTACAATGATGCAAAAAAAAAAGGAAATTCATTGATAATGTTTGTTATTGTTTTTGTTTGCATACATGTGTGTTGGTAGCTGAAATGGAAGAAAGAAATTTGCATGCATTTTTTATATTCTGCTTTTTGATTGTCTGATTATTTTAAAAATTTATTTATCAAGTTTGCTTTTCAGATTATGCTTAACATACAAGCAGCGCTCGATCAGGTGAATAGCATAACAAAAATTGGCAGGCATTTTTTATATTTTGCTTTTTAGCTGCCAAGCACCAAGTAGCGTTCGATCAATTAATGCTGCCGAATCGTTTCTACCCTCTGCCGTGTTGCACGCTGAAATTCAGCAACAAGATAAGGTTGTCTGCTTGTTGCTGTTGCCATCCTATAGTAAGCTAGAATTTTATCAACTGCCGTGCTTGTTGTTGGTTTAGTAAGCTAGGATTTTTTTCTTCTTGCTAGGATTTTAGGAATTTCAAAGTTGTATTGTTGTAGTCAGCTGTGCTTGTTATTGGTACAGTTACCTAGAATTTTTTCTTGTTGCTAACATCTTATGAATTATTCTAATCTTGTTATCTGAGGTTATTCGAATTTTAGGTAGCTTGGAATCGGACTTTTTTTAATATAGCTACATATTTATATGAAACCTAAGATATTAATAATAAATACTTCAATGTTTTAATGTTTTTAATTGCATATTCATGAATTTATTTTTTTAAAGACAATAATTTACTTACTAACTTACTTAGGTGGCCGTAACAACCCGTGTCCGGGTTTCGGCCGACTTCATCAGCTCTCGCCAGGCACCTCTGCTTTGCGCGCGCCTTCTCCAATCGGATACACCAAGTGCGGTTAGGGCTTCCCCAGCATGGTCCATCCATCGGAAGCATGGTCTCCCTCGTCGTCGTTGACCCTCGACCCAGCGACCCTCGCCTCGAGCACCTTTTTCACTGGAGCTTCGTCATCCATACGATGGACATGACCCAGCCAGCGTAGTCGCTGCACAGTTATACGCCGAACTACGTCAATGTCTTCGTAGAGCTCATACAGCTCGTGGTTCATTCGGATGCGATAGTCATCGACGACTCGAACAGGACCGAAGACTTTGCGAAGAACTTTTCTCTCGAACACCCCCAGCGCGGCTGCGTCAGTTTGCGAAACTACCCATGCCTCAGCGCCATAAAGCAGCACAGGTAGAACGAGCATCTTGTAGAGTGTTAGTTTTGTCGATCGAGAGAGGGCTCTGGAACTTAGTTGCTTACTGAGCCCGTAGTAGCACCTATTAGCAATTATTGTTCTTCGCTTTATCTCCAGGCTGATTTCGTTGTTAGTATTAATGGCAGTGCCAAGGTATACAAACTCCTTGACTACTTCAAAGTTATAGCTGCCGGATGAAGCGTGGGAGTCTAAACACCGCGCTCCCTTGTTTGTAGACAGCATATACTTTGTTTTACCCTCATTTATCGTCAAACCCACTTTGGCTGATTCCTTTTCGATAGCGGCGAAAGCAGCGGTAACATCTCTTATGGTTCTGCCAACAATATCAATATCATCAGCGTACGCAAGGAGCTGGACACCTTTATAGAAAATGGTGCCATTACGATGCACACCGGCCTTTCGTACGATCCCTCCCATGATGATGTTGAAGAGATCGCATGACAGTGGATCGCCTTGCCTGAAACCTTTTTCGGTATTGAAGGTTTCGGAGAGGTCATTTCCTACCTTGACGAAGCTGCGTGTGTTGCTCAACGTCATTCTGCAAAGTCTAATCAACTTTGCAGGTATACCAAACTCAGACATTGTTGCGTATAGGCTATCCCTTCTCGGGCTATCGAACGCAGCTTTAAAATGGACAAAGAGATGGTGTGTGTCAATTTGATTTTCGTGGGTTTTCTCCAGGGTTTGTGGTAGCGTGAAAATCTGGTCTATGGTGCATTTACCAGGTCGAAAGCACACTGAAAAGGTCCAATCAGTGTTTTTGTAATCGGCTTTAATCTTTCACACAGTACGCTTGAGAGAACCTTATATGCGATGGAAATAAGACTGATACCTTATAACTTGCGCAGATTGTTGGGTCTCCTTTCTTAAGTATAGGGCACAGTACGCTGAGGTCCCAATCGTCGGGCATGCTTTCTGCTAGCCATATTTTGCTGATGAGCTGATGCATGCGCCTTATCAATTCGTCGCCGCCGTTTTTAAACAATTCAGCTGACAGGCCCAGGCACCAGCTGCTTTATTGTTTTTGAGTCGTTGGATAGCAACTCGAACCTCTTCATGGCTAGGTGGTGGTACTTCCACTCCGTCATTGTTGATTGGTAGCTCTGAACTGCGCTCTCCATGAGCGGCATTGGTGGAATCGTCGCCAGTAAGTAAATTGGAGAAGTGCCGTCTCCACAATCTCAGCACACACTGTGTATCCGTATTTAGATCTCCATTTTCGCGTCTACAAGTGGATGCTCCGGGCTTGAAACCTTGGGTTAGACGCTTAACCTGTTGATAAAATTTTCGTGCATCCTTCTTGCCCTGGTATACCTCTAGTTCCTCACGCTCACGCTTTTCCTGCTCCCTCTTCTTGCGTCTGAAAAGGTACCTCTCTTTCTTCCTTCCTCTTTTCGCGGTAGTTTTCTGGCACGGCTCGCGTTGCAGCTGACTGCAGCGTTTTTCTATATGCGGCGTTTTTTACTGCTGTCGCGATGCGACACTCCTGATCGTACCATTGGTTCCGAGGTTGCGGGCGCCGGAAACCAATGACTTCTTCAGCGGCAGCGCGCATGGAGTGCGATATATGCGCCCAAAGTCCGCCGGCGTCGTCGAGTCCAGAGGTTGGTTGGTTGAGCTTAACCGAGAGTTGAGCGGAGTAGGCCTCCGCAGTTCGTTGTAATTGCAGCTTAGCGACATCTAGCTTTCGTTGCATTCCTGTGCGTATGTTCTTCGCATTGCATAAACGCATGCGGATCTTGGCTGCAACAAGATAATGATCGGAGTCAATGTTGACCCCCTGAAATGTACGCACATCTAGAACACTAGAGGCATGCCTTCCGTCGATTACAACATGATTAATTTGGTTTCGCGTTTTTTGATCCGGGGACAGCCAGGTGGCCTTGTGGATGTCGAGGTGCTTAAATCTGGTGCTACTAACTACCATGTTTCGCGCCGCGGCGAAGTCGATCAGTCTTAGACCGTTGTTCGTGGAGGTCTCATGAAGACTGAACTGACCGACAGTGGGGCCAAAGATGCCTTCCCTTCCGATTTTCGAATTAAAATTGAGAAAAATTTTGCCTTGAAGCAGATCGTGGCCAATCTTTCGTTCACTGGTGTGAACCGGGAAACAAGGTGGCGTAGTTAACAACGAATCCACATCGAAATTCGCGCCACTCCGCATGGCAACTGTAGTAGATATCACAGTGTGCTTGTTTAGAGCAGCCTTGCCCTTTCCATCACATTTCCTGGATGGTGGTGATGTCCGCTTTTATTGTTTTGAGGGCTTCCGCCAGTTGGATAATGGCACCTTCCCTATAAAGGGTCCGAACATTCCAGGTGCATATCCGTAAATCATTGTCCGTTTTTCGTTTGCGGTGTTCGTCAACGCAATTGGGGTTCTTATCCGAGGCTGGTTTAGTTTTCATTGGGCAGTAGTAATGTGGCGGGACCCAAACCCTGCGCTGACGGATGCCACTTTGTCGTTGCCCAGGGAACACCACGTGGAGGTTTGAGTCGACTTGAGACGATTTCGACATGGATAATGCTGGCCTCGCCAGTTTGAGGCGGTCAGACACGTTGCCATGTGAAGGTTCGCCCCCTGTTCCCCAATAATTGCCTTTATAAAAATTCGTCAAATTATTGTCATAATTATAAAACAGTAACTTTTTTCCTGAAAAAAGCTGTTTATGAAAAATTATGGAAAAAATTAATTAAACATTTTTTGGTAAGCAGGTTGATTTCCTAATTAAGCTAAATATTTGTTTATAGAAAACATTCATTAGAGAACCAAACGCGCTTTTGGTATTTAAAAACTTGTTAAAATTATTTTTAAATGTTGCTGGATTTTTTCACTATCAAAATTCTATCCAAAACAATCAGAATTAAAATAAATTAAATTCAATTAAATTAAATTAAATTAAATTGAATTAAATTAAATTAAAATAAATTAAATTAAATTATATTAAATTAAATTAAATTAAATTAAATTGAATTAAATTAAATTAAATTAAATTAAATTAAATTTAAATTAATTAAATTAGAATCAAAAGCATAATCTAGAAAGCATAATCTGAAAAGCAAACTTGATAAATAAATTTTCAAAAGAATCAGACAACCAACAAGCAGAATATAAAAAATGCATGCAAATTTCTTTGTTCCATTTCAGCTACCAACACACATGCATGCAAACAAAAACAATAACAAACTTTATCAATGAATTTGACTTTTTTTGCTTGCATCATCGTAGAAAAAAATATTTTTGTAGTTGTACAACTAGTCACTTGGTATCTAATCGTTACTTTTACTACTCGCTATCGTTGTTTACTCGCCAGTGCTCTCGTCTGTTTCTTCAAGAAAATTCGAATTTCCTCAACCCCTCCCTGAAGCAAGGTCTTTATATATATGTCTTTGTTGTTGTATTGTATTTAATTTAATATATTTTATGTAGGAATGTATTAGAAAAACGTGGCGTGATTATGTTATAAGTACTAGGCTTTATTGAACAGTAAAAAGTATTTTTTACATAGGCGAATTAGGGATGGTAAAAAGTAACGATAAACTATGGCTTGATGCCAGATATTTTATTTTAACACCCCCACTTATTATAATATTGAAATACAAATGTTATTTAAGTTTACTTTTACGTTAATGTTAATAATAAAAAAAATTTATCAATCCATTTAATTCAATTTCTATTAATATGTAAACATTACGCCAAATAAAATAAATTCAATAAATTAACTTTAAATTAGATAATTTCAATTTTTAATATTCATTCCCATACCCCTGGTACATGCCATATTTTTGTTGCCAGGGACAGCCTTGGTCAAATTGTCAGCAACCATCTCTTCTGTTGGTATGTAACTTATTTTAATTGAGTTATCATTGATTCGATCGCGAATGTGATGATGTCTAACATCTATATATTTCGACCTGGATCTAAAACCATCCGTTTCTGCCAACTTAATAGTACTTTGACTATCGCATGCTATATATATAGGCTGATCCTTCCACGGTGAGTAGATTTCTTGTGCAAATTGCTTAAGCCACATCGCCTCCCGCACAGCTGCAGACAAAGCCATATATTCAGCCTCGGTATTCGATAATGCAACAGTCTGCTGTCTCTTGCTTCCCCACGAAATCGCACCTCCACACAATTTGAAGACAAAGCCCGTGCATGAGCGTCTCTTATCAACGTCAGATGCCCAGTCAGCGTCAGAAAAACCAGTCAAACTTTCAGAACCTGCGAAATTTAATTTTAAATTTATTGTACCTTTCAAGTACCTAAATATTCGCTTTACAGCGATCCAGTGCGCCTTTCCATGGTTTGAGTTAAATCTGCTTACATCATTGACGGCGAATGCGATATCTGGTCTCGTTCCTTGCGCCAGATATAAAAGACTTCCCACAGCTTCTTGATAGGGAACCTGATCCATTTGCTTGTGTTCGTTATACATTTGGATTGACAGCTTCTGGTTCGGATCGCTTGGAGTTGCCGCAGGCTTGCAGTCTGATATACCAAATTTCGCCAATATTTCGGTGATGTACAGCGATTGATCCAACCAAATACCATTTGGACCGTAGGTAATGTTCAGACCAATACAACTTCTAGCTGCACCCATATCTTTCATTTTAAATGCACTGCACAAAGCCGCTTTCAATCTGTCTCGAAGTTCTTCATCGCGCCAAAATATTAATAAGTCGTCAACATATACGCCTACAATCAGCTCGCCTCCTTCACTATGATACACGCATGGATCCATTTTCGATTTTGTAAGGCCAAAGGATTTTAATGCTGATTCCAGTTTGATGTTCCACTGTCGACTGCTCTGTTTCAATCCATAAATTGATTTGTACAATTTACATACGCGACCGCTGCCATCATTGAAACCATATGGTTGCTCCATAAAAATATCCTCACACAAATCGCCCTGTAAAAAGGCAGTAACCGCATCCATTTGATCGATCTTCATGTTGGTTTTGACGGCCCATGCAATTAAGAAACGCACAGATGTATAGCGAACAACTGGTGCGTATGTTTCACTATAGTCAATGCCGTATCGCTGCGAACATCCTTTGGCCACCAATCTGGCCTTATGACGAATAACTTTGCCATCACCATCACGCTTGGTTTTAAAAACCCACTTGGATTTAATAGCCTTTCGTCCATATGGCAAATCAGTGAGTTTCCATGTATTATTTTTAGCCAAACACTTCAATTCGCTGTGCATAGCAGCCTTCCATGCACTGCTGTCTTCATGCGCCATTGCATCTTCAAAGGTATCTGGATCAATGCTTTTCGAAAATGCGGAAAAAGTTACAAAGTCATCCAAGCGACGAGGTGCTGGAGTTCGCTGCGTTCTTCGAAGCTCCTGTGGTAGTGAAATTGATACTGCTGGTTCATAATTCGTATCATCTGCTTCTAGGTACGTCGAATCGCAACTTTCAGAGTCCTCATTCGATTCCTGTACAACTGCATCACTCACAGCATCGATTACAATAGAAGGTATAACATCGTCCTCTATAGCTTCCCCCACTGAAAGTGTATCTTCGAATGTCACTGTTGGAGCACAATCGATTTCCTTTGTTTCCGTTCCCAAGAACACTACATCCCTGCTCTTAATGATCTTTTTCGTAGCAGGATTAAAGCAGCGATATCCCTTTGTTGTTTCATTATAACCTACGAAAACCATCTTCACGGACTTAGGGTCCCACTTGAGTCGCTTTTGTTTTGGCACGTGAACCATAACTGGCGATCCGAATATTTGCATGCCACTCAAGTTAACTTTGATGCCAGTCCAGCGCTCTTCAGGAGCTTTATCAGACAATGAAGAATTTGTAGATCGGTTCATAATGTATGCAGCAGTGTTGACAGCTTCCGCCCAATATGATTTATCAAGTTGTGCATCAAAAATCATACACTTGGCTCTTTCAACAACAGTCCGATTGCATCGTTCTGCTACACCGTTTTGTTCTGGTGTGTAAGTATTGGTAGTCTGATGTACAATACCTGCGCTCTTGCAAAACGACTGAAAGGCTTGACTCACATACTCGGTGCCGTTGTCTGTCCGAATAATTTTGATTTTTCGCCCCACTTGATTTTCAACAAGTTGTTTGAACTCTTTAAACTGGTTTAAAACTTGTGTCTTGGACTCCAAGAAATAAATAAAAACTTTGTGTGAAAAATCGTCTATGAACGACAAAAAATACCTTGCTCCACCAATTGATTGAACCTCCATCGGCCCGCATAGATCGGAGTGGACCAGATCCAATAAATTCTCAGCACGTGTACCAACGTGTTTAAAAGGAGCACGTGTTTGCTTGCCCTTAAGACAAGTTTCGCAACTTTTTTTTTTTTTTTCAACCGCTCCATTTTTCATTTTGCACAGATCAACATAATTAATGTGGCCCAAGCGCCGATGCCAAGTCATTAGTGTTTGCGACGACTCTGCTCTCATGCATTGCCCAACTTGACCTGCTATTTTGTACACGCCTGCTGAAGATTCTGCCCTAACTAGAAGTTCGCCTTGCTTGTTGTAAACGCTGCATCCATTATTGTCGAACACCACCTTATTGCCATTTGAGACCATTTGCGCCACTGAAAGCAAATTTGTAGACAATTCAGGCACATGCAAAACATCTTTGATTTCTATTTCTTTTTCATGCAGCCGCAGCAATCCACACCCGGTACCAGTCACTTGCATATTCTCGTTGTTTGCTGCAATAATTTCGGCAACCGATGACGGTTTCATTTGAGACAGCCAATTTTTATGTGGAGTCATGTGGCGCGAAGCACAACTGTCAATGTACCAACATTCCGAGCTGCGATCAAGTCCACATGAAAGTGACATTGCACTGAATGCATTCTTCAACTCGACTTTCCGTTCCGCTCGCTTCTTGTTCGGGCAATTCTTTGCCATATGCCCTTTTTTACCGCATTCATAGCATTTAAAGTTTCCTTTTGTGCTACCGCTTTTGTTGGTTTTGTTTTTGACTCCAAAAAAAGCGCTCTCAGCTTTCGGTTTTCCATAATCGCAGTCCAGCAATTTTGCTTTTATGGCCTCGCCTGTGATCACGGTGCCGCTACTCTCGATGCCCATGATGAATGGTTTGAAGTCATCACTGAGACCCGTCAACATAATCGCACCCAGCCACTCTGGGGAAATACAAAATTTAATACTCGCCAGTTTATTTGCAGTACCTATAATTTGGTTCACATATTCCGACATCGATTCGCAGTTTTCCAAACGCGTTGAAGTCAGCTTGCGCAACAGAGCAATTTTGCGGGTGAGTCCACTGTCCTCGTACAAAGCTTCCAGTTTTTTCCAAATTGCAGCTGCTGTCGTCTCGTTTTGGATATGCACGTAAAGAGATTCATGCACAGACAATACAATTTTTGCCTTTGCCTTACGAAGTTTCGGCTCATTTGTTTCCGTCACCGGGTCTGCTATGCTTGCATCCAGCTCGTTGAGTTCCAAAATGTTTTAGCTAACCAAAAAAACTACTGAAATTCGGTTCAACTTAAACTCTTTTCGCAACAAATGCGAGCAGTGACAAACAAATTAAACAAAAAAACGATTTGCAAGTTTGCAACGAAAAAATGTCTTTATTACCCAATCCTCTGGGCCCATAACCTATTAGAAAAACGTGGCGTGATTATGTTATAAGTACTAGGCTTTATTGAACAGTAAAAAGTATTTTTTACATAGGCGAATTAGGGATGGTAAAAAGTAACGATAAACTATGGCTTGTGCCAGATATTTTATTTTAACAAATTTAAAAATTCAATTTAGTTTTGCGGAACGACCAGATCGCTGTTGAAGATGAAGAGTATTCCACTTTAAAATGTTGTGAATGGTTGAACTACTTCTGTGAATAGTAAAGATACTTTTTTATATTTTTTACACTATTTTTTCTTGATTTTTTTTTCCTGGTTTTTCAATCAAATACTTATTTTTGATAAATAAAAAATAAAACTTTTAACTAATGCTGCACAAACGCTTTTAATTGCTTTATTATACACGTTATTCTTGACAATGTACGAAAATTTCGATAAGGCGATACCATATTTTCCGTTATGATCATTAAACTAGCAAATTCCGAATACTTATGTGAGATGATATTCGCTCAATTTGAGTTTAAATTATATTTTGTTGTTGTTATTATGAGAAAAATATTATGTTGTCATTATTATTTCGTATTACAAACTAAGCAATAAATTGATAACAATTAGAGCCCTGCATGAGTATGCTTTTTCGCCTACCTGAATATATTTGCTTGCTATAGAATAAAAAATGTTCCTCTATGGCTTTTCTACTTTGCTCATACCTGCTCTAACACTCTCTTTTTTTATATTCAGATATAAGAAACAGGGATGATATTGGCTTAGTTGTGAAAGGGCCAAAATTTGTAAATACAAAAATAGGGCATTTTTGACCTTTAGTGGGGCCTTTAGTGGTAGTTCATTTTTAAAGACTTTCTATATGGATATTCAGCCATGACCACGAATATCTCAATCGATTTTGAATTTTCTTAAATTAAAATTAAAACAAATTGAAATTTTTCCATTTGTTGTTTTTTTGTATTTTTTTTTTTTGTTTTCACTGTTTTAACCTAAGCAGGGATAAAAAAAATAGTTAATAGTTAAGTGTCCTAAAGTGTGTGAACGATCAGCTCAGAATCAAAAATTTTATGTCATACAAAGATGTCCAATCCCACTTTAAAAAAGGCTTGTGCATTGATTGCAAAAGTCAAAAATATGCATAAAAAATAATATAGAGCAATTCCATATGAAAGCGATCACCTTTTGGACGACCCCTCTCCGATTTGTTCGATAGTCTCAATCGATTGCCCAGCAAAAAATAATGTACCTACATATTTTTTTGTTTTTTTTTTATAGTGACTGGTTTAGTGGTGGTGTACACCACTGTCATGTGACAAAATTGAAGAATTCTTCATAAGGGACCTCATTGAAAGTTGTTTTAAAAAAAAACTACTAAAGCGATCGCAACGAGTGATACCTCGTTGGAAAGGTATTGAATCAGGCTTTAATTGAAAAATAAAATTTTCCTAATTTTTCTCAGAAATTTACCTTTTTTCCCATGAAAATTAAATTTTCCCATGAAAATTAAATTTTCCGATTTTCCACAGAAGCTCCTAAATTTTCCGGCTAATTTTATTTTTTTTGGATTCCTCATAATTTTTGCTTTAAGAATCAGCAATAAAAAATGGGCCCCGACTCCTTGTTTGGACAGGAGAAGAGCATTTAAGAGACCACCTTGTTCTCATTGTTTTTATATTTTTTATAATTGAATTATTTTTAATTATTTAACATTATTTTATTTTATTATTAAAAATACATTTTAAAAATTATTTTACAGTTAAAAATACATTTATGAAGAAAAAATCTTTCTTATTTTGCTGCTTATACTTAATTACAATATTTATTAAAAATTTCAATTGTCTTGGCATCATTATAAAATTAAAGTAACTTTAAATTGACTTTAAACGACTGAATGCGTTCCGTGCCTGTCTAATGCCAGCACGCATTCTTTTGGTCGTAGGATGGCAAACTTAGAAAATCCCACTTTTTCTGCTGGGTATTTCTCTTTGAACTGATGGTATGCTTCGGATAGATTACATAATAATAATCTGCACTGCTTGTGTACTTTTTCTCCATCTTCACGTGTGATAACATAGTCACGTGTACCTGGGCAGGCGCGGCTGTTGTCATCATTGCAGTAAAAATCTTGAATCAATTGCACCGTTGCTTCGCTGAGGGTCCTTGAGCCAAATTTCTTGGTGGGAGTCGCCAATATGCCCTTCTGTCGAACTAATTCTTTGCTTCTTCTCGCGATGTAAAAAGATGTTTGAAACTGTTCAGAAATCTTGCGTATAGACCATGATTGAGGCAGCACAGATAAAATGAGATATTTCTCCGGAAAAGTGGTCGCTAAATTGAATTTTCTTTTCAACTGCTCAATCATTTGTTTGCCGTCATCAACGTCATCTGCTTGACTGCATTCGTTATCAGAGCCTTCATCAAATATTGTCGCGATTGCACTCATAACCTTGCCTTTTTTTTCTTTCCTGTATTTTTCACTTCGCAACTTTCTTTTTCTAATAGGCGTTTCACCTAAAGTGGTAATAGCCTCATTCAAAGGACTCAAAGACATATTGACCATCGGAATGTCTGCCTCACTATCAGATGAAACATTTTGTTCAATTGTCATTACACTCTCGGATTGTGGTTGCATTTGTTTCAATGCATTTGCTTGTTGAGACAAATCGATTTTACACTTGGGGCAAATGAATTCTGCTTCTTCACCGTATTGTATATTTAATTCATTCATGTATCGCTTCGAAACACCAGTTAATTTTAATACTTTTATCTTTTTCGAACGATGTCCACTCTTGTTAAACGGATTGCAGCAAAATTTATTCATTTTACTTTAAATTGTCTTTACAGCTTCACTCTTTACTTTAAAAAAAAAAACACTTTAACACTTTCACGTTTAGTATTCAACTGAAATTTGACTCAGAGTGTGTGAAGTATTTATATTTATTTTTTGGTACTCTTTACTTTACAAAAAAAACACTTTAACACTTTCACGTTTAGTATTCAACTGAAATTTGACTCAGAGTGTGTGAAGTATTTATATTTATTTTTTGGTACTCTTTACTTTACTCTTTACTTTACAAAAAAAACACTTTAACACTTTCACGTTTAGTATTCAACTGAAATTTGACTCAGAGTGTGTGAAGTATTTATATTTATTTTTTGGTAAAAAATAGGTAAAAAAAAATAAGCGATATTTGCTTTTCTTTAATAGGAAAATTTGCGTGAACTACTGGTCATTAAATGTTTTTTAAAGAGGGACTTAACTGGTTACTGCCAATAAGCCGACCACAGGTCATAAAATGTTTTGTAAATTTTTTAAATTACCAGGTAATAAATATTTCGCCATATTTATGGAAAATCCGTGTTTTATGACTTGTTTCTGCACGTGTCATTTTAGGCAAAATATTTATTACCTGGTAATTTAAAAAATTTACAAAACATTTTATGACCTGTAGCCTCAGTCGGGTTTGGTGTGCCATTACATGCCACTGCTGCTATTATCCATTGATTTATGGCCGATCTTGTGAAGGCAGGCAGACCATATTCACTACACACTCAACTTGGGGCTCTTAAAAAAAAATTGATTTTTTCTTCATAAATGTATTTTTAACTGTAAAATAATTTTTAAAATGTATTTTTAATAATAAAATAAAATAATGTTAAATAATTAAAAATAATTCAATTATAAAAAATATAAAAACAATGAGAACAAGGTGGTCTCTTAAATGCTCTTCTCCTGTCCAAACAAGGAGTCGGGGCCCATTTTTTTATTGCTGATTCTTAAAGCAAAAATTATGAGGAATCCAAAAAAAATAAAATTAGCCGGAAAATTTAGGAGCTTCTGTGGAAAATCGGAAAATTTAATTTTCATGGGAAAATTTAATTTTCATGGGAAAAAAGGTAAATTTCTGAGAAAAATTAGGAAAATTATATTTTTCAGTTAAAGCCTGATTCAATACCTTTCCAACGAGCTATCACTCGTTGCGATCGCTTTAGTAGTTTTTTTTTAAAACAACTTTCAATGAGGCCCCTTATGAAGAATTCTTCAATTTTGTCACATGACAGTGGTCATGCCACTAAACCAGTCACTATAAAAAAACAAAAAAATATGTAGGTACATTATTTTTTGCTGGGCAATCGATTGAGACTATTTATTTTAAAATCGGAGAGGGGTCGTCCAAAAATTTGCCAATTTTGATCGTTTTCATATGGAATTGCTCTATAGTTAGTTTCTCTAAAAAATTTTGAACAAAGCTATTAGTTAATAATTAAATAATACAAATAAAAATAGATCATTTTCACAGAAAATCGTAACCCGAATCGATATCTTCATCATTAAAGAGTCTAAAAGTATTCTTTTGCGTATTTGATTATATAGCTACATAAGAATGTCCGAAAGATATAAGAAAGTGAATGCAGACTCCTCGTTAATAATTGTAAGAAGACGAATCAATGATGCGGGCAAAATGGACATGATAGCAGAAAAAAATCAGTCCTACCAAAAAATGTATTCAGGAATGGCTGAATACAATAAAGAATAATTTCAAAAATGTTATACAATTTGGATATATAGAGCTTTGAACAACAAAATTAAGTTTAATTAAAAATTAAGTTAAATTGTCATTGAAAAATGTTCCAAAGCAGTTTTCCCAATCCCCATTTTTTTGAAAATGCTTATAGATTTTAAGTTAAATCATTCTGAAATTAAAAAATTTTCATTTCGGATACCATTTTGGGACCGCTGTTTAATTTTTTTCCAGATCCTATATTTTTTAAATTTGGTGACTTAAAAATTTTTTTTTATTTGGAAAAGGATGTGTAAATAACATCCTTCAATCCTTCATCCATCAATATTTTGAAGTGGAAAAAATCGCATTTTTTTGCATAAATAAGAGTATGAAATTTTATTTTCAAACTGTTTAGGAAATCATAAGTCGGAATATTTTTTTTTTTTTTTGAACAGATAAAATAAAAAAAAACAGAATGAAAATTGATTGAAAATTGACGACATTTAAGACTTAGTGGTCTTTAAGTCTACGATGGAGCCTTCAGGGTCCGCTTTTTTTCATCTACATGCACGATAAAAGAATGTAAGCAATGTATTGGGCATGCAGCTCTCCACCTGAATTCCCATTCCGTTTCAAACCTATAGAATTACTTTTATCTGATTTACATTGATCAAGAATACACTTAAATCCTTTGCTATTCCCTTTTAAATTTACCCTCTCTCACGTTGATGACCGCGTCTCTCATCTACAAACGCAAGACTTGACGAGTGTAAATCGGGACTTTGGGATACTATTAAAAGTAAAATCGGTTCGTTAATTTAGACATTATTTTGGAGGGTGTTTAAGAATCTTCATACTTCCTACATTATAGTAGATACTAAATGTTTTGTAAGAATTCACCTTTTAGATGTCGATCTATAATAAAAACTTATGGTTATGCTACATAATATTAACATGGTGGCTTTATGCATCCAGTTTCATATGAAAGCCAGTTTTTGAAAAATTTCCTACAGTTTTAATTTGTTAGAAGTGTACTATATATGTAGCCAATCAAAAACGTAGCCTTTTATAGCTTAAATAAAACAAAATTTTAGGAAAATTGTTTAAGGAGGTATTCCTGGTTGGAAGGCTGTTTTTGAAAATCTTCTCATTTGAAAACCCAGAGTTATTTAAATTCAGTTTTTTTTATTGTATTAAGACCATAACAAATAAAATAAAAATTTTTTTTCCTTTGAACGAGGGCTGTTCAAAAAGTTGTCGGCCTTCAAAGTTGAGAGTCGAAAAAAAAGGTATGCTGCTTGCGGCCTCAACTTCGAATCATCTGAAATGGAAAAAGTAAACGGCGTTAGATTCAGTACAGATATAATTCTAGTCCCTACCTCAATCATAGTTCTGCGATTATCTTTTACAAAATGGCGGTCATTGAAAAATGAAAACCCGATTTTGGGTCTTTTTTTTTGTAGTTTAGTGTAAAAAAAAATAGTAAACAATTGTTTAAAATTGTGATTAAAGTAGAGACCAGATTGGTGACAATTCTGCGTCGATTGCACTTGGTTTCATCAAAATCGGTTAAGTAGAACCGGAGAAAAGTGACTTCGCAGTTCAAAAACGTGATTTTGAAAAAACTCAAAGAAAATTTTAGGCAATAAAACATTTTTTTGTTGTGAAATACTTACATATATCAATCTGCAATGCCAACCCCATCAAGAACTCCTTCCTCTTCTTCAAAAAATGAGGATTCAGCGGCTCTTTGTGCTCTTCGGGCAGTTCTACCTTCTTTTGATGCGGACAGAGCTCTGGCTTCGGACCCTTTCAAACGTTCTTCGTTCCGAGACATGGCGAAATCATATGTGACGTTGCCAATCGGGATACCCATTAGGTTCATTATTTGAAGTGTTGGCAAAAAACCTTCGTTAAATATGACAGTTGCAATATAATTGGCAATCTCAATAGTGCGTGCACCGGTGTGCATATGCATCGGTGCGAATGACCACAGCACTGCGTTGATTTCTATTGCTTTTTCTATCCATTGTCTTTAGCACAAACAAAAATTTTTATCAAAACTGTACTTCTCAAAACAGTATGCGCGCGAGTTACGTTGACCCCTTTAACGTCACCAACAACTCTACAAGTTCCCGCGACACCACCAAGGGCAAACGTACGTTGACACCTTCAACCGGAAATGCAGCCGCAAGCAAACCAAATATTTGACAACAGCCAACCGAATTCCCGAGAAATCACAGCAACAGCCAAGCAGAATAAAAACAAATAGAACACATAAGCATAATTATAAAATAAGCATAAATATATTAATCAACAGGTTTCTTTATTAATATTTTCAATAAATAATTCAGTCTTAGTTTTGTGCTCGATATAAAATCGTTTGTTTTATTTAAACGCTCCAAGTTGGGAGTTGTAAAATATATTTTTTTGGAAAACTCCTCATCAACAAACATAACTGGCGCAGTCTTTCGGAGTGGTACAGTTCGTTGTAAAGTAAAAAATAAAATAACAAAAAGGAAAACTAAATGTGCATAATAATAATATAAAACAAAAGTGATGTGTAACAAAAATTGTGAGAGAATACCACAATATTTCAAGTAACGTACTACATTGCGAGGGCATATCGCAAGTACGTATACAGAAATTGCACAAAACTTATAAAAACTACACTGCGAGAGCATATCGCATGTAGTTATAAAACAAAATTAGTTATATAAAAAAAAAAAAAAAACTACAACGAGCTCGGAGTTTCTACTCCCTTAGTACCAGAGAACCTTCACACCACCTTAGAACAGCGGAATTCAACCAATGGACACAATAAGGGAAATCCTTTTGAGCTGCCTGTAAGAACTGAATTTATAACTTTCTTATAATTAAATATTAAATGTATAGAGTATTTATTTATTATCTTATTTAATTCATTGAAAACATTGAGTATATCCATTTTTATATTATAGTGCAATTAGATTATTTCATGTTTCCATACAACTAGAATGATATAATACTTGTATAACAAAAACAAAAAAAAATTTTTTGAAAACATAAAACTAATCATATAAATGTTGACAAACATTAAACGAAAAGCTTCTGCTAGCCTAACTAATAAGAATAAAAAATCACTTGCAAGCATTCCAGAGGAATTAGGAGGGGATATTGAGAAACGTAGGACTTCTGACAGGTTAGCTAATAGAACTAAAGAAATAAATAAAATAATCGAATCAAGACCATCCTTACAAATTGTAGAAATGTCTAACGCACAAGAAATATTTGATAGCTTAAGAATTCCGGACATAATCAAGGACTTACAGACATTTGACGGTAATCCAAAGTTCTTACCAGATTTCCTAAGAAATGTAGAAGAAATCTTACTATTCATTAGGAATACAGACGGAACCCCTTACGGACAAATTTTGCTGAGAGCAATAAGAAACAAAATAGTGGGACCAGCCAACGAATCTCTTAACTCTCACTTGACTCCCTTGGTTTGGGACGATATAAAAAGAACCCTTATGAACATTTATACTGACAAGAGGGACGAAAGCACCTTAATTAGAGAACTACTCGTACACAATACTAAACAATATAATCAAACCACCGAACAGTTTTATGACACAATACTCGAAATACAGTCCACACTATTAAACAACGTACGAATAAAGGAAAATAATCAAGCTATACAGAATTCGAAGAAAAAATTATTTCGGGACATGGCACTTAACGTTTTTTTAACTGGATTAAGGGAACCTCTAGGCGCACCTATAAGGGCAATGCGCCCAGAAGATTTATGTACTGCATTGAATTTTTGTCAAAAGGAACAGAATATAACCACAAATAAATTATCAAAATATAATAGTAACCCTTACCAGAAACCCAATATAACACAAAATTCTAACCTACCAAGATTCCAAAGACCTCCAACTTCTTTTTACCAACAAAGATATTCACAACCAAATCCTTACTTTATACAAAACCAACCTTCTTTCCCACAAAACCCATACAATCGTTACAACCAAAATCGTCCTTTCTTTACAGGAAGCCAACCCAATTTCTCGCAAAAACCCATTTAATAATTACAACCCAAATTGCCAACTTCCACAAATAAAAAATTCTAACAGCGATATGAGAAGGCAAAATACGACCATAACAAAGCGAAACTTTCCACCAAATCAATCGACTCGTTTGAATAGACAACAAGACTACAAAATAGAGGAAATCAATAATATAAACCATACAGAAGAAGAACAAATAGAAGAGGAAACGTCTAATATTGATGATACCCAAAATTTTCAAACACAAGTCTTGAAGAACCATTGGGCTACCTAGATATAAATACCCACGGCCTAGAACTAACATATAGAAACATCTCCTCACCATTCGGTAGACCCCTTCGTTTTCTTGTAGACACAGGTGCCTCATCATCTTTCATAGACCCAAAATTTATAAAGGCAAAAGATCAGACAATTCGACCCCCTCTTACCATAACCACAATTTTGGAAAAGCATTCCGTAAATAAAGAAATAATATTACCAATTTTTGAGGAATTTCAACAAGAAGGATCCTTAAATTTCCTTTTGTTCAAATTCCATAATTATTTTGATGGGTTACTGGGCCTAGATGCTCTTACAAAATTAGAAGCGAGAATCGACCTAGTAAAGAATAAACTGTACACGAAAAACTCTGAAATTAACCTTAGACCCAAGCCAAACTATACATCAGGCAAACACTCTATCCCAAGCTTTACAGAAGCAACTATAAAACTACCTGTGGATATCAAGAAAGGTAACATTTATGTACCCCATACAAAAATTAATGAAAACATATATGTTACAGAGGGAATATATACCGCAAACCATTGGTTTGCCACAGTAGAAATAGTTAATAACTCAGACTCAGACCAAATATTATATACTGAACAACCTTTAAAGGTAGAGCCCTATGATAATAACGATTTCGTGGAAGTAAACATGCTCGACCCAATGTTATCGTGTGATTTACCCCCTACTAACGTAAAACACCTTCTTCGTACAGATCATCTGAACGAAATAGAAAAGAAATTACTCTTGAAAACATGTAAAGAATTTAGTAACATCTTTCACAAGGATGGACAAGACCTCAGTTTCACCAACGAAATAAAACATCGAATAATCACAACAGACAACATACCGATCTATACGAAATCGTACCGCTACCCATATATCCATAAATAAGAAATTCAATCACAAATCGAAAAGATGTTAGACCAAGGTATAATCAAACACAGTTATTCGCCGTGAAGTGCCCCAGTCTGGATAGTGCCTAAGAAAAAAGACGCTAGTGGAAAACAAAAATGGCGCCTGGTGATAGATTTTAGGAAATTAAACGAAAAGACTATAGCAGATCGATATCCAATACCTAACATAAATGAAATCCTTGATAAATTAGGGAGGTGTATGTACTTCACCACTTTGGATTTAGCTAGTGGATTACACCAGGTGGAGATGCACCCTAACGATGTGTCGAAGACAGTCTTTACAGTAGATGGCGGTCATTACGAATTCATAAGGATGCCTTTTGGATTAAAAAATGCGCCATCTACATTCCAACGGGTTATGGATAATGTCCTCAAAGATCTAGTAGGAAAAATATGCCTGGTGTACCTTGATGACATTATCATGTTTGCCACATCATTAGAAGAACACATCCAAAACTTAAAAAAAAACTGTATTTCAAAGATTAGAAGAATCAAACTTTAAAATTCAAACGGACAAGTCCGAATTCCTGCACATGGAAATTGAATTTCTAGGGTATATCGTCTCAACTGATGGTATCAAACCGAACCCTTCAAAAATTCAAGTTATCAAGGATTTCCCACTACCAAAATCACAGAAAGAAATTAAATCCTTTCTTGGGTTATTGGGCTATTACCGCAAATTCATAAGAGATTTTGCACGAATAGTAAAACCAATGACTGCATGTTTAAAGAAAGGAAATAAAGTCATTTTAAATACTGAATATAAAGAATCATTTGAAACATGCAAAAATCTTCTTTTAAATGATCCGTTCCTACAATACCCGGACTTTGCTAAACCATTTATTTTAACAACGGACGCAAGCAATTACGCTATAGGCGCAGTACTGTCACAGGGACCACTTAACAGGGATAAACCGGTTTGTTACGCTAGTCGCACCCTTTCAGTTTCAGAAACCAACTACTCCACTATTGAAAAAGAACTTTTGGCCATAGTTTGGGCTACTAAGTACTTCCGACCATATCTCTATGGACGAAAGTTTATAATAGTAACGGATCATAGACCCTTGAATGGATCATGTCGCTCAAAGATCCGAATTCTAAACTAATTCGTTGGAGATTGCAAGTGGAGGAATACGATTACGAAATCGTTTACAAAAAAAGGGGAAATACAACACCAATGCAGACGCGCTAAGCCGCATTCGGAACGACAAAATGCCAGGATTACTAGAAATTAATATGACTGACGACACCCCCGACAACATACCAGAACAAGAAACAAACGGAACCACCGCTCATTCATGCAACGAAAACCTTGACGACAATATACCATTATCGGAAAGACCCATAAATGAATTCAATTTACAGATTATATTTGAAAAAACCGACGATATACCTAGAATAACACTAGAATTACCTTTCAGAAATAAACAGAGACGAATAGCCAAAGATAAAAATTTTACAGACGCAAAAATATAGATATTTTCAAGAAATATGTTATACCAAATAAACAAATTGTTATTTTTTCGCCCATTCGCTGTACCAATATTCTAATCGACTTAACTAATGAGGACGATCAAGATAAAATAATCAATGAACACCATAAAAACAGTAACCACAGGGGAATCCAGGAAACATACCTTCACCTTAAACGTAAATACTATTTTCCAAATATGAATAGTAAAATTAATAAAATTAATTTGCGACGAGTGTAAAACCCAAAAGTATGATAGACAGCCACCCAAACTAAAGTTTACAAAAATAGAAAGTCCTGTAAAACCCCTAGATCTCTTGCATATCGACATTTATTGCATTAAAAATAAGCAATTATTAACAATCATAGACAAATTCTCAAAATTCGCAGCGGCTTATACGCTACCAACAAGAAACAGCATATGTATTATAAAATCCCTCAAACATTTTATTAGTGTACATGGCATACCCAAAAACATTACCTGCGACTTAGGCTCCGAATTTTGCTCTCAAATCTTCAAAGATTTCTGCAAACAATATGACATTAACATTCACTTCGCTTCGTTCCAACAAACAACGAGTAATTCCCCTGTCGAAAGACTACACTCAACCTTGACAGAAATTTATAGAATTATCCTCACTACTAGGAAAGAAAATAGATTAGATACAGATCACGAAGAGATGTTCTCCGAAACACTAATAACGTACAATAACGCCATTCATTCTACCACAAAACATAAGCCGTACGAACTTTTTTTTGGAAAAACATACAAATTTAACGAAGGAATTAACTTTTCAAACGAACACGACTATCTCATCAAACTCCACGAATTTCAAACCAAGCTTTATTCCTTAATTAAAGAAGTCGACAAAGCAATGAACAAGAGGATAGATAAACTTAATGAAAATAGAAACGACCCAGAACAAAGAGCGGTAGACGAAATAATCTACAGAAAAGAATGTAGACGTAATAAAATTACTCCACGATTTAAGAAACATAAAATTAAGGAAGATAGACATATAACAGTAAAAACTACAGAAAATAAGAAAATACATAAAGCAAGACTTAGAAAAAGAACAAAAATATAAAATTTTTTTTTTCCAATGAATTCCAGATTACAAATTGTGACAGCACAACATTTTCAAATCCAAAAACTGGACAACGACCAAAACATCATTCAAATTAAACTAGGACCTTGTAGAATAATACGTAACCACTTCAACTTGCTGCATATTGTTAACTTGACTGAATACGAACACAATTTAGACCAAATCTCACAAGTACTTAAGAAATATGAAACACATACTCCTCTTCAAAATTCATATAAAATATCGAAGCAAAAATTTAACGACCTCAGCACGACCTTACTTTCATTATCACCAACAAAAAGATATAAACGTGGACTAATGAACGGATTGGGAAATATGAAACACATACTCCTCTTCAAAATTCATATAAAATATCGAAGCAAAAATTTAACGACCTCAGCACGACCTTGCTTTCATTATCACCAACAAAAAGATATAAACGTGGACTAATGAACGGATTGGGTACAGCCATTAGATTTATTACAGGAAACATGGACGCAAATGACGCTGACAAACTTAAAAAAGAATTATCGAAATTACAAATTGACCAATCAGTAACAATGAACATTGTGATGCAGCAACACCTTTTAAACGAACAAATGACAAATGATACAGAGACTAAAGAACATGACAAGTTACATAAATTTAGAACAAAAGTACATAAACTCATATCTGGAAAATCTATCAAATAAAATAAAAAAAGATAATAACGTAATTGAAGACATTCAAATTATAAATCAAATTAATTATAATATAGACACTCTCAATAATCATCTAAAAGATATTTCACAGGCTATTACTTTGGCAAAATTAAATATAATTTCAAACCTTATTCTCAATAAAGAAGAAATCAAGACAATTCGTAAATTACTAGAAAATGAACAAATTGAAATAATCTCTGATGAACACATGTACAACTTACTAGACCTACAAGCCTATTACAACAATTCTAACATAATTTTTAATGTGAAGATACCACAAATAGAAAACTACGATTGTAAATTTTATAATATCATTCCACTACCTATTAATCACACAAAACAGATTATTACTAAACCATATTTAGCTTATAATAATAAGAAAATTCAGTTCATCGACGAGGCATGCCAAAAGGTAGAGGATATCTACTATTGCAAGAATCCAGCAGATGAAGTTGCAACAGAAAATTCAACCTGTATTGGCGCAATATTTAACAACAGGACACCTAGCTGCCACCTTAATGAGATGCAATTGACAACCACCATTTATCAACCAAGAGAAAATCTCATTTTATTATTAAACATACCACAAACACTAATAAAATATAATTGCAGTAATTCAAAAGAGATGACAGTAGAGGGCACGATCTTGGTCACATACAACAACTGCACTGTAGAAATAAATGGCATACTCTACACAGACGGGTTCGAAAGATTCTGGGATGAGGTCCAATTGATACTACCTCCAAAGCTGACAATTCAACAAAAATCAATTTCATCGTCCATCATACTACCAAAACTACAAGAATTTAACTTCAAACACAACACATCCATCGTAGCATTGCAACTCGAACACAGCATAACATCAATCTCCACCATATCTGTAGTATCCATCTTGGGAATTCTAACAATCATTGCCATCATCCTGGGAGCAAAAAGAAGGACCATCACTAGATATCTCCCCAGGCCGACATCCGAAATCGCTCCAACCATATCACTATGGCCTTCGCTCTACTCCAAGGGGGGAGAAGTTACGTTGACCCCTTCAACGTCACCAACATCTCTACAAGTTCCCGCGAAACCACCAAGGGCAAACGTACGTTGACACCTTCAACCGGAAATGCAGCCGCAAGCAAACCAAATATTTGACAACAGCCAACCGAATTTCCGAGAAATCACAGCAACAGCCAAGCAGAATAAAAACAAATAGAACACATAAGCATAATTGTAAAATAAGCATAAATATATTAATCAACAGGTTTCTTTATTAATATTTTCAATAAATAATTCAGTCTTAGTTTTGTGCTCGATATAAAATCTTTTGTTTTATTTAAACGCTCCAAGTTGGGAGTTGTAAAATTTTTTTTTGGAAAACTCCTCATCAACAAACATAACTCGCGCGCGTCCGGTTTATAACTCAATTCAAAGTGAACTAAACTAAAACTAAAAAATGCGTATACAAAGTTATTACCTACTTAAGAACGCGTTGAACGAAATTCGGTGGTTGCTTCAAACCGTTGCATTAAAAAAGTAGTCAAATTAAGCAAATCGCATTTTGGCAAAAAAATTGCTGGATAAAAAAGGCCATATCTCCTAAAGTATTTCGAATTTCAAAAAACCATTTTAGAACGATATTCTCAAATATCCGAGCGAGAGAAAAAAAAAATTAAAAAATGTTTGCCAACCAGGAATACTCCCTTAAGTCTTATGTTTTTCCAAAGCTATAATTTCAAGATGGGTTTTTTATAATTCAACAGATCTTATTTTACCTGAGATATATTAAAAATCACTTTATTAAAAAGACACAGTTTCCATAGTATCGTAAGTGTGGAAGTAGAATTTTTGTTTGATATATTTGTTGATGAATGTGTTGTTCTTGTTCATTTTTATGTTGGTTAAAAATATATATAATGCATTCTTTTGTTTAAAAAAATGGAATAAATATTTCGGAATAATATGTGTTTATTAGTTTTCCTTCAGTAAACAACTTATATATATTTTAAATTTAGTTGTAACTTGTAATTTAAACAAACAAAATATATTTTTAATATGAAATTTATATAAAATTAGTTCAATAAATAATCCGAATCTTCTATATAATATTTTTGTTTGTTTGTATGTATGTATGTATGTTCCGAATAGTCTCCTAAACTACTCGACGGATTTATATAAAACCTATATCAAACGATTCCTTAAATTACTGTGCTGAACATAGGCTATATAAATTTTGCCACGCCCCCTTTTACCGCCCACAAATCAATAAAAATGCTATATTTCAGGAAGTTTTAGCCGTATTAGACTAGAATTTGGTAGTTAAGTTTGTATGCTGCCTGTCGGCAACTGTACGAAAAGTGGATTGCCACACCCCCTTTTACCGCCCACAAAAAAATAAAAATTATGGTTTTTTCAGATGGTTTTGGTTGTATTGGAATTTAGTAATTTTGCTGACTGTCAGCAAATACCATTAAAATAAATATCATAAATAATTATAAATCACTAGCAGAGTACCCGACCTTGTTCGGATAGAGCTAATTTGAGTTGAATTGAATTAACAGCAAAGAAGGATTAATTTATATTCTTTTTGCTTGAAAAATAATTTATTAAAGCCTATGTACACGGCCTTGGAGAGTCTGCTTAACATATTAATTTTACCATAACTTTTCATGAACTCTATCCTGCATTGATATAATTGGCAGTACATTTAGAAAACGGACAAAGAGTATATTTTACTGCAGAAAACATACACAGAGTGATTTAAGAAATACCTGAAATCACATTGATTGCGTTTTTTAAACTATGTTCGAGGGATGATTTCGCGAAGACCTTGCTCTGCAGCCAAGTTTCTTCATATTATACATGAACACTAAAGAAATAGAATTTACGGAAACGAGCCCAAAATGTTGAAGAATGGATTGAAGTTAAATGAGATTCGGCTCTAAGTAGAGTTTACACGAATCATTGTAATTATTCTGAATACTTTTACCTTCGACCTCTGTTGGAGCACATAAAAGAGTCCTACAAGTTTCAGTTATTTAAGAAATTGTAGATGGTGTATTGCATCCCACATACCGCGTGGCATGCGAAACTTTAGGTATTCTTGAAAGTGACGACCATTGGAGCAATGCACTGTCTGATGCCGCCATCTCTGAAAAAGCTTTCCGACTCAGAGAGGTGTTTGCAATAATGCTGATTCTTTGCCAAACAGACATCGTTCACAACAAAATAATCAGGAAATACCTTACAATGATACGTTACTTTTTTAACGAGGTCTTGGCTTCGATTTACATGCTTGGAAAACGTTTAAAAGATTTCGGTTTTGCCAGAACCCCAAAGAGATAATACTGAAGTAGATATATCTGAGGAAGAACTAAAATTAACTCCAGAACAGATAAATGTCTACAACAAAATATTACAAAGTGTAACGAATAATGAAGTGTAACAACAAAAATTTTCGTATTGATGGCCATGGTAATACTGATAAGACCTTCCTAACTAATATAACACTGTGGAACAAATTCAGGTTAGCAAAAGTTAGGTCGATTTTGAGAGTGAGGGGTGAAAATAGAGGCTAAATTAGAAGACCTGTATCGTGGCGTTTGTTTTGTTAGTTCGAATTTTTTTTTTAATCGACCTTCGAACTTTGCAGTCAAATGCCTTTTTCAGCATATTGTTTATATGGTTTTTTGTAAAAGCCAAATTATTGCTAGAGACCTGTGCAACAATTAAAATTAAAATGTTGGAAAAAAATTTTTTTTTCACGCTTCTTGAAAATATTTTCCACAAAACTAAGTCTTTTTTGCTTTCTGTTTGATCTATAATATGCTTCTCAGATTCTTCAATAAATTTCATTTGAAAAGAAATGGTCTAAGTCGATAATTTGCGTTAAAAATCCCAAAACCATTAAATAAATGCAATACTCGCTGAAATTTGTTGGTGGTATAAAAACACCTTTGAAGAAGAGGAAGACGAGGAGAAAGAGGAAGAAGGGGAAGACAATGATGAAATTCCAGAATATCTGTTGGACGAAATTATCCACCTTTCTGATGATGATGCCGATGACCAAGATATTAGAGAGAGCAGTGATGTTGATCCACAGCCGCTTGCTAAACGGCAACTGGCCAAATCATTAATTTAATTTATTTAATTTTTTTATTTAAAACTTTTCATAACTAACATTTCAGAATTATATATTTTCCATATTTTTATAATTTCTTTTTCAATGTTTCTTCAAAACCAACACTGAACATAATTGGTATATAAAAAATGAGAAGTAAATTAATATTGAGCTGGAAAACGCAAGTTTTGTATTATGATTGTTTTCTTTTCAAATGAAATTTATTCAAGAAACTGAGAAGCATATTATAGATCAAACAGAAAGCAAAAAAGACTTAGTTTTGTGGAAAATATTTTCAAAAAGCATGAAAAAGAAAAATTATTTTTCCAACATTTTGCTTCATAAGCGCCACAAAAATTTTCTAAATCAATTTTTTAAAAAATTTTAATTGTTTCACAGGTCTCTAGCAATAATTTGGCTTTTACAGATTGAAAAAATATCAACTAGTAGACGAGTTATAGCCAAAAAACCATATAAACAATATGCTGAAAAAGGCATTTGACTGCAAAGTTCGAAGGTCAATTAAAAAAAAAAGTTCGAACTAACATAAACAACAAACGCCGAGATACGGGTCTTCTAATTTAGCTTCTATTTTCACCCCTCACTCTCAGAATCGACCTAACTTTTGCTAACCTGAATTTGTTCCACAGTGTAATTCTTGCTAAAGTTCGTCATGTGCGAAAAATTGCAATTGCAATAGCATCGTCCGGAATCGCAGCAACACTTCTAAGTGGCGGTCGAAATACTCACTCAACATTTAAGTTGTGGTTTTCAGTTTCACCATGCAAAACAACACATTCATGCTCAATTCGTAAAAGCGATGCTATTGCAAAAGTACTTAAAGAAGCATCATTAGTTGTTTGGGATAAATGCACCATGACACATAAGGCCCATATCGATGCTGTTAATACCATGTTAGAAGATGTTAGGTCATCAGGTCGTGTGATGGATGGTGTAACTTTTTTATTCTCTGACGACTTCCGTCAAACACTACCGGTTGTACTTAAAGCCACCAGAGCTGATACAGTAAGAGTTATCATGAAGAAATGAAATGTGTGTCAATATGTCAAGAAACTTCAATTGACAACAAATATGCGTGTCCATTTAAGAGGAGAACACGATGCTGCTATATTTTCAGCTCTTTTACTAAAAATAGGAAAAGGAACATTGCTCTTGACAAATTGCTTCATGTTCTAGATACATTGGGTACATGCGCTTCGACTATAGACAGTTTGGTTTCAAATGTTTACCCAGATATCGAAAATTTGCGTCAAAAATCTGCTGCATGGTTATGTGGAGAGCTATTGTTTCCACCAAAAATTCAGATGTGGATGTACAAGTCAATCGATACGATTGTTAATGAAGATGATGTGATTCACTATCCAAGTGAATTTTTTAATTCATTACATTCATGCGGCCTTCTCCCACATAAACTAACATTTGAAATTAATCTGTCTATCATGTTATTGTGCAATTTAAAACCTCCACAACTTTGTCATGGAACCCACCAAGTAAAGCAACTTTTACCAAATATTATAGATAATCTATATTATTAAAAATCATTATCTGTTTGTTTGTTTGTGTGTTTGTTTGACTTTTATACAAATCTTAATGGCTGAAAGGACATCGTTCAAGCTTAAAACCGTGTATTGTTTGCGTCCTATAACAGGTAATTGCATACTTAGTTTTAACCAAGCTCCCTTTTACCGCCCACAGATTAATAAAAATGCAATATTTCCGAATGTTTCGATTGTATGAGACTAAAATTTGATAATTTCGTTTGTATGGTAATTTCGGCAATTGCACCAATAATGGGTTTCCATGCCTTCTTTTACCGCCCACAAATCAATGAAAATGGTATATTTCAGACTATTTTGTTCGTATAAGGCTGAAATTTGGTAATTAAGTTTGTATACTTACTATCGGCTACTGTATATATAATTACGCTCACCTTTAAGAAATCATTAAGACTCCAAAACTTCTGGGCCGATTGCGCTGGAGTTTTGGCAGTAGATTGTTTTCGAGTACGAGATGGTTTATGAAAAAAAGTTTCCACACCCCTTTTACCGCCCACAAATTAAAAATATATGGTTTCCGGGTCCTGCTAGTGTATTATATTTTAAAAATAAAGTATGTTTTTATATATGTTAACCAGCATAGTAGTGTTATTTTTTGTATTATTTATGTATTTAGAGTTCGAGATTGTATTAATCTTGCTAAAGAGTAACAAAAACAATAGCAAAAACGAAAAAATATGTATGCAAATATTTCATACATACGTAGTAATAACAATAACACAAGCAGTTACGATTCTTGATTTATATAATGGTTTATATGAAGTAGCGCTGCTTTTTTTTTAATACCAAATATAAACTAATATAATAACCTATGCATCGCTTCGTCATATTGCAACGCCTTATTTTCTCAGGCATTAGGCGGACAAAGCGACGACAACCTGACTGATTGGAGTCTGCCAGCATTCTGAAAGCTTCTTATCGGCGCAAGCATTTTTATACGTATGCATTGATTGTAATGCTCTGAGACATTCATAAAACTAGTCAAAACTATTCAAAAACTTCTAGTCAAGAAACAACACGATGTTGCGTTCGAGATTTCGGCACGAACTAAAGCAACAAGCATAGGAACGTCAGCCGCAACTGAATCATCAATGCATTTTTTCTCTAAATAACTGATATTTTGGCATAAATTTTATCTTTGTACGATGAATATTAAAGGCTGTATAAGGCCCTAAAGTATTCCCCAAAAAACATTGTATGGCCTGGAAAAACTCTAAAGATGATATTTTTTTCAGTAGAGTTTCAGTAGAGCAAAGAAGAGGGCCTAAAATGAATCAAAAGGGCTTCGGGGCTTCTGCAATAAAAAAGGGCTCAAAAAAGCCCCCAAATATCATCCCTGATAAGAAACGAAGAGAATAAGAGCACGATGTTTTACTAACACCAGCAGGTAGCAAATAAAGCAATTAAAAAATAACAAAAATATCAGTGTTCATGCCCTGAATATTTAGCGAATATTTTTATTATTCGTTCGTTCGTAGAACATAGATGTTTTTTGTATGGGGACCCTAAGAAGGGTGGTAGATAGGGGGAGGGGGGGTGTTTTGGGAGAAATGTTGAGGGGCAAAAAATAATAGGACCAGCTGATATATTTGACCCCTCTAGGAGTTCAGCTACGGCCGATATAAACTATTTTCGACAGTTTCTGTGTTTTTTATTTGCCACAAAGAAGGGTGGCAAATAGGTGGTAGAAGTGTTCAGAGGAAATGTTGATGGGCAAAAAATAATAGGACCAACTCATATATTTGACCTTTTTAGGAGACCAGCTACGGCGGCAGATATAAACTATTTTCGACAGTTTTTGTGTTTTTTGTTTGGAAGGTAACTAATAAAGCAACAACAAAAAATAACACAAATATGAGTGTTCATACCTTATTTTTTTAATATTAATGTATTTTGTCTTAAATAAATGGGGGAAAACCAACTTATTAACTCTTATTCAGGTCACTACAGATTCCTGAGTATTCGTGTAGTTTATTAAGTGCTCAGAGAAAAAACTGAAACAAACTCGCAAGCTCAGCTCAGTGCAGGAGTGTATGAAAAGAAAACAGAGAACAAATAGTTATTCTCTTGCGCAGTTTAACCTGTGCTAAACGACCTGTTGTTTACATTTATTCGCTTGCAGTGACTGCTTCTTGGTAAATATATTCATGCAGGGCTCTAATACCAATCTCATTTTAATAAACTATTTTTTATCTAATTTTTTGGTTTTTGAAAAACTTTAACTGAAGTGCAACAAGAAATTCATAAATAAAAAATTAACTAACATCAGAAGGACAATGATTGTTGGTCGGTATTGTAACTGAAATTATAGCTCTAGTTCTTCATTATAGTTTTATAATTTAATCATGTAAGGCTGAAAATCAAATAATATAGTGTTAAAATTGTCAATATTTTATTTCATTCCTCTTTTAGAATTTTTGTTATTTATGCATATCAGTAAATTATAATCCGATTATAATAAAAGACGTGCTTTTCTAAGCCGCTTAAGAAACAAACCAATTTATTCCCCTTTTTGTCGTTTAAATAGCTTTTTCAAATATTAAATTGAACGTTCTTTGATTTAATATATAATATTAAATGTATTTAAAATTTTATTTTACAAATAAAACAAACACTATATTTTTTAGCAATTAGTAAAATCAATTTTCAAAATTATAGTAAACATCGCACAATAGCGTAATTTAAATTTCTTTAAGAAATATAATAATTGTAAATTTAATTATATTTTAAATACAACTATGCAATTATGCATTCATATAAAAATATTAAATTTTTTTTTACAATTATAAGGATGTGGTATAATACAAATAATTTAACAAATCTTAAAATTTTTATTACAAAATTAATATTATTAATTTAAAAAAAGTCTCAAATATATAATTGAACTAAAACCAATTTTTTACATGTATAAACTGAGAATCGACATAAAGTAATAATTCTAAAATAAAGTAATTATATTACATTCTGAACAAAATATATAATTTATAGTGTACACCTAGTATTAATGCGTTCACAGGTTTAATTTGTGTATGAGCATATGTTAAATTTCCTTTACTAATTTAGATGATTGATTATATTTATATATGTATATTATAATATATATATATATTTATATATATATATAAATAATTTTATATTTTTATATATACTACATGTCTCCAACTTACATTTTTTCCTCAGTGAGTCAATTATTCCAGCTTAATACCGCTATCATCCGAACTAGACCAAACCTTATCCACAATTTCAGCCAACTCTAATTCTATGTCGCGCATCATACTATTGTTAATGCCGCATTCGTATGAGTCACCAGCAACTTGTAAATTTGTTGATGTGAGTTGTTTTTTAAATGAAGACTTTGTTGAGTTGGGAGAATTAGCTAAACCCCTCTGATTCCAAAAGTGCTGCGTATTTATCGTTAAAGCTACTGGTTTATTACTAGACCAGGAAATAGTGTCTGGTATTTCGGATACCTATAAAAAAGAAACCGACATTTTAACAGAATATGCAATAAAAAGATAAAACTATCGAAATAGGTGTGAATTTCTTTACTAAAAGCTAAAACTTTGATAATAAAATTGCCACAATACTAATGTCACTGGTTCCGTCGTTGGATCACGATCAAGAGGAGGTGGCCTCGTTTCTAAGGTCTCATCGGTTTTAAAAATAAAAATTCTAGTTAAGATTAAGAAGCCGGTTATAAAATAGTATAATGTATTTCGGTTTTCGAAAGGTTTTAAATAATATTTTCGACAGTTAAAAGTTACGCAATAGAGTGCATGTGTTGATGCAACGCTGCTGAAGAAATCTGAGGTTGACGTTTTGTACACCTGCTCAATCGATAGTTTAGAGTTTAGAAATGGTGTTTCAAAATCAGCGGAAATTTCAGTTTTACACCATAACTTAACTATTTTAAATGGAAATATACAAATTTGGTACCAACTGAAAGCCAATCAAAAGTCACACGGCGTTATGGCATCAAATTTGCAAAGAGAAATTCTATTGTAATTAGTTGTTGTTGTTGTTGTAATTGTAAACATTGTTCATATCATGAGGAGACGGAGGAGCCACCATCGTTTCATTTTTACCTATGTTTGATTTAAGAAAATTTAAAATGAGACATTTTTCTTTTTCTCTTTTAACTTTTTATAATAAAAACTTTTTTTCGAAGAACCGGCATTTTTTTAACTATAGGGTCAATTTGTACCCTAAGGGTTTGGTTTTCAGGGTTAAAATATACGAAATTATTTGCTAGGTAATTGATAACGTTTTCCCTAAAGACATGAATCCACTAAAGGTAATAAAAAACTAGTAAGGATAGAGCTTCGGCAGGGTACCGAAGCTAAAATACCCCCCCGCGGCCATTTTGAATTATATTCGAAGTATTTAGCCACGACATACACGATGATATTCAGTTTTATATATTAACGAAAGTTTTCCTATTTTGATGACGTCAAAATTTCAAGACATTTCATTAATTTTTGTGGATTTTTAAGAGAGTTTACGTTTAAAATAAAGCCACTTTGTATGGGAAGTGGGCCTGGTTTTCATCCGATTTTGCCATATATCATACAGATGGTTTATATTAAATATCAAAGCTTATGTATGTGCAAAATTATAATACACTAGCTTAAACCCGCCGCTTCGCCGGGTTTTCAAAAAGTTTTCATTCAAAAATTGATAGTGGGGTTGGCTTGATTTTTCGCTACCAAAACGATTTTTTATTGTTTAAGTAATACTACAAATTATTAACCTTAAGATTGTTATATCATCTGATAGGAAATCGAAAACCTAAATTTTGGATTTAATTTTTTTTACAACAAAAAACAACTTTTATCCAATTTTTTGGCTTAAACTAAAAATTTTTGAACATTTTTTAAAAAAATTTTTAAAAATATTAATACTATGGTTTAGTAAAAATTTCAACTTATGTTTATAGGATATTTTAACAAACAACATTTTTCAAAAAAAATTATTGAAATCCATTGCAAACTGACTGAAATATTTGCCTTCAAAGCTAAAAGTGTGAATTTCAAGTCGTTTTTCTCTCATTCTCAGCTTATAATTAATACTAAAAAGATCTGGTACTAAAATTTTTCACAGTTTTCAAACTACATACATGATTTTGGTATCAAATTGAAGGAAATTTAAAAGCGTTAATTGATTTTGTTCTCGTTTAACCGAAGTGCAATTTAATCCATTATGGCCGAAAGAAAACCATAAAAAACAGACATTTTTAGACTTGAAGCAACATTTTGGTGAAAACTATGTATGCCATTGAGCAGAAATAAGTTATTATTGCATGCTAATTTTACTTTTTTTAAAAAACTAGAACTAAAACTTTTGAAATATGCAGTATTTAATGAAAATTCGAGACGCATATGTTTCCATATAGTAACATTGGTTGTTAATGGATTAAAATAAAGTATCCTATTGCACTCTCTGCTGACCTATAAATATGTGTACAAAATTTTATAAAAATCTGAGTTGTCGTTTAAACGTGATGAGTGAACATAAAAAGTGGCTACAGATTTATTAATAGTATAGATATAGATATAGATTTCTTTAATTTTTGCAGATTTTGAAGAGATTTCACGTTTATAATTAAGCCGATTTGTATTTGAGGTAGGCGTGGTTTTCATTCGACTTTGCCAAATATCATAGTTATGGTCTATATTATATATCAAAGCCTATATGCAAATTTTCAAGACATTTCTTTAATTTGAGCAGATTTTAAAGAGATTTTACTTTTAAAATAAAGCCACTTTGTATGGGAGGTAGGCGTGGTTTCCATCCGATCTTTCCAAATTTTATAGCCAGGATTAAGACTGAAGAGTAAAGCTTACATGCCAAATTTCGAGGGATTTCTTTAATTTTTGTGGATTTTAAAGACATTTTACGGTTAATAAAAATAAAGTCACTTTGTATGGGAGGTAGGCGTGGTTTTCATCCGATTCGGCCCATTCTCGAACTTGATTTTCCTTTTTTAAAAATAAACTTATATTTTGAATTTCAGCGCGATAGCTTTAAAATTGCGGCTGTAATCGTGTCGACAGACGGACACACGGAAATCGACTCAGGAGATGATGCTGATCAAAAATATATCGAGGGCTTATATTTAATACCAGACATACGCCAATTTTTGGAAAATGACTTTTTGATGGCAAATTGTTCACTAATGAGAGCTACATCTCTGACGAAAATTTTAGAAAGAAAAAATCAGTTTAAGTACTCTTTTTTTGAAATTTGCGATATCGCTATCAACCATTAGATTAATTTTTATATGCAATACCAGACAAAAGCCATAAAGAAAACAATACAACAACAATAGGCTTGTAACTGTTTTTATTTTGCTTTTGATTTAAGTTGTGCCTTTGTTGTTGTTTTTTTTTGCTTTTGTGCTAAATAATGTCGGTTGCAGAAAATGCGTGATCATTTGCAGGTTAAACAAGGAAGTGCGAAAATTCAAAATCTATAAATTAATAAAAAGTGTTCGTACAAAATTAAAAATATTTTATCAGGTGATTATTGTTTACCATAAAGTTTTTCTCGGTATGTAATATTAATTAAACGATTTATAACTCGATGTAATAAAAAAATTCAAAACAGGTTAAAATGTCTAATAATTCCTTACAACGTATTGCTATTGATTATGCATCGTCGAGTGGTGAAGATGCTCGAGAATATCCAATAACAGGTGAGTTGTCATATTAGCAAATGTTTCAACAACAATTCATGTAGTTTTTAAATTGTATTGGCCAGATTCCGACGACGAACATTATAGGCGTAGTAAGATAGTCCATCGTAGATCTAAAAGGGCACATAATCCTAAATCATCAAAACGAGTTGAGAATGCAACAAAGCGAATGAAGGGACAGGAATATATAGGATTTTCAATAGCTGATGGATCATATAAACAAAACTTACCAAAACCATCAAAAGATATTGGGCATACATGTTCATCGGCGTTTTGTATGAAATCCAATTCAAGACACTGCCAAGAATTTGATGAAGAAACTAGAAAAAAAATATTTAATATGTTTTGGAACCTATGTTGGGAATCTAAACAAGTGTTTGTGAAGAACCACGTATCACAGATTCCTATAAAAAGAAAACGTATTGAAAATTCGAAAAAAACGCACAGCTTTTTGTATAAGCTACCACACAACTATGGATCATTACAAGTTTGCCGGTCTATGTTTTTGTCAACTCTTTCGATCAAAAAGAACATGGTTGGAAATTGGTTAAAATCTAATGATAAACCTAACGACATTGAAACACCTGCACAAAATCAGCTTACATTTGTTTCTAAAAGAACTGATCGTAAGATGCACTTAGAACAATATTTCCAGAAATTGGACAAAATGGAATGCCATTACTGTCGTAAAGATACTAATAAAATCTATATTGCTGCTACATTTAATACAAAAGTAGATATTTACGGAAACTATCTTACATACTGTTCCGAAAAGCAAGTTCCGTCTGTTTCAATTTTTACATTTTCGAAATTTTTTGAAGAGAAAAATTATGGCCTTTTTATGCCCCGAAAGGATCAATGCGATATGTGTGTATCTTTTAATGCCAAACAAATTACTTCTGAACAATACAAGGATCATGTTTTAAAAAAAAATCGTGCTCAAGAGGAAAAGCATCTTGACAAACTCGCGGCGCAGGAAGGAAAATGTCACGTCTTTACTATGGATGCGCAAGCAGTAAAGCTCTGCCCAAATATTAATGCTTCAGCCATTTACTTCAAACAGCGTCTACAAGTTCATAACTTCACTGTTTACAACCTTGCGACACACCAATGCACTAATTATTGGTGGAATGAGACTCAAGGCGATTTGTCCGCTTCAACATTTGTTTCCATCATAATATACCACTTGAAAACACATTGCTCATCAGATAATTTACCAATAAAAATTTATTCGGACGGTTTCGGTTACCAAAACCGTAACCAGTTTTTATCAAATGCTTTATCTAATTTTGCTGTTGAAAATAATAAGATCATAGAGCAAAAGTATTTGGAGAAAGGTCACACTCAAATGGAATGCGACAGTGCACATGCTAAAATAGAAACCAAACTTAAGAAACAATCAATATACTTGCCAATAGATTACATAAGAATAACATTAGTATCTCGAGAGACAGTAAAAATTAATGATACCGTAATCAGAAAACCATTTGAGGCGATGTATTTAAATTATGACTTTTTTAAAAACTACAATGATGCCAAACTTATGCGCCTTTCGAGCATTATACCTGGTCGCACCAAAAACGATCCAACAGTTTCACAATTAAGATCACTAAAGTATTCACCAAGTGGTGATGTTGAATTTAAAGTGAATTTCGATGAAGAGTACAAAAACTTGCCCATTAGAATTAAAAAATATACAGGATATACTGAACCAAAACCTTTACATACAGGACAACTTCCAATCCAGCCCAGTAAATGAAAGCATCTACAAGATTTGAAGCCGGTTATACGACAAGAATATCATTACTTTTATGATAATTTGGATCAGATGAAGTCAAAGTAATTACAAGAAATGTAGCAATGTCCAATTCGAATTATATTGTTTCTTAAATTTTTGTTAATTTTTTTTATAGTTTTGTTATTGAATTGTTATATGTTGAAAAAAGTCAAAGAAAACATTGAATTAATAAAATTGCACTTTGTATCACAAAAAAATGTTTTTATTAGTGTGCAATACCCGCCATACGCCATGAAAATATTTGGATATTTAAATTTCAATACCAGACATCAACCATATCACCACGAATAGAGCAAAATATTATATTTTTTTTATATGATGGATTCAGTAGTCATATTTAAAACACATTGTGGAAGAAAGTTATATTCATACTTTAAGAATTTGAGAATTAAACAGTTTTTTCCCTTTCCTGAAAAATTGCATTTTGGCGTATGTCGGGTATTGAATATAAGCCCTCGATATGTATTGTTCTATACCTGCCACGCCTCCTTTTTCGCGTTACAAACGGAATGACAAAGTTAATATACCCCTTACGCAGTACGCGTTGGGGTATAAAAATTGTTCTAACAAAAACTGCATTAATATGAACTTGACTTTGAATCTCGAATTTTTCGAAAATGGGCAGAACGATTAAAAAACGGTAAGTCATTAGATTCAGCGTCCTTGAATTAAGCTGAAGTGTTATGTCGCAAGCTTGATCGATTTTTGGACATGCAGACTGTTATTATTTGAATAAGCCTTACAAATTTCATGTGTATTTTTACATTTCGTATACTTTCACTATACTTTTTAAGGGGAGATTCTCATGAAACTCGACCAAAAAATTCAATTCTTTGTTTTCCCATTATGTAGCATATGTTCCCAGAGCGGTTTGGCCGATAACAATTGCATAAGAAAGAACCCATATTTGTTCAAGAAAATTAAGAAAAATTACTTTACGCGGTAATGAGTATCCCACATCAATCTTTTTGAAATGCACGCCTGCATTCTCTACCATACCATAGTAAGAATAGTTACCTAAGGCACCACCAGCTGTCGCTAGATCGGCTGTGTCGTTGAAATAACGGAAAGCTAATAGCTCGAAAAAATCGTTAACCAAATCTTAACACGCGTTTTCTGAAATAGACTTCACGATATCTCAAGAAGTACTTTATGAATTGACTTGTTTTTTTTTATTTTAAAGTAGATAAATTTTATTAGATTTTATACCTAAACTAGCAGGACCCAGTTGTCCGCGGCTTCCATCTTTTTTTTTGTTGGTGGTGAAAGGGGGTGTGACTAACATCTTTTCCCGTAAACCATCTCGTGCTCGAAAACAATCTACGGCCAAAGTTTCAGCGCAATTGGACCAGAAGATTTGAAGTCTTAATGATTTCTTAAAAGGGGGCGTAATTATAGTGATACCACGCCCATTTTAAGGAGAGTTCCCGACGGTAAGCATACAAACTTAATTACTAAATTTCGGTCTTATACGACCAAAACCGTCTGAAATAAAGTATTTGCATTGATTTGTGGGCGTAAAAAGAGGGCGTGGAAATCCAATTTTGCCAGAATTGCCGAAAGAAACAATCGAAACTGTCGGAAATATTGCATTTTTAATTTTATGTGGGAGGTAAAAAGGGAGGGGTGATTAAAACTAAGGGTGTAATAACCTTATCTAGGACGCAAGTAATACACGTTTTAAATTTGAGCGAAATGCTTTCAGCCGTTAGATTTGTATAAAAGTGAAACAAACAAACAAAAAAAAAAAACAAATAAGCAGAAAAGTAATTTTATTAATATAGATTTTGGAAATATTTTTTAAGTTACAGTAGTTTTTGTAAGAAGTCATTTTAGTCGTTTCGGGTTTTTTGCATACATTTTTTTTTGTTATGTACTTTTCAGTTTGTTATCAAAAAATAATATGTTCTTGAAAAATAAGAAGCAAATAGAATAATAATTATAGAATTTTTTTCATATTTATTGTTTTTTGTTGTATTTTTTTATGAACTTTTGCTCTAAAAAGGTGTTGGGGTTGATTCCACCCCGTGTTACCGGAAAGGGTTAATATAGCTTTTTACTCCTCGTTCTGTGATTTGCTTAGAGTGAAATCTGAAAAAATTTTCGACAGATTTTTTCTTGGAATTTTGATGGTTTCTTTGTTGCTAGCGCTTATTACAACAAGAAAATTTAATACTTTAATATTAAATACTAAAAATAGTTTTTGGTTCCCGTGGGGATCGAACCCGTGCCCTTTTTAACGATAACCCAGCACACTACCCACTAGGCCACAAACACCTGTAGGAAAAGGTTGTTAATTTAATGTTAGTTATAACAGAAGCTATGCTGCAGTAAATCGCCACCATCTATCAATAGATAGAGGATTGTGTATTTGCTATGCTACAAAAATTTGCTTTTATTTGCCACAAGGTGTCTACAGCATCGGTGTGTTTGTATTGTGAATGCGTTTGTGGTGTTGTTGGCATAGAGTATAAATTATTATGTAGAGATTGCATCAACTCTGCTAAATCTCTGGCATGTGTTAACAGAGGTTAACAGAGTTTTTTCTTCATGTTTTTAAGTGAAATAACTCTGTTAACACTGTTAGCAGAGTTGATGCAATCTCTAGATAATAAATTACACTCTGTTTTAAGCGTCAAAAAAATAGATGATATCAATAAATATGGAATTAACAAACGCATGCATGAAATCGGCAAGGTATCTAAAATGTTTGTTAAATTTTGTTTCTTGTGCGTTCTTTAATATATATTTTTGAAGCGAAGTTTTTTAATCCTCGTTCTGTGATTTGCTTGGAGTGAAATCTGAAAAATTTTCGACAGATTTTTCGCTACGCAGTAAGCTGTTGAAGGAAAAAATTTGTTCAGTGCAGCCAAGTTCACAACCATGTGTGGAGAGTTAAAATGGAGAGTCGCTGGCATTATATGCCCGTTTATGTAATAGGCGTGGAAATTTGACATTCAACAATAACAAATAAGCAGTAAATATGTTTTCTGTATATATGTAATAAATTTTATGTTATTTAAAATTTTTGAATTTAAAAGTTAATTTATTAAAAAGAAAAAAATTATTAAGCTATCAAATCTATGTAACTTCGAAAAAGCTTCGCTTCTCTCGTGTGTCCAACGACGCACCTATTGTTTTTTGACTTAGACATTAATGATCTTCAACTTTGGTGTGTTCAATTTTTTTCGAGTACTTCTTAAACCATTTTTAAATGATATGAAAATAAATTGAATATAAAGCACTTCGGCTAATTAACAGAATTTGTAACTCAATTATATAAAACTCGTATTTGATAACGTGAATTGTTTTGGAAAGATATAAAAACCTATTCAACTTATTAACTTATATAAAAAGTTCATACCTTTTAATTATATAAATTTACGTTTTATTGAATGAATTTTTTAATGTTTTTTACCACTTTATACATAAAATCAAATCAAGTAAAAGGTGTCTTATATTAGTGAACGAATTTATACACTAACGATATGTAAAAAAAGACCGTAAAAACATGCTAAAAAAAATCCTTTTGTTTTGCATTCAACCCATACCAATACGCAGCTTCATTTTGAACTCAAAGTTGAAAGCCTGAAAATTTATGACATTTTTAATGAATAAAAAAATCCAAATCGGGCCACGGCGATTTCCCACAATCATGGGAAAATGGGAAATAATTGAAAAAAATACGAAAATCCCCAAAAACAAATATTTAGAAATTCTGGACTTTTGCCTAAACAAAAACAATTATTTTATGTATGACAAGAAGTTATACAACCAGACGTTTGGTATGCTAATGGGTAACCCATTGTCACCTACAATTGCGGACATAATATTAGATGACCTCCTGGACCAATCGATGAAGGATTTATTACAACAAAATATAAAAATTAAATGCATAACAAAATATGTCGACGATATCTTCGCGATTATTAATAAAAATGACCAGAATATAATTCTCCAAACCTGAATTCATACCACGAAAAATTACAATTTACAATAGAAATAGAGAAAAATGGAAACATACCATATTTAGACGTGAGACTCTACAGGGAAAACAATAAAGTAATTTTTAACTGGTGCGCAAAACCATCTTCATCGGGTCGAATGATGAACTACTTATCAACGCAACCAACAATACAAAAAATTAATATGGCCAAAAATTTTATAAATAAAGTCCTGACAATAAGTGACGACCGTTTTAAAAATGAAAACATAAATCAAATTAAAAGCACTCTGTACAAAAATAATTTTCCAAACAAAACAATAAACAACCTCACAAAAATATTTTTAGAAAAAAAAAACATACCCAAATATTAATAAAAATAGACCATTACAAACTGATGGGAACCCTACTCAGTTCTTTGGAGTCACATATATACCAAACTTAACAGACAGCAGAAACCTACACAGAACAATAAAACAACAAAACTTCTCTTTTGCACACAAACCAAACAAAACTTTAAAACATTTATTCACTAACACCAAATCAAAAATTGAAAAGGAGAATCAACAAGATGTAGTATATGAAATCGCATGCAACGGCAAAGATGAAGAGGCATGCAATCTTGTATACATTGGAACGACCAAAAGAGCGCTAGGAGTGAGACTTAACGAGCACAAAGCAGATCTGAAAAAAGAGAAGCAAACTACAGCACTAGCACAACACATTGTAGAAAGTGGACACACAGCTTATTTCGACGACGTAAGAGTAATTGACAAAGAGAGAAGAGACAACAACTATGAATACCAAAGAGGACACTGACAACATCGGCACGGTGTATACCACAGCTCAAGGTTGATTTATAAGGTTGTCGCAAGGGAGAGAGCGAGTACCCATAATTGTCAAATCGAAGTTGACAGCTCATAGAAAATCTGCAAGTGCTATTATAATCCGTTTTTCTTTCGTAGTCATTCGTAAAATTGTGGAAACGTCAAACTGAGATGTGTACAAATCAAACAGCGAAGAATAAACCGAAAAAAACAATATAAATAAACAATTAAAAATTGAAAAAACACTTGCACCATAATAAAAGTTTTTGTGATCATAACAACATAAAATACGAACATACTATTCTGCATAATCTAAAATAAAAGGCGGCAAATTTGTGAGAATATAGCTATTCCTCTCGTTCACATTGGTTTAGTACCATAAAATGGGTAACGTAGAGGTGAACAATGAAAAAAATAGGAGTTATTGCAAAAAATGTAAAAAAAAGGTTGAGACAAGAGGAATCAAATGCGAGGGCTTGTGTCAATCATGGTGGCACATAGAATGCTTAAACTACAGCGAAAAAGATTATGAGTCAATTGGCGCATTGAAGAACAAATGTTTTTGGGTCTCTGAAACAGATAAGAAGAAGTTCAAGCAGTGGCTGAAGGGTGAGTCGAGCTTGGAAAAAATATGTGCAACGAACACAGAAATAAAACAAGGAAACGAAAAAATTCAAGAGAACATAAACGAAATGAAAAATGCCCTAAGCAAGATAGAAAGGAACAACAGTAAGCAACAAACTCTATCCTGTGCAGAAGTGTTGGCAGGCGACAAAAATAAACAGCAACCCAGTAGACCGCAAAAACACAAAACAGCATTATTATATTACCAACCGAGAAACAGCAAACTAGTATTGAGACCGAAAAATATATTAAAACAAAAATCGTACCATCAAAAATAAAAATTGGAATATCATCAATAAATCGCATAAATGGAGGAGGAATTATTGTCAACACAATGGATACTCAAGGGCGGAACAAATTAGAAACAGAAATTAAGCAACAATTCAGCGAGGGCTATAAAAAAACAATTCCAAAAGTAAAGCAGCCAAAAATTATTATTTCAAATATATACTGCGAGTACAACGAGGAGAACTTAATTGAGGAACTTGTGGCAACTAACCACTTTATTGATTATAGCGATGAAATTAAATTTGTTTATAAATACATAAATAAAAAAAATAACTTGTGGAACTATATTCTGGAAGTATCTGGAAAAACTCTACAAAAACTTAGTAATCGATATGTGATGCTCAATTACAGAACGCGATACATAAAATAATACATTTCAGTAAACAGATGTTATAAATGCCAAAAACACCACCACACAAGCTCGAAATGCGATGGCGAAGAAGTTTGCGGCATATGTGCGGAAAAACATGCCACCCGCTCATGCAAAGTTACTGCTAATTTCAAATGCATTAACTGTATGGGAGCACATAACTGCACTGTGCATATAGCTAAGTTAAGAAGCGAGCGAGAAAGAATTTCATACCAATGATGAATAACAACACAAACCTAAATATATTTTATGTCAACATTTGTAGTTTGCGAAACAAATTATACGATTTAGAGCTTATAATTAAAAACATAGATGTCATCATAGCTACAGAAACATGGTTATACGAAAACGAAACAAAAATATACAACATCCCGAATTACGCGGCTATACATAACTGCAGAAATGACAAACGAGGAGGTGGTACAGTCATTTTTATAAAAGACTGCTACACATACAATGAAATGACAAAAGATGAAAAGTACAAAATCTAACAGTTATTGAAATAAAAAATTTAAAAATTCCTATAGCCAAAGGCACGTTTTACAAAGCTCCAAACGAAAATTGTAACACATTTATGGATTATATTGAACAAAGAATGGTCAATTCAAAAAACTGTGTTTTCTTTGCAGATGTTAATATTAATTTATTAGAACAAACGAATACGGTGATTAAATACACAGATTTAATACAAATCAACGGATACACGTTTGTTAATAATACATTACCAACAAGGCAAACACCAAGAACGAATACATTGATTGATCACATCATAACCAACATTGATACAACACATGAAATAACCCTGTAGGAAAATCAACTAATTTAAAAGTAGTTGATAAAGTAGTTTTTTGTCAACCACAACTAGTTGAAAATCTGACTTTTTCCCATAGAACGAACTAACTTATTTTGTATGGTGATGTCCGCTAAATAAGTCAATTGACTTTCGTCTGCATATATTTTCAACTACTTGTTAAATTAGTTATATTTAAATTATTTGTTAATGACTTTAAAACAACCAATTGAAAACGATTACTGATGGCCTAAAGTTAATAATATTTGATGAAATAACATGGTGCAATTAAAACATGTCAAAATCATAGTAGTTGTCGCCTTAATATAATTCAAAGTAGTTCATATACTGGTTTATTTTAAACTAGTTTTTTAATTAGTTGTTTTTAAAAACAAGTTAGTTCGTTCCTATAGGGAAGCTACAAATTGGAAGATACTTACATCTCCGATCACAAATACACAATTACTACAATAAATGAAATAAAACGATGTAAGAAACCAATGAAAAAACAACTCATACCAAAAATAAATTATCAAAAAATCACGGAAATGGTCGGAAACGAGGTGATTGAAAACCCAGACATGGACATAGAAACACTTATACATACAATACAAAAAGCAAAAACCAAAAATTCAAAATATGTGAAAGTTAGAACACGGGAAAACAATTGGATCACAGCTGAACTTAAAAAAAAACTTAAACTCAGGTAAAAACTGTACAAAACGTGCAAAACATATCCCAATTATCAAAACAAACAAGCAGATTACAAAAAAATTAAGAAAGAAGTAGAAAAATTAATTCAAATCAACAAAGAAAAACATGTTAATGAACAAATAGAAAAATCTGGAAAGTATGGAACATTATAAACACAACAATAAGAAAAAGGAGGAGAATGTATCCAGCACCAAAAACAGCCAAGAACAAGACTCCCAAAACAAAGTAAATACAGCAAACGCTTCTAACAAATTTTCAACGAAGCAGCTACAAACATAGCAAAAAATATACCAAACACTAGAACACCGACAAATGTACACAATCAAAAATCCATATTTCTCAAGCCAATAATACGACAAGAAATACAAGAAATTATTACCAGTCTAAACAGCAATGCAGCGAAAGGCGCAGACGATATATCGGTCAAGGACCTTAAATTGCTCCTACCAATAATATCCGAAACCCTGGTAAAAACAATAAACAAGTGCTTTACAACAGGAGACTTCCCAAATTGCCTTAAAAAAGCTATTGTAACGCCCGTACACAAAAAATTGTGCAGTAAGTGTAACTAAGTAGTAGTAACTAAGTGCAGTCAGCAAAGTGTTCGAGAAGGTCATTGATAGGCGAATAGAAAACTTCATAAGCTCTACAATCCGGTTCGATAGCAATCAATTCGGGTTCCTAGCTAGAAGTGGAACGGAATCAGCAATCACTATGGAACAAATAAACGATGCGCTGGATGAAAAAAAATTAGTTGCTGCAACATTTATCGACTTATCAAAAGCATTCGACCTTGTTGAACATATAAAACTCTTAAACATGATGAACGACATGGACATACGAGGAGTAGCAAACGAGCTTATACGAACGTATCTAAGTAACAGGCCCCATGTTGTAAAAATTGATGGCGTACACAGCAGCGAGCTCATAAGCAAAATCGGCGTACGGCAGGGCTCAATACTTGGACCACGACTGTACTTGCTATACATAAACAACATACAGAACTGCACATTCAAATCAGTATACAATATATACGCTGATGACACAAATTTTCTAACAATGGCAAGTACTGCAGAGGAACTAGAGGAAAACATCAACCACGACATGAAAATCTACTACGAATGGGCATGCGGAAATGGACTGAGCATCAACATAAAAAAAAACTAACTACATAATATTCCGACCACGTAGCAATATAGATGTAAACTAGACATCTGCATGAATACATCCCAACGCCTCTTCAAAACATTTGCTTGAAACACGTATACATACACTCTATCATTGTCAACAACCAACTACAAGTGAGTATACTACAAAACAAAAGTAAAACATTCAACTACTGTACTCAAAACCGAAATGATTTCAATATGAAATTTCCTCGCGTACTTGTGCTCGTATACCAAGTACATGTATATAAGTTAGATTAAATAAAAGAATGTGAAAATAATTCATACAATCCTTAAAAAGAATAAAATTAAATTTTTTAAACTTCAATACTTTAATAAGAAAGTGAATAAAATAAACTAAAAATAAAGTTGACCTTTTTAGACATGAAATATAAGTATTTTTAAACAAAAACGAAATACATATATTAAAATCTTAAAATAGTGTAATTTACATATGATCTCACTAATGTGATATTTAAAAAAAAAAAAAGTATATATAAAATTGTTTATTTATTAGTTTTTAAGAAAATTTTCTATCCTCTTACACACGGTTACTCCGTCTGAGGATTTTAGTAACAAATTTACAAAATTAGGTCATAAAATATAAAAAACCTAGGTTGTCAAACATTTGTATTGAAACAAAACAAAGATAGAATGCAATTTTGAATAAAGTTACTAATGAAATAAAAAAATTAGTTGGTTTTGACAATTATGGGTACTGAGAAGAGAGTGCGATCAGCCCTGCGACAACCTTATAAATCAACCTTGCCAAAGCTTTAAAACTTGACCAGCTGGTAATGTTTACTTTTCGTCTCTTCGTTACAAAGCTTAGTCGTTATTTTTAGTTTTTTCTGTTTTGTTAAAAAGTTTTATTGTTAAAGTTTAGAAATTAAAAAATGTCAAGTGCAATATAATTGTTTATATTGTGATGTGAACTATAAAGTAATGTGTATTTATATATTTAATGTTTTTTATAATTTATATAATAAATTAATTGTTTAATGTTTTAGATTCAATAAAATAATCCCCTGAAGAAGGAAGGAAATACTTCCGTAACGTCGGGAAAATTGAAATAAATTATTTTAAAAATTTAATTCAAAAAACCACTTGACAAAAAAGCCCAAAATTGAAGACAACATAGAAAAATTAAATAGACAACGAAATCTTAATCAGCTTTTGCAAAATTTACACCAATACAAAAGTTATTTGTGTTTTAAAACATGAGTACTTTTTTCCATATAACCAAGTATTGACATGTACCGATCAAAAATCTGCATCGAGTGATTCAAACTTTGAGTATACTTATCGTATACTCATAATTTCTCTGTATTTATATGCATGCATAGTCTTGAAAATATTCATCATATCTATAAATACTCAACTCATTTTCGTAGAATTGAATATAAATCATACGCATTCTCTTGCAAAAAAAAGTGTTAGAAGTATGAGTATCATAAATACTTTGGATGCAAATAATCTTTGAGCAACTCTTCGCTGCTGCAGAACAATGCTGGCATGACTCACAACGTTGTTTGAGCGAGATTTAATATAATGTCAATGTCGCCAATAGTTCTATAATAAGTATATATTAGGGCTCTCGATTTTTTTTTTAGCTTTGTTCGAGCGAACACTAGATAAAAATGGGTCGCTGAATCCGAACACAAATAGAGGGGTCTATCTGCCCCACATTAGCCATATTTTTAAGGGATGGGCTAAACAAGTGTTTGACTTACAATTTCACTTACAGTGGGCAGTCAACACGTGTTTCGACTTTGTCCCCCTAAAAATGTGGAAAATGGCGTATGATAGACCCCCTCTATTTGTGTGTCTCAGAAATGCCTCCCCTCTTAGAAGCCATAAAAAAAAGTTAATTTTTACCTATATTGCTCCCGCTTCGAGATATGGCACTTTTTCTATTTTTTCGATGATTTTACGAGGATTTTTCGATATCTTTTGATTATCTTTCTTTTAATGATTATCTTTTGATTATCTTTCTTTTTCCCCTTTTTTTCGATTATATTCAGAATCAGTTTCTCTAATGTGAAACCAAATATAATCGCCCATCATATTTGAATTCCAGGATCCCTGATAGCGTCTCTCCATGGATTTCATTTCAAAAGCACTCAAAAGCAGGTATGCGAAAAGGGTACGCTATAAGCGTATACAATAGACAAAAAAGGGACAAAATAATTTTTAAACCATTGCCAAACAACTTAATTTTCGAATACTTTTCTGAACTTATTTTATCGCTTTCTGTCAACATCTGTATCTTATTTCCTTTCCTATTTAAGTCAATATTTTTTTTGGTATTCTTTTTATTCTGTACTTTTTAAGGATTTATATTGATATTTTATATTTCGTTAAAATAAAAGTTTTTAATTAGAAATTAGTTTCAGATGTGTTTATATTAAATTAACCAGCATTTAATGAAAAAATCATAAAAAAAGTGGAATTTCGGTACCTTCACTCAATGGTCTATAACTTCATTATTCTACCATGAATTTTCCTCAAAGGCAGTGTGTTTTTTTCTTCAAAGAACTATCTTTACGTACAAAATGATAACTGAGATTTTTTTTGAGATTTCGATTTTTTTTAGATTTTTGAAACATTATTCGACTTGATTTTAAAAAAAAAAAAAAAATTCGCCGAATTTCTTCTAATTCCGTCAAATTTACTGAACCAAATGACAAAGTTTGTTCTAAGCATTTGTAGGTAATTTAATTGTCTTGATTTATTTTTTTTTTTTTCTTAAATTTGTTAATTCTTTTTCGAGATAATGTTGCTATTTATGACGATACATCCTGAAAAAATGGGAAATTTTTTCAAAAAATCATATCTCAAAAACTTATCCATAGAAAAATTGCGATATTCGTGTTTAGAAGGCCAAAGTCCATAAGAAAATATTAGTGGCATGTGGATCACAGAATTTTTTTTTGATTTTGGCGCCTAGTGTTATTAGGGCTATTCACAATCTTGAGTATTTGACCATTGCAAATTTATGCAATTGTAAAAATTTGCCATCAATCGTGAGCGGTCTTTTTCGGTTTACTTTGCAATACTTGTTGCAAAGAATGAAATTAACGGCTGATAGCTCACTGACTCTTTAATGAATTTTTTGTTGGGTTTCCCTGTTTAATTCGTTTTTTTATTTACATATTTTCCATATCTTTGTTTTTTATTTTTATTTTTTTTTTTTATTTTTTGGACTTTATTTTTTTGACAATCACCCGTTAGCTTATAGTTCAGTATTGCATATGTATAGTAAATATAAACTATGGGTTTTAAGTATTGCATATTTACACAAGCGTAGTAAATGCATCTCTGTATATTTTGTTAGTGTAGAGTAAAAATATACTCTACCATTTTGCAAATGCTATGATGCAAGACCATTTGCACCTGATTGTGAACAGCCCTATTGTGTATGCTGCAGCATAGCTTCAGTTGTAATTAATATTGAATAAATCACTCCGCGTAACGAAGGAGTTTGGCTCAACGCGTAGTGTAGTGACTTCATACACAGTGGTATCGGTTGGTTGTGGGTTCGAATCTCAACGGCATGCGAAGGTAAAATTTTTGTATTTGATATTTAATTTAATTTAATGTTCTTGTATAATAGACGTCAAGCAGCAATAAAAGCCGAGAAGTCATTAATTTCTAAGAAAAAAATGGTGTTGATAAAAGAAAAACTTGTGTTGTTGCCGATTTCAGTCAAGCAATATTTTTGAAATTAAATTTTTTGTTTTAAAAAAGTAGTGCATAAAAAATTACCAAATACTTAATTAATTTATCACCCAAATAAAAATTGGCAAGTCAACATGTAAAACTTAGGCGTTTTGGTTTTTTTTCAATTTAACATAAGCCTTTTTCTCGGTGTAGCAGCTACGTAAGTAATGTGGATATTTTCCATGACTAAGTACTTTATGGGTATCAGAGATTCATTGAGCAAATTAAGCTCAACTACTTTAAGTATTATTATTCAAACGATTTAGATTCTCTTGTTCGCAGACTCTCACGCACTTCATGTGCCTTGCACGCATGTTTGTGAAAGTAGATGGGATATAAGAAGCATGTGTTGAGGGTTGAATATTTATTTATACTTATTTTTTATGAGTATACTTTGAGTGCTAAAAAAGCGACTCGTTGCAGTTCTCTGGTGCCGATGCTTGTCGGCACGGGTTCCCGTGGTCGTAGGTACTCAAAATTTTCTTTACATTTCTTCTAACTTCATACAAAGAAATTAAGGGAGTAAGCCATAAAAAAAACAACTTAAATTTTTAAGGGACACTCTAGTGCACATGTAAAAAAATCCCAGATAAAAGGGCTTCCAAATACAAAACTACTCGTAATGAGAAAAATAAACTAAGGAAAGCTTGTTGAATATAAGTAGACATAATATTTTCAAATTTCTGCCTAGTAGCTTTTATGAAAAATTCAAAGAATCAGATTCAGCGACCAATTTTACATGGGAATATAATTTTGTTTGTAATTTTCGCGTAGCTTTAATGCCAGTATGAAAATTAATAAATTCACATTAACTTTGAGGGCCCGAAAAACACGTTTTTAACTGCAGCTTATCCCGTTGATGATGATTTGACTGTATCTAATGTATATGAAGTAAATACACCAACATTATTCATGTCTCCAAAAAAAATCATGAAAACATAAGAGCTATGAGCTTAATATAAGAGCTATGAGCCTAAAATTTGGTACACAGATTAATTTTAGAGTTGGTAACAGCCTTACGATGGGCTGCATTGGACACTTACACGCCCACTTTTCGCATACTAAATATTTACATGGGTGTTTTCCATTTTCAAAAATTGGTGGGCAGGTTATTTTTTAATTAAGCAACAACCACTCGAATTATAGGCAGATTAAGACATTTACCACGCCTACCTCCCATTTCAAAAAATAAGAAATATATATCGTCGTTAGGCGTGCAATACCGCGTATCAGCCACTTAAAATACCGCGTATATTGCAAAAAGGCAAATATTGAAATTTGGATTTTAATACAATTTGATTTAATTAATAAAGGGCGGATTTTCCATTAAATGCTGATTTCAGAACAAAGCAAGTATTTAATTTCAATAAATGTTTATAGTTTAGTAGAAAATCTATTTAATCGTTTAAGAGAAAGCAATTTTTTGCACTCGTGTAGAATTTTAATATCAACGTGTGTGTGTATGTGCAAGTGGCGAATACGCGGTATTGCAGGACCAACGACGATATGTAAGCCTGTGAATATAAATAAAATGGGTTATATAGGTTATGCCATAAAACTTCAAAAAAATATGGTACACACTTAAGGCTCTACTTAAAACACTTAATTTAGTTTAAGACACTAAAATAAACATACGTGAGAACATGCACTTTTACGATGAACCCAAAAAAATGAGAAATAAATAAAATTAAAAAAATTTCAAATAAGTTATGCACTAATAAATTTTTTAAAAAATACTTAAAAGCGTCAAAAGTGAATAACCTCAGAAAAAACAATTTGAGGTCTTTTCATTGCATAATAAATCAGCGCAACCAATAAAATGTTATAACTGTAAGTCAAACTTTATTTCATTGGTTCTAATTTGCACTATTACTATATTAACAAAAACAGCTTACAAAAATATTACTTAAGACTTTGCCCAGAGAATAACAATGTTTCGCAGTGTACACTTTAATCTCATCTTCCACGAAATTGTATGGCTTAAGTCTTATGTAGCACTAATGTTGACTGCGATTTACAAATTCTTTTTAAAAATTCTGGAGTTTCAATCGTAATTCGTGCATGAAATCTCAAGTTCGAAGAGTTTACGTCAAAACGGGTGCAAGGGGTGGCTAATTCCTTTTGAATTTACAAATATACACTATAAAAAAAAATTGATAAAACAAAAATTATTAAATCTATATTGAAACCTTAATCAAAAATGTTATTCTAAAAACAAAAAAAAAAAAAAGAAAACATAAGCGTTTTGGTACGGGGGCCGATTGATAATTCAGTGAAAAATTAAATTTCCCGCGTAGTAACTTTAAATACAACACTGATCCTGTCAACTACCATCACAAACCATCCGACGCTTAGTTTGTGTTTTGTGTGAGTTTTGGCGAAACTGGAAAAAGGTGAATTTCGTGTGCTCATTAACCATCAGCCAAACCAAGGAAAGGCTTGATAAATACTTTGGGGACTCTGCACCATAAATTTCAATGGTAAAAAAGTGGTTTACTGAATTCCGATGCAGTCGTACAAGCACAAGTGACGCCGAATGTTCTGGATGCCCAAATGAGGTCACCACACCAGAAATGGTCACTAAAATTCACGATATCGTGTTGGCCGATCGCAGAGTTAAAGTGCGCGAGATTGTTGACGCCGTAGGCATCTCAGACGAATGGGTGTGGAACATTTTGCGAAATCATTTGGATATGAAAGAATTATCCGCAAGATGGGTGCGCATAAACGCGATCGTGTGACTGATTCAAAGGCGTGTTTGGCGATGTTGAACAAAGATAAGAAGGATTTTTTCCTTTGATTAGTAACCGTGGACGAAACATGGATCCATCACTACACACAGAAACAAGGGAACAGGCGAAACAGTGGACTTCACGACTGAACGTGCTCCGAAGAAGGCGAAGATGGTGCTATCGGCCGGAAAGGGTTTGGCGACAGTATTTTGGGATGAACGCGGTATAATCTACATCGATTACCTTCCACCGAAAAGAACGATCAATGGCGAATATTGTGCAGCCGAACTGGACCGTTTCAACGACGTACTTCATGAATTGAAGTTCGAATTGCTTCCTCATCCAGCATATTCTGCAGATTTGGCCCCTAGCGACTATTTTCTGTTTCCAAATCTGAAGAAATGGCTCGGCGGAAAGAGATTCACTACCAGAGAGGACTTATCACCGAAACAGAGGCCTATTTTGAGGACCTTCCGAAAACGTATTTTTCGGATGGGATCAAAAAATTGGAGGAACGTTGGAAGAAGTGTATCGAGCTAAAAGGAGACTACATTGAGAAATAAAACATTTTTTTTCCGCAAAAATCATTCCTTGTTTAATTTTTCACTGAATTATCAAACAGCCCTCGTAGTAGAATGTTCTTTTTTAACCAGTTGACACGGCTCCATAAAAACATTACATAAATGATAAGCTTTACCTTCCCGCTGAACTTACGTTGTAAATTTTTTTCACTTGTTGACTGAATTATTTATATTTTAATCACAAACTTAATTATTTTCAAGCACCGAAACTTATTTGTGTGCTTTTCTCACACGCCAATATCTAACCTCAAAACTTTCAAATTGGGAGCAAAGCATTTATTGTTTTTTTGCAGTTTCGTTAGCTTTATATATTTTTCTACACAAAACAGTGGCAAATGTTAATTTTTTTTTATATGAAATTTTTTATTTTTGTAGTATGGGGTGAACTATCAAATGCAACGGTGTAAAAGAATTTCGTTTAAAGTTAGAGTGCCACGCCCCTTGTATAATTCCGCCCACTTTTATAAACTAAGGACTGCTCCTCTTGCCAAGAAATATATGTGCAAAATTTGATACGCCCCTTTGTCCAGTCCCACCCACTTTTGTAGGCTTAAAACAGTTCTAAAGAATATATGTGCGACATTTGATTAAAATCTGCCAAACTGTGTGGATGCAGTTATATAAAAAACAAAGAGCCATGCCCCCTGCCTAGTACCTTCCAATTTTTTAACCTTAAGAATGCTAAATCGATGCAGCTGATAATGCTGATCAAAAATGTACTATATACTTTTTTATACCTATTACTCCTCCTTATTGGCGTTATAAACGGAATGACAAATTTAATCAGGCATGTTCTGAAATCCGATTCACGTCGGAATCGGATTTACTTCCAATGACATTCAATTGGAATATCATCGGAGTTCACCCAAGTGAATAAGATTTGAGAACATACCTGAATATACCCCTTACGCAGTAACCGATTCACGTCGGAATCGGATTTACTTCCAATGACATTCAATTGGAATATCATCGGAGTTCACCCAAGTGAATAAGATTTGAGAACATGCCTGAATATACCCCTTACGCAGTACGCCTTGGGTATAAAGATACATGACCGAGTAAAGTATCTTGAAATCCAAAGAACTACTTCTTCACAGGCGACAAAAATAAAAGATCTCATGTATATCGTTTCAAGTCGCTGCCGATTTGTTTGTGTTGTACAAATCACAAATCTTTCATGCATGATAAAAGCATGAACTACAGTCAGCGAAATACCTAAATCCCCATTAAAAACTAGAATTCATACATAGTGTAGATTTCGGTAACGGTAAAATGTAAGTATGCAGAAAAATTGGTTGTTGTCTAATTAATAGGTGTACTAAGAATTTGCTTGTCCTTTGCTCCCAAAATATACCATTATCTTCAAAACGTGCAGCAAGCGCTTTTCCACTATTAGAAATAGCTATATGCGCATCAGTAGCAAAGATCTGTAAATAGGTAAATAGCGGAATTGTGATTATATTGATCAGCTGAGGGTAATTTCCAAAGTAATTTTTTGCGTAGAATCCGAATCCGTGCTTAGAACTGCCTAAAAATGTCAGAATTTTGAGATATTTGAGGTTTTGTATACGAAAAATGGTTATTTTTGAAGTTAGATAAAAGTAGCACAACGTCTTTAAAATTATTTTCTACTTAATATATCATAAGGTACTATTCTTTCCCTTCAAAATGAGCACTTGAATGATGCCGTACGATGATTTTTTTATTTAAATTATGGGCATTTGAAATTGACGTCCCCAAGCAAAAATGTACAGTCAGTGAAGTAGCTTTATGTGCAAAACTAGATTTTGTCATAAATTTTTGTTTGCAAACTTCATCACCAAATGGCCATATTTTTTTAAAAGAAATCATCGTACGGCATCATTTCAGAGCTCATTTTGAAGGGAAAGAATAGTATTTTGTAATAAAATAAGTAGAAAACAATTTAAAAATGTTGTGCAGCCTTTACCTAACCTCAAAAATAACCATTTTTGTGTACATAACCTCAAATATCTCAAAATTTTGACATGATCAGACAATTCGGAGCTCGAATTTGAATTTTACACAAAAAATTACTTTGGAAATTGCACTCTCCTGACCGATACAATAATAATTCCATTATTTGCAGATTTTTGTCACTGATGTCCATATAGATAAAGGGTGCTTAAATTTTAAGGGCCGATGTTGAATGTGAACCACACCTAAACGTCAAGTTTCTCCTGCATTTCATTTGACATTTCTCAATTTCAGACTAAATCAATTTGAACCATGGTAAGATACACCATGGAGCAACGCGTTAAAGTTATTCAGGCATATTATTAAAATGGGCGTTGAAATCAAAATGCATATCGTGCACTTCGTGATTTTTTCGGTCAATTTAATCGTCCAAATGTGCGTACAATCGGAAAAATCGTGCAAAAATTTGAGCAAACCGGGTCTGTAGGAGATGTGAAAACACCAGTGCATGCTCGTACAGCTCGTACTGCAGAAAATATTGCTGCTGTTCGCGATAGTGTGGCTGAAGAGCCGTCAGGCAGTTACTGTGAATGGTGTTCGCTATCGTGAGATGATAACGAACTTTTTATGGCCCGAATTGGAAGATATGAATGTGGACGATATGTGATTTCAACAAGCCGGTGCCACTTGCCACACAGCTAACGAAACAATGGCTCTTTTGCGCGACAAATTCAATGGTCGTGTTATCTCACGTGGTGGCGATGTCAATTGGCCGCCAACATCATGTGATTTGACACCGTTGGACTTCTTTTTTTGGGGTTATTTGAAAGAAAAGGTGTACGTCGATAAGTCAGCAACAATTCAAGAGCTAAAGGATGAGATAATTCGGCACATTAACGGCATAGAACCTCACTTATGCCTCAGCATCATCGAAAATTTGGACCATCGGATGGAGGTGTGCCGCCGAGGTCGAGGCGGCCTTTTGGCCGATATTTTGTTCCATACATAATTGAACCATACCAATATTATCATAATAAAAGAAAATGACAATAATTTCCTAAATAATTTGTGTTTTATTCAAAATCAACATCGGACCTTTAAATTTAACCACCCTTTATTTCTAATAGTGGAAAAAAGGGTTGCTGCAAGTTTTTTAGATAACGGTCCATTTTGGGAGCAAAGCACAAGCAAATTCTTAGTACACCTTTTAATTAGATAACAACCAATTTTTCTACATACTTACAATTTACCGTTACCGAAATCTACACTGTTGTACGCATGCTAGCTTTAATGCACATATAGCTACTTCGCTGACTGTATTTCATGAATTCTTTGGGAACCTTAAATCGATGCTTGATTTTCTTATGACATTGTCGCACAGTTCGGCGTCCCATAGACAAAAATCCAAATAAAAAAATATTGAAATTTTTTAAAGGTAATACATCCACAAAAATAAATCAAAGAAAATTTTTTAAAAATATTTACATTTGCGTTTTAATTTAAATTTGCGGATAAGGGCTTGAACAATTTGACTATTTTTATATTAATTTTGTATATTGTCGCATCTTGAAGAAGGGGGTAAGAAAAACGTAAAACAATTTATTGGCCACCACAAAGGTGTTTACTTTTTTTAAGAGACAATAATTTGTCCGAAATAATGTTTTTAAAATTGTGGCAATAAGGTGAAATCAAAAAATTTTGTGTAACTTCAATTTTCAGGCTTTTTCATGCATAAAAATAACAAAAATTTTTTTCGTATATCATAAGAGAAGATATTGGCTGCGCAAAAATCCACCCCAAAATAAAAGGCCCGAAAACCTAAAACGAAATTAGACATCTAAGATCAAAACTGCCGGGGAACACGCTCACAGGGAGATTATTCCACTATCTTACTGTGCGACTAAAAAACGAATTATCTTGGTATTGCGAGGTTCTATTGGGCAACGATGCAATGGTAAAGCGATGGGCTTGAAAAGCTGCCCGAGTAGACCTAGGAAATACACGAACTGGTGGCGTCAGGCCATGTACCTCCCTTAAACGCTTCCCACGGTAGAACCTATACAAAAGCCTTAGGCAACAAACATTGCGCCGATGCCCAAGAGAACTGAGAAGAGATAAAATGTTTTCATATCCTATCATATATATCGCACGTCTTTGAATTCGGTCCAGAAGCTCCAAATAAGATCTCGAAGCTCCTGCCCAAATGTACGAATTGTACTCCATTTTAGGCCTTATATATGAGGTATAGATCATTAGAAGATCAGATTGGGTGCTTCTTGGGTGCTTCTTTCGACACATGGATAATGTGATCATTCCAACGAAGGTCTGATTGTATCGATATGCCCAGAACGTCAAGAGCATCTGACTCCAAAAGATCTACACCACTCATATTCAGAGGAGTTAAGGGACATTTCATCCGCTTGTGGGTTAACAGGCAACACTGGGTCTTGTTTGCATTAAACTTTACTCTAGATTAGCAAGACCCCATTCGGAGATTTTTTTCAAGACATTAAGAAGTGTGTCATTCATATTTTGACTCTTACTCTCAATCGCCAAAGAACTCGTGCGTTTTTTTAAATAATATGAATGACAAATGCTGCTGCCGTCCGCAAACGAATGAATTGGGTTATGAGTCAACGGCAGAAGGTCGTTGATAAAAACCAAAAACAAAGTTGGCGATAGAACTGAACCCTGCGGTACTCCTGCGTTGATGGCGTGCTCACTGGACGAAATGCCGTCGATTACGACACGGATAGTTCTGTCCTTAATGAAGCACGTGATCCACCAAGCAAAGTTACCACCGACATCGTAGCAATTGGTTTAGAGACTAGTGCTTTATGCCAGACTCGGTCAAACGCCTTTGAAATATCCAGAGCAACAACAGTGCTCTCACCGAACAGGTGATCACATTGCTTCCATTTTTCTGTAAGGAACGCCATAGGGTCACCAGTAGAGCGGGCCCTATGAAAACCATATTGACGGTCACTTAGCAATTCGTTGAGCTCCAAATAGTTCATTAGGTGGAAGTTTATTACGCCTTCCATAACTTTGGAAAGCGTAGAGCATATCGCAATGGGTAGGTAGTTTGCAGGATTCGTGGCGTCGTCCTTTTCAGTTATCGGCTGGACATTTGCGACCTTCCAACAAGATGGAAATGCTCCTGTTCTGTAGGAGATGTTGAAAAGGTTGCGCAAAGGCCGAGCCAGTGTAGAAGCACACTTTTTAATAGGCTTTTAATAGGCCATAGGCTTTGTTTATGTTAAGATTTGCAAGGACTCTTTTGACTGCTCTCGTTCGAAAATATATCTCCTTCATTGAAGAAGAGTTCCTATAGTTGTGTTCATTTCGTGCAAGGAAAATATATCACCTGACAATACCCGATATAAGCTTTTTGGGGTTATTTCTTATTAGTTTAGTTTTATAGTTTTATTTCTTATTTCTGACTTTTTGGGGCCTAATTTCATTAGAAAACTTACTCTACAAAAAAATTAATATTACCCCAAAAGATAAAATTTTTTTGTTGTTGCTTTCTGCATAATTTTTTGGGACCTCTTTTTTTGGGCCATATTTCATTGGGGTTCATTTCATAGCGCCAAGGCCTTTTACTAATCGACACAAAAATAAATCTCGCCAGCTTTCGTCCGACTTTTTAAATAATTCCGCTTTTTTCTAGATACTTGCGTTGTCAACATGCTCGTAAAAACAAAAAAAAAAAAATGGCCATTTCAGCTCTTAAAATGACTTTGACCAAGCTTTTCTGATCAATTGTGCTATGCGTGTTGTGAAATGTTTGGACATAAATGATCGAGAACTGGACCTACAAGCCTCTTTATTTCACTCTCTGAGGTTTGCCATTTTCTGCAAAGAGTTGTCGACCGAACATAAAAATTAATCCAATTGAAAAACATTCTGTGTCAGATGGAATTCGAACCTGGGTTCTTTCACATACCAGCCACGTACCTTAACCAGTGAACCACGGCCGTCACGAAACCGTTTCGTAAAAACGAAACTTTTACAAAATATTGACTGTTTATGTGCATAGCGTGTAAATTATTATACTTTATTTAATTTGAAATGAAACTTTTTATTTTTTAATTATTATAATTATTTGCAATTCTTAGTGTTACAAGATATAATATCTCTAACTAGCACTAATCACTAAATTAAGGAAATATGGCAGTGAATTTAGTTACAAACATTTATCAAGTACTTACATTTAATATGAGCAATTTTAAAAATAAACATTATTTACTAGTTATATCAGAAAACCGAAAAACATACAGTAAATGCTTTAAGAGGACTTATCACTAACAGAGAAAATATAAAATTTTAATTAGGGAATTACAATGACGACAACAGTTTCTTTTTAAATTTGACTGCGTTGCTAATTTGTTGCGTGTTATAATCTAAGGAATTCCAGAGACGTAGTCCATATATGAAAAATTGCCTATCGGAGACGAGGCAAGAGTGTCTAGCTAGAATAATATTGTTGTTACGGCGCGATTGCGTAAAGCGAAGTCTCTCGAAAAGATAGATGGGTTCAGCGGTGAAAATTATTCTGTGAACAAACTGAAGGACTTTTATTTTGACTAAATTTTCGAAAGTCGTGTTATTTATTTGGTGTGCAAATTCCGAGACATGATCATACCTACTCAGACTGTATACATATCGAGCGATATTGTTATAAGTTACTTTTAATTTATGCTTATGGGCAGAGTCAGCGTTTGCAAATACTTCACAACCATACAGGAGAATAGGTATTAAATATGTTTTTGCTATAAGTAGTCTGATTCTTAAAGGCGTAAAGTATTTGGTAGGCCATAAACTCCGTAACATACCATTTACCTTACCTGAGGAACTGGTGACGTGCTCATTCCATGACAGGGTATTATTAAAAATAAAACCTAAGTTCTTAACCTTAAAGACATATTCAATAATCGAGCCATTAATTACGATAGCGGGAAGAGTATTACAATTTATAGCTTTTTTATAGACCAGCAAACACTTAGATTTTCTAGGATTAATTTCAAGTTCATTTACAGTGGCCCAATTCCCAATTCGTTGGAGTTCTAGATTCAAGATATTCACACCACTACAGAGGTCAGTTTTGTCACATGAAACATAAAGCTGTATATCATCAGCGTACATATGTGTAGAACATTGATTCAGGATTGACGGAAAATCATTCACGTAGATGGAAAATAAAAAAGGCCCTAGAACTGACCCCTGTGGAACACCTTTGCTAACTCGAATAAAGTCCGACGACAAATCACCAGAGCAAACACACTGAAAACGATCGAACAGATAAGACCAGATCAATTTTATTGCTGGTGGAGAAAATCCATACCAATTTTTGAGCTTATAGCAGAATATTACGTGATTTATAGAATTAAAAGCTTTTGAGCAATCCAATAGAACCATGAACGTAGGTTTGTTTGCTTCAATATTTTGGCGAATAGTTTCGGACACATCTGTGATTGCGGTTGTACAGCTACGTTTCGGTCTAAATCCAGACTGCCTGTCCGTTAGTAGTCGATTGTTGGTAAAGTATGAACTCATTTGCTTGTAAACTAGGTTTTCGAATGCTTTTGAAAGAAAGGGTAAGATAGCTATAGGACGATACTCATCTCCTGATTTCGGAATTGGAATTATTTTTGCTAGTTTCCATTTTTTGGGAAACACAGATTTAGTAAAAATTGTGTTAAAAATGTGTGTAATAACAGGTACAAGTTTAGGTAGAAATAATTTAAGAAACTTAGGAGTTATACCGTCAACACCTGTCGAATTGGATTTCACATAAATCAGACTAGAGAGCACCTCACTAACATTAACACACGTAAAACTAAAACTAGATGTTGTAGATATTGCACTTCGAGGAAGGCTATCACAGAAGGAGTTCATGTCAGACTCGAGTATATCACAGATGGGTTGCCTTGTTAGCTCAATATTATCACAGTTTTGGTTTCCTACAAAGTTATTATTAAGCATATTGAGATCAGTGTTTACTTTGTCAGTACAAGCTTTATTTAAGCCTATTTCTCTAATAGTTCGCCAAGTAGCCTTACTATTAGCTGCATTTGAAAATTTTTCAGAGAAGAACTGGGATTTTGCCCGTCTTATAGCACTGACAGCTTGTTTGCGCAAATTTGAAAAGACCTCAAAATGTGCTGACGTCCTGTATCTTTTCCACTTAGAGTAGGCTTGATTACGTTTTTGGATGAGGGAACCAACCTCGTGGTTAAACCATGGCTGACTTGATTTTTTTATTATTCTCGTTTTTAAAGGAACATGCCTTTCGAAAAGATTTAACAGATTATCGTTTAAAAAATCAACTTGTTCATCTACGGCTGTCATAGAAAGTACTCTTTGCCAATCTATTCTGTCAAATTCTGAGTCAAGAATTTGAAATTGTATACTTTTAAAGTCCCGGTATTTCATTATTTTGTCAGATGAATGTTGAAAAAGATCAAAAGTTAAGAAAATTAAGTCATGGTTAGAAAATTGAGGAACGGAGAGTTGATTATAAAACAAAATATGGCTTTTGTCACTTACAAAAAAAACATCTAGTAACGTACTGGAGGTGGACGTAAAGTGCGTTGCAGTCGAATCATTTACTGCTAAAAGTCCAAGGCTATGAAACTTGCTTTTTACGGTGTTATCAGTGAGCAGATCACTATTCAAGTCTCCCACGATTATTACTTTTGCATACCTTATAGAAACCTCTTCGATAAAATCAACGAGTGGAGTCACGTCAATTCGTCTATTAGGTCTATAAGCTACACCTAGCAGAGATTTTTGATTATTAATTGCTATTTCCAAAAATAAATATTCCATTGTTGAATTTTCATCATTTTTTATGATAACCTTGCAATGAATGCAATTTTTGACAAATATGGCAACCCCACCTCCGTGACTTTGGCGATCAGAGCGATAAGCACGATATCCCCGCAAAGCAATGAATGAGTCTAGCAGGCTGGTACTAAACCATGTTTCGGAAATGCACACGATATCCACATCTGAACCCTCAAATATTTGTCTAAACTCATCTATCTTGCAGAAGAGGCTTTGCGCATTGATATGACATATATTTAACCCCTGCTTTTGTTTACCGAAAATCTTCAACATAGATTGGATACTGTCACTGGAACTCCTACGATTATTCAAATTCTGAACCATCAATAAAAATGCATACAAATGACCTAGCAACGCAATCAAAGGTTTCAATAAACATTTTACAAAAATTATTGACATGGCGTCCCTGTACGTAATTTAAATTTAACACTAAATAAGATAAAACTATTAGGTCATTACAAACTATAATTAAGATTATTCTAATGGATATTCTCTTGATCATGAAAAAATTGTTGTTTGTTTGTAGTATTATCGTTTAACTTATTTACTATATTAATACTTGTCACCTCGATTGGAATGTCTCCCTGTTGACGCTTGACGAACACACAACCACGCATTGTATATACGGCCCATAACTGATTATTTCTCTTGAGACGAACCGCAGCATTGAGAATTTGCTTTTTTGTTTTGGTCAAACATTCGTTGATGTAGATAGGAACATTAGAATCGAAGCCAGCGTGGATCAGTAGGAGAGTACTCTTGTTTAGTTTTCGAAAGCTAGCCGCTGCCTTAAGAACAGCTGCTTTATCGGTTGTGCTTTGAAGTTTGACGATTATGCCAGCATCTGTTGTAGTTTTGTTGTAATATTTACTTTTTATGCGAAAAATGCTTTTAATTTTTATGTTTGGGCAATTAATAGTAGTGCATATGTTAGAGAATATTTCATTTAAATTTTCGTTGTTGTTTTGTGGTATGCCGCGAATAATTATGTCGGATGCAATAGCCCTGTCTTCAACCTTAGACAAATGCGATTGAATTTCGCTCACCTCTTTGCAAGAAGCCTCCAGCGCGATCAATCGTTCCTCAAGTTTAGAGTTCATATCAAACAAGTCATTTATGACTTCATCTTTTGATGACATATTTGCTTCCAGTGTGGATATGCGACCGTTTATACGCTGTACATCAGCCGATAATCCAGAAAAATTTGCTTCGAGATCATTTAACTTCAAGAAGACGGCATCAAATTTACCTTCAACCATAGTTGTCAAATGATTGAGGCGGGATACAATTAGATCCAAATCGTTTGAATGTCCAGTGGCAAGTTGAGAAGGGTGAGGGCTGACATCGCCCTGGCCAGCACTTTTAGTCGGCCGTGTTACTTACTTTAAATATATTATGTTAACTTTTATTAATTTGATTGTATTAATTATTTCCTAAATTATACTTTTTAGTATAATATATATATATATTTTATACCTATGGGAAGGGGCTGAGTTGCGGGTCGACCGACTATACGCATTTAAGGACGTTAGAAGGATGTTCATCATTGTTTACGGTACTTCCGAAAGCAAGGAGGTCATCCTTAGGAGGTTGCAGAGCCAGAACCGGTGCGTTGCGGACACTTCTAAATGGAGAGTTTGCAATGCAACGAAGTTCGGAGATGCAAAGGAAGGTGGCGTCAAGTTCACTGCGTGGTGCCGGACGGATGAGGTGGAAGCGATCAGGCTGGCAGGGGGGAACTCAACTGCGGCCTTGATCAAGCTCTCATCAAATTCCAAAAGGATGCAAGGTGAGCTCGACGAAACCCCTGGTACGGGGCTGGTGGGGAATTCTGCAAGGGAGGAACCACCAGGGCGGGTGGTGGGCCTGTACCAGGAAAACCTCGTGGTGTGTCAGCTCAATCTACACCATAGTAGGGCAGCATCAGCAATGATGATGCGTTGCATGGAGGAGGATGGAATTGACATAGCAATGCTCCAAGAACCTTGGATTCTTCACAATAGAATCAAAGGTCTCTCAGAGCAGAAAGCCACGCTGTACCAACCGGTGGCAGATGGCAGACGGAGGACCTGTATCCTGGTGAGACATGGTATACTAGCGGTACATATGCCACACCTATGTTCCCCGGATCTTACCGTTGTGAGAATCGGGGATGGTGCAGGTACATGTATGATGGCTTCAGCGTATCTTCCTTACGACTCTCCGGACCAGCCACCTTCAAAAGAGGTGGAGAACCTGGTAAAGTACTGTGAGGAAAGAGGCATTGGAGTGATCATAGGATGTGATGCCAACGCGCATAATACTGCGTGGGGAAGCACCAACAACAATGACAGAGGAGAGCAACTGCTTGAATTTGTGGACAGGTATAATCTGTTGGTAGCAAATAGAGGAGTACGGCCGACTTTCGTTGATGCAAGGCGAGCGGAAGTCATTGACGTCACTCTTATTTGGAGAAAGATTCTGAGCAGAATAGAAAACTGGAGGGTCGTGGATAGGCTAACCATGTCGGACCACAGATCCATTCAGTTTGAAGTCAAGTTCGGAATCCGACGCCAGCAGAGTAGCAGGAAGGTCAGGATTCCCAAGAACACGGATCCTGTGAAATATAAGGCGAAGTTGAGGGAAACACTGACCCAAAAAGCTATAAAAGTACCAGGGAACACAGCGGAAGTGGAAAGCCATGTCAAACATCTTAGTTCGGCCATGGTCGAAGCTTACGAGGTGGCATGTCCTACAACTTCAATAGACGAGGGTGATCCGACGCCATGGTGGTGTACGGAACTCGAATCTCTGAAGAAGAAGGTTAGGAAGGGCTTTAATCGGCACATGAGAGGGAGAACCCCAGAAACATGGGCAGAATACAAGGCACGGAAAAGGGAACTTAAGAACCTCATACGACACCGTAAAAGGCAGTCGTGGAGAGATTTCCGCTCTGGGATGGAAACTATTTCAGAAGCATGCAGGCTTCAGAAAATGGTTTCAAAAGATCCATTCTCCAAAGTGGGACTGATCCGGAAAACGGATGGAACTATGGCAGAGAACCTGGAAGAGTCGATGCAAGTTCTGATGGAGGTGCATTTTCCTGGAAGTTTTAAGTCTGATGACCCATGGACAAACCTGAAGAAAGGGATGCACAGGGTTGACAGACTGGAAGCCGAAAGAATGATCGCTATGGACGGGGTGAGGAGTGCTATACGCTCATTTGCTCCGTACAAAACATCAGGGATGGACGGTATATTTCCGGCTATGATGCAATGGGGGGAAGATCTCATTGCACCTAGGCTGTGGGGTATATTCGTTACTTGCTTAGCGACTGGGTATGTTCCGAGAGTCTGGAGAGAGGCGAAAGTTGTCTTTCTCCCGAAACCCGGAAAAAAAGATTATGCGGAGGCGAAGTCGTTCAGACCGATCAGCCTTACGTCTTTCCTCTTGAAAACGATGGAAAGAGTGATGGTTGACTGTCTTGAGAGCACTTCACTGATGCATAATCCTCTGAGTAGATGCCAATATGCTTATAGAGCAGGCATGTCTACGGAGAGTGCTCTTCACAAATTAGTTAGAGTGGCTGAAAAAGAGATATTTTGAGGAGGCATCGCGATGGCCACATTTATGGACATCGAGGGTGCTTTCGACAAAATATGCTTTGGAAGGCTGCCCAATTATAACAAATTGGGTAGACAATATGCTCAAGCACAGGGCTGTCAACATTCAGAACGGTAGAGTCAAGACTAGAGGTAGAGTAAGCAGAGTATGTCCTCAAGGAGGGGTGTTATCGCCAATCCTGTGGAACATCACTGTGGACTCACTTTTGGCTAGACTAAATAGATGAATCGGGCATAATACACACGATAGGGTATGCAGATGATATTGCGTTGGTGGTCTGTGGGTAGTTCATTGACACCATTTCTGACATAATGAAGGGAGCACTCCGAATAGTGGAGGAGTGGTGTCGAGAACAAGGCCTCACCGTGAACGCAGGAAAATCAGACAATATTCTCTTTACTAGAAAGAGGGTTGGCCTGAGGAGAGAACCACTCAGACTTTTTGGAGCTGAAATCAACATGTCCACGAAAGTTAAATATCTAGATTTAATAATAATAATAATATCTAGGGGTAACTCTAGATAGTAAACTGAACTGGAACGAACATGTGGGAGACAGGATTCAAAAGGCCAAGAGTTTGTGGTCTAAAATGGGGGCTAAACCCAGAGGCTATGAAATGGATCTACACTATGATGGTTAGACCTGTCATCACGTATGCTTCGGTGATCTGGTGGACAAAAGTCAGTCAGAAAACCATTAAGAAGAGACTAGACAGAGTCCAACGGCTGGCGTGTGTTGGAATAACAGGGGCAATACGCACCACTCCAACAAGCGCAATGGAGGTTTTGTTAGGTATGCTGCCATTGGATTTAGAAATAAAGAAAACGGCAGCTCTAACAACCCTCAGGATGTTGCGAAATGCTACGTAGCATGGAGCAACAGCCCTCCATGGTCATATGCGCATCCTGGACATGGCACAGCGAAATGTCAGGGAGACGTGTATGCCTATGGACGGAAGGCAGAGTGAGAATAACAGAAAAATGTTATAAAACTCTAATAACAGATGGATCCGTTTGTGAAGAAACCGCTGGTAGCGACATCAGTATATTCACAGACGGCTCTCTGATGAATGGCAGAGCCGGGTCAGGCGTCTACTCAGAAGAGTTGATCCTATCCTGTGCACTGAGGCTGGGAGGTTCGTGTCTGTATACGAGGCGGAAATGCTTGGTGTAGTGCATGCGCTGGACCACTTGATAGATGACCGGGTGAATGGCAAGAAAATTGTCATTGCCCTTGACAATCAGTCGGTGATTAGGTGCATGCAACGGACAGATATTACTTCTAGGTTGGCCATGGAATGTCTTACCAAACTCAATAGGTGCGCTCAGACAAATGAGCTCACACTTATGTGGGTGCGAGGACATTCTGGCATAGAATTCTCTTTAGCAAGAGAAGGATCAGCAGAAGAATTCTGTGGACCAGAACCACGTATCGCCATAGGCGACAACATGGTGGCAGGCCTTATTAAGCAATGGACGGACTCGGAACACCGTACAAGGTGGGAAGAAGCTGGTAATTGCAGGCAATCAAAGGCAATCAAAGGCGGCCGTGAAATGGTCAAGTAGTGAGGCAGCAAAAGTCACCCGATACAATCGGCAGACTTTAAGCTGGCTTACTGCACTGGTCACAGGACACGGTCCCTACATGTACCATCTAAGGAAGATGACTCTGACCGAGGACGATGCGTGTAGGTTGTGCCTAGAGGAGCCGGAAACAGCAGCACACATTCTGTGCCAGTGTCCGGCGGTGGCAAGCATAAGATTGACCATTCTGGGACGTCCATTTATTGAGAAGCCGAGATTGGTCAACTGACCTACAAGGACATGCTTGAGGTGACAAAGGGTGCTTATATAAGGAGCACGCTCACTTATGAGTGCTCCGAGTAGCATCCTTCGCCAAATAGGGGACGAAAAGGGACCCACTGTGGTCTGATTCGGCCAATCCCCGACTTATTATATATATATACTTTTTAGTAGTAGAAATTCATCTTAATTAACAATTTATTTTTTATTAGTGCTTTTTTAATTATGCGGAGTTAATTTTCTTTACATTTCTTTGGTAAAACGAGTACAACAAAAAATAGAAAATGCTACGTTAAGGTATAATATACGTGTAACAAAAAAAAAGTAGTTTTTTAAAATAAATTTTTTTGAAACAAGGACACTCTAAGAAAAACGTCACGCAGGCGTAGCGCAGACGAAGTAATTTTCTCATATAAGACTGCGAAAACGAACCGATTTTGCGATACGAAAACGTGCCGTATACGTAAAGTTTGGAATAAGAGAATTAGACAAAAAAAGTAGTCATTTGAATGTATTGGTACTATGCCAAGGCGTTGCAAGAGCGGTACGTTTGCGTTACATTGAAGTGGTACAATTACGTTACGCTAAAGTGGTACATATAAGTAGCATCAAAGTGGTGCGTTTACGTCACTCAAGAATTACGCCGAAACGCAAAGCCATTATTCGACACGTTTAAATTAGTTCGTTTCCGTAATGAAAAATCGGTCCGTATATGAAAAACTGTGCAAGTGTTAGTGAAATGGCGTTCCGCGAACGGTATGTTTTCGTTTCGCAAAATGATTTGCGTTTATTTTTCTTAGAGAGGAGTTATTTTATTTTTTAAATTAATACAGCTTATTGCACATAAAAAGTACTTTATAAAAATATTTTGTTATTTCCAAAATAATTTTCTGGCTTTTATAAAGGGTGTCCCGCAATTGAGTGCAACTATTTATGGAGCTGAAAGGATATGTCGAGCTGAGCAAAAAATCGTATGTGAGGGGAGGTCTATTTTCACATTCTTAGGAGCTACAGGGTTAATTAATAGTTCACGACTTTGGATTACGTTATTGTTTCTAGCAGTAAAACTAACTTACATAAAACTTATTTTGATAGCGCTTTATAAAGGCAATAAAATCACCTTTATTCGGCATCCCCCCTACGCACGACCCCCGGGGAGTTTTTCAAAATGATGGCGAAAGTAAGAGTAAAAAGTTAAAAAAAAAGATAGATTTTCTCGAGCTTTTTGTCTATAAAAAAATAGTAGTTACTTGAATTTAGGGGGGATGCTTAAAAAAAACGAAAATGCCATTTCAGACCTTGAAAGGACTTTGACCGAGATTCTTATGATCAATTGTGTTGTGTGTGTTGTGAAATGTTTGAACACAAATGATCGAGAACTGGACCTATGTTACATATTTTATACCGACTCCGACCGGCTTATGTTCTCAAGAAGCTTTTCATGGCAGTTTTTACTCTCTGAGGTTTGCCATTGTCTGCAGAGAGGTCGAACAGAAAAATATATTAAGGGGGATGCTTAAAGGACAATATTACAAAGAAATGCACTAAGATTAATTGAAATTTCACCAATATGTTTCGAGTTATCTATCGAACCGTTTTTAAAATACTAGTTTCGAGGAAATCGCATTTAAAGTTTTTGTTTTTCGAAATTTTGCATATATTTTTAAAATGATCGGTTGATAAAACTTACTATTATTTAATCTGCAATGCCAGGTATCGATTTAAAAACATGTATGTATATTCTAGAAACTATATACAATAGAACAGAGTTGTTAATCCCATAGCTCAATTAGCTCTTTTAGCTCACTTACAACAATTTCAATATTTTCGTGTGTGTTGCAAGAAAAAAATGTGCATGCATTTTTGCTGTTTGCTTGCTTCGAAAAATATTAGGCTATTGCTGCTGTGTGTATTTTCTCGTAGCGCACACATAAAGTTAGTTTTTTTATTGATTATCTTACCTTGATAATCTACTAGAAAGAAGTGACGAGTCGTACGAAAATAAAAATGTAGTATTTATAACGGTAACTATAGTATCTTAATTTCACTCTCATTCTGTCGATCGTACAACAAAAACATCACGGTGATAGTAAATCTTGCTTCAGAATTTTTTGTTGGGACCAATTTTTTTCTTATCTTGGCCCAAGGAATCACCTGCTTTCGAACTGACCTCGCTATCCGATTCACCCTGTATATATCGTTCAAGTATGCAAAGATATAAATAATGCAATAAAAGTTTTTTGACTCTCATGTAAAAGAATAAAAATCATGCCAGTTTTTGTCAAAGTTTTTATATATTAGCTTAGGGTTTAATGTAATTTGAAGCTATTAATTCGTCAAATCATCTCATTGAAGAGACATGGATCTAGTTCTCTCCTTGGGAGATATTTAGGATCTATACATTTTTCCTCATCAGCTAAGGAGTCGAACGATGAGGGCGAAGATGATGATGAATTTCACAAAGCATATTTGGAGATAGAAAAATATGCTCTGAAGTATTGATATTGAAAAAGGCATTTTTGAATATTGGGAACGTAAAAGATTAACACATCCTTTTTTATCCCAATTAGCACAAGTTGTGCACTGAAGTGACTTGAGATGTAATTTGCCTGCAGAAAATTGTGTTGTCAACGTCTTCTTTCTTGGTTTTCGTTTGTTTTTTTGTATGTGTAGGCTTTCAAATTTTCACAAAAACAAAAACACCAATATGTAAGTTACAACAATCAAACATAATATATCAAACTGTAATGGCAACGACAACCCGTGCAACAAGATATATATAGGAACAACAAAAAGATCTTTAGGAACTCGCACCAAGGAAAATGAATCAGATATAAAGAATGGGAAAGAGACAACAGCGCTAGCTCAGCACATAAAAAACACTGGACACACAGCTGATCTACAAAACGTTAAAATAATAGACAGAGAAAAGAACTCGAACATAAGAACAACATTGGAAAGCCTACACATACAAAAAAACATAAAATAAACGATGAACAAGAAAGAAGACGTTGACAACATAAGCTTGATATACTACATACTATTAATGTAACATCTAAAATTTTACTAGCATTACCAAAAATCTAAATAACATTTTAATTGTATTTGTCATAAAAATATTTCTTGTTTTTACATTGTTAATAAATAAAAAAATGTTCTATATTTTCGTTGGTGTTAGTTAAAGTTAATGTACTCTATGTTAATGTTAATATGTGGTTTAAGAAAAACCGAACGTTAGTTAGCAAATTAACGTGCCCTGAAGAAGGAGTCAAAAGAACTCCGAAACGTCAGCAAAAACAAAAACTAAATATAAAAAAACTTAAAACTACAATGTTTTGAATTTTTATTTATTTCAAAAGGTCGCTAAAAACTAACCCTTTTTAAAAAATGAATAAAAATTCTTATTATTAAAATGAATAGAAACTGGCTCATAACTCAAATATAGCTAAAAAATAACTTTACTCCTTTAGAATCGATTTCATATATAGCCCGCGGTATGATAATTATATAGCGAGTTAAATCCAGCGTTGAACAAAAACTCAAGCATTACGTTTTCTGTCATTCGTCTAGTGACTCTCCGCTCAATGGTAGTAATTTCGTTTTGACAGTTGTGGTGCTCGGCTCTCAGCCATGCGACTATGCGCGCAAGCTCTGGCTTTTGATAAAATTAAACATCAATACTTGTGCCATAAGCTTAAGACTTTGTTCGGGTTCTGTGATAGTGCCGTCAATCTGATGTCTGATTATTTGTTCAATAGGGCTCAAATAGTCAATGTTGGTTAATTGTCTTCTCCGTATAAACCAGTTTTAAGAGGTGTTTCACAAGGATCAATACTTGCTCCACTTTTGTTTTCAATGTTTATAAATGATATTTTCTCTACGTGCAAACATGTATCTGTTCATGCCTATGCTGATGATGTACAATTGTGTCTGTCACGCCATACTTCGCTACTTGAAGATCTTTGCTGTAGAATGAATAAAGATCTCAGCAGTATTAAGGAGTGGGGCAGTAGCAATGGTCTTCACCTAAATGCATCAAAGTCGTATGTTTTTTCTATTTGTAGGAATACAAATTGTTTAAGTGATGTCCCAGATTTGTTTATTGGAACAAATAAGATTAATGTTGTGTCAAAAATTGTAAATCTTGGTTTCCATATTAATTCGTCTCTATCATGTGTTGATCATGTTAACAGTGTAGTCAAAAAAGTTTATTACGTCCTTCGCCAGCTTGTGTAACTCCTGTTAATGTAAAGCGTAAGTTGGTTATACAATTGATCTTACCAGTTATAATGTACTCAGAAATAGTATTCAGTAAACACGACTCATATTCCCAGTTAAAACTTCAACTTTTAATTATGCTACGCGATATGTGTACGGATTGCGAAAATTTCATAATTTGACTAGTTTCAAGAACGCTATACTCGGATGTGTTAAATCTGCGTACATGAATTCAAGAAACTGTATATTTTGCATAAACTCATTCAGGAAAAAACAACATTTTATCTTTATTCAAAACTTCAATTCTGCCAGTCTAGAAGGAGTCTTATGTTCATTGTACCTAGGCATAACTCGCTAAACTCATCTCGTTTGTTCTTCATTAATCGATGCCTCGAAGAATAAGAGGAATCACCAGGAGAGAAATTTTTTAGGCAATATATTTTACCTTTTTTTTCTACTCCTTAACGTTGAATTTTCTTGACTCTCTTCTCTTCTCTTCTCTTCTCTTCTCTTCTCTTCACAGCTCCCTATTATTTCTTTGTTTTTATCTGTACTTAATTATAAAAACTTTAATATAATTAATCTATAACTCTTTATACACTTTTTTTTATTTACATTTAATCATCACTGTAACTAATTTAAAATTTTTAACTCTGAATATAATTTTTTAACCACTATTTTAACTCTTTATATTATGAACATAGTTGTAAGTGTACTAATGTATAGCTATAATAAATAAATAAAATAAATAAATAAAATAAAATAAGTAAAAATACTTCAAATTTATTAACTCAACAAATTTTCAACCAGTTTTAATTAAATTAATTTAACTGAACTTAAAATTAGCTAAATTTTTAATTGCCACGACAGAACGGGACATTTAATACAAAATATGTCCACAAAATGAACTCAAAGAGAAAAAATATGAAAAATTTGAAGAAATTTTTAATTGTTTCATCATTAGGGCTGCCAGGTCCCAATCTCCACGCGGGTTGCCCCGATTTTTAGTCTAAAAATGTGTGTCCCGCGAAGACCTTACGCGAGACGCTAAATGTCCTGATTTTCAAAATACAATTTATTTTTGTATTGTTTTTATAAATTTTCAAAAAATTCTTGTTTTTATTTTTACATCACAAAATTTGTACCAAATGTCCTAAATGAATATAAAACCAATTAAAAAATGTAATTCCTTATTTTAATCAAGACCACTGCCAAATATTTGAAAGGCCTTTTAGTTTGTTTCATCAATACCAAGATGAAATGCCGTGCAGAACGACTGTTTTCACTGAGCGAGTCAGTTTGGACGGCGGATTATTGAAATCGTCTCGCCATTGAAAATGTGAAAGCAGATATATAAATAAAGTTTTACATTGGAATGGATTGTAAACAATTTTATAGCTTTGATTTAAAAAACGAATAATTATATAAATAATCTGCTAGATCCGCAAATTGTAAATTTGTAAGTATTAATGTATGTTAAAAAAAAAATAATTTTTTAGTTTTAAAAATTATATTTCCATATGGATTTTTTATTAATTTGGGCTCTGCATCAGTGAACTTTGTATAAAAAATATATTTTGTAAGCTGAAGATGTTGATTATGTGAAAAAAAAAAAAAACGAATGGCCATTTCAGCCTTTGAAAGGACTTTGACCGAGCTTCTAATGACCAATTGTGTTGTGTGTGATGTGAAATGTTTGCATACAAATGATCGAGAACTGGACCTACATGTTTTACGCCGACTCCGAACGGCTTATGTTCTCAAGAAGCTTTTCATGGCAGTTTTTACTCTCTGAGGTTTGCCATTGTCTGCAGAGAGGTGACGGCCGAACAGGAAAATTAATTCAATTGAAAAAATTTTCTGTGTCAGATGGAGGATTCTAACCTGGGTTCTCTGGCGTAAGAGTCACACATTTTACCCACTACGCCACGGCCGCCACTCGTTGATTATGTGATCCCTAGAAAAAATACGGATCTTTTTTACAAAGATAAAATATATGACAAAATATCAGTTGCATGGATGGCGAATGGAACGAATATGTAACTTTGGATTAAGTCACTTATTTAATAAAGCTGCTTATGTTGATAGCTTGTTGATTGGGTTTGTGCCGAAATCACGAACGCAACATCGTAGTTTATTGAAGCGAAGTGATAAAAAAAATTTTTAAGCTGTTATTTGTAAGGGAAAAATACAACTCAAAAATAAGTTTTATACTGTGAGAAAAAAAAAATTAAAGTTGAAAAATAACTGTTATATGTATGTAAGGGAAAAAAAGAAAACTTAAGTCTTATTTTGTGAGGAAAAAAATAAAAGTTAAAAAATAAGAATCACACTAGTCTACAAATTCAGGAAAATTTTTTTATAAAGAGACCTGAAATACTTTTCTAAAATAACTTTTTATGCTGATTCTACGTCCATACTCAGTTTTTCCCTTATAGGCCCAATTTTTGAGATACAGGGTGGTTTGCATTTTTTAGACTTTGATCCAGTTTTTCTACTCTAGATAATAAATTGTTTCATATAAAGCAATCATTTGCATGTCATCTGACCATTAACCATTTGTATGTCATGTTTCTCCTCTGAGATATATAAGTCTACAGTTCAAATTTTAAGTTTTTGGCTAAAAATTTTGAACTTTGACCGTCTTTTCCATAATGTTTTAAATTATTTTCCAAATACGTTTTAATATAATGTATGTTTATATTGCATTCTCTTCATTAATATGCCAATAACAATATGATAAAGTAAGGGAAAAAATTACAAAAATTAACACAAGTTTTAAGGCCAGAACATATTGTTTGCGACTTCCGCAGTTATAGCAAATCTTTTTTGGTACCCAGTCTTTGTCTTGGTTCTTGACAGGATACCCAAAATAATTTAGATACGACAATTTGAGCTTTTCTGAGATTTTTCTACTAGTCTTTGCAATTATATGCTATGCCCACAAGCATAGCAAAAAATATTAGAATCACTTTTGCACAATTTTTTTAACATTTTTAAATAGTGCAAGAAATAATTAATTTTATATAAAAAGGTCAAGACCTGTCTACCGATTTTTCAATCTGTCTGTTACCAACGCTTTTTCAAGAGTTGCAGCTAGCAGCCACCATAGTAAGAGTATGTCTAATAGCATACTACAAAAATAATATAGGCAACAGTGTACTTATAGGCTTTTAAGTCCCGCTATTTTAATTTTTTTGGTCTGCAATTTTTAGCATTTTAGCAATTTTTAGCATAGGCTACAGCCTTATGTTTTGGGCAAGCTTACAGCTATTTGTCCTATTGTAAACTGTGCACGTGTTCATTCAGTAGACGTTCAAGATCATTTAGCGAGAAAAGTGTTTATATAAAAAGTGTTTGAAAACACTAAAATAATTGCTTCAATGTGAAACCAACAATATAAGTAAATGAAGGTAAAGGAGTTATTTTAAACACAAAATCACGAAAAAAGTTTTAGTTTGTTTTTAATAATTTTTTAAAAGGGTTGTAGCAACATCCTGTAACTAACGAACTAGGACACCAAGGACTTTAAAATTTTTGTCGGTTCATATTTTAGTGGATACTAACTCATATCTAACCTCAAAAAATGTGTAGGCCCGACCATTTTAATGCGGGCATAAAATGGTTAATATAAGGTTTACTCTTAATACCTGAAAAATTGGCTTTTTTTACAAGCAAAATATATTCTAGACTCAGAAGAACCTCTCCCTTGGTTACCCATCATCATAATAAAAGCGTACGTAAATAGGCAAGTTCTAAGGACGTATATAAATTTAGAATTTTTTAAAATGTAAAATATACAAGTTTACTACACAATATCAGTGGAATTGAATCTTTTAGTATGCTTATCTGTATATAAACCGCGATCCATTATACAGGCTTACTGCACAATATCAGTTCCTTAAGCTTTTAAAATTTAAATGTATTTTACATTTTGAAAGTTTCTAAATTTATATACATCCCTAGAACTTACCTATTTACGTACGCTTTTATTATGATGGGGATTATTTTGAATCTAGAATATACCTACTATCTACATATATGACAAATGTCACTGAAATTTTTTTTTTCTTTTTAGTTCACGTTTTGGTTTTAAATAAAAACTTATTTTTTAAAAATTTTTTTTTATTTTTTACTTTTTAGTCTTTAGTCTTTTAAGGTTTATTATGATCTTTTATTTTGAAAGCCTTACATATAGCATTTTAATTTTTTAGACCATTAACCTTAACAGTACATATTAACATTATTTATACCATTTACATTATTTATTGCATTATATAGTTTATTATGCATTTTTATTGATTTGTCGGCGGGAATAGGAGGTGTGGCCAAATTTAAACCCCTATCTCCTACTTGATGTAAATGTGGTGCCAAATTTTCAGCTGAATCGGCCTAGTAGTTTTGGAGATATATCTTTTTTATTGATTTGTGGGCGGTAAAAGAAGGTGTGGCAACATTTTTTCTAACCCATGCAATACATGAAGGACATTTACTGCCAAAATTTTAGCTGAAACAGCCCGGTAGTTTTAGAGATATATGAATTTGTGGGCGGTAAAACGGGTTGTGGTCAAATTTTATTCTTAAACTCCATTTTCTACTTCAAGGAAATTTACTACCAAAATTTTATCTAAATAGGCTTAGTAGTTTTCGAGATATAGCATTTTTATTGATTTGTGGGCGGTAAAATGGGGTGTGGCAAAAAACATGTTTTTCATAACATTGCATTGTCACCGGGCTTACACATGTATGCTAAATTTCAGCTTAATCGGAGACCCACAAGCTGTCGAAAAATTGTTTGCAAGATTTGCGGACATACATACGAACGAAGCAAGTTAAATAAAAGCTTATAAAAACTGGATCTAAGTCTAAAAAATGCAAATTACCCTGTATCTCAAAAATTCAACCTATTAGGGAAAAACTGAGTATAAACCTAGAATCAGTATAAAAAGTATTTCAGGTCTCTGGATAAAAAAACCTTGTAGACTAGAGTTATTGTAAGGGAAAAAATAAAACTCAAAAATAACTCTTATTTTGCGAGGTAAAAAATAAAACTTAAAAATATAAAAGTCTTGATATTTTTGAATAGTAAAAAGCTAAACAAGAATTTGGGTGTATTTAGTTCTTTTGTGAAGTGATTTTTAGATTTTTTTCTCTTAAAGTTTTAAAAATAAAAAATAAAACTTAAAAATATAAAAGTCTTCATATTTTTGAATAGTGAAGAGCTAAACAAGAATTTGGGTTTATTTAGTTCTTTTGTGAAGTGATTTTTAGATAATGATTTTTTACCTTAAAATTTTAAAAATAACGGTTATTTTCGGTCCCTGGTTTTTTGTGCTTACTTATTTGATAGTGAACGGTTTGCCTTGACAAGTGTAACTTGGAGCATGTTTGTTTGACAGAAATACCACAATTATACTTCTCTACGACTGCACATCTCATTTCGTTACTTGGTTTCGACTATTGCCAATTTTTTTTTTTTATAAATGAATAACTAAAATAAACGAATACATTTGAATAAAGTTCAAAAATTATTAACTACTTTGATACTAATTACCAAATCGTAACTTGCACAAACGTCAAAATACTTTTGCCGACTAGAAATTCTTTTTTTTAATGAACGATTTACTACCTCGAAAAGCGTGGCCAAAATGGCTTCGTTTATTCAAATTAAAATTCCTCACACAATGTTATTACAATAATTTATCACAATAAAGGTGGATTCACTGCCCACCTTCAGAAAGTTTTGCACGTTTTTTTATATGAATTGTTTGCGCTCTACGCTCAGTGAGAGAGGCTTGCTGCACGCTCTTCAACTTGATTAACATTATTTTAACTTTCGCAAAAACTTGCTGAATGTGGTCAGTGAATTCGCATTAAGGGAGTATTCCTGGTTGCCAAACATTTTTTTAGATTTTTTTGCATATTTGCATATATTTTTATAGATTGGATATTTGAGAATATTGTCCTAAAAGGGTTTTTTGAAATTCGAAATACTTTAGGAGATATGGCCTTTTTTGTCCAGCAATGTTTTCGCCAAAATGCGATTTGCTTTATTTGGCTACTTTTTGAATGCAACGGTTTGAAGCAACCACCGAATTTCGTACAACGCGCTCTTTAGTAGGTAATAACTTGTTTGTATACGCATTTTAAAAATAAATAAATACACATTTTAGAGCTTAAGGCTTGATTAGCCAAGCGTAACATGCTGTGGCGTAGCGGGACATTGCCTAGCGGGACGTTGTTTCGAGGATGAACGAATACCGAAATCGTAGTGCAACGTTTTGCAGGCACTGATTTGTAGCCCGCGGAAATTTGTGTAAAGGCACACGCTTTTTTCTACTAGTTTTAATTCGTCAATTTAAGATTGCATATTTCTTATGAAAGTACTAAATTTTTACTATTTTTGAAGTTAAACAAAAATGTTTGCTTGTCTCAGCTGTCGAATTGACAAACGACGTAACGTAACGTAGAAATCTATTTTCTACAGACTTTTACGCTACGTCCCGTCACGTTACGACTTCGGTATCGACTTGTACACATTTATCATTAAACAGATTTCAACCTGACAGTTGGCAACGTAGCGCTACGCTACCTTACGCTTGGGTAATCGGCCCTTTAGGTATTCGAATGTTGGCAGCGTTTTGTTCACTTGGAATTGAGTTATAAACTGGACGTGCGCGCGCATACAGTTTAAAAAATACAGTTTTGATAAAAATTTTTGTTTGTGCTAAAGACAATGGATAGAAAAAGTAATAGAAATAAAAATAAAAGAAGCACTGGTAGCAATCGAAAAACTCGACCCTTGAAACACCAGTTTCGTGGTAACCAACACGAAAGAGAGGAGGACACCGGCGCACGCACTATTGAGATTGCCAATTATATTGCAACTGTCATATTTAACGAAGGTTTTTTGCCAATACTTTAAATAATGAACATAATGGGCATCCCGATTGGCAACGTCACATATGATTTCGCCATGTCTCGGAACGAAGAACGTTTGAAAAGTTCCGAAGCCAGAGCTCTGGCCGCATCAAAAGAAGGTAGAACTGCTCGAAGAGCACAAAGAGCTGCTGAGTCCTCATTTTTTGAAGAAGAGGAAGGAGTTTTTTATGGGGCTGGCATTGCAGATTGATATATGTAAGTATTTCACAAAAAAAAAATGTTTTATTGCCTAAACTTTTCTTTGAGTTTTTTCAATCACGTTTCTGAACTTTGAAGTCACTTTTCTCCGGTTCTACTGAACCGATTTTGATGAAACCAAGTGCAATCGACGCAGAATTGTCACCATTCTGGTCCCTACCTCAATCACAATTTTAAACAATTTTTTACTATTTTTTTAACACTAAACTACAAAAAAAAGACCCAAAATCGGTTTTTCATTTTTCAGTGACCGCCATTTTGTAAAAAAATAATCGCAAAATTATGATTGAGGTAGGGACCAGAATTACATCTGTACTGAATCTAGTGCCGTTAAATTTCTCTATTTCAGATGATCCGAAGTCGAGTTATCATGGCCGCAAGCAGCATACGTTTTTTTTCGACGCCCAACTTTGAAGGCCGACAACTTTTTCAAAAAGGGTCCAAAAACAGCCTTCCAACCAGGAATACTCACTTAAAAGAGAATTGTTAACCGTTTAATTTTAATCAGTGTTATTTTCTTTCAAACAAAAATTTGAAAAAAACTCGAAGTCACTACCTCGGCGTAAGTGATTACTTTACAAATAAACATTTTTTTCAAACGATTACAGATCATGTTATTCTGCACGCAAAATAGTCCTACTCTTCTGGCATCGCTTCATGATAACGTCACTTCATGATATCAATATCTATCTGACCGTTTTTTGTATTCTTTCAAAAAACGCCTTCAGAATCGCTTATATTGCATAAAGGTACTCTTAATGTAAATGAGAAAGTTTGAATTCCAAAGCAGAGTAGGTAGGTTCACCTGATTTTCAGGGTTTTATTACTAGTATACGTATATTAAAAAAAGGAAGAGATGCAAATGAAAATCAAATCCTTGAATTTCTTGTTTTTTTTTTTTTGTCATTCCTTCAGACAAACAAGTAGAAAGCACACGGTTTGTATGGAAGCCCTATAAAATATAAAGGGTGTTTCCAGTGAAATGCGACATGGTAGGATCAAAATAAAATATGAGGATTTGGCACGATTTACTGATAATATGGAAGTTTAGTATATAAATAAACACGCAACATAGATATAAGGCTGACACATTTTTTATTTATTTATCAGTCACATGAAAAAAAGTTTTTTCTCCCCTTCCCCCTGAACAAAATTCTGGATACGCCCATGTATATACTTTTAACGGAGTGGTAAAAACCGAATCCATAGCAGAATCAAATAAGTTAAAAGAAAAAACTATATCACAGTATATTAATCTGATGAATCAAACATCTCAGATGATGATGTACCTTTGTCTGTTAGGCAAAATAAATATGTTAGGCTTAATTTAAAGTATTATGATTTTTACCCAAATTTTTCTTTCAGTGTCCAAAAAATTATTATATAATTATATATTAAGTTATAAATAAATTATTATAACCTAAAATTCAAATAAAGTTCGAATAAATTGTAACATGAGTTACCATAATCTGTGTAACGTGACAATTATTTAATTCGGATTAAAAAAAAATTGTTAGCAAATGCAGGAAAACTGTGTGTGATCTCTTTTGTTAACATTCAATAAAAACTTATTTGGTGTTTAAATTATTCTTTTACTTTTAACAGAACAGACTTTTATTCAAGTTCATACTAACTCGAAAACGAAAGTCACCAAATGTAAAGTGAGTTACAACTCATTGCTTAAGAAATTACAAAAAACTAACCAAGCAAAACTTTAAATAAAACTATGTACACAATCTTTGTTTTATTTATTAATTAAATTTCTTTGAGGAGGTTAGTTTTTGGTCAATAGAATATGGTATGCTAACTTTATTAATCATCATAGATAGAAAAATAGTAACATGAGTTATCGTGGAATCACCCTAAAGTTTCCCGATCAAATATCTACAGATACGAAAAGGTCGTTGTTTCGAGACCCCAAATGATAAATTTCCTTTCAGCAATCGGATCCTTATCGACTATAGATATACGCCAATTTAAGGTTTTAATACTTCATTTATTTTTAACTTCAATAAAAATACTAAGATTCAGTTTAACATTTAGCTTGTGCCCGATTTAACAAAACAAGGTAAGTCAGTTTTTATTAAGCATATATATATAAAAAAAAAGAAAAAAGAGAGAATGAAAAACCGTCAAACAAGTAATAATGAAAATAAACGTTGCCGTATTAAATATTTAGGGTTGCCAAGATCAAACATTCTCCCCGGCGATGATATTTATCCAAAATATCATCCTGATGTAGCCATGGCTCGTGGGCTGGAGTGGGGTCTCTTGTATTGTTATCCGCCAGCTGGTGCTAACCTGTAACAAATGAAACTAGTGCTCTTGATTTATTGTGCTTGGGAATTGTCAATTGGGCCCCAGTTATCTGAGATAGGAAGCAGACAAATCTTAACAATAGGGCGTTTCTGGAACCCCTGCTGGGTTTTAAGCGTAACGACGCGAGCAAAGTTATCTTTTCCAGGATGCAACGCCACAATCCGAGCAAGCGGCCACTGGTTGCAGGGATATCTCTCGTCTTTAACTAAAACCAAATCGTTAACTTTAAAATTGGAGTTGCCTTTCAACCATTTAGGACGACTCTGCAAGCGCGATAAATACTCCTTGCTCCATTGTCGCCAGAAGTGCTGCACAAGAAATTGGCCATGCCGCCAGCGGTCTACAAGACTTAAACCATTCGCTTCAACCGCAGATAAGGCCAAAAGAGAATCGAAAAAAAACGAAATGGCCATCTCAGCCCTTGAAAGGACTTTGACCGAGCTTCTTATGATCAATTGTGTTGTGTGTGTGTGATGTGAAATGTTTGCACACAAATGATCAAGAACTGGACCTACATGTTTTACGCCGACTCCGAACGGCTTATGTTCTCAAGAAGAGAACATCAAGATCCTCCATCAATCCTCCAATCAGATGGAGGATTCGAACCTGGGTTCTCTGTCATAAGGGTCACACACTCTACCCACTACGCCACGGCCGCCAAGAGAGAATCACCCGTGAGAAAATGGCCTGGAGTAAGAACCATAAGGTCATTGGCGTCACCAGTCAGAGGGCACAATAGCCTGGAGTTTAGGCAGGATTCTATTTGGATCAAAACAGTATTGAACTCCTCGTAGGTCAATTTTTGATCTCCGATAATTCTATTGAGATTTGGCCGATTTTACTCCCGCCTCCCAAAGGCCGCCGAAATGGGACGACGACGGTGGTATAAAGTGCCACTCAACGTTTTGACCTGCCCAATGAGTAAATATGTTCGTTTTGATAAACTTATGGTATGCATCGCGATCTTCTAAAAGCTTACGGTTCGCACCAAAAAAATTGGTTCCGCAATCACTATATATTTTGCTGCAGGGCCCCCTTCTCCCTATGAAACGTTTTAGTGCTGCGATAAAGGCATCTGCCGTCAAATCACCAACCAGTTTCGGGTGTATTGTGAAAATATTGGAATTATCCCAGCCAAAGCACAAATTACTCTTGAAAGCTTGGTGGTAGGGTTATTGCTTGCCCATTTTCGCAACTCAAATGACGCGCTACTTAACATTGAGACTTCTTCTCGGATATAAAAACAAACTTTAATGAGCGCCAATTCGTTAAAACAGCAGGCAAATTTTACTGCAAAGCAGGACCCGTTGCAAATATATCATTTAAAGATTTTTTTGTTTGATGTTTTCATTGAGGCGTCGAGCACAATTCGTACTTTTGTGCTCACCGCCGACTCTTTGATAACGGGATGATGCGGTAGGTAGCAACAAGTCAACCGTTGTTGGTTATTGGCGCTAGTTGTACAATGTTAGTTTTCTGAAGTTGTAACCAGTTTCATTTGTCCTAATTCCACATATTCTTTTATTGTTTTCGCGTAAGTTTCCCTTAAATTTGAATCCTTTTGTAAACGGTGTTCAAGATGAAGAAATCGTTTGAGTGCCGCTGATCTCGATTTCCCAACAAAGTTAGACGCCTCAATTTCAGTTTTAAAAGGTAAACGAACCAGATATTTTTCGTTTGCGAGTCTCTTATGCGTCCTCAGATAAAGTATTGGAATAGTCGACGCTTTCTAATTCCCAAAATATTTTAAGCATGTAATCCATTTCGTTTTCGGCTTGTATAAACAGCTTGTATAGACAGCGGCTAGTGTTCGATGTTGTGGTGCTTTTAACTTTTTTACAGGATATTATGTAACCAAAAGTGGTTTTTGAGCAATCGGCAATCCGCTTTCTGCTTTGCGTACATCGCTCAAAACACATTCATCGTAAACATCACTGCCCAAAACTATGTCAACGGACTGAGGCTCATAATATTTTGTATCTGCTAGCTGTAGACCAATTAGATGATAGAAACTCGATGTATCCAATTTACAAGCTGGTATGACTCTACACACTTTCGGTATCACATAACCTATGGTCTCATAATGCATGTTGTCGTCAAACTTCAAACCCACTGATATACGAACGCAAAAGTGTCCTGTCGATACATACGACCCAGATAAACCAGCCATGTCAATATGCACCTTTTCCCTTGGTAATCCTAACATATGTGCTGCGCTTTCTGAAATAAATGTGTGAGCATTGATCTAACGCTCTAAATTTGATAAAACGCCCAGCAGATCCCTGTATGAAAATCAACTAATTTAAAAGAAGTTGAAAAAGTAGTTTTTTGTCAACCACAACTAGTTGAAATTCTGACTTTTTTACATAGAACGAACTAACATATTTTATATGGTGATGTCCGCTAAATAAGTCAATTGACTTTCGTCTGCATATATTTTCAACTACTTGTTAAATTAGTTAAATTTTAATTACTTTTTAACTACTTTAAAATAAATCAATTGAAAACTAGTTAATATTCCACTTACTGAAGATGAATATAAAAGCATAAAAATCATCAAAGAGATCACTTATTTGGCTGTGTATATATTAAAAATATAAACATAAATTCATTACGTGAATGCAGTTTACGGAAGCAGTTTCCAAAAACGGGCACGCTACCGCCTGGGTACATAAGGTGCCGATCCAATTGATCGGAATTGTGTGGATACTGCGACTGTTGTTTAACACGAGCCAGCTTTTTGATGCTTCATTTCAAAATATGAACTAAACAAGCGTGTCGGCGGGATTTTCCACGCTTTGCAACCATCTATCTTGGTCGATAGACACACCGATATTTTGCTTAGTGCTTATTTTAAGTTTTAATCGCAATGAAGTGATGGAGCAGACTCGACGCTACGTAGGGAAAGGCGTGCGTCTTTACTACTGAAGTGATGAGGTGTTTGCTGAATGGTTTAGCAATGACTCAATTTCCGTACAGAGTCCAAATTGCCCAATGTTTGCTAAACACTACCAGTTTGTAATTTGAAAATCTTAAATAATAAAGAATTTTTAATCGTTTCACAGGGTTTTGAGGCAGTCTATCAGTTTTAAAGTATGTTTACCACGTCTGTCTTGCAGCTCAATGTCGTAAATAAAAAAATATGTATTTTTGAAACAAAATGTTAGTGAAGCCTAAAGTTAATAATATTTGATGAAATAACATGGTTAAATATATACAAACAAACATGTAGTCCAATAAAATTTTCAATTAAAACATGTCAAAATCAGAGTAGTTGCCGCCTTAATATAATTCAAAGTAGTTTATCAACCACTTTTTTTAAAGTAGTATTTCAATTACTTCATATATAATGCAATAAAAACTATTTAGAATTGAAGTGGATGCCGCCTTAATATAATTCAGTTCATATACTAGTGTATTTTAAATTAGTTTTTTAATTAGTTGTTTTTAAAAACAAGTTAGTTTGTTCCTATAGGGATGATTTAAGCGTAACTAACGCAGTAGGCAAAAGCACTTCAGAAATCGTAGGGGTGGACTGCTGCGCTGTAGATACATGCAATACGATCGCTGTTGTTGTTGTTGGTGTGTGACCAGTTGCTTCTCGTTCCATATGAATCAGTGAGTGGTGCTTACCTCCAATCATACTGCAATCTTTACGACTGCTGCATTTCGAAGCGGTGTGATTATACCCGAGGCAATTAAAGCTGAGTTTGTATTTTTCGACAGCCAACGGCTTTTCTGCTACGCTCATCTCAATAAAGTTTTGGCATTCGCGGACTGGATGGTCCGCCTTTTCACATACAGGGCACGTAATAGATCTTTTAACAGTGTGCGTCGTTTTCACCGCCTTCCTGCCATAAGAAATTGTAGTTTCCGCTCTACGACTGACGCTCGAAGTAGGCACTTGTTTTGAAGATGTCACCATCATAAAATATTGCTCATCTAAGAGCGAAAAAAGTTCGGTAACAGTTGGAATGTGGCTACGTTTTCGTAAAGAACGATCCCATTCCATACGAAGCGATTTTGGAAGCCTTTTAATCACATAATAAACTAAAATTTGGTTTTCACCATCTATATTTATTCCCAGTTTCTTGATGGAGCTAATACAGGAACGACCAGTATGTATGAAATCTTTCAATGATGAAGAATTATCACGTACCACATCCGGCTGCTGGTCCAAAGCATCAATATAATGAATGAACAAATTACGTTTGTTGTCGTATTGCTCGCAGAGCATTTTCCATGCCTCCGAATAATTCTCTATCGCCCTCGCCCTTTCCCATTTTTAATCAACCAAGACACAAAAATCAAAAACACTTACCTCGTGTTACTTTTGGGTAAGTTGCGTTAGATTGCGTAGAAGTCCCAAATAATCGCTTCAGATCCTCAGAGGAGGCACCATGTTTCGAGTCCAAATGATAAATTTCCTTTCAGCAATCGGATCCTTAGCGATTATAGATATACGCCAATTTAAGGTTTTAATACTTCATTTATTTTTAACTTCAATAAATATACTAAGTCCCATTTTAGACATGCGGATATGACGACGATTTCTCTCACCGATTTTCGGACGCAGTAACCGAAGAGAAGACGAAAATAAAATCGTTCAAAAAATCGTTCGTACCAGCGATTTTGCGACGATTTAGCGTTCTTACTCTTTCACTCACATGAAAAAATAGTGAAACAGCAAGCAAACATCGTTCGGCAAAATCGTCGTATCTAAAAGCAATGGACGACGAAACAGCGAAACAAAAGAAAAAATAAGAAAATCGGTGAGAGAAATCGTCGTCATATTGGCATATCTAACTTGGGACTAAGATTCAGTTTAACATTTTGCTTGTGCCCGATTTAACCACGATACAATTGTAAGGTAGGCTCATATTTAAATGGCTGTTCAAACAACAAGTTTTGCAGCAACAAAGCTGTGAGAACGCTTAACGTCAAATGGTAAAGGCAACAACAACAATAAGAAAACTAAAATTCGACCAGCCGATTCTGACATACAGCTTCCTTTTTGCTCCAACTTGAGCCTACCTTATAATTTTACCATGGATTTAACAAAAAAAAGTTAAGTTAGTTTTTATTAAGCATCATCAAACAGGTAATAATGAAAATAAACGTTGCCGTATTAAATAATATTTATGGTTGCCAAGATCAAACAGTCGTGAAAAAAACAAAATTTGATAACCATAAAATTGACTTTAAAAAAAAAGTTTGTTTTAATTAGTTAAAAATTAAAAAAAAAAAACAAAGAAAGGTAACTTATTAAATTTCCTAATTGAAAAATAAATGAAAAGTAAACAATTGTGGATACGGGCTACAAATGATATCGATTATCGACTACAATAAAATTTAATATTACAATAAATTGGATGCTATAATGTGTGGCTCTTAGATACCTTTCGTTTGATACCAAATTTGTATATTTCCATGAAAAATAGTGAAAAACGCTATTTGAAGCTAGCCCGTCGATTGAGCACCTATAAAAAAACATCAACCTTAGATTTTTGTCCTCTGTTACATATCCGAAAATCATTAAAATCGGTGAGTGGCACCTGAGAACCTTTTCTTGTCAGTATAAAAATAAAAAACTACGAATGAGTTTTTATAAACAGTTTTGTAAGTCACTGTATTTTAAGCTTTAAGTAGCAAAAAGAAATATTAAAATATTCCTTGCCTATTGAAATTCAGTTTATGTTGTTAACTTTAACCCTTAAATGACACACTACACCTCATTTACCTTAAACGACACACGAGTTCGCACCAACGGTTTTTGACGGCTTATAATTTAAGACCTGACCAAAATAGACGAGACGACACGATACCAACTTCACGAACATCGGGAATTGAGACGCTAAAAGCTCCGTTCTTACGGAACAAAACTTATTGGCAAACTGTTTCGTTGCTGCGATAAGTTACATTTGTTCATTTCGCGTGACATTGATTGCATTGCAATTACTCAAAAAGTTTTGTTTTATTAGTTACGCATCTATTAGGCTGAGTTCAGACGATGATTGTTTGAACGGCGTTCGATATGTTTTGTTGTTGCTTTCAATGCAAAAATGTCAAAAATCAGTGAGAGCGAGAGCTGATGAACACATTGTAGAGCAATCAAAATTTGTTCATTTTTGAACGCTGCACATGACAGCATTCATCGTTCAGGACAGTGTGGCAAAATGTCGAATATGCTGGCTTTTAGTAGGTAAAAAGTTATTTTTTGAGAAAAAGTTGTACTTTTATACTACTAGTAGTAAAGTAGTAGTTTTAAAGATAATAAAAAAAGAGTTGTATAAAAATAAAAGTTCTTGGCTATACTCACACAAATGGCGGCCATAACTTGTCATTTGCTTGTATATTTAACTTCTTATTTTGTTTACATTTTTCATAGATTGTTAAAAATAGTACAAAGTCGAAAATAAAAACAAATACAAAAAGAAATAAAAAGTTAAATATACAAGCAAATGTATTTTGTGAAGCCAACTGTCTCTATTAACATAGTGAGATTATTATAAGGTGTTCTCATCTTATGAAATTGTTCAATATGTTTTTTGGCATGCTGCCTTATTTTGACAAGGTTCGTACATGGTTTGATATATGATTCTATGAAAATATCAAAATAAGGCAGCCTATTTTTTCTGATTTTTTGTATAAGAACATCTTATATTTATTTCACCATAACTACTACCTTATTGATTGCATCATGCATGAGCTCACTAATACCTTCCAAGCACAACTGGTCATGTAAGAGGAATTTTTTGATAGTATGAAATAAAAAGGGAGGAGAAAAAGGAATGAAATTTATAAAATGTCAAAAATTTAACGCCAATCAATTCGCTGCCGTCTGACCGACCAGCAATCAAAATGTGAAAGAAAGTAAAAATAGTTCATTGAATGCTGTTCAAACGATTATCGTCTGACCTCAGCCTTATAGACTCATCTTATTTGATTGGGCCTTAAAGGATTGCTTAGTGAAAAATCAACTTTTCGTAAAATATGAATTAGGAAATTTTACGAGGAATCCATTGAAGAATTTGGTTTTTTTTTAAGCAAATAATTTTCCTTCTGAAAATTCCTTTTAAGCAAAATACCTTTAAAAATTAAAAAAAGGTATATTTGAAAAAAGTTGTTATTACATTGCTTTGATCATAAAGAGAAAAATAATTCAATTTGTCGTTAAAAAAGTTGACTTTAAATTGAATTTTTGAGAGATCGTGGGTCAGAGACAACATGAGTCAAAGATGCAAATCCAACGGAACTCTATAGTTAAAATGTGCGACATATTCGCCTTTCCTGCATTAGAACTCTAGAGCTAAAAGAAAAAGACTCTAGTTTACATTATTCTTCGGTGCTAATTCGAACTAGTGAGTCATTTAAGGGTACATTTCCTTTTTTATCCAATTTTTTTTATGATCCAATTTTAAAACTGGTCAAACATTTTTAATATGTTTTTAATATTTTTTGATACATGAAATGATTTTTGATACATCAAAATCAAAATATCGATGGCGTTTTGCCAAAAGGGCCAATCTGCCATTTTTTCGGAAGGGCCAATTTAATTTTTCCATTTAAGGCCGAACAACAAAGGGCATATCTACATTGTGAGATTTGGGCCAATCTGTATCTTGAATAGTATCAAAAGGCCAATCTGCTTGATAAATTTATTTCTATGAATAAACACAGAGTTAACTCGCCATGTAAAATTAGTATGTGTTCCATCTAGTGTTGTGATAAATTTTATTTTATTTCACATGCTTCGCTTATTCACAAAAAACTCATTTTGGTAGAAATTTATTTGGTAGAAATTTAAGATTGGCCCTGATAAACAGTACTTTGACAATACAGATTAAGGTCTAAAAAGGGCCAATCTACCACAAAGGCCCTTTTTGATCACAGAATCTGTGAATCTGTGTCCAGACAAAAGGGCCAATGTGCATTCTTGTATTTTCTCAATTAAAATTATTAATAGTTCATGCAGATTTTTTTAAAATTAATTAGTTTAAGCCGTATTACTTAGTTCAGATTGTCCATTGAAATACTGAAAAGTACATTTTTTCCAAAATTTCTGCATGATTTAATCATCCAAATCTTAAAGATTAACTTGAGAAAAGCACATTGGCCCTTTTGGCAAAACGCCATCGATATATTAAAATAGTTTGAGATTAATTTTCAATGTTATTTTAAATTTTTCTTAAAAAAATCAAATTATAAATTTGACAGCATTATCAAAACCATGTTCTTATTTCCAATAAGAATCATTACAAACGATTATTTGATAGAATTTCGTCAGATGCAAAATTGTGTGCCCTTCAAGTGAAATAAGCCCTAATATAAATATGATTTTAAATTTGAACTTACATTTTCCATATCATAGCTAAGATTGTCAGCAACATCATCATCAGCCATAATTTGTCGAGAAGTAAAATCAAAGTCAAAACTATTTCCACCATTAGTTATTCCAGGAACATGCGATTGTCTGCCCATATTGGAAAACTGAATTTCAGATAGTTTGGAGAGAGCAGCTTGCATATGATCATAATTATCTAATGCTGAGGACTTTTGTTCATTTGCATTATGGTGACGCAGTAACATTATCGTTTCTTCGTCACTACTAGAGATGCTTATGTTCGGAAATACGGAATATCTTGCATCGTCACTTTTACTTTTGGCACTGGGCTCCAAAAGAAGGTGTTCATCATTTGGGAAAAAAGATTTCTGTACTTTAACACTTTTTTTAGCGGCTAAATCATTCCAACTATCCAGATAATTACTCGAAGCTGATGTTGAGCTCGTACTTAATCCTTTGTATATGGGGCATATGGGTCCGAATTTGTTAACCATAGTTGTTGATGTGGGTGGCACATCGAACGTAGCACCATCATCTTCTAAAATTGAATCAGAGCGTACAAAACTATCACGATCACGAAAATTTGTAACGTTTCTATCCGCTAATTCAACACCTTGAGGTACACCACTACCCTCCCGCAAACTTGTTGCACTGGGAACAGTGTTATTTTTTGAATTCCAGAAAGTGTGGTGAACCTGTCCAACTTCATCGAAATATGGCTCTTTTCTTGAAGACTGAATCATGTTTGAATTATTTACAAAATTTTTAAACATGAAGTTTTCACTTGAAGTTTCACTTAATGGCGAAACAAGAGTTTTGTTTACGTTCATATTCGAACTTTTTAATGAAGCCGATTTGCTTTCGAAGAAAGGAACGGTTTTCGGGTCGACTGCCGCGAAAGCAGATTGTTTGACTGATGACGGTAATATATCGACTTCAGGGATACAATTTAAAAATTGTTGTCGTTGTTGCTGCTCCCATAACATATTGTTGTTTGGTAAGGCCCTCAATTTATTTACACTAAAGTCGTTGGGTTGAGGTGCCCTATAATCTTGCGTCGAACTGTTAAAAAAAGGTAAACGAGGATTTTGATGTGGCTGCTGATGCGCTGCATTCATAATTGTACTATTGTAAAAATCTGTAGGTAACGAGTTATAGAGGCTTTTGTTAACATTGGTAAATAAGTTTGCGTTATTGGCATGGTATTTTGGTGGGTTGTATTGTGCTACGGCAGCAGATGTATGCTTAGGAATCGAATTGCTAAAGTGTCGAGGAGATAAAACTCCGCTGTTTGAATTCCTTACAGATGGTTGAGAGTTCCCAACTGATGTTGTGCCAACTGTGGGGGACCCTTGAGAATGTTGAGGAATTGAAAAATTCATTGCACTGTAAGGAGAAGGTTCATAGATATGTCCCGATGGTGGCACGTCAATTGAGGGTAATTGGTTTCGTATCATAGCCCCACTCATCGGGGGTATTGGACTCAGATGAAGTGGGCGCATTGATTGAGCGAATTGTGGTGGGACTTGTTGATTATTAGAGTGAAGCATTGATCCTTGGTCGTCAAAATTACTGCGCAAGATCAAGTTGGTGTGTTCCGATAAATCTGACCCAATAAAGCGCATGGGTGAAGTAGAGGATTTTGATGGTTGACTCAACTCATCCGTTGATTGCAGTAAAGTTGTGCATGATTTTATAGTTAACTGGGGATGATTGTGATGACTATGTTGAGTTGATTCTGATACTCCTTTTTTGAGCTGTGAAGTGGCTGCATTAGTTGTTATATTCTTTACACAGTTACTAGACGAAGCAGCATTTCCGTCAGAAGTAGAACCTATTTTGCCAGTATTTTTGCGGTTTTTTGCACGATATCTTTCCAATTCTTCTTCAGAGTGTGCAAACGTGCAACTGCTGCCACGCGGGCATATTCGTCGCACTGTCAAATCACGACATAAGCATATTTTATATTTAGTGTTTTGATTTGTTAGTGCGCTTTCTTGAAGTTTTCTATTTCCATGATGTTGCACAAAATCAACCAATCCAATCACAACCTTTTGTACAGCATCTAATGACTTGGAAACTTCATGCCACGTTGGCACTAAATTTTCTACAGTATAATCAATACTAGCTAAATGTTTGAGATGTGTACGAAGTCCAGACAAATTTGCAGGGTCACCTGTCCTTTGCAGAGCTATAACTAGTTCTTGCACTGACTGGGCAAAGGACTGAGGAGTCTGCAATTTATCAATTATACTTTGCATATGTGACTTGTGCACAGTATCACCATAGAGCAAGGAGGACCACTGATCGGGCGCAATCCGCAACCCTGCCTCTGTGGCGATTTGTACAATCTGTGCGTCGTGCTCTCTTCGAAGTGCTTCATATGTACGAAATTCTTCTTTCAACTGCATGAGTGACGAATCAGCCTCCCTTTTTGATACTTTAAAGCAACTTGCACGATATAAAAGCTGCACAACATGACCAATACTCGTCTTGGAAGCTTGTGGAAAATGTGGTTCCAAACGTTGTACTACGAACATTACTAGAACTTTTCGTGATAATGCTGATCCATCCTCCAAAGCTAATAGGACTAATTTAAGTACTTCTTCCTGCATAGCAGGACCCAAAAATTGGCAACCTCGTGAACGCACAGCTGCCCACAGGTTTGAACTTAACTGCTGTGGATTCTGATGTTGTAAGATTAATTCGGTAACAGTGCGCTCTCCCAATGAACGTGCTGCACGAAGTGCACGCGAACGTCCTTCCTCCTCCATTAATTGGCAGTTGATCAACGTTACTAATTTCCTTTGCATTGGACGTGAAAGTAAACTTCCAAAATTTCCGTTCATTAAGAATGACTTTAGATGCAAAGCCAAGTTTTCGATGCATTTTTTGGCCAATTTGTAGCATTTTAAGTCTTCAGGGTTAAGATTCTGCACACTGGGTGTAAGTCTTAAGAGAACATCTGATTCGTCTAGAGAGGAAGCGTTTCCAGGTAAGCTATTGCTGCCGTTGCTTACCAATTGAAGAAGAGCAAAGTTTATGGGTAGATTCTCCAAGTCTGTTGTAATTGAAGTCTAATATAAAACAAAAATTAACTTTTTATTCGTATAAAATATTCCTTTTTACACTACACCACTAACCTGGTCGAACGGGCATTGTTTGTTGTGCAGTGTAGCAAGGCATAATCGACAAATTGTATGACCACAACCAAGACTTATTGGAGGACGAAGGTTTATAGCGAATTCATTGCAACAAATAGGACAGGACAAAAATTCTGTCCATGAAGGCGCCTGCATCGGCATTCTGAAAGTATAGATTGGGGAAGTAATTATCAAAAGAGCACAATTTATTTCAAGTAACATTTTTCAGTTCAAAGTACAACCTTTGGTTGATAATGTTGCAATAAAAATATTAATAATTTTATTTAGTTTTGTGTTCTCTTAATCTAAGGTCTTTGGGCAGTTGCTTAAGGAAACCAATCTATAAGGATATATAAACCACAAATAAGTCACGATTAAAATGCTCTTTCTGGTGTTGCCAAAAGCTTTATACGTAATGCCATGGTACAATTATAAGGTAGTCTCACATTTAAATGGCTGTTCAAACAACAAGTTTTGCAACAACAAAGCTGTGAGAACGCTAAACTTCAAATGATAAAGGCAACAACAACAATAAGAAAACTAAAATTCGGCCAGCCGATTTTGACATACAGCTTCCGTTTTGCTCCAACTTGAGCCTACCTTATAATTCTACCATGCAAACAAGACGTTTTCTGTCAAGTACCATGGAAACTTACGGACCTATTCTTGAAAATTTAAAATAGTAAACCAGTATTTTTCATATTTATATAGGGCAATTCACAATCTTGAGTATTTTTGTGCAATTTGTGCAATTGTAAAAATTTGCCATCAATCGTGAGAGGTCTTTTTCGGTTTACTTTGCAATACTTGTTGCAAAGCATGAAATTAACAGCTGATTAATCACAAACTCTTTAATGAATTTTTTATTGGTTTTCTCCCCTTTGATTCGTTTTTTTATTTACTTATTTTCAATATCTTTGTTTTTAGCGGCTTCATTTTTTTTATAATCAGCTGTCAGCTTAGAGTTCAGTATTGCATATGTATAAAAAATATAAACTATAGGGCTGTTCACAATCAGGTGCAAATGGTCTGCATCATAGCATTTGCAAAATGGTAGAGTATATTTTTACTCTACACTAACAAAATATACAGAGATGCATTTACTACGCTTGTGTAAATATGCAATACTTAAAACCCATAGTTTATATTTACTATACATATGCAATACTGAACTCTAAGCTAACAGCTGATTGTCAAAAAAATAAAGTTGAAAAAATAAAAATAAAAAACAAAGGTATGGATAATATGTAATTTTATAATCAGCTGTCAGCTTAGAGTTCAGTATTACATATGTATAGAAATATAAACTATAGGGCTGTTCACAATCAGGTGCAAATGGTCTGCATCATAGCATTTGCAAAATGGTAGAGTATATTTTTACTCTACACTAACAAAATATACAGAGATGCATTTACTACGCTTGTGTAAATATGCAATACTTAAAACCCATAGTTTATATTTACTATACATATGCAGCTGATTGTCAAAAAAATTTAGTTGAAAAAATAAAAATAAAAAACAAAGGTATGGAAAATATGTAAATAAAAAAACGAATTAAACAGGAGAAACCCAACAAAAAATTCATTAAAGAGTCGGTGAGCTATCAGCCGTTAATTTCATTCTTTGCAACAAGTATTGCAAAGTAAACCGAAAAAGACCGCTCACGATATATGGAACATTTTTACAATTGCATAAATTTGCAATGTCAAATACTCAAGATTGTGAATAGCCCTTATGGGTTTTTAGTGTTGCATATTTACACAAGCGTAGTAAATGCATCTCTGCATATTTTGTTAGTGTAGAGTTAATATATACTATACCATTTTGTAAATGCTATGATGCAAGACCATTTGCATCTGATTGTGAACAGCCCTTATGTGTTTGTCGTAATTTTTTGATTTCAAAACAAAAGGTCTGTTTCCGTACTCGATTGTAGTAACTTGCAATGCGCTAGAACGTGTTTTCGTACTTTTTCTAGCTAGAAGAACAATCATAAAACCGCTCTCTCGAGCTGGAAAGTTGTTCGAAGTGTGCTAGAAGAAATTTGTTCCAGCTACATAAGAACAAGCATATATCAAATTGTCATTCGTTGTTTGGTTATGTTGTGCGATAAAAAAGAAATTTGCAAATTGTTAAATATCAATAAATATCAATACACATAAATAAATATAAAATATCAAGTTAAAATTGGCGTCGTTTGCGTTTGTAAAGAGTTAAAATTGGCGCTGTTTACATTTGATATCAGCTGTTTTCGTGCTTGAAACTAGCTCGAAGTCGTTTCCTTACTTTTGACACTATTCTAAAATTTATTTGTAAATTAATTACGACCTTCTTTCATAAGTTTTAAGTTATGTGTTTATATAACTCCAATAATTTTTCAATTATTAAAGGTTATATTTTATCGAGCTCAAGCTCAATGCTTTCCGAAGAAGAAAACAACTGAAGGAAAAACAACTAACAATAACAATACCCTATATAGAGTATCAATCACATAGCTAGACAGCTGTTAGTTTTAAAAAAAAACAAATCTTCATGTCGTCATAGTTTAATGTCAGCTAACTGCTAAAGCTAAGATCCACTGTGAAATAGAAGAGCAACAACAACTAGCACAACAAAAATCTTTGAGTATTTAGAAAAGCTTTGATCTATCTTCGAATAATAGAACATACTTTCCCTGAAAGTATGCTTCACAAATTAGAAGAACTTTAAGCTGCTTTCATATCATTTGTGTTCTCGTACTGCAATTCAGGGTAATTTACTAATTGCATTCGTGAAACAAGTAGAAAATTAAGAGCTTAGTGGATCACAGCAAGAATGACGAAAAAAGGCTACTGATGAGTTGGTGTAGCGGCCAACAAAACAGCTAGTGCTAGAAGGTGTTTCCGTACTTTTTCTAGCTAGAAGAACAAGCATAAAAACACTCTCTCGAGCTCGAAGTGAGCTAGAAGAAATTTGTTCCAGCTAAATAAGAACAAGCATCAAGAAGAACAAGCATCAAGAGAACAAGCAAATGCCAATTTGTCGTTTGTTGTTTGCTTATGTCGTGCGATAAAAAATAAATTTACAAATTGTTAAATTTTAATATATATAAAAACATATAAATAAATATAAAATAAATAAGTTTGCGTTTGTAACAAGCTAAAATTGGCGGTGTTTACTTTTGATAGGCAATCAGCTGTTTTCGTGCTTGAAACTAGCTAGAGTCGTTTCCGTACTTTTGACACTTCTAAAATTTAATTTTACTCTCTCATATTGAACTTTACTCGACTTTTACTCGAAAATGTGTACGGAAGGAAACAGACCTAAAATTTGAAGCTCAAAAATATACAAATAAAATATAAGGAAATGGTGTTCTACTCACACACACTATACGTGCATTTTTCGTCAATTGAGGAAGCGAGATAGTGTGATTTTTTTGACATAATTTCTTGCCCATCAAAACAATTCAAGTGCGTGGTGGAAAAATATAAAAATTTTAAATAATTAGCGCTTGTAATTCCTTCAAATTATTTTAAAACGAACATAAATTAAAAATAAAATCAAATAAATATGCATTGTGTCCTGGAAAGTTGTGAAAACTCACGGAAAACACCTAATAAAGAGATTTCCTTCCACAGGTAGTCTTGCTTACACCTGATGTTTTTCCGAAACAAAGCAATATTTTTTATATTAAATCGGGTGTGCTTAAGTGTATTGTATTTGGAAATTATAATTTTTTTTATCAGAAATATGTTAAATAGTGAAAATTATAGTTCGTTGGTTTCCCTCCATATGTGAGCAAGAGCTTCTGTCAAAACACAAGTTCAGTTTCACGAGCGCATTAATTTTTTAGGGTGGCAAACATTAAGGCCTTACTTTTTCTCGTATGAGGATAAGCTTTAATATTTTTTTACAGATTTCCTCAAATTCATGATTTGAAATTAAAATGGAATCCAACCCTAAGGTTGAAATTTGGTCTTGTTAACCAGAACTCAGTTGTGTGCTCGAATCATTTTTATGAAAATAATTATAAAGACTTATTACCAGACATTTTTTTAAAAACTAGATACTTTTATATAACAAAAAAAAAAAAAAACAAATGAAACCCTACAGTTCGGCAAAAAGTACACAAAACAATTCATTTTAAAGGAGTGTAATTTGTTATTTAATTTAATTGTCTAGTTTTTGTATTATTTCAGTATCAATTATATAGTCTATAAAACAACAATATTACGTGATTTTCCTATAATACATGTGAGACGTGTGGAAATACAAAATAAATTACATAATAAACATATATCTAAAAAAAACAAAAAACGATTTGCATTTCTTTACTAGATAACCGAATGCGGCCCTGTTTGAATGCTTATGCCAACTTCATTGTGTTTGTAAAATATTTCAATTCAGTTCAACTACACCGCTTCCTTACATCTTACTTCTATGCTCAAAAATAATAAATTTCGATAAAAATTGTCAGCTGCTTTTCATATATTGACAATTTCATTGACATATTTTGTTTTTTGAGCTTCAAATTGTCCGTTAAAAATAGGAATAGGTCCGACGAACTAAAAAAAAAATATGTTTTATATCTTACTTTCAAATTCTCGAAAGCATCATATATATTAAAAAAAAAAGTTTTTCTAATAAAAAGTGTATCTAGAACAGTGATAACCAAACGCACACAACTTAAGCTGCTTGCGTGTATGTGTAACGTTTAAAGCTTCTCACTGAAAAAAATAGAACGTTAAGGGGGTCTTCTCATTGAGCAACTTTTTTTTCAACTTTTTTTTTTCATTTATTTATAGCTTGGGTAGTTGTGAATATGCCCCTAAAAGGATTTTTAGAAATTCGAAATACTTTAGAAGATACAGCCTTTTTTGTGAAGCAAGGTCTGATGGACAAGAAGGTGATGGAGGTAATAAAACCAGCTTACGAAGCGCTGTCGGCAGATAATTTGCTTGAAAGATGCCTTGGATCTGAAACTCAGAATTCCAATGAGTCCTACAATTCTGTTCTTTTGTCACTTTCGCCCAAACACATCAACTCAGGCGCACGCACCATCGAAGTGGCCAATTTCATTGCAACGTGCCTCTTCAACGACGGTTTTATACCCATACTTAAAATTATGGGTTTGATGGGTATTGCGATTGGCAAAAACGCATACGAATACGCACTATCTCGCAATGAAGACAGATTGAACCGATCAGAGACTCGAGCTGCGGCATCATCAAAAGCTGGCAGAACGGCTCGCAGAGCAGAGAGGGCAGCAGAAAGCAGTTTCTACGAAAAAGAGGAAGGTGGCCTGTATGGAGCTGGCATCGCCGACTAATATTTGTAAGTAAAAATTGTCAGCTCTTTGAAACTGCATTTAAACATTTTTGATTTTTTTTTTTTTTTTTCCCCAAAAAAATTACTTCAAACTTTAAACGCGTTTATCTCGAACCCACGTTTTTCGAACTGGCGGCCATGATATCTCCAGTTCAACTGAACCGATTTTCATGAAACAAAATGGAATCGACGCAGAATTGTCACCATTCTCGGGTGAACCTCGACCATAATTTTAAAAAATTTTTTACTATTTTTTTTTTACACTAAACTACAAAAAAAAACCCGAAATTGAAATTTTTTTTTTGAATGGCCGCCATTTTGTCAAAAAAAATCACAAAATTAAGCTTGAGGTTCACCCGAGAATTACATCTATACTGATTATAACCCCGTTTTTTTTTGCATTTCAGACGCTCCGGAGACCCGGAATCGTGGCCGCCGTGACGACACCTTTTTTTTCACCACCAACTTTGAAGTCTCATTACTTTTTGAACAGCCCACGTATCGAGGCAAAAAAAAATTTTTTATTTACTTTGAACCTTTTGTAATACAATAAATAAAAAAAGTTTTCAATTATTCTTTGCGGTTTCAAATAAGAATTTTTTTAAAAAGGGTCCAAAAAACGGGTTTTGAATGAGAAGACCGCCTTAAACCGTTTGGAAGCTTCCTGGAAGCTTTATGTACAAAAATAGTAACACATAGACGCGAATGGAAATATTATGAAATCACAATTTTATTTTTTTTATTACTTCTTTTATATATTATTATTATATGTTTATTATATATTATTGTATTATTATTGCAAATATTATTATATTTATTATTATCAATATTATGTATACATATAAAACAGAGCTACATTACATTACATTATTAACTAAATTAATGTCACTACAAAATATATATTCCACATGCCATATATATTTTAGAATGGATTATAAGTTTTTTTCATGAAATTGGGAAAAACCCTATAAATGGTAAAGAAAATTTAGTATAAAAAATGTTGACAGGTGATAAACTTATACGGCTTATTCCATTTATAAGGGTTTTGCCCATTTGCATGAAACCCCTTAATATTTCACACAATATGTCAAGAAATGTCCAAAACAGGCGACCTTCATCTTCAGTTTATAAAGACATTCATACTTCTAGATGAATATCTACCTATGCGGCAAGCAAACATTTTAATTTTTTTTTTATTTTTTTATTGAAATTCATAGTAATTTTAAAAGCCAATTAAATTTAAGGCCAATTAAATCAAAAATTACAATGTAATGAATTAGTGCGAGTGAAAAATAATTCAATTTAAACTTAAAACAATTATAAAATAATAATTCAATATTGCAAATCGAAAAAATAATTGAAATGTAAATACAATTAAGCAAAAAAAAAACAAAACAAATACTAAAAATACTACAAAAACTAAATCAATCTAAATCAGTCTAAATCAACTTTCCCTAATTAAACAAAATCATGGATGCGTGCGGGGATAAACAACGATTAGAACTAAGATTTAGAAATAAAATAATAATATATTATTAAATATATTTATTTAATCATTTATATAATACAATATGTATATTATTTGTTTATTTAATAAACAAAATAATAAAATGGAGATTAAATACTTACAAGCTTAAATGCTGAGTAAGGTTACTTCTGAAAACGTTATTAGAAGCAGAGAAATTCCTCAAATTAATAGGCAAAGCACTCCAGAGTCGTGCCGTTCTAATTAGAAACGATCTTTCAAATAGTGATGCAGTGATTTTGGGGTAAACAATCTGGGTGTTTCTTGCAGAGCGGGAGAAAATAATAGACTGAACAATGTACTCAGGAGTACGGTTTTTAATAATTTTGTAAAAAATAGATAATAGTCTCAGATTGACAAAATGCGCAAACGAACATTTTAAGAATTGAATAAAGTGGTTAGAGATATGATCTCTATGTCGAACGTTATATACAAATCGTACAACCCTATTTAGCAGTAGTTCGACTTTGCGTACAATATAAGACACAGTGCCCATAAACACTTCAATGCCATAAGTAATGCTAGAAATAAGAAGAGCGTGAACTAACCTAAGCTTAACTCGTAACGGTAGATGCAGATTAAGACTGTACAACTTTCTTAAAGTAAGATTGACAGACGAGATTAAACTATTAATTTAAGACTCAAACGACAAGCAATTGTCAATAATAAGACCTAAGCATTTGATTTCACTGACAAAATTAATAGGCACGTTGTTCAATATAAGGAGAGATCAACAGCCGTCTGCCGAGGAGGCTTAAAAAACATGCCTTTCGTTTTTTCCGCATTGATACGCATCGAGTTGTTAGCTATCCAAGAGGAGATACTGGAAAGAGTGTAGTTAAAAACAGTTAAAGCTGGTCACCGCTGAATACGAGCTGAATATCATCGGCATAAATAAAGGGAGTACATCCATCTAGACAATTTTTGAAGTCATTCAGATATAACATGAAAAAGATAGGCCCCAAAATCGAACCTTGCGGGACGCCGCAGGTAATATCAAGCAACTCAGATAAATGACCATTGCATGAAACAAACTGTTTGCGTTTAAACAAGTAAGATGCGATAAGCTTGCAAGAAGAGACGGAAAAATTAAACTCATTATCAAGTTTTTCCATCAAAGTACGGTGACTTACATAGTCAAATGCTTTGCTCAAATCTAAAGACAAAAGAATGCAGATCTTGGAATCATTGCAACATTTCCTGATGCAATCCGTAAGACCAATTAAAAGCGAGGTGGTATTATAGCCATTTCGGAAACTATATTGACAGCAATGGATTTTCCTATTAACATGATTCATAATTTGAAACATAATAATATTTTCCACCGCCTTAGATAAGGAAGGTAGAACACTTATAGGCCTGAGATCATCAATAGAATTTGAATCACCACGCTTTTTGATTGGAACAACCCTATCCTGTTTCCAGGCTTCAGGGAAATGAGAAGTGGTCAAAATGGTGTTAACGAGATGAAGGATATGATCCTCAACTGAAGAAAAAATTAACTTCAAAAATTTTATGGGGAGATTGTCATAACCCACAGCATTGGATTTTATTTTCATCCAAGCAGAAAGCAATTCATCAATAGCAACGTTCCGAAATGAAAAAGAATTGGCATCGTCAATGAAATGGGAGAAATTAAAATTGTTACTGGAGCAATCAGATTGGCCAAGAAAAAAGAATTGATATCATATACCAAAGCTGTTTACTCTCAAGTCAATCAAACATTTTAGAGTCAACACGCTTCTTAGTTCTGCGAATAATAGTTTGAGCACGATTTCGCAGTTTACAAAAAACTCTCCAATTGTAATCAGATCGATCATCCTTATACGCTTTAAACGCCAAATCCCGAAGTGTGTGAGGACAAGAAATTATGTACTAATTTCTGTCCCACAAATAACATATAAATAATGTATATAAAATGTTATTAAATTATAAATTAAAATATATATACATTATATTATAAATATTAACAGTATACACTTTGTATTATACAGCCAACTGTTGTTAAAATAACATTAAAAAACAAATAAATATACACATACACGCATACATGTATACACATCCATGCAAACAAAACAACGGAACAATGAAACAGAAAAACAGCGCAATCAAATAAAAAGCGGCGCGCTAGCATAGTAAAGTCAGTCTTGAACAGAGCACAGTCGCGTGCACATGTGCAAAGACTTAGGTCAGTTGAGATCAGGTTCTCATAATAAAGTTCACACCCTTTAAGCTCAGGTTTTCATAGTAAAGGCGTTTACACCCTTTAAGCTCAGGTTTTCATAGTAAAGGCGTTCACACCCTTTAAGCTCAGGTTTTCATAGTAAAAGCGTTTACATTAAGCACAGGGTATTCATAGTAAAGGCGTTCACTCCCTTTAAGCTCAGGTTTGCATAGTAAAGGCGTTTACACTCTTTAAGCACAGGGTATTCATAGTAAAGGCGTTCACACGCTTTAAGCTCAGGTTTTCATAGTAAAGGCTTTCACACCCTTTAAGCTCAGGTTTTTCATAGTAAAGGCGTTTACACCCTTTAAGCTCAGGGTATTCATAGTAAAGGCGTTTACACCCTTTAAGAGCAGGTTTTTCTATATAGTGAAGGCGTTCACACCCTTCTAGCTCAGGTTGTTCCACTTCATATAAGTAAATACACGAAGTCTAAATAATAATATAATTAATTAATTTAATGTTAAAGAATATTACTAAACAATAATAATTACGGAAATTATGAATATTTTGAATAATGTTTATTTTATCATATATAAAATATAATATTAATATTTTGAATAATTACATTTAAAATCTAATCCTATTGAAGTAATAGTATTAAATAAATAAAAGAAATGCCCAATAAAGAATTCTTGTAAATTTAAAAAAACTAGAACTACCGAGTTATAAATTTTTTGTACTGAACCCTTGGTTTACTCGCTGAGACTACCCCAGCAATTGCAAACGAACTGGCGGGTTCGTTACAAGCGATAGAGCATGCACAATCTCATTTGATTTCATAAAAAATCTCTTGTTTTCATGAAGCACACGAACCCTAGAAACAGGAACCAGAGAAAATAGGGGTTTAAAATTAAGATTCAAAATATCAAGTTTTTTATTAGTATTATTAGTGCTGTAAATACCATCAAAACAACAAGTTTCAAGTTCATTACCTAATCTATCATAATCGATACCATTATAGTTCCTGTACTCAAAGGATTCTTCCTGACGCAATAGCTCAATATATACAGAAAGAAACACTATAGCATGATGAGAAATGCCGACATTGCATTTGCCCAGATTTACATATGATATCAGCATTACTCAGAAAAAAGTAATCAAGTAGCGATGTAGAGACATGCTGCAAATCGAAATAAGTGGGAATGGAATTATGCACACAAGTGAGATTACACCGCTGACAAATGCCCCGAACAAGCTGAGACTTATTGGAGTCAAATAAATTATTGTTAAAGTCTCCAATAATAATAACATTCGAATATCTAACCGTTAGGTCACTAATAGAGTCCTCAAAAACCTTCAAGTCACCATGAGGAAGATATACTACACCAATGAGAACAATTTCAGAACTCAGGGTAACTTCAACAAAAATAGTTTCACATATGCCAAAATCACAACGCACAGGAACAACATTGTATTTTAAAAGTTTGGACAATTTAGAAGGTTGGCAACTAAGTAATTGCGGATTTTTTTTAGAAAATAAAAGACAATTTTTTCATGGAACGAAATAACTTTATTCTGTAATGTATTGCCCATTTTGAGCAATGACCTTTTGCCATCTTTCAGGCAGCATCATAATTCCACGTTCATAATACTTCTGGTTTTTATCAGCAAAAAACTGAACCAGGTACGATTTGGCATCATCATTATTATTGAAATTTTTACCATTCAAGTAGTTTTGCAAAGATCGAAATAAAAAGTAATCAGAAGGTCAGGACTATATGGTGGATGTGGCAAAACATCCCAACCAAGCTCCAATAATTTTTTCCGAGCGACCAAAGATGTGTCCTTGCATTGTCATGGTGGAATACAACACCTTTTCGATTGGTCAATTCGGGCTTTTCTTCAACTGCATTGTTCAATTTTGTTAGTTGTTCAATGTAGACATCTGAATTGATCGTTCGGTTGGGTGGTAAAAGTTCAAAGTAGACAATTCCTTTGTAATCCCACCAAACTGATAACATAACTTCTTTTGATGAATATCCGCTTTTGATGTTGTTTGAGCTGGTTCACCTGGCTTGCTCCACGATCTTTTCCGATTGACATTGTTGTAAACAACCCATTTTTCATCGCCAGTTATCAATCGTTTTAAAAATGAATAATTTTCCTTACGTTTCTTTAACAAATCGCAGATGTTAATGCGATGTGTTAAATGATTTTCTTTCATCTTATGAGGAACCCATATATCGCGTTTTCGTACATAGCAAAGTTGTTTTAAGCGATTTTCAATGCATGTATGTGATACATGAAGCTTCTCTGCAATCTCACGTGTTGTACTGTGACGATCCGAATCGATTATTGCTTTGATTTGGTCGTCATCAACTTTAATTGGATGACCAGAGCGTTTTTCATCTTTGAGTGGAAAAACACCAGAACGAAATTTGGCAAATCAATTTTGACTCTGCCGTTCTTTTAAAGCTTCGTCACCATAAACAGCACATAACTTTTTGTGAGCTTGCGATGCGTTTTTTTCTTTCCCGAAATAAAAAAGCAAAATATGACGAAAATGTTCGTTTTGATTTTCCATTTTTCAACAGACGCCAAACAAAAACTACACACCCTATCAAAAAATTTTTTTACTGATTGACAGTTGAAATACCAACTGTCAAATAACAAAATGTGTTTGACATTTCGATTACGTCAGCAAACCTAAAAATTCAACTGAAGCCATCTATGAGTGAAATCCGCAATTACTTAGTTGCCAACCCAATACTTAACTTATTCCTTCCTCTTATCTTTTTATTTAACATCAACAAAATTTAAATTAAATATTAAATATATAAACCTAGTAACATTTTTTCGGCATTTTTAATAAAGTCTTGTTTAGACAAAATTTACCCTAAAAAAAAATAAATATAAAAAAACTATTTTAAACTTGCAAACTATAAAATCAATGATGGCTTACATGAATAAAAAAGCTGAGTTTCTCAAGTTTCAAATAAAAACAAATATAGCAGAACTACAATCGCTTCCTTATTTCATTCTTTTCGGTGTACAAACATACAGTAATTATTTTCAAATCCAGCGAACAAAGCGACGCACAGTGTAACGAGTTCTATGGGATGAGGGAGAAAAATAGAAGAACCATTGTAACTGAAATATAGCATTTGTCATTATTTCATAAATATATAAAGCCACACAAAACTTTTTTATCAAGATTGGCCACGCCTTTGTCTACCTCCCATACAAAATTAAGAATAAAAGAGCAATATCACCAGCTGTAGAAAGAATAAGAAAGGAAATTAACTTGTTTATTATTGACTTGATTCAATTTAACATAATGTCAAAATTTCATGATGCTCTGCCACGCCTTCTCCCATCACCCATGCAATATTCAATGCAGTTTATTAATTAAAAACAATATTTATTATGTTTACTACCGTGGAGTCACTCGACACATAGTCAGAAAAAATCGAGATTAGGAAATAAATCACTTCTGTTTTTATTTTTCTTTATTTTATTTTTCTATATTTGTCTATGAGAAGATATAGAAAGATCTGACAAAAGCTTTACGTAGTTTGATTTAACCTAGTAAAGTTTTTACGAGTATGATTTAACCTAATTTTTCTAAACTTTTTATGACTAGCTTCTAAAGCTTCTTCTGAAAGAAATTCTATAGGTAAATTAAAGTTATCTATTATTTCAGTTCCGTGAACCCGAATATTATTTACTGTTGGCGGCATTTTATAACAGTCATAATCTTTTAAATACAACTCGAAAGTACGATCTAACAAGGCTTTGAATATTTATTTTTTAATCAATTTATCGCTAGATAATGTCCTTAAAATCAAACCGAAATTTTGTATTATTTCACTATAAACTTTTAAAACACTTGCGGATAACTTTCTGGCTGTGTTCCCATCTATCGACAATTAGGCCCTTCTTTTCTTTGATTTCTTTTCTTATTCTCTTCCAATATTTTGAAATGTAAAGAAATGAAAGAAAACGAAGTCTGGCGCATTTTTCGGTTCCCAAAAAATTTTAAAGGCATTTTATAACCAATATTAAGCAAACATTCATATTTCATATTTTAAAGATTTTATAAGAGCATAATATTTATACATACATTGTGTATTACACAAGACCACTACCTTCACTATAATTATTAAGTTAGGTAACAAATCGTTCATCTAGAGTTATCGAAATGGTTGAAAATTACATTTTCAAAAAAGTAAAAAAGTAAAAAAAGCTTAGGGAGGGAATGTAACCTTGACGACATATTTTTTGGTACGTTAATGATGGTCATTTTCGTCAAAACATGCTCCAGGAAATTGGTCATAAAATCCTTAAATTTGAGTTGTCCTATCAAAAACTTTGGGAATATATTAAGAAAACGTTGTTTTAAAACATACTCAAAAAAAAAGAAAAACAAAAAGGTCTTTTTGCTTTAATTGCGTTTGAAACTTTATGAAAAATTTGTTTTTTTTCCATATAAAAATGAGCATTTTCGCTAGCATTTTCGTCTAGGAAAAATATCATAAAATTCTTAATTTTGAGTTGTCTCAGCAAAATCTTCGGGAATTTGTTCAGAAAGAGTTATTATAAAACATATTTAAATATAAGGAAAAACAGAAACATACCTTTTCTTCAATTGCATTTGAAACTTTATAAAAAACTTGTTATTTTCTCACATAAATTTGCTCATTTTTGCCAAAACATGCTCTAGGAAAAACGCCACAAAATTCTTAATTTTGAGTTGTCCCAGTAGAACCTACGGAACTGTGCTCAAAAAGAGTTGTTATAAAACATATTTAAAAAGAAAGAGAAAAAAAGATGTGCTTTTTCTTTAATTGTATATAAAATTTTTTTATTTGTAGGACCTTTTTTGTGGAATATGAAAATTCTTTGGTTATACTTTTAATTATATTAATTTTAGCAAGAACTTGTCAAATATATCTTTGTTAAAGTTTCGTATGTGAATTATATTAAAATTTTTACGGTTTTGGAAAATATTCAGTACAAAACTATAAAAACTTAAATTTCGTTTTATTTTCATGACAACATATAAAGAGCATAAAATCCAAAAATGGAAAGATATCGCAAAGTTCTTTTAGACTCATATAATTTGGACTTCAAACAATAAATTTGCATACTTACTTTTACAAATTTGCAACATTTTTTTCCATACCTAATTTTGTCCCACTCGTTACTGTGCGACGTGACCCTATTTGCTTCGAGTCTGCCTGCAGACAGAAAGCTTTTTTGTAGCGGAAAAATTTATATACGTATTCATTTTTAAAAAAGCTCTTAGCTCGCGAGCTAATTATGTTCGTAGCTGATCTGGAATGTATACTTCCTCAAAGTATTTTAAGAGAAAACTTAATGTAAAAGAAAAAAATGTAAGCTGAACGTTTTAAAAACCTTGATATGGATTCTTACGGGTTAGGTTAGGTTTTTTGGATTGTGATGAAAAATTTGTTCGTTAAACCATGGAGCTGATTATACTAACCCTATCTTAGTAACCGAATTAATACACCGAACAATTTGCGCATACTCATATTCTGTTGAAGGTCTCAAAACAAAATATTGCTTTTTTAAGAAGTTAAAGGTAAACAATTGTGAAACATTGATATTTACTATGACCTTGACTATCAGAACCCTTTGTGATATTCATTGATATTTTTTGGTGTTGGACTTTGCAATTTTGGTTAAGAATTTAAAATTGACCGATTAAATGCCTTCAAATAAATATTGTGTGCAATATTTTGCAAACATAGTAATAAAATCGAGGAGTAACTTCAACGGAATATGCAACTGTCTATATTGCATATTCCGTTACATGCCTGTAAAAAGAAGTCCCAAAAACTTAATATTTAGATATTACATTCTACTTCGACAAAAAACAAATTTTTTAAGACTTGACTTCAGAAGATTATATTATGAAAAAAAAACTCATTAAAAAAATCAGTAATTTTTAGACTTTTCATTTTACATTTCAATATTTGTAAACTATAAAAACTTCTGATGAACCTGAAAACTTTAACAAAAATTCTTCCTTTTCGCCATATCTTCACTTTTGATTATTTAAAAGAATTTCGTAGCCAAGGACGATTATAAACTAGATTTAACGGTTTAAGGGGGGCTTTCTCTTAAATCGAAAACTGTATGAAAAATGTTTCAATCATTCAATTATTGATATTTTTTTCGGAGATGGTTTACTGTTTGGAGATTTATTTGGATTTTATCTCAAGTAAAACAAAATCGACCAAAACGTTTAAAACCATAATGATAAATCTGAATAAACAAATAATAAAAAGCCGAAAATCACTTTATATTTTTCCTTATTTTTAATAAAATTTTTGTATTATGGGTGGTTTGAAAATGCTATAATATTACATATATGGTGGTTTAAAGATACTATATTAAATATTTAATATCTATTTCCTTTTACATATAGTTTAAAATAGAAAAACCAACAACAATTATAATTATCTCAAAAATATAGTTCTAGAATAATTTTAATTTTAAAGAAGAGAAAGGCTTATGGCTAACTGTATAAACAAATAAGGCAACTGTAGTAATGGAAAATAAGATGGTTCAGTAGATTATTTTTCAACACGTCACTGAGTACCAGACAAGGCCAATTTAAAAAAATTACAAAAACTGATGTATTTAGAAAGTGCTATTTCCACTTTTGAAATAACCTTTGTTTTCGAGCTTGTGATTTAATTTTAACATCAGATTATTTCAGCCGTCTACGTCAGCACGTTAATGCAAAAAGAAGTTAATTACATTCTAGTTAATTAGCCACGAATATATGCAATACAAAACAATATTAAGCAAGCAATGGCTTTTTACGAAACTAAAATATAAAGATAAAATTTAATCTATATACTATTACAAACAACGAAGAACTTTTCCGGATCATGAACACCAAAATTATGGATCATATATTGTGAACACCAGAAAAGCATCATCACCTTGATATGATTACCTAGGAATTGTTTTATACTTTGCAAAGTTTGCTATGACCAGGACCAAATTTTAAGCAGTTTCAATACCGTTGACACCAAATTTCAAAATAAACAAACACAAGAAAACAAGTTCGGATTTTGAGTACGTAAGCAGAGCAAACAAAGAAATTGTTGCTCAAGGCAAAACAAGGTAACTTTAAAATATTTCGACTTAATAAAATTCTGTTCCGAAAGAGTATTTAGAGGTAATAAAAAGTGTTCCAACTTATGTGTATTCTTTAAACAAATGATTTAAACTCTCATATGCACTCCATCTTTGCTGGTAAATTATATATTTAGCATGTAGTAATAAGAAAATGATTATACACAACGATGTCATTTTGGTAACATTATCGATGGGGATGCGGGAGGTGATACTATTCCGATTTCATCTAGAAAACACAAGAACTACGTTTTGTTTTATTTTCAATGTAACAAAGCTTGGTACCAGATGATGGGCTAGGATGGTCACCTTCAAGACACAAAAATATATTCACTATTTATACAATTACAAAATTTGCTCAATTATGACTCCAACAAAATTCTATTGCATGAATATATACGACTTTGAGAGTCAACGTATTTTTAACACATCTTTAACGCACCTTAAATATGAACATATTACTATTAATATTATCAAATATAAACTGTTTAGACGTCACTTTTAAAAAAATTTTATTCAGAAATGCAAAAAACTAAAAATAAAAAAATCACTTCAATTATGGTATTTTATCAAGAAGCGAAACGTCTGAAAAACGACGATGAAACTACAAATTGGCAGTCACGGCGAATTGAAAATGTTATTACCAGAGTTCTACGCCGACTAAATAAATAAAGCCCTCAATAAAAAAACGAACAGCGTCCTTGTGAATAAAATAAAAGGGATACTCGTTTAACATGATACAAGAATACAGGTAGAAGTGACAGTTCCTTGGCATTCCATTAGTTGTCAAAAAAACGCCAAGAAAGAGAGCGTTCATTATAAGCTGTGTTTAATTCACATTGGCTGCATTCAGCGGAAAATTTGCCAAGATGCTGCTGCATGACTTTTGGGCTGAATGGTATGTAGCATTAGGCAGGGTTGGTATTATTGACGATTTATCGTCATTTCGACTTTTTTTTGCTGCAATTATGACCTGACGTTTTTCTTTTAATTTTTTGTCAAAAATAACGTTTTTTGGTTAAATCGCTTTTCGTTTATTATATAAAATTTGAGATTTAAGTTCAGATTCAAATTTGATTTGTGTGCTTGGAGCTGTTATATTTTGCTATTGAGGTAAAATTTAAGTTAGAGCAATTATCAAATGCGATAAGTCCAATAGAGAAACTGACATTTAAAAATACTTGCGGATTTGCTGAAACTATTTCCTAATCTGGTTTTAGAAAACGAAGTCTTGATTCTGAAGTTTTAAATTTAGTGTTTGCTTATCCTTTCAGTTATTCAGAAGAATAAGTAGAAATTGAATATTACTTTAAAACAGTTTAAGAATACTAATCTTTGGCATTTACTTCGATGCGCAAATTAATTTATAAAATTTTGACCTAGCCTAGTTTGTCAGCAAACGTTGGTCACAATTTTTCTCAAATAAACTTAAATAAAACAAAAATAAGAGACATTTTGAGCACACAAACGTTGATTTAAGAGTGAAGAATTCGTCTTGATATAATTTGGACATAAGGAAAGAATTACAAAATAATACAACATAATACAAATTTAATTGAATCTTATAATTTTTTAACCTTATTAACATAGTTATTTTATTTGATATTAATAACCGGAATAAACTCTTAAAGGTCATGTTTAATTTTTCATTAAAACCTATATGTATAAATATGCTTATGAATAAAGAAAAATTTATTGTAAAACTACGACATTTATAGCACGAAAATTACTTTTTTTCATATCAAGCCTGTTCGAGAGAGTGATTTTATGCTTGTTCTTCTATCTCTTTTGAGCTAGAAAAATACGGAAACACGTTCTAGCAGCTTGTAAGTTACTACAATCAAGTACCTAACCTAGCGTCCACACGTGCAAGTGAATGTTCGAAAAACTCAATACATCCAAACATTTTTACTATTCCACTCACATTTTCGGACTTGCAGCCTACTTGCAGCGCTACTTGCACGGAAATTTCCTAAGCAGTGAATTTTTTCACTTGCTGCAAGTAAATGCCAGAAAAGGGGATAACAGTGATGTTTTTGAAGTGCTTTGTGGGGTTTTCCGGGATTTCCTCAAGTATATAGAAGAAGCAACATTAGTTACATATTTTCCTCGTTTTCTAACTATTTAATTTCAAGCATTACTGCAATTTCAGGGAGAACCTTCGCATTCGACGACATTTTTAAAAGAACTTCCACTTGCACATGTGGACGCTGAAGCAACATGCAGCTAATTTCGAACTTTTTCGAAGACAATATATATTCTCCACTTGCAAGTGATTACTGGCACATGTGGACACATGTTTATGTTTCAGAGTTGGCAAAGAAGAAACACTTGTTGCGTGTGACCGTCCGAAAGAAAAAAAACTAAATACCACTTGTATGTGCCTGAAAAAATAAAGAGACGCACGAGGGTTAATGCAATGCACTTTGTTGTTTTTTTGTATACATAATTTCCCTACCTGTTTTAATCCGCCATAACCACTTAATGGTGCGTGTTCCGTGCACCAGTCCATTGTCCAGCGATGAAGATTATTTTTTATGAGATAATCTGAAAGAAAAATACAATTTTAATGTATAAAACTAATTAAAATCGAATAAGAAAAACTTACCAAATTCACAACAGTGCAGGCGGCCATAATGGTTGAAAAACAATGACACTTATGTGTTAGTGTTGGTAGGCTGAAATATGAATGAAAAGTTGTGGACTGTAATTTTACTACTAAAAAGTAAGGCCAGTGACCCAGTGGTAATGACGGGCACACCAACTAAATGCGTGTCATGAACGCCTGGTACGGCTATTGTCAAGTCGCTTGTAGGATGATGGAAAATGGGCGTGTTGGTAGGGAAACGGTAGGGAGAGTGAGCGAAAATTATGGAACCGAGTCAAGGCAAAGTCCATTGCTCCAAAACTCGAAAAAAAGGCTGAAATTGGGAAAAAGTCCCGCTATAGGTAGGTTTAAGGAAAAGTGGTAGGAGTAAAAGAGAGTAGGGTGTTGCATAGGAGATATGGATCTGTAAGAGGAGGAAAAGCATACAGTAGGTGCTGGAAAAGTTCTTTTGTAGGAGGAGAAAAATCTGGTAGAGACAAGATTGAAAAGTCTAAGAAGTAATAGTTGCAAAAAGTTCGTCGTTTAAACAGGATGTAAACCAGTGAAAAAAGTGACAGTCAATTATAAGGGTAACATATATATGTTAAGTGCTTAAACATTTTTTGGTGAAAATTGTGTGAATTCTAAAAAAATTAAAAAAGGATTCAGAAAGTGAAATAAAGCAAAAACACATAAAAAGGATTTGAGGATATCGATAAGGAAATTAATCAAAAAAGGGCAAAAGAAAAGTCGGTTTCAAAAGGGTAACGAGAAGGACATACGTGGGAGATAAAGGCAAAAAAAAAAGGTATGAAAAGATAAAAAAAGAGAAAAATTTTGTGTTTAGACTTAGAATAAAATTAGAGTAAAGATAGAAACATTTTTGTGCTGCTAGGTTGTGAAAAGGGAAAAAGGACATTCAAGGAGAGGATCGTTCAGGAGAGTCGTAACCTGGTGGAAAAAGGAAAAAAGAAAAAAACATCAATTGTGAGTAGTGACAATAAAAGAGGAAAATAATAATCCGAAGAAATTCTTGTAACAGTGTGGCTACGGAGTCAACAGTGCGGTGGACTTCGAGGGAGAAATAAGCGCTGAGACCTTACCGCGCTTAAAAGCTAAGTCGGCCAGAAATTGTTTTTTTATCGTAGTGCCATTATTTGCTTGTTGTATCCAACACTGAGGTCAGAAGCTTTATTTTAGAAATATCTAAAAAAGGAGTAGCAATAGTTGCAGACACTACTTAATCGACAGCAACAGTAATTAAGTGGAGACCACCACCAATTTTTTTAATTCCACATCGGTAAAAACCAAGCCGATAAAAAAATGGCGAAACGGCGTCAGATGGTGGACATTTTGTAGTTCTATAGAATAGAAAGGAAAGAAATTTACTGGCGATTGTTTGTGTTACGATTGTTTAAAATTTTCCGTTTTTACAAGAGTGCATAATTTAGCACAAACATAGTCTGTTTTTATTTACTGTAATTAATAACGTAAGCTTGATAGCAATTACCGGTCCGTTCTTTGCGATTTAATTTATTCTTTTTAAGCTAGTTATGTAAGGTTTTGTTAATTAAATTAAATTTTTAGTTTGTACGAATTGTCCAACTAAGTAAAAAAAAAATCCGTTGTCTGGAGATGTTAAAAAAAAATCATTGCCTGTTTTTTTTTTTGGTATGCGATCAAAATTTTAAAGTCGACTAATTTGGTTTTTGTAATAAGCTAGATTTTCATGAACACCCTTAATAGCTCTTAATAGGTAGAAGAAAATATGCTGGCTGCGCGTTAATATAAGCAGAACATATTTTATATACTATAATTAATAAATTTTTTTTTGGGAAACATTTAAAATAGGCAATGAATTTTAAAACGTTCAGCTTTTATTGTTTTTGGGGGTGATAGAGCCCATGTAAAATTTTAATTTGTATTTAAATTTTTATAAAAGTTGAACATAAATGTTTTGTTGGAGTACTAAATTTTATTATAAAATTTGTAGCATTACTTGTATATATATATATTTTGTTTTATTAAACCTTATCTTTTATACATATTTATTTAGAATTATTTTGATCTCATTTGGGTTTTTGTTCATGTAAAATATAGAATAAAATCCCATAGCGATGAGAGTAAGAAAATAGAGTTGCCAACTTTCTGAAAAGAAAAAAAAAATGTTAGGTTTTATGATAATTAATAAAATTGTTATTTGCTATTGAAAATAAAAATGTATATACCCATGGAGTGCTAAATTCTAAAGGAGGGGTCTGAAGACAGGGGCGCTTGAAATGGGGGTCAAAAGAGGTGCGATAGGCTGATGCGGCGATCATTTGTTTTTAGTGGGATTATCCAAAAAAAATATCGCGTGGATAATCAGGTTGGGCGGGTGCATTCGGGGATCAACTTCTCATCCCTACACTCGATATTCGTGGTCGGAAAGTGCTGCAGTAAGGTTTTTTTTTGGTTATTGCAACAGTTTCGTTCTGCTAATTTATTTTGGATATTCGGTTTTCCTCATTAAGATTATTTTGAATTATTTTTTAATTTTCTTTTAGATCTGTGAATTTTAGTTTTTTTTGGTTTTTGTCATTATTTTTTGATAATAAATTTAAAGAGCTAATAAATTTAAAAAGATACATGCTATATTCAGTCATTCTTGACTCTAAATTTGCAGTAGTTGGTTTAATAAAAATCACTTCAACTGTCATTTAAAAATCCAAAATAAAATAAAAATTTGTGCAACATAATATATAACTAAAACTAAACCACGAACATTTCGTACAATAAATTTTGAGTGAAAAACATTGGAATGAAACACGAGCGATCTTAAATAAAATCAGTGCAACATAATAAAAACAATAAAGCACGAACATTTCTTTAAAAAAAAAAAAAAAAAAAAAAAAAAAAAAAAAATAGAATCGAGTGTAAAATATTAAAATAAAACACGAACCGTTGCCGCTGTTTTCTCGTAAGCTACATCGCCGCGCTACAACCTGTTCGCTGTCCGCACCAAGACTGCTAAATAAAATCAAATAGTTGTGGTCCCTCTGTGTTGTGTACGCCCTGTCCTCTACCGACAACGTCTTCTCTGTTTTATCTTTGCTCTGATGTCTCCCTCGCCTATGTTGACGCGTCAACAGCGTGAGCATCACGCTCCCCGCGGTACAGTTAAATTGGATGGAACTCCAAAATCTGGTAGCGGCAGCGCAGATTCAATCTCTACGCAACTCAGCGCTCTGGAACAAAGGCTCAAAGCAAACACGAGAGAAGAATTGAGGCTCTCAGAGGAACGTCTGCGGCAGCATACAGACGCACTTTTTAACTCCCTTTCGACCAATTTTTCCAACAACTTCGGTAAAATAGAAAGAGAAGTTGCAGCCATCAACGACAAATATACAGAGCAAGATAATAAAATACTTGCGCTTAAAAACGAATTGAGTGCTCTCACCACTCGCTGCGAAGAGCTAGCTGTTCTTTTAGACAAAACAAAAAGCAGCATCAACATCAATAACAGCAACAACAACGTCAACAGCACTCTTGTAGATCACAGCTCAGACGCTGTTTTGTTTGGTTTGCCGTCTCTTCACGGTGAAAATCTCAAGAGCACGTACAATCTTATATGCAGATCTATCGATTTTCATTCGCCTCAGATAAAAGATATTTTTCGCGTGAAGGCTAACTCTGATATACAACATCCACTGGTGATAGTTAAGTTTTACACCACCTTCGACAGGAATCGTGCTCTGAAGGCCTTTGGGGAATATCGCAGGCGCTCGAAACAAGCGGTAAACCTACGTAATGCTGGACTCGACTCAGACAATAATGTCTTTATTCACGAAAGCCTTACTGTCGAGGCGCGTAAAATTCTTCAAGCTGCGATCACCTGCAAGCGGAGCAAAAAAATTTTCAACGCCTTTTCGTTACGCGGCTCAATCTACATTAGATTGCAGAGAGACAGCGAAAAAATTAAAATCAACAACATTGATGAACTGCATAGTTATGCGAATGATGTCGTCTCTGGAGAAGTATCTGTTTAATGGAAATGCTCTGTATATTAATATATCTAGGGTATTAATTTGCAACTTGTCTATTGTCTATTTTTTACATAATTTCAGCTTCTTTTTCTTATTTCTTCTTCTTTGTTTTTTCATTCTACCATTGTCTTATCATTCATTTACCCTTTTCCAATTTAAATGTTTGTTGTGCTCTGTATGTCTGTATTTATGTCTGCATTGAATAACGCAGTCTTTAGCGCTGACGATAAGCACAAAACTATGATTGAAATTCTGTGCAAGCAACGCTCTGGCCTAAAGATCGTACATTTTAACGCTCGAAGTCTTAATGACGTTAAGATGGATTGTGTTAAATATGTTTTTGAAAATTCTTCTGTCGATATAATTTGCGTGTCAGAAACGTGGTTTCACAAGGATGTTAAAGATTCCTTTCTGAATATTAATAACTTTAATCTTTATCGACATGACAGAGTTAGTAAAAAAGGCGGCGGTGTTGCTATATATGCAAAAAAATACTTACACGTAAAAGTGCTCAGTTCTTCAAGTGATTCTGATGTTGAATATTTGAATGTAGAAATCTCTAACAACAGAACTAAAGTTTTTCTCTCATGCGTTTATAATCCCAATCGAAACTGCAGCCTAGAACCTCTACTAAAAGAAGTTTCAAATTACGCCATAGATTTTCAGAATTATGTTTTGTGCGGTGACTTTAATCTGAATATTCTTGTTAATGATAATTCTTGCATAAACTTAATCAACAATTTGGCGCAAGTGGGTCTCAATATAGTTAATATGATTTCTCCAACTCGGTTTGCCAACAATGCCTGCCCAAGTTTACTAGGTTTATTTATTGTTTCCGATTTATCATCACTTTTACTGTTTGACCAATTATCATTTGTTTCAGATCACGATCTAATTTTTTGTACATTGGACATGGATCTATCTTCTGTTGCCACTGATACCACTTTTTCCTTTCGCAACTTCAAATCTATTGATTATGCATCACTGTATGTTGACTTGTCTCTAATAAACTGGACGGATTGTTGGTTCTTTTCCTCGGTTGACGAAAAATTAAATTTCTTTGTTAGCAAAATATCTGAACTTTTTGATAATCATGTTCCCCTTTGTACTCGCCAAATCACCAATGCATCTTGCCCCTGGTTCACGTCTTCTGTGAAAATTGCCCTAAAAAAGAGAAGCAAAACCTACAGCAGGTGGAAGCGCAATCCAACTATGCTGAACTGGGAGGACCACAAACTTGCTAGAAATCAAGCTACCTCAGCCGTTAGATCGTCAAAAAAAAGATTCTTTTTGTCTAAATTAGATCCCTCTTTATCATCTAAACAGCTATGGAATAATTTAAAACGCATTGGGATTTCTAAAAAAAATAACGAACCTTGCCAAATTGATCCTAGTGTACTTAACGATTACTTCGTTTCGAGCTCGGGCTCTGCTGAATCTCCAGAATCAATTCATTCAAATATATCTGCTTCGAATTTTTCCACTCAGTTTAATTTTAACGCTGTTTGTGAATTGGATGTCGCACGCTGTGTGTCTAAAATTAAGTCGAATGCTTCCGGTGATGATGGAATATCCATTAAGTTCATTAAAATCATATTGCCTTATGTTATCAGTCCGCTTGTGCACATAATTAATCATAGCTTCACAACCTCGTGTTACCCTGTAAAATGGAAGGCTGCAACTATTATACCAATTGCAAAAAAATCGAATCCCATCGAACCCGCTGACTTTCGGCCTATAAGTTTGTTATCCTCAATTTCAAAAGTTTGTGAGTCTTTAATGGCGCAGCAGATCTCTAATCACATTAATACACTCAGCCTAATGTCAAATCTTCAGTCTGGTTTTCGTCCAGGGCATAGCTGTTCCACTGCTATTGTCAAAATCTTGGATGATATTAGAATACCTTTCGATAAAGGGCACGTGACCTTACTATGCTTACTAGACTTTTCTAAAGCGTTTGACACCGTGAACCATGATATACTGTGCAAGAAACTCAAGGCAAACTTTGGATTTTCTGACACATCAGTTCGTTTCATAAAAAGTTATTTAGGCGGAAGAACACAGCGCGTAAAAGTGGGTAACAACTTCTCAACGTATAAAAACACGTCCAATGGAGTTCCCCAAGGCTCAGTACTTGGCCCATTACTTTTTACAATGTTCATTAATGACATCTTCAACAAGTGCAATAATGTCACAATGCATGCATACGCTGATGATCTACAGCTGTATTTGTCCAGACCTGTAGGACTAATCGAAGATTTATGTGTAAGAATAAATGAAGATTTGAATATGATAGCAGCATGGGCTAAAGACAACATGCTTAAGCTAAACCCTCAAAAATCATACGTCCTGCCGATCTGTAAAACTCCCTTCTCTAATCTCGATCTTCCCTCTATTCTCCTCAACGATGTCGAACTGAAAGCTGTTAGTAAGGCTTCCAATCTTGGTTTTTATATAAATACTTCCCTGTCCAGTGAGGACCATATAAACTCTTGTGTGAGTAAAGTCTACTATTTATTGAGAAATCTGAGAATGACTGCAGCATTTGTTCCCATCGAAACCAGACGAAAACTAGTCGTGCAACTGCTATTGCCAATTATTACGTACTCTGAAGTCGTCTATAGCAATCTGGATTCACGGTCATCTCACAAGTTGCTTGTTGCTCTGAATAATGCTGCCCGTTATGTCTATGGCATAAAAAAGTTTGACCATATATCATTCTACCGCAACAAATTACTTGGTCGTTGCCTATTTCGCTACCTTGAAGCGCGAAATTGTCTATTCCTGCATAAGATTATATACTCGCGTTGTCCACTTTACCTCTTTGAAAAACTTAAGTTCTGTAGGTCTAGCAGAGGTATGAATTTCTTGATTCCGAGCTTCTTTTACAAAAACTCTAGCAGACTGTTTTTCGTCAGTGCAATCAGATTGTGGAATTCTTTGCCTAATCACATTAAGATTGTTTCCAACTATAGAGCCTTCAAGCATTTAATTTTTAACTACTTTTCTTAACTCTTATCTATCCTCGTTTTCTTTTTCTTGCTTCTCCCTTTTAAGATCTTTCGAAGTTGCAATTAATTTGCCATTATCTTTAAATTATGACCTTGTCACTTTCTTGTTAAAATTGTTGATTTTTACTTATAAAATTTATGAACTCATTTTTATTTCTAAATTTTAAGTTTTACAATTACTTGTTTTTTCTAATTTAATATTAATTTTCATTTTGATTTTCATTTTATTATTAATTTTCATTTTGATTTTAATTTTAAATATTTAGTTTTAAGCTTATTAGTTGTTATTTACTTGAATCTGTGGCATGCAAAAGAATTCTATTCTAATATGCTTACATATGTGCTCAATAAATACAAATACAAAAATACAAATAAAATATTCAATTTTACTTCCGGTGCGAACTGGAAGTTATTGTTCATCCCTCGACCTGGCATGATGGGTTGAGGACTGCGCCCTAAAATTATGAGCTAGTTTGGGTTAATATCATGCCAGGTACGATGACACGGGGAAACGTAACACACTTGCTTATAAAATATTTCCATTTTTATTTTATTATTAATAGTGAGTATTGCAATAATAGTGAGTGATTATTAGTGGAAGTTAAGTAATTTGTTAATTTCATGTTATTTAGCAGGAAGTATAATTTTATCATGGCAAAGAAGAGAGCGAGCACAATCCGCCATTGTATTTTTCAGAGTTTGCAATTAACCAAACATTTTCTTATTCACGTACAAATATGTACCATGTTTTGCTTCATTGTAAATATAATAAACTACTATTAATTAATTAGTGAAAACATACTTACTTACTTAGGTGGTCGTAACAACCCGTGTCCGCATTTCGACCGACCTCATCAGCTCTCGCCAGTCGCCTCTGCTTTGCGCGCGCCTTCTCCAATCGGATACACCAAGTGCGGCTAGGGCTTCCTCAGTCTGGTCCATCCATCGGAGGCATGGTCTCCCTCGTCGTCGTTGACCAGCGACCCTCGCTTCGAGTACCTTTTTCGCTGGAGCGTCGTCGTCCATACGATGGACATGACCCAGCCAGCGTAGTCGCTGCACAGTTATACGCCGAACTAAGTCAATGTCTTCGAAGAGCTCATACAGCTCGTGGTTCATTCGGATGAGACAGTCATCGCCGACTCGAACAGGACCGAAGATTTTGCAAAGAACTTTTCTCTCGAACACCCCCAGAGCGGATGCGTCAGTTTGCGAAACTACCCATGCCTCAGCGCCATAAAGCAGCACAGGTAGAACGAGCGTCTTGTAGAGTGTTAGTTTTGTCGATCGAGAGAGGGCTCTGGAACTTAGTTGCTTACTGAGCCCGTAGTAGCACCTATTACACTCAAAGAAGTATTTTTACACATTGACAAATTCCTAGGTTAAGTTGATACATTTTTTGTCATTATAGAGTCAACAAAAGCGTTTGTCAATTTGATTGAAGGTGAGAGGTTGCAATCATATTAACAAAATTTTATTTTGTTTATTTGATAAACGGATATTTTGATTTGATAAAAGCCTGTATCAAGAATGAGGCGTTTGCATTGTACATTTGATAAATGAATTTGTCAATATGAATAAAGAATATTTCAACCTGAAAAAATGGTTTGTTCAATAGAAAAATGTTTTTCTGTTAAAAATATATTTTATTTATCAATCATACAAAAATGTTTTGCTGCTTTAATAAAATATTTTATTATTTCAAGCAATTTTAAAAAAAATAACAAAACGAAATTTAATAATGTATCACTAGAAGCATGTAGTTTTTACATTAGATCCACTCTTTAACTCCTTACTCTCACTGAAATGTTATTAAAATAATTTTTTTGTTTCACAAATTAAATAAAACGTACACAACTCACAAAACTTCTTTTAATAATTTCTGCTAACAACAAATAACGTCACCGAAATGCCAGACTTCTATTTTTGTTGTAATGATTGAACGTTTTTTAAATTGATAATTCATTTCATCTTTACGAAATTGAAATTTTAACAGCGTGACTCAAGCGATTATCAATTTTATAAATAATTTCTTAAGCACAACAAACTTATTTATCAAACCAGCGAAGTAAGTTTGTTAACTCCATTTACAAAAATTATAAAATTTTATTCCGACTGATTGGCGATTTTGTTATTGGGGATAAGTTTTTATCAAGTTGATGAAAGCATTTTTCAAACAAATAAAACACATTTTTTCAAATCAACACATTCAGTTTGTTAACGCGTTATTATATTTTTAATCAAATGGATAAAGTTTCTTTCGAATTGATAAAAATATGAAGCATTTATGATAAAATTTAATCGACCGCACAATTTGGTTTTGTTAAGGATTAACAGAAGTTATTTATCAATTTTACCAAGAATTTTTCGTTCAGTGTAGCAATTATTGTTCTTCGCTTTATCTCCAGGCTGATTTCGTTGTTAGTATTAATGGCGGTGCTAAGGTATACAAACTCCTTGACTACTTCAAAGTTATAGCTGCCGGATGAAACGTGGGAGTCTAAACGCCGCGCTCCCTTGTTTGTAGACAGCATATACTTTGTCTTACCCTCATTTATCGTCAAACCCACTTTGGCTGATTCCTTTTCGATAGCGGCGAAAGCAGCGGTAACATCTCTCTTGGTTCTGCCAACAATATCAATATCATCACCGTACGCAAGGAGCTGGACACCTTTATAGAAAATGGTGCCATTACGATGCACACCGGCCTTTCGTACGATCCCCTCCATGATGATGTTGAAAAGATCGCAAGACAGTGGATCGCCTTGCCTGAAACCTTTTTCGGTATTGAAGGTTTCGGAGAGGTCATTTCCTACCTTGACGGAGCTGTGTGAACATTGTGTGAACCAAACTCAGACATTGTTGCGTATAGGCAATCCCTTCTCGGGCTATCGAACGCAGCTTTAAAATCGACAAAGAGATGGTGTGTGTCAATTTGATTTTCGTAAGTTTTCTCCAGGATTTGTTGTAGCGTGAAAATCTGGTCTATAGTGGACTTACCAGGTCGAAAGCCACACTGATAAGGTCCAATCAGTGTTTTTGTAATCGGCTTTAATCTGTCACACAGTACGCTTGAGAGAACCTTATATGCGTTGGAAATAAGACTGATACCTCTATAACTAGCGCAGATTGTAGGGTCTCCTTTCTTAAGTATAGGGCACAGTACACTGAGGTTCCAATCGTCGGGCATGCTTTATGCTAGCCATATTTTGCTGATGAGCTGATGCATGCACCTTATCAATTCATCGCCGCCGGTTTTAAGCAATTCAGCTGACAGACCGTCAGCACCCGCTGCTTTATTGTTTTTGAGTCGTTGGATAGCAACTCGAACCTCTTCATGGCCAGGTGGTGATACTTTGACTCCGTCATTGTCGATTGGTGGCACTGAACTGCGCTCGCGATGGGCGGCATTGGTGGAGTCGTCGCCAGTAAGTAAATTGGAGAAGTTCTGTCTCCACAATCTAAGCACACACTGCGTATCCGTATTCAGATCTCCATTTTCGTCTCTGCAAGTGAATGCTCCGGGCTTGAAAACTTGGGTTATACGCTTAACATGTTGATTGAATTTTCGTGCATCCTTCTTGCCCTGGTATACCTCTAGTTCCTCACGCTCACGCTTTTCCTGCTCTCTTTTCTTGCTTCTGAAAAGGCGCCTCTCTTCATTCCTCTTTTCGCGGTAGTTTTCTCGCACGGCTCGCGTTGCAGCTGACTGCAGCGTTTTTCTGTATGCGGCGTTTTTTACTGCTGTCGCGATGCGACACTCCTGATCGTACCATTGGTTCCGAGGTTGCGGGCGCCGGAAACCAATTATTCTTCAGCGGCAGCGCGCATGGAGTGGGATATATGCGCCCAAAGTCCGCCGGCGTCGTCGAGTCCAGCGGTTGGTTGGTTGAGCTTAACCGAGAGTTGAGCGGAGTAGGCTTCGGCAGACCGTTGTAATTGAGGCTTAGCGACATTTAGCTTTCGTTGCATTCCTGTGAGTATGTTATTCGCATTGCATAATCTCATGCGGATCTTGGCTGCAACAAGATAATGGTCGGAGTCAATGTTGACCCCCCGAAATGTACGCACATATAGAACACTAGGGGCATGCCTTCCGTCGATTACAATATGATCAATTTGGTTTCGCGTTTTTTGAAAACATAAAAAATGTACAAGTGCAGCAATAGAACAACCTTAGAAGCTGCACATGCATAAGACCGAAATTAAAAATATTTTCATTAACGAATTTCGTGTTATATTAAAGGTAACCGCTCAGGGAACATATTGTTTGAGTGCTTTATGCTACATACCATTCAGCCCGAAAGTTGTTCAACAGCTACGTAGCAAATTTTCCGCTGAATGCAGCCAATGGGTGTATGTTCATTTGCTTCATTTTTAGCTGTGTTGCATAAACACCTTTTTTTGACAACTTATGGAATGCCTTTAGAAGAGAAAATCAACACTTATCAATGCTACATGGATTCTTATATCATGCTCGTTTAATGTGTTGTTTTGTTGTTTATAATATTGAATAAATGTTAACCCCTTATAGTCCGTTGTGATATTTCTGTAACAAACTAAAAAATATCCTACAAAGTCTATACGGATCATATTGGTTCCCCTTTAACTCATTGTTAAATCACTGCTACATACCGCACAAACGAAATAATACACCATCATACCCAGAGATGGCACTAATTGTATGTTATTTAACGTTTATTTTGAAAGTTTGACAATTCCACGACAATTCGGTGCATTTAAAAAATTGGAAATTCGTGAAAAAATTGTGGTTGCCCTAAATTAACACGTATTGTATTGTTCTTTATTGAGTCTTTATGAAACGATAATACTTGATATCTATAAGTATTTTATATTTTTTTAACTTAGCGGCTGTACTGTATGACCTGTACAGAGGATATAATATTAAGTAAAATGAAACGAACGCCACACGATAATGATATTATTAAAGAATAAAATACTCTTGCTCAATGAGTAAAATGACAGTTACTTCAGACGATTGTTTTATGATATGTACATTTTACATAAAACTACATCAGACAAAAAGAGATAACGACAGTAATAACATGTTCAGAATCATCATAAAATAATTTTAAGGTAGGAGTGACAGTTCTTTTGTCGACCAACATTTGAAAAAAACGCATAGAAAAAGAGAAAACGAATAATCAGAAAAACAAATGCAAAATTCAACTTTGTATTGATTTTAACAAGTGTTGGTCGACGTTCTGAGAAAATATTCAGTTGTCACGGCTACCTTATTTTCATTAGAGGTATTCACGATATGTTGTTTTTGCCCTTGTATTGTGTATTTTTGATAAATTTGATATTTTTAGTAAATTTTGTAAATTTGCAAAAAGAAAACATACAGCGTTCAAAACACAACCCTGTAGCAAAAATACAACGACGAAACCCTATTGTATTCTTTGTTTTATGGTTCAGAATGAGTATGTTAGGCTAGCGACTATATACAGAGTCGTTGCTACTTTCACAGTTATAATTGCAAAGTGATAGAAAAAGAAAAGTATTTGATTTAAAATATTCAATTAACAATACTTTTCAGAAATACGACTACACAAATAGATTGTTAAAACAATTCCAACTTACGGCAACTTTAAATAAATTATTTATGATATAAGAAATGATAGCACAATCATAAAATAGCTCTTTTTACTTTTTTCTTATACATTGTAACAAAGGTATATACAATGCAATTATGAAATAAGTATGAGAATGTTAAATAATAAGATGGTACATTCTTTAAAGAAAGAAAACCATTAATATGACAAGATAGACTTGTTTTAAAACATCCAATTAGGCATTAAAAACAGTAATACACATTAAATGTAAAACAGAACAAAAAACAGGAAGGGATATAATTATTCATTATATAAAAGAAAATAAATAAATAATGTAGAGACCATGGCAGAATTATAAGGGTAGGGCCGACTCGGAGAAGAATGGAGTAGACAGCAGAGAAAATGCCGGCTAGTTGCCAAAATCAGCTGTTCATTTCGAGTTTCTTTGAGATCACGTTTCGCAGTTTATTTTAGGTTAGAATTATTACAAGTTTTCTTGCAGTTTTAAGACTTCTTACACATTCCATAGTTTTTATTACATTGTTTTTATAATATTTTCACTCAAATTATCAGAAATTTAACACACGCGACTGCAGCGTGAGCAGCTTCTTTTGCTCTCGGCTGAACAAGATAGAGTACGAGTAGTCAGTCAACGGTTACCAACGCGACGTGATGCATCAGCCTTTTATATATATATACTGAATATAAGAAAACCATTACAGACAAGAACTGTTGCTTGTTTGTTAAAAAAGTAAATCTGAATAATAAAACATCCTTGAAAGTGTCAGAAGAGGGATAAAAATTAACCTATCCGCGTGTACAGTTGCTACGTTAAAGGGAAAGCTTTGTGTGCTAAAATTAAAGTCGTCGGGAACAAAGGACGAGCTTATTAAAAGGTTACGCGAAAACGGTGTGGAAGAAATACCAAATGAATCAAAGTATTTGGGAAATGGTGACGGTTCGGATGGTGCTACGGACATTTCGCATGAAGAGTCTGTCGTAGAAAGGCTACGGGACGACGTTAGCGTGCTCCAACGTACGATGGAGGCGCTGTATCAAAAGCTCCAGGCAGCTCTAGTGGCGGAAAATTCAAGGGCACAGCAACGCACGACAAATCAGGCTAACGCATTTTCGGCTGGTTTGTTGTTGGCTGTCAAGGTTACTTTGTCCACCACTTCACGTGCGTCAGTGTCACGCACACAGGCGCAACTTTTGAATGCTTCTACGTTGCTTGCAACACAAGCGCAACCATTTACGACAGCAAGTGCGGCGGCAGTCTCGTTCTCTTCGAGTATTGCAAGCACGCACGCATTTTCTCCAATTGTTTTGAATATTCACAACCGTCCGTTTTCTGCGGGCGTCTTACGACATCAAACGCCACCATACACGCAACGTTCCGGTGTTGGTTGTGATAGTTCATCAATAAACGCTGCATCATATCAACATTTCTAACGTTTCAGAAAATGCTGCTTCACAACAACGTTATGCCAATGTATATTACGCCACATCACAGCAACATGCTGCTCAGGCATATCAACATATAGTGCCACAAACATATGTTGCACAAACGCGAAACACAGTGGAATCTTTGTCAAATATAAAGGATATAATTGCTTTTCTGCCCGATTTGAATCCGTCGTTGAATACTTCATTAAACTCTCAGCAATTCGTCACCCGGGTGACTATTAAAAAACGCGTTTAATTGGGATGATCGGTCCTTAGTTTTCTGAGTACAGCAGAGATGCAGGGCGCTGCAAGCTTTTGGGTAGATTCGCTACAATTTTTAATGGATTTTCCAAGTGTGGAAAATGTTGCTGATGTACATATCGCTATGTCACGCTTAAAACGCAGCTACAACGAGCAGCCACAAGAATATTTTTATAAAATGTTGGCATATGGAAAGAAAGGTGGTCTTCCGGAGTCGGCTATAGCGCGCCATATAATCTTCGGAAGGTTTCTTCAAGCCTCCTTTTGACACTTGGTCAACCCAGGTAAATGAATTTGAGGTTGAGCTGTCGCATTAATTCAAATTCAGCTTTCGAATTACATACCCCGCAAAGAACTGCAATTCGTCCTCGTGCAGAATGTCCATTTCCGAATCGTTTTTTTTTCGCAGAGGTCGTGCAGCTCATTGGGAAACTCCTGCGTCATGTTGATTTCCTCAGAATAAATAAAATGTTGATGTTGATATTAAATTAACGTATTCATTTTGTTGAGTCTAGTTTTATCTCTATTAATAGTATTTGAAATATTAATATTAGTTCTTATATGTATTATTAATTTCTAAGATTAAATCTAAGTATAGTAAATATTAGGCTTTTACAAGAATAACGTAAGATCGAAATTGTTAGTTCTAAAAGTAAATCTAAGTAATCTAAGGGCATTGGCGTATGGTTTAACGTAATAATTAAGCTTTCGCATTTAACAATACCTTGATGACTCGATTTATCAAAGCAATTTTTATTTATAAAGTTAATATTAGCCTAATTTACTAATATTAAAAACACAAATAAGTGTCGGTTAAAATATTCACATTATAATTATTAAACTAAATTAACGTTAAAATGTTTTAGAGGTTTTTGACCATTACTTTTGAAATTGAAATTTTTAAACTAAATTTTGCTCTAGTAGTATAGTAGTATCTAGTAATTTTGAAACTATATGCATATATATGTATATATGCATATGTATTTTGATACTATACTAATAGTATTTTTGGTATATTTTTATTGGAGGTTTTTTATCCAAGCATAATGTTTTGTTTTATTTTTGTACGATTTCATTCTTTTAGATACATATTTATCGCATATATTTTCTTAATGACAAATATTTTCATATTTTTTAGTGAACATATTTTTTTATATAAACACTATTTTGATTAATAAAAACTTAAACATCATTTATATTACAGACGGTTTTTTGTGTACTATATACTCTTATAAAGTTTTTAAATATTTTTTTAAACTATTTTTCTGTTTTAAAATGCTTTATGTAAAGTTTATAGTCATTTAAAGTCTACTTCATCCAATCTATCGACGAATGTAAAGGAAAAATAAAAGGTTGCCAAGCAAGTGGTGAAAAGTAAAAAAAAAAAAATGTAATTATTATGCTTTCCATTTATATATTGCAATTTAAAAAGTAATGGTCAAAAACCTCTAAAACATTTTACAAAAAATATTAATTTTAAAATTGCCCCGAAAAATCACAATTAACACATTATTATTGAGACATTAGCTGCCGGTGTTCTAAACATTGTATAAAGAAATTTTATTCTAATGTGCATTTTAAATCTAAAAACAATTTTTTAACTGTCGTCTGACAAAGGAAGTTAAAAATAAATCCAAAATTTGTGTTTGCAAATTGAAAAGTGCTTTTGTTTCATCTTTTTAGTTTTTTATTTAATATGTCGGAACTTTAAAAAGAAAGTCAAGTTTTCTTTGTTCCACATTCTAGGACAGATGGCATTATTTTTTTTTATTTTTTGACATTACTAGAAATTTTTAAATTTTGTGTATATATATACATATATACATTCTCTCGAGTATTAACTTTTCTTTTAAAAAATCGTCAAGTTTTATTGTACTATTGTTAAATTTATTGTTGTTTCTTTGTTGTTGAATTTAACTTTTTGACTGTCAATAATTTGATTTCGAAAATTTTATTGTCAAATCAATACAAAATTCAAATCAATATAAAATTTTTCACCTTCTGCAACATGTGACGTGACTTTAACATAAAGAAAATAATTTCGAAAAATTAGAGTAAGCACAACAATTGCAACTAATTTTATTAATTTATTTAGTGGTTTAAATTCTTGCAGAAAAATTAGCGAAAGCAAAAAAAGTTTGCAAGCATTTCGGAAAAAAAAGGAGCAGAGCGTTATCTTGGAGCAATAATACAGGTTAAAAAGCTAAGTCATGAGATTATTTTTGTGTCTTTTTACTATCTACATGCCTTTTTTCCTTTTTCAGAATGCACGCTGACAAGAATCGCTATCGGCACCATTGCAACACTCTAAGGGCTGCGCACAAAGCGCGCGCTTCTTTTCTAAAAATATTTAATAATTATATTCTGTTATGCATAATTCCAAATTATTTTATATTCTGCTTTTATGCATTAAAGGATATAATAAAATTCCTATTTCAAATTGGAAAATTTCAAATTCTCATTTTTTGACAGTTAATTTTATTTTTCGACACTTTTAAATTTAAAAATTTCTGACTCTTGGATTTTGACATATTTACATTTCTGACGTTGCATTTTTGTCATTTGACAGTTTCAGACATTATACTTTTGATTTTTTGGCATTTATAAGTGACAACTTGTTTTTGTAACCAACAAAATTACATTTCGAAAAATAAACAATTTCTGACATTATACTTTTGATTTTTTGGCATTTATAAGGGACAACTTGTTTTTGTAACCAACAATATAAAATTTCGAAAAATTAACAATTTCAATTTTATTTCTAACAAAAAATTAACAATTGCCTATTGCTAATGCTATTTTAATCAAGATTGTTGTTATTTTTTTGTTTAAATCGACAATTTTTTCTAAGAGTGTATATATACATATGTGATTAAAATATTCACAAATAACAAAAAAAAAAACAAATGCACTACTGTATCAGAAAAGGAATTTGTAGCGAATGTCTTATCGCGAATTGAATAAATCTCAAAAAAAAAAACTTCAAAACTTTCCTAATATATAATGTACTGTAAAATGGTGTACCTACTTCACCGTTTTTCAGAGGCTACATATTATAACTTCACTTTCGAAGCAAAGATCGAAGTGAAATGTCAGTTTATATAGTATGTTTTAAAAAACCCAATAAAATTATCTGAAAAAACGAAACAAAGCGATATTTTATTATAATTATGACCTGTCGAATTTGTTACAACATACAAATTTTCGTCAAATTGTCGAACATCAAAGTTTGCGAAGTTAGAACAGGTCGTCATAGTTAAGTAATTTATCAAAAACGCTAAGAACAAACCTGGATTTTTCGTGGATATTTTTTTAAGATACGGCAGCACCGTATTTTATAATTTTGGCATTCCAGATCGGTGTGGGGAATCTCCTTACCATACCTTATAATTGTATCATGGTTCATTCCACCTTTGGAGCCTTAACTCGTCTTTAGGCACTTTAAAAAAGGAGCGTTTACTTTCGGAAAATCTTTTATTGCGTAAAGCACACCATTTCCACCTCATTTTATAATTTTCAATTAGATTTAACTTTATTTCAATAATTTTCACTGCACTTAAACGTTGGTTAACATAACTGTGCACGCGAATAAGAAAACCAAAACAAAAGCACAATTTTTAGCGAACAACTGCTTGAGTCCATGATACAATAATAAGGTAGGGTAAGGAGATTCACCACACCGACCTGGAATGTCAAAATTATAAAATACGGTGCTGTCGTATCTTAAAAAAATACATTTTGACATTCGAGGTCGGTGTGGTGAATCTCCTTACCCTACCTTATTATTGTATCATGCACTTAACATCATGAACTTTCAATCATCGTATCATGGTAGAATTAATACAGGTAAGCTCGCTAGATGAGAGCGTACTCCGCGAATGTCAACACGAAGTTGACAACTCATATAAAATCTCAAAGATATGAGAAAGATGTGAGAAAGCAAGAATTGTCAAAATGTAAACGAAGTTAAATAGTTGAAACTTTCTTGTTTATTTCAGAGACATAACTGTTATAAGAAATATTTAAACAAATTGTGATATAATTTTTATATTCCAAAAAACAAAATTTCATCTATAAGAAATTGTTATTTTCAACAGAAACTAATTTTTCTCTGTGATGACATTTATAAAAAATGAATTTGTTTTTTCGTTGCTGATAACTTTTATTTTCAATTTTTATTTTTTACGTTACAGTTATGAATGGAAAAAGTTTACGTTGTTTCTTTTTTTTGTTTTAAATTATTAGTGGCACTAATATTTTTTATATTTTTCAGCAAAATAAAAACTTCGTTTGCAAATACTTACTCAACAAGTCTTACGCTGCGTCTACACCAGACAATTGTCATAAATATTTCATAATTTGTATTTGTTGTCAAATTATTGTCAGCTGCAAGGAAATTGTCTGATTACGACGTAGGTGGGCAAGACAACTGCAAGACAATAAATTACATTTGTTTCGTTATTGGACGTTTCCTTTGAAAGCGAATAGAAAAAAGAAAAAGAATAAAAAAGAATATAAAAGCGCTGTTGTGAGATAAAAAAGTATGGTTTTACGCACAAAATATAATTTTTTTTTTTGATGGCCAATGATCTCCAAGTGCCACCACCAGCAACACAGGAAGTGCAACGCAAATTTCTTGCTCCTTTCGCAGGCCAACATCCTCCAAGTGCCACCACACTTTGAGGATGTTAATAAAAATTAAACTGCACTATTAAACTGTTAAACACTTATTAAATTGTTATTTAATCAAACACTTATTAGCATAACATACTTATGCTGCTGGTGGTGGCAATTGGAGAACGTTGGCGAATAGAAAAAGAATAAAAAAGAATATAAAAGCGCTGTTTTGAGGTTTTACGCACAAAATATAATTTTTTTTCGGTGGCCAACGATCTCCAAGTGCCACCACAAGCAGAAAAAGTAAGTGCAGCGTTAATTATTGTTAACCTCCCCCAATGCCACCACCAGCAACACAAGAAGTGCAACGCAAATTTCTTTCTCCTTTCGCAGGCCAACATCCTCCAAGTGCCACCACAAGCAACACAGCAAGGGCAACGTTTATTTTTGTTAACATCCTCCAAGTGCCAACACAATCAACAACACAGGATGTGCAACGCATTTTTCTTGCTCCTTTTGTTGCACTTGCTTCTGTTGCTGGTGGTGGCACTTTGAGGATGTTAACAAAAGTTAAACTGCACTATTAAATTGTTATTTAATCAAACACTTATTAGCATAACTTACTTATGCTGCTGGTGGTGGCAATTGGAGAACGTTGGCCAGCGAAAGAAGCAGGAAATTTGCGCTGCGTTGATTTGTACTAGTGGTGATGGCACTTGGAGGACGTTGGTCAGCGAAAGAAGAAAAAAATTTGCGTTGCACTTGCTTCTGTTGCTGGTGATGGTGACTTGGAGGATGTTAACAAAAATGTGTGAGAAAAATTTAACTAATGCACCGGGAGATCGTTGGCCAACGAAAAAAATTAAATTTTGTGCGGAAAACTTAACTTTCACACTGCGTTTCTGTTTCGAAGTGCTTTTTTCTAGTTTTTTAACATTTCTCAGCATTTTTCCCAAGGGAACGTCAAAAATTGTCAGCATACGTCAAATCGTTGTCAGCTCAATTGTCTGCCTGACAATTGAGACAATTAAGCTGCCGACTGAGAAAATGTGAGTGTGTTAGTAAAAAATGTGTGAGTGTGTTGGGATTGTTAAGACAAATTGTCTGGTGTAGACGCTGGTTAAGCAACCATGCAAAAGCAAAGCGAAAATACGAAAACAAATAAAAGTCATTTTGCTTCGGCTAAATGTGCAGAATGTTGTTCTTACGAAGTTAGCCGAATGAATTGCTTCGAATTGAATTTCAGCTTAACTTTTTTTATTGCTCTAGTTCTTGTAGTCGAAAATTTTTGCTGTTTCAGTTAGTTCGTTTTATAAGCTTTTATTTAAATTGCTTCGTTCGTATGTTTTTTTGAACGTCCGTCAAATTTTGCCAACATTTTTCGAAAATTTGTTGGTAACCGATTAAGCTGAAAATAAGCATACATATTTAAGTCCGCTGACAATGCAATAATATGATAACATTGTTGTTTTACCGCCCTTTTACTGCTCACAAATCAATTAAAATACTGTATCACCAAAACTACTATGACGATTTTGCTGAAATTTTGGCAGTAAATTCTTCCAAGTACAGGATGGCTTAGGAAAAAATGTTGCCACACCCCTTTTACCGCCCACAAATCAATTAAAATGATATATCTCCAAAATTACTGTTCCGATTGAGCGAAATATTTTGTCCGTTTCTCTTCACTACAAACGCATCATCGATAAACGCTTAGACTCCTTTTCCACACGGGAATTTTTCGGAAAGGGGCGAGAGGGGACGAGAACAGACTTACTCGTACCGGCAAGTTTTCTTTTGTGCTATTCTTTCTTTAATGTTTCGTTTTATTCTGATTCGTCAAGTTAAGATGGCTGCGCATTAGCGGACAAAATAAAAAAAACATTGAACAAACAAAAAGAAAACATTGATTGTAAATTAATGTTGTAATATTTCAATAATATGAACATTGAATAAAACAGTGAATGCATAAAAATTTAATATTAACTACTAAAACTACCTCAAGCTTTATCAATATTTCTTTAAACAGTCTTAGAAATCTTGCTGAGTGGAAACGCAAATGGCAAGTTCAAAAGGGAATTGAAAACTTGCTAGCAAGAAAAATTGCCGTGGGGAAAACACGACTTAGATATCTTAAGCTTAAAAAAACTGAATGACTGAAGCAGCAAGCTACAGCAATAAATTATAGCTATTAAGCAAGCACAGCAAACATTTTCAAACTCTGCATTAACTATTTCTTCCATCTGCAAGAACTAGAGTGACAAAAAACTAAAGTCAAAGCAAAGAAAACGAAAACAATAGCTAGTTGCTGGCAGTTGCTGAAATTCGTTTCGAAGCATTTCATTCGGCGAACTTCGTAAGCACAACTTTCTGCGCAGTTAACTGAAGCAAAATGATCTTTTATTTTTTTCTTGCATTTTCTTCTTACTTTCGCTGATTCGTTTTTCGTAGTCATAGAAAAGCAATCACATATGCATTGAAAATAGTCAAGCAATTTCAAACACTGGTTGTAAGTATTCTTCTTGCTTTTACCATGACACAATTATAAGGTAGGCTCACATTTAAATGGCTGCTCAGACAACAAGTTTTGCGCTAAACGAGCGCGTTTAGCGTGAAAACGCTAAACGTCAAATGGAAAAGGCAACAACAACAATAAGAAAACTAAAATTCAACCAGCCGATTTTGACATACAGCTTCCTTTTTACTCCAACTTGAGCCTATCTTCTAATTCTGCCATGGCTTTTACTAAGATAAGCTTCGAAAAATAATAAATGCGTTTATCAATTCGAGAAATGCAAAAAATGTTAATTATTGTATACATATTCTGTCTCATTGATAGTGGAGACATATAAAGTGCAAAACTTGAAATAGAAACAACCTTGAAACTCCAAAAATTGTTGATTTAATTACATATAAGCCTATCAAATAACGTAAAAAATATTTTTTGAAAATTAAAGTTATGAGCAACGTAAAAAAATTTTTCTCATCTATAACTGTTACGACGCAATGTAAAAAATACAAATTCAAAATAATTGTTATCAAGCAACGTATAAAATATTTTTCGAAATATCGCCAACTTTTTCGATTTAAAAAAAAGAAATAATAGTTATTTTAGATTTCTGGTTTATTTAATTAATAATTGTTAAAAATTGTCAAAAATTTGAATTTCGAAGAAAAAAATTCAATTTGTTCGTGTCTTTTCTTTAGTGAATACTAGGGATGTCAATCCCGGGGCTAGTCATTTCAAATCCCGGGATTGCTGAAAATATTTTTATAATTAATAAAATTTTTCGAACTTTTATCACAAATATCCCCCTTTAAGGGCAAAGCAAGCATTATTTGTAACATTGGTTGCGTTTTACGCATTTGCAACACCTTTTTGATAAAACAGCTGACTGTATATTTGTCGCAAAATTGTTTGTGAATACAACCAAATTGAAAAATTATAGCCAAAATGACTAATTCACACAGGAGTCCAGGCAAATTATTAGTATATTTGACGCAATTTTTAATGTTTTCTTTTTTTTTAGTGTTTCTTTTTTATTTGCAGCATTTATTCCTCATAAGACAAAGTCAAGTTTTAACAAGCAAATCTCCCATAATAGAAAAGCATACATTTTATCAGTAATTTTGCTAAAAGGAATTCATATTTTTCCAAATGGATATAAGAAAGGCCTACAGAAAGCATTTAACTTTTTATCAAGAATTCAATCAACAAGTACTAAGGCCGAGTGGTGCAATAGTTGTGAATAAAATTTCGCCCGCAGATGAAAAAGGGAATTTTCTTTTTTTTTAACCAATTTACATGGAACTTTTGAACATTTTTAGCACAAATATTTGCATTCATTGTCAATATTTAAGATCACTAGAATAAAAAATCTTTTAAAATATTATTTCTTGTCTAAAAAATTAAAACTCTTTTTTCAATTCCGGGGCAAATTTTATTTATAATAGGGCTGATTGCTTAGCGTGTCTCGCACGAACGTGAAAGTGAAAATGCATGAAAAAAGTATTATCTCTAATCCGATTGCAAATTTTTAAAAATTTTTGATGCAAATTGGAAGAACTTTTTCAGACCAATAATTTGTGACAATTTTTTTTACAAATCATTACACAAACCAACATACGATATTTACGAAAATCATGATTTTTGGAGGTTTTTTGCAAAATGATTTATTTCACTAGAGGCTTTCGTTATTACCAAAATATTTTGGGAATAGTCATAAAACACATCAAGGTTCATTTTTAGATGGGTACAAATGGAACTTTTTTTCAAAGCACCTTAATATATATATTAATCCCAACCGGCCAAAATGCTTTAGAATAATATAACAACCATACTTTAACAATCTTTAACATACTTTAACAATAACAATCATACTTGAGAACAAGCTTAATATAAACTGTAGGTTGTAAGCTTTTCTTAATATCACTTTTGATAAGCTTGCTAAAAAGTTAGATCCCAATAAAATATCAATTGTATTTGAGAACGCTTGATATAGACAACTGAATCTAAAGTATGCTTAATAAACACTTATATATAACAATACAATATGTAATATTACTGAGAAATAAAATTTATTTTATGCAATAGAAAATGAAATCATGTTTTTTTCTGTCAAATAAAATTCATTGTTTGCGCAAATAACAAAAAAAATTATCTAAAGTAATCGTCCCAGCCTTAAGGCCCAAACATAATAGGCTCGAGCGAGGTTGATTTATAAGGTTGTCGCAAGGGAGAGAGCGAGTACCCATAATTGTCAAATCGAAGTTGACAGCTCATAGACAATCTGCAAGTGCTTTCTTTTATCATCCGTTTTTCTTTCGTAGTCATTCGCAAAATTGGCTGGTTTTGACAATTATGGGTACTGAGAAGAGAGTGCGATCAGCCCTGCGACAACCTTATAAATCAACCTTGGGCTCAAGCTGACTGCAGTTACTTTAAAATTCAACAAACAGCCAGCTCAATTTTTGTCAAACACTAAATTTGCACATAATAAAGTTTAGTTCAATGGTCAATGGTTTAGGTCAATGGTTAGCAATCATATTTTTATATACATAAAATAATTTTTTTGCCAACATAAAATAAATTCATTACCTAAAGTTCACAAACACAACAATTCACAAAAAGAAATATAATTGAAATTTATTTACATTTTATTTGTTTGACAGATACATTCGTAGCATTCGATTTGAATAGCTTTAGCTGCAGCCAGATCAAGTTAACGAAACTTGACGAAAAAGCTGAGTTGAGCTAATATGGTTTGTACGTATCATTCCTATGTATTCGTATAAAATTTCACATTAGCTGCAGCCAGCTCGAGTCTATTATGTTTGGGCCTTTAGGCTTAAGCAGTTTGCGGCGACACAAAAGCGTAATATGACCCCTCTCATTTGAATGCATGCAAATTTCAATATTAAAAACGAGAGTGTGGCACCGCCATAGCGGTTAAATCGCGTAATTATTATAAAGCTATTAATATTATTTTTTAAGCTGATTCTTTTTTTTTATTGATTGAAAAGATTTTGACTTAATATATATATTCATATACGAATTACTATAGTATATGAATTCTACTTTTTTATTTTACTAATTTCATAAAGAATACCATAGAATTATAATAGAAATGTGTCAATTTTTGGCAAAAAGAAAATTTACAAAATCAAAAATGCCTGAATTTCGGGACGATCCCGGGATTGTATTTTCAGATCCAGAAAATCCCGGGATCAAAAAAACCCCGAAAATTGACATCCCTATTTCGTGCAGATCCTTTTATACATTTTAAATTTTTTACAACTCTGTTTGTGTACCCGTTTGCTTTTTCAAAATGTCAACGCGTTATACGTCTCTGTCGATTGCACCTTGCCTGTTTGATTTTCTTACAGGGGGGACATTTTCGTCAACTATCTCCTCTTCATCCTCCTCTTCGTCAGGCACGATAGATTCGCCATAGTCTTGCGACATTGGAGCAGGAACTGCCTCATTTTGGTCGACTGTGTTGTCGCCAAAATATTGTCCACTTGGGGCCGCAGCATGTCTTAAGTTAAGGAGAGCATCAACAGCCTGCTCCATAGATGAAAGACTAAGCTGCCTGTAGGGTCCTCCACCAGTCTGTATAGTTTCACTTCGAATGGCTACAACTTCTTATTTGTTTTGAGTCGGAAGTCCAAGCAAACATAAAACATAAGCTTTTAACTTTTTTACATATTGTAAAAAATGCAGAGCTTATCTTGTGCCATTCTTTCCCTTCGCGTAAAGGTGGCCCCAATGAATTCAGTTCCACTGCGCAAAACTTGCCCATGCTTCCTTGGTACTTGATTTGGTTGAACCAAATTTTGTTGCATAAAAATAAAGAACTGCATTCGCCGCCTTCTCACAAAATATTTGCATTCGTTGAACCAAATTTTGTTGCATAAAAATAAAGAACTGCATTCGCCGCCTTCTCACAAAATATTTGCATTCGTCTGTTTTTGACGTTTCAGTCGACTGACATTTTCGAATTTCACGAACAGTGATACCACGAAGTTTGTTCATTCGCTTGTTTTTGACGTTTATGTTGAATAAAATTTTGGGCATTCGCGGACGGTGCTACCGACTTGACGAATTCGTCTTCATTTTTGTTCGACTCGCAGACAGTGATAGAGGCATAACTATTTGAAAGATATGTGAAAGATATAATAAATGCAAATGTGGAACAAAGACCAAATTTTGCTAATTAAAACTATTAGGGATCATTTTGTAAAGTGCTTTACGACAACTATACGACGCCCCAAATTGCACCGGTCCTTCTGGAATTCTTCAGCTCCTCTAGTATGGCCAGTCTGCCGCTGAAGGTGAAGAAGTTGAATGGTAAGATGTTACTCGCCCTGGCTGAGGTTTTTACCAGGAACTATTAGTGCAAAAATCGGAAACAGTATCCTGTACACAATAGCCGCTGTTGTAACAAGTTTTTTTTTTATAAGTCCGACCCCCCAAAAAAAATTTGTGGTTGCGCTCCTGATGCCACAGGATATTTTAATTGAAATAGTTGATAAATTTAGAAGCACGCATCTGCTAGCATAAAGCTAGCAAATTGAAATTTGACACCATCTATGAACACATAAAATTGTTGGAATGGTGAAAAGTTCTTCTCTCCAACAGCAAGGATTAATGGTTGAGTATTTTCTCTATGGTTTTTAAAAATTGAATATGCTCCTCGACTTCCTGGTTGCTGCTTCCAACAAAAACGCCGGCCTCTTGGGAACTTCTAATTGTAAAAGTATCCTTATTGCATACTTTTTGGGGGGGATCCAAATACCCATGAAGGTTTTAAAGAAGTCAAATTAGTACTGTCTGGAAAGATATTAATTAAGCGGATGGTACTGTTTTTGAGACATTTTTTTATATTTTTTTTCTGAATGTATAATATGTCTAGAGTATTTTGTAAAAATTTCAAGTAAATCGTGCTAAAACTAACGAAGATACAGCGTTTTAAGCAGGGTTTAAAAAACTGGCAAAAATTCAATTGCTTTTGCTTTTGTTTAACTGTCATTATTGTAAATGCAACAGCAACAGCAATAAAATCAATTTGTTGCTTTTCATTTCACTTTGCTGTTGTTATGTAACTGTTGCTTTTCATTTCATTTTGCTGTTGTTGTGAAACTGTTGCTTTTCATTTAATTTCATTTTGGTTTCGTTAACTTTTGATGTTCATTTCATTTTGGTTTTGGTAACTGTTGCTTTTCATTTCATTTTGGTTTTGGTAACTGTTGCTTTTCATTGTTTATATGCCACACACTTTTAGGGAGAGTTAACATTTAAAAATCCGCCATCCGACACAGAAAGTTTTTGCAATTGAATTAATTTTTCTGTTTAGCCGTCACCTCTCTGCAGATAATGGCAAACCTCAGAGAGTAAAAACTGCCATAAAAAGCTTCTTGAACATAAACCGTTCGGAGTCGGCGTAAAACATGTAGGTCCAGTTCTCGATCATTTGTGTGCACAGATTTCACATCACACACAACACAATTGATCATAAGAAGCTCGGTCAGAGTCCTTTCAAGGGCTGGAATGGCCATTGTAACGGAGCGGAATTTTGAGTCACGACAGGAAGCGGGTTTTTACAAAAATGTTGCTTTTAAAATTCTAATTCGCCATCGTTGATTTTACGACCACAAAACAAAAAGGCCCTCCCCCGCCAATTTGTATCCGAGCTGAATTTTGCGTTGCCGGAATTTTTCTTATTAAAATTCAAAAATAAACGAAGCAAATTATTTTAAATTTCGGCGTCTGGTGACGCTGAGCGGTGATTCTGGCCAGAGAAGTAGCAGCCCTGACTTTTTAAATTTGGAAGGCGCACGGTGAGTGCGCCCCTGTGCACCTCGTACCGATGATAAGTCAGGAAGCCTGCCCTCCTCCGCCGAGGTCACCGCTCCCGGTCAGATGACCCGCGGACCCGTGGTTGGTCACTACTGCACGTGCTGGTATAGCCACTGTGCTAGCAGTTCGGGAAATGTGGGGGTTCGTGGTGGCCAACCACGCGTGCGTTCCACGCACAAATAAATCACGTACATATAATTTTACCGCGTCCGGATTGAAAACCAAAACATAACGCGAACGGACACTATATAAAAAAAAAAAAGAAAAGAAATCAAATAGGAGTCGGGAGCCCTCGGTTGGACAGCCTCGACCCCACGCAACCCGAAGACTCTTTTGAGCTTTGGTGTTTGAGCTCAGCCCACTCTTCACCCTCCCGTCCATAAGGATCCGGGGGCGTTAAATTTTAGGGATCCTCCCAAGCGCAGCTTTTCCTCACTCTAGACCAAGTAAATAAAACTTTAAAGGTTCATTTTATACATTAGTTAATTTTTGATTCAGGACAAAAAAAAAAGTCTAACTTTACAATGTTCTTTTTTTTTTCTTTTGTTTAAACAAAGTTTAATTTTTATAACAAACTTTTGATTTTTAGTGTTAAATTTTTAATAAAATTTTTAATAAAAATTGTCAGTGTAACGAATAAGTTTACAGACAAACAAATAAAAAATCTATCGCCAGGGCAAATCGCGCGGAATTAGAATATTGTATTTAATTGACTGATAGACTCTCTGTTTATACGAATATTATTTTTTTTTGTTTACTTGTTTTAAATCAGCATCGGTGAGCTCAGCGACGACGATTGTATTGTTGTGTATCTTGTTGGAAATCTTTTAAAATGCTTACGCTATATGATAGAGAACCTCAGTTAAGATAAACTCAACAACGAGTATGCATAATCGATGAAATAAAAATACAAAAAAAAATTAACTATGTTAACCTTAAAAGGGGTGCATGGTTTCATTGCAAGACCAATTCATTAATTAAAGAAAATATTTTAATTTATTTTTTGAATAAAAGTTTTACTAGTTTCAACTGGCTTGTGGATAGATAATTTAAATTTTAAAATTAAACTTAGTTAAAAATAAATGATTTGTTTTCTACATTTAAATTTAAGTTTTAGTGGATTTTAATTTCTAGATTACGGTAAGTAGTCAGATTGAGTTTATATTACATTCAAACGATTATTAAAAATGTAAAATTTTAGAGAAAAAAAAATAATCAGCTTGACTATGGGTAATTTTTTTTCTTCCAAACTGTCTTTAATTTTGGTCTAGTTTTAAGTTCATTCATTTTATGGTTTGAAACTTATGTTAATCTTTAGTTTTAAGTAGCAAGTAACGTATGTTAATATCTAGTTTTAAGTAGCAAGTAACTAGTTATAAGTGCGTTAGAATTTAGTGTATCCAATGTATTTTCTAAATTTACTATATGATTGGAGTCTATGAATTTAGCCCGTTTTTATCTTTTCTTTTGTTTTTTAGCATAACGAATTTTAGTTTTATTATCTATTGATGGTTCCATTAATTTATATGAGGGACCTTTTGGTTCCCTCCGTGCCTGCACGTGCTGGTTATGTAACCATATCGAACATTTGTGCATACTTTCCTACGATGATTTTAAGCGTGTGGAACGTTATTATAAGAGCGATGACTGGTCTTCCGTTGTCCACTTGTGCAGGATGCTCAGGCCTTATGGTGGGACCCAAAGATCTAGCTAGTGGTTGCGGGCCGTCTTGTATATGCTTGTCCGCCCGTGGATGACAGTCTACGGATACTTTCAGGCGAACCGATTTGCCACCAGTACATGTCTTAGTAGCCGAGTTTGGGGGCGCTCAGTAAGGCCTTGGATTACAAAAATCTGCTGCGAAATCCCAATCAATCTCAAAATGAAGATTCTTTGAAAACGCTTAGCACAAAAAAGATCAAAAAATCCCTTAGGGCCGAAAGTTTTCTTCCGATACCTTTTTCAATACTTTTTCTGTTTACACTACTGCAACAACAGGACACGTACAGACGGTCGAGTGTGTCGGATAGGTGCCCGTTAGTTTGATCATTAGGGAACTCACAGTGACCCTGTCAGTCCCTTCAACGTCCGACTATACTTAATCAACACGGATGCACGCGAAGTGTGACAGCCGGCCAGTACTTGTGACAGTTTCTGAAAATCCCCGCTTGTCAATTTCCAGTTACTGGAAATGTGTGAACTGTCAAAGTCAAAGTGTCGGCTGTCCTTGTCAATGAGTCAGTTGTCAAGGAACACATGGTAACTGCCAAATTACAAGGTGTCAGCTGTCAATGTCATGTGCCAGCTGTTAAAGTTAAAGAAGAACTGTCAACTTTACATAAGAAGAATCTGTCATAATTAAATTCGAAAGAGATGCCAGGTGTTAATTATAATAAACTGTCAGTTTTGAAAATACGAACTGTCAGATTAAACAAGCCAGTCAGCCGTCAAAGTCAACTGTCAGCTGTTAAAGGAAAAGTGTTAACTGTCAGAGAACAAAAATGTCAGATGTCAAAGTCATCTGTCAGCTGCCACACCTCGAACGCGTCAGCCGTGGTATGCGCAGTATGTCATTCATTTTTGCGAACGACACTTGTATGGCGAATCCTGGCCTCCATGTTCAAATGTGAGTTCAACTTCCCAGTCAAAACTACCTTAAAACATGGAAGCAAGAATTCACCAGTTTGTGTGCCGTTACACTATTTCGTTTTTTTTTTTAACTTTTAAAAATATGTTTTGAATAGAAAAAGGGGGAGACTTACAATTTGACTTACAGTGGATAGAAACACGTGTTTCGGCTTTCACCTCTAAAAATGTGCAAAATAGGCGAATGATAGACCCCTCTATTTATGCGTCTCAAAAATGCTTTCCCCCTTAGAAAGCCCAAAAAATTGTTAATTTTTACCTATTTTGCTTCCCCTTCGAAATATGGCACTTTTTCTATTTTTTCGAAGATTTTTCGATATCTTTCGATTTTATGTTGTTCCATATCTCGAAGGAGAAGCAAAATAGGTAAAATCTTACCAATTTTTGGGGGTTACTATGGGAGGAAACATTTTTGAGACACACAAATTGAGGGGTCTATTAGCCCGCCATTCGCCATATTTTTAGGGAGGGGCCGAAACACGTGTCTGACTTACCATTTGACTTACAGTGGATAGTTAAAAATGTGTTCCAACGTTCCCTCTAAAAATGTGGCAAATAGGGGAGATAGATTCCCCCTATTTGTGTGGCTCAATAATGCTTTCTTCTATAGTAACCCCCAAAAATTGGTTAGATTTTACCAATTATGAAATAAATACGCCAACATTAGTCATGTCTCAAAAAAAAAAAAAAAAATCATGAAAACATGCATTTTTCCGATTTAAAACAGTACCATGCCCTTAAACAAAATTACCATCTCATTATTTAGCCTTGAGTAAAATTGAGGTTACTACTGTAGTTAGTGAAATCATCAATTCTTCCAACTAGGCTTGTGCTTAACAGTTCCGGAACCGGAATGAACATGGAATGATTCTTTCGTACAGCGGAACTAGTTCTCGGAAACATGTCCGCGGAGCCATTTAGTTCCTTTGATCTGTAGAAGGGTAAAATGTGTTTGGGTACTATATTTATAATTTAATCTGCCATATATAATATAATCTATTATATAATCTTAGTTTATATAGTAAAATCAGCTCTTGAAAAAATGTTATATAAAAAATATACAATGAAAAATGTTATACTCATATGCATACTATAATGAACCCTATTCTAAATTCTTTATATAAAATTTTATCCTATATATTTTAAATTTTTCAAACATGTTCATACGTGACAGCTCTCTCGGTGCTATTTAGTTCCGCCAGTTTGCATGTTCAACCAAATGAATGAAACAATGCACATGACAAGAACACTAGTAGTTCTCTCGGAGCACAAAAATGTCCCGGGGCTATCTAGTTTCGCCAGTTTGCATATTCAACCAAATGAATGAAACATTTTACATGACAAGAACACTAGTAGTTCTCTCGGAGCCAAAACACGTCCCGGAGCTATCTAGTTCCGCCAGTTTGCATGTGCAACCAAATGAACGAAACAATGGCACATGACAAGAACGGCGATATACATACCTTGTTATAGTGTTATTTGTCATTTTTTTCAATTATTTTTACCAAAGAAGGAGAGATATAACAGGTCATTAAATAAGTTCGTAGGATAACTAAGAAAAAAACAAAACTTTGATAAAACTCGCTTATATTATGCAACATAGTTGCCTTCGAGAGCGATAAAACGAGTATAGGGATTTTCCAACTTTTCGATACCACTTTTATAGTACGATTTCTCTTCCTCGTAAAAATAGGCCTCAGCTTCAGCGATTACTTCATCATTGGACTTGAATTCCTTTCCAGCAAACATTCTCTTTTGTATTTGTATTTATTGAGCACATATGTAAGCATATTAGAATAGATTTCTTTTGCATGCCGCAGATTCAAGTAAATAACAACTAATAACAACTAATAACAACTAATAACAACTAACAACTCTTGAGATCTGAAAATAGGAAAAAGTCGCTGTAGGCTACATCTGGAGAAAACATTCGGTGGGTAAGCAATTCGAAGCCCAATTCATTCAATTTTGCCATCATTTTCATCGATTTGTGACACGGTGCATTGTCTTGGTGAAACAACACTTTTTTTCTTTTGCAAATGTGTCCGTTTCTTGGCGATTTCAGCCTTCAATCGATCCAAAAGTGTTCAGTAATAGTCGCTGTTGATGGTTGTTCCTTTTTTGAGGTAGTCGATGAATATTATTCCTTTCGCATCCCAACATACAGACGCCATCACCTTACAAGCCGACTGTTGGGTCTTTGCTCGCTTTGAATTCGGTTCGTCGACTGCTGTCCACTCAGCTGACTGTCTTTTGAATTCTGGTGTGTAATAGTGAAGCCATGTTTCATCCATTGTCACATATGGACGAAAGAATTAGATTTTATTGCGGCTTAACAACGCCAAACACTCCTCTGAAGTATCAATTCGTTGTTGTTTTTGATCGACTTTTTGCACAGAGCTTTCGCATACCTAAATATTCGTGTAAAATGGTAAAAACACTACCATCTGATATCTTTACAATGTCAGCTAGCTCGTGCATCTTCAATTTGCGATTATTCATAACCAATTTGTGGCTGTCAAAAATCTTCTACCTAACCCGCCGCGTGGGTTCCGGCTGCTGGACAGCGGTTAGCTAAGGGGAGGATGCAGCCACAGTTGTCTAACTCTCAATAGTTCTAGTGCTGTTGGTGCGTGTCGTTCCCATCGGTTTGAGGTATGGGCTGAATCAAGGTGTTATGCGACCCGTGCCGAGGATTTACTAGGCTGGAGGCCCATCAAAAATAGTCCAATCGCTCACAGAGCGTATCGGATACCAGGCGCCCTCCGATACTATTTAGCCTTACCCGCTCAAAGGGACCTCTGTGGGGGTGGACTTTCCATTGTCCTACACTCGTGGGAATCAAATGGAAGCAAACAAACAAAAAATACAAAAACAAAAAGCAATTAAAAAAGAAGAGTCCAGTACTCATAAAAAACCGGAAGGGAACTCTATTCCCGTATCCGCCCGATTGGTGGAAAGAGCCAAAGCTGCAAGCTGTGGCGCTATCTCGGCGGGTGGGTTAGTCCTGCCTGAAGCCACATCAAAACCAAGGACTGCAGAGCCGGTCATTTAAACAGCCGGTAAGGCACTGGGGAGAACCTTGGCCCGAGCACTTCGGCACAAGCCACGGCTAGATTAAATTCGGGCCGTGGAACGTCGGGAGCAAAGGCCGGGAACAAACCCGGACCTGGTATGGTTGCTGATCGGCCCTCAGGCGCACTCGGCAAGAGCAAGCGCTACCGTCCGCTGAAACTGGCCTGGTACGAAAGGTGTGCCAAAGCTAAACTGCAAAAGAGCCAGAACAAGGAAGCGAAAACCCCCTGAAGAGCGCCCCTCATAATGGTGAAATTGCAATCAAAAGGCAAAGATCTTCGGAGGAGACACCTGCTGCAAAAAGGCCGAAAACGCACAGTCGTAACACTGAAGCTAGGTCGTTTAGCGAAGTGGTCAAGGGGAAAGGATGGGTGCTGGCCGTCATTGACAATGGGAGAGCGGACGGGGCACTCCCCCGGGACAAATGGAGGTGGGAAGAAGTCGCACTAGCCGATGCCTTCTTCCAGGTCCTGGAGGAGCACCCTGGTCCTAACCCCCACTGTCACGCTTCCGGCTGGTACAATTTTGGCCACATAAAACTGATAGCTTGCGATGACGACAAGTCGGCTGTTTTTTATAATGCAGCCATCAGCAAAGTCGGCGAGGTTTGGCCTGGGGCTAAGCTGCAAGCAATTGAGAGAAGCGAAATACCGCAGCATCCTAGAGCTAGAGTCTAGATTCCCAGCAAGCCCAATGATGCGGATCCTTCGCATGTTCCGGACATGTAATCCGGACATGCCCACAGAAGGATGGGCTATCGGCAAGCTGGAGGAGCCTGTGGGACCCTCAAGGCAGGTACTTCTGCTGCTTCTGAGAAGAAGGGAGTCCTCTGGTTTACTCTCTCCAAGGTTCTCCTGAAAGTGTACAACAGGGACAGGAAGTCCGTACTGGGTTCTTCAACCGAAGCTCCACCAAGTCAGGCGGAAGCAGAAGTTGCTGAGCCTCCGTGTTGCACACTGGATGGTGATCTCGAAGAGACCATGTCGGTGGACTCGGTTGACCTCATCGGGGTGTCTGGCCTCTACTGTGAGGATGCTCTTCTCTCGGAGGAGCTATCCGAGGAGGAAGAGGACAGCACAACGGTCGTGGAAAGCCACAAATCTGGAGTGGATGAAGGTGCTCCAGATTAACCTTCACCACTCAAAACTCGCCTCGGCGAATTTTTTAGTCCACCTTCATAAAGGTGGATTTGATGTAGTCCTCATCCAGGAACCCTGGGTATGTGGTGGCAGGATCTGCGGCTTGAGGACGAAGGGATATAACAACGGGTAGCTAACAACGTAAGTATGCCTAGAACATGTATCTTAGCCAAAAACAATATAAATTTATTTCAAATTTCTAGATACTCTGACAGAGATCTGGTTGCAGCCAGTCTAGAGCTTGATGGAAACACCTTTTGGCTGGCTGCAGCCTACTTCTCGCATGACGAAAGCCCGCCTCCAGAGAACTTAAGGAAGATGGTGGGCGACGCTGACGGAATATGTCGAGGGGTCATTGTCTCGGCTGACGCCAAGTCGCACAACTCCGTGTGGGAAAGTACAAACACGAACGAAAGGGGTGAGTTACTTTTTGAGTATTTAATTAGTACAAACCTTTATATATGTAATAGGGGTGAAGACCCAACCTTTGTTATTAAAAATAGAAGTGAAGTCTTAGATATTACTTTAGCCTCAGACTTAATTTTCGACAAAATTGGTGAGTGAAAGGTGTCTGAAGAACACTCTTATTCCGACCACCGCTATATTGAGTATACCTTTCTTAAAGCATTAGGAGATCGGACTGGAGACTCTACAGGAGGGCCTTGGCAAAATCTTTACCATCAGGTCCGATTGAAAAACCAAAATCGGCAATGGACTTAGAAAATCTAGTCGATGTTTTAAACATAGCAATGAACCGCTCACCGGCATCCTCCTACCCGAAAAGGGCATTCAAGGGGAAGCTTAAACCAAAATGGTGGTCTTCTGAACTGAATGGCCTAAGAACTAACTGCAGGAAGCTCTTCAACGCTCGAGAGCGGAACATGATTGGGCTGCCTACAAGGAAGCCCTTAAAATATTCAAAACTGAAACAAGGAAAATTAGAAGATCCTCTTGGAAACAATTCTGTGAAGGAATTGAAGATTTTTCAGAGGCATCCAGGCTGCGGAAAATTCTTGCTACCACACCATGCACACCCGGCTACCTCAAAAGGTCGGACGGCTGCCTCACCTTAGCTGTTCCCAGCATAAGGTCGAATACATCGTCTCTGATAGGAAGTTAAAATGGGCGGTAAACAGCTTCAAACCCTATAAATCACCGGGACCTGACGGCATTTACCCTATTGAATTACAAGACGCTATGCATACAATAATACCTTGGCTTCGTATACTTTTTAATGGCTGCATAAGCCTATCATATATTCCCACAGCTTGGAAAAAGGCAAGGGTGGTCTTTATACCCAAGGCAGGGAAGACATCACATACCACCCCTAAAGACTTTAGGCCCATTAGCCTAACATCTTTTCTATTAAAGATGTTAGAACGCTTCTTAGATCTGTATTTCCGCAGAAACATTGATTCTGCGCTACTATCGGCTTCACAGCATGCCTACAACAAAGGAAGATCCGTGGAAACGGCCCTACATACGCTGGTCAGGACCATAGAAAAATCCTTCTTAAATAATGAGTTCACTCTGGTTTCCTCTTACATATAGAAGGAGCTTTTAATATCGTAACACCACAAGCAATACGACGAGCACTAGTCGGACTGGGAGTGAATAAGATCATTACAGAGCTTATAGACAAGCTACTTAACAGTAGAATCGTTCTATCGGACCTGGGCGCATACAGCGCCATTAGATCTGTCTAAAGAGGTACGCCTCAAGGAGGTGTTCTCTCTCCAGTCCTTTGGAATTTGGTAGTAAATGACGTACTGCTATCTCTGGAGAGAGTTGGACTTGTAGTGGCAGCCTACGCCGATGACCTAGCAATCGCAGTCAGAGGCAAGTTTCCTACTACTCTATGCGACATTATGCAAAGAGCCCTTTGCAGACTTGAATAATGGGCCAAGCCCTGTGGTCTTGGAGTTAATCTGGCTAAAACAGAGCTAGTCCTATTTACCAGGAAATATAAAATTCCGTCCTTAACACCAATCATACTAAATGGGTCTGTTCTGTCCCTTGCGAAAACGAAAAATACCTGGGACTCATTCTAGATAGAAAGCTCAGCTGGAAGGTAATCATAGCAGAGCGCACTAAAAAAGCCACAGTGGCACTTTATACTTGTAAAAAAGCCATAGGAACAAGATGGGGGTTTTCGCCTCGTATCGTTCACTGGCTGTATACCGGGGTCATAAGACCTATTCTTCTGTATGGAGTAGTAATATGGTGGCCGAAACAACTCCAAAAAGTGCAGAGAATGGCATCTATATGCATCAGCGGTGCTCTGAGAACTACACCGACTGCAGCCCTAGAGACCATACTTCACCTTTTACCACTGGACCTGGTTGCCAAACAGACAGCAGCCTGTTCGGCGACAAGACTTAGAGAACTGGGAGTATGGAAGAGTATGACAACGGGTCACTCATCCATACTTAACAATTTCAACTTCATTCCACCAAGAACTGATTACTGCAAGCCCTCGCTTTCCTTCGAAGGAAGGTATGGTACGCTTATTCCGCCTAGAACATACTGGGTCAATGGTGCACCATGGAAACGAGGGTGTCTATATTTATATACAGATGGATCAAAATTAAACGACAAGGTCGGGTATGGGGTCTACTCAAAAGAGCTTTTAATATCTCTGGCTCGTAGGCTTCCTGACCACTGTAGTGTGTTTCAAGCCGAATTGATGGCAATAGGGGAGGTTGCATCATGGCATTCAAAAAACGTTGTCTCTAAACAGGAAATTCATATCTTCTCTGATAGTCAGGCTGCGATAAAATTGTTGGAACAAGTAGCCACAAACTCTAAAGTAGCCAAAGAATGCCGTGCTTCATTAGGGGAAATGTCGAACTATTTCAGCATCAACCTAATATGGGTACCTGGGCATAAAGGCATAAAAGGTAATGAAAAGGCAGATGAGCTAGCTAGAAATGGGACACAAGCGCCACTTTTCATGGTGAACCCACCGGGTATCCCGTTAGAGACTCTCAAGCTGCTAATCAGTAACAATATCATATCGAAAGCCAACACTAGGTGGGCTGAGCTCTCGACATGCAAAGCATAGAGGCTTATCTGGCCGACACTGGATCTCGGGCGATCGAGAGCCCTCCTCTCGCTGGCAAGACCAGTCATAGCCACAATAGTGGCTGTCACCACAGGGCACTGCTTGATAGGCAGACATGCCTACAGGTTAGGAGTTATCTCAAATGACTTCTGTGGAAGCTGCAGGGACGAGGAAGAGGAAGAAACCATCTCCCATCTTCTGTGCTCCTGTCCAGCGCTAGCCAAAAGAAGGAACAAACATTTAGGCTCTTTCTTCTTTCATGAGCTTGACGACCTGTCAACGACTGATGTCAGGCGTCGAAAAGGGATCATCAGGAGCTCAAGTTGGTTCCATTAGTAATAAAAGCCTGTATGCAGCGGTATCACAATGGACCTATCTGGTCTAAGTGAGCTGGTGTATGTTTTCCATTTACACCGGCTGCCGCCTCTACCTAACCAATTTGTGGATTTTTTTGATGTTTTGTGGAATAACAGTCTGATTTGGGCGTCCACTGTGCTCTGCATCATTTGTGCTGGTACGACCACGTTTAAACTCAGCAATCCATTTTTCTACCATTTGTCTCGATGGAGCAGAGTCCGGATAATGTTTATCAAGCCTTTTAATCGAAAGTTAAAGGTCTGGAAAATGTTTTCCACGAGGTTAACGGCAAGAACATTGTTGCCATGAAAACTTTCAGGCGCACATGATGGAAAGGAGCTCAGCCGTCAAATTGCCCTATCACGTCAAAAAATTCTTTTTTAAGCGTCGAATGTATTTCCGCACTACTTACCTTAATAAGCGTATGCAAACACAGACTAATATATACAGACATTGCTTCCAGTTGTCACTTTCCAATTTCCAGAAGCTCGGTAACTTGACGATTAAGACCAAAGCAGCGGACTGCAAAGCTGCGAAAAACTGCGAGGTTATGTTGCTAGAGTTTGTTGATAGAGTGCTAAAAATTGTTGATAGAGCATATACTATCAATATCAATACTCTCAGCAATGTTGACGAGAAGCATTTTACAGATTTTTTTTCTTTAGAATTCTGAGCTGACGGCTGCCTTGCTTGTTAACTTTTTTTTTGCTGGTTTTTGTTTTTGTTGTCGGCTAGGTCTTTTTTTGCTGCTGTTTGTTTGCCATTTTTTTGGGTGGATTTTGTCAATCGTCAAAAATGATATTTTTGCGATTTTGTCTATTTTGAAGATTGAAATTATAGAAAAATGGCTGTAACTTCTTTATTTCTGGATAGATTCAAGTGCACCCAAGAACAAAATGTTGGCAAATTTTACTATCTTTAAAATTAATAAATTTTTAAATTTTAAACTTTTTTTTTACTAAGTTTATTAATTTATTTCTATTTCTATGTTCAAACTATGCTAACTAAACTAAGAAAACTATCTTATAACTTGAATTTATTTTTTATGTTACAACTATGCTAACTAAACTAAGAAACCTGTGCCAGAAAAGTGCACTTAAGGATTTTTTGAAAAAAAGTCAAGTTGCAACAGCTAGAACTATTTTATCCGATTTTCGGTTTTTTTCATTTTTTGCACAAAATAGCTCGAAACTGTTCTTAGTGCATTTCTTGTTTGCATTTTTACAAATTTTAATTTTTGGATTTTTGGGAAATTTTTTCGTAAAAATATTCAAACTCGAAATTTCCAAAAAGGCTTGCTTCTAGCAAAAAATTTCGTAGCGACCAAATTATTAAAAGTAATCGCACCATTTTTTGTGTCTGTATTAGGTATTGTTTTAGAAAATATTTTCATTACATTTCATTCAATTTTTTTTTTAAGTTGGATTTTTGCGATTTTTCTAATAGAACAAAAGAAAATTTGATTTTTCTAATAATCTAATGAAATGAAATGATATTTAATTGTTTTATGTTAAAATATTTTCATTCTACATACATATATTTTATTTACATACTAACAAAAGTATCTAATAAATTCAATTGATCTAGTTGCCATCCAGGACATCGGCAGCTAGACCAACTACATTTAATTGTTATTGCTGTACACATCATAAGTTGAGTTCGTTGCTAATCTAATTGGGTACAGTTAGCATTTTATGTATTTCTAAGTTTGTTGTTTTAGTGACAGTCGGCTTCTTTTGAAAAATCGATCCCATGACTTTTTCGAAATTAGCACACAACGTTTTTCGATATTCAAGTTGTCACGAGTCCGGTTTGAAGAAGCACATCATCAAGTCCTGTATTGCACATTCAAATCGTTCAACTCCAGCGTGGTTCGACGAAAATGGTAGTTGTTTTGAGCACAGACAAATCATGCTAGATTTTTTAATAACAGTTTTGATTCGAAAGATCTCAAAATGGTTAAAAGAAAAACTAGTGCCGAAAGAATTGAAGAAGAAGAAAATCCGATCGAATGAAAAACAAGAAAAAGCCAATACAAAGATGCAAAGGCTTACCAAACCATAAACAGTCCGTTTGTCCGTCTGAAAGTCTGACTGCTGGTCTGTCTGTCAATTCTTCGTTCAAATTTTTTTAATGAAGCCGTCTGTCACTTTGTCCGTTTGTCCTTTTCTGTTTTTGTCTGCTAGATTGTTACAATGTCAGTCCGAATAAATCTCTTGCCGGAAATCTGAGTTGTTGCCTAAGTTCATCTGTCCGAAGTTCATAGTTCGTATGATTTGTTATTTTGAAGAATATTTCTGATATCACCGTAATTGAATCCATTGGTCAACCTCTCAGTACTGTACAATTTGCCACTGAATGGACCGAATATTTTTAGAAGCAATGTGTTCCTCATGCTTTTTTTCACGCTAAACCAAATATAAACATGCACACGAAACCTGCAGTGCTATAATTTTTTTTTTATTTCTTTGTCTCAACAAAGAAATTAATTTTGATGAAGTAATTATTATATAATTAATAGAATTTTATATAATAAATTTAATATTATATGATTAATTTATTATTAAATAATAATTGTAACACCGCCATTGCCGGTCCCAAGCCCGGATGTGAAAGTGTGGAGGGTTGCGTGAGGTTGGTAGCCTCACCGTAAAATAACCGTAAAACGGAAATCTCCGCTCTATTCTCTGATTAAGGGAGATATTTATTCCTTAAAATTATTTTCGTTGTTTTTATCAAGGAATAAAAAAAAAATTATACAATCATATCTATGTAAACCACTATATAAATCACGTTTACCTGCAGTGCTCAGTGTTTGTGTTTGTTTTTTAAAACATTGGCCCGCGTTTAAAGTTTCTTGGGCACCGCTGATGTACATTCATGTGGATTGCATGTTTGTTATTATAAATAAATCCCACTCTCAGAAAAAAAGCTTTATTTTAACAAAAATTGGTGATTTTTTAAAATATCACAAAATAAATGTCAAAACCTGTTTAATATAAAATGTATTTTTAATATGCATTTTTAATATAAATATATCAATTTTTTTTATATAAAAAATATATCAAAAACTTTTTTATATAAAAATCAACTGCCGAAAAAGAAAAACAAATTCATTGTCAATATGTAAAATTTAAGGTTTTCAATTGAAATACAAATTCAACATTTTAATAAAAAAAATTACTGTCGTATATATAAAATCACAGTAGAAAAAGAAAAAAATTTATTGCTAAAATATAAAATTCACTCACTATATAAATTAAATGAGTTAACATAAAAACTCAATGTCGAAAAAGACAAAATAAATTGTTAAATAATAAACTTTAATTTCTCCATTTGAAGAAGGAATTAAAAAATTTTAGTATAAAAATAAAAACTGTAATATATATAAGCTTAGTACCTGTCGAACAGCAAAAGCAATCAATTGTACGAAAAATCTTATTTCACCATTTGAAATAGAAATTTAAAAATTTTTTATAAAAAATAATGTAATTTTTATAAAGTAACGGCAAAAAAAAAAATAATCCTCAAAAAATGTAATATTTCCATTTCAATAAAATAAAGCTTTATAAATAGAAATTCAATCTTTTTCTTCTAATTTTGCAATAATGATTTAGAATGGAAGAAAGTCTTGTACTGTTGGCATGTATATTTTAGAGGCAACAAAGTAAGTATGTACAGTAGAGTGGCCACATGACAGAGGTCAGCTGTGAAATTTTCTGGAAAAAATATTGATAATTAAAGGTGCCTCAAGCTACCACTATATTGGAAATCTGACATATATAAGAAAATAGGAAGAGTCGGATTTAAATTATCAGAGTTATGATTTTACGATCTCAACTTATGATGTGTACAGCAATAACAATAAAATGTAGTTGGTATAGCTGCCGATGTCTTGGGTGGCAACTAGACCAATTGAATTTATTAGATACTTTTGTTAGTATGTAAATAAAATATATGTATGTAGAATGAAAATAGTTTTAACATAAAACAATTAAATATCATTTCATTTCATTAGATTATTAGAAAAATCAAATTTTATTTTGTTCTATTTATTGTACTATTAGAAAAATTTGTTGTAAAAACAATTTGTAGCACTCTATCAACAAACTCTAGCAACATAATCTCGCAGTTTTTCGCTGCTTTGCAGTCCGCTGCATTGGTCTTAATCGTCAAGTTACCGAGCTTCTGGAAATTGGAAAGTGACAACTGGAAGCAATGTCTGTATATATTAGTCTGCGATGCAAGTACAAAAGGCAAAACCGCGTATTAAGCTCTGATTATAATAGACGGAGCGGAATGGATTGGAATGTCATCGAAACGTGACGGAACGGCTGTAAACGTAGCAGCATATATAATAGAAACGGAAGTAAACGTTGAATTTGTCAAATTTGACATTGTCAGCTTAAATTGTCGAGTTACGAATATTGAAAAATGTTTGATTTGAATCTTTTAAAAATATTTTATTAATATGGAAGAGAATATTTGTGTTTCATTTATGTTCGCGAGCATTTGTGAAATGTTTATACGCAAAACTAAAAAAAGAAGGACTCGACGTGTGCGTCGTTGGAGTGTGCGTCCCATAAACAGAGACAGGACAAGTGCTGGATATTTTCAGAAGATATTTAAACCTATGAAAATAAGCGATCAGGACCAGTTTTTTATTTACACAAGAATGCCGCCTCATCTCTATGAGTTGCTTCTAATAATGCTGAGTACGTCTTTAACGAAGACTTCAATCCGACAGCCCATATGCCCAGAAGAAAGGCTTTCATTGACATTATTGTAAGGTTGTGAAATTTCATCACCCTTTTAATAAATTTAATTTGCATTTATATCATTATAATAAAATAGGCACTTGAGCTGCATGAGCTACATGGAGTTCCATACCAGACTCTAGCCTGTAGCCATAAATTGGGAAAAACGACAGTGCGCAGTATTGTTTTAGAGACTTGTGTAGCTATATGGGATATTTTGTCCCCAATTTATCTCAGCGAGCCAACAGAGGCGCCAATTTCATTTCAGTTTCAAATTTAAAAAGTTACAAGTTGTTCATCAGTGGTCATATTTTCGTTGCACTTGCTATTTTGATTAAGAAATATTTAAACACAAAAACTTTAAAAAAAAAATGCAGCGGAAATATAAACATTGATGAACAACTTGTAACTTTTAAAATTTGAAATTGAAATGAAATTTGAACCAAATTGTCCCAACCTAACAGCAGGGTTAAAAAATGCAGAAATATAAAAGAACAGAAACTTAGTATAAATTTGGAAGTTCTGACGAAGTTACCTCACAGAAGTTTTCTAAATTTATCACGTATTTTAAAATATCTTGCATTCCTTTATTACTTAAATAACATGTTTTTGAAAGCCTCGCTCAGTTGGCTTTCTTCATTGGCTTCATTACAAGCTTTCCGCTTCCGGTTCGCACGCTCCGTTGATGGCACAGAATGTTGTTCAGCATTTTGGGATCTATTATTATTATGTTTTTTTCAGCATATAATGATGGAAATGAAGTCATGTCGTTGCTGCACTCTTCTAATATATTAATGGAACATTTCGTCCTGTTTAAAAAAAGATTAAATATTGTTTCATATCGAGTAGTTTACTTCAAATGTTAAAAAATAAATCATACTTTCGTGGCTGCGTGTGCTCTTTTAAGAACAGCATACTATCGAAAAGGTCCCAGGAAGTTGCCAAGCCCGCTCCACTGTCAGTTGGTTGGTCAATTCGCTTACACTCTCGCATGAACCTATCACGCAGAGTAGTCCACCTCTTCGTGAATTCTTCCACTTACGAAACGATATATAAACAAATAAACACCATAAACTCAGTGTTCTACATGGAATTAACTAACCTGTTGCTCCCATTGCAACACTAATTTCGTGCCAGGCTTTAGCCTTTACTTCAATAAGATTATATCCTCACGCTCCTTGACAAATTTAATTAATTTTTCATCGTCCATTTAATTGATTGATGAAGTTAAAATACTTTTTTTTGAGAATTGCACGAAGATTGGGCAAAAATTAATTTGTGATCATTTTATATTTTCAAGTCACATTTTATGGCAAAACGTCAAAACGTAACGGAACGAAACGTTGAAATCAAAAATCTATAGATCTCAACGTCGCGAGCCGCTTCGTTCCGTCTTATTATAAACCTTCGCATAACAAACTCATGGAATAGATTGAAAAATGACATTTCTCAACATTCTACAACATTCCGTTCAGGCCTATTATAATCAGCGATTTATGGGTAATAAGAAATTTATAAAAATCGAGTCGTAAATTAAGTCGTATTTCGGTAAGTTATTTAAGTGTGCTAAGTTAATTTAGATGGTAATTCTTAACTTCTTTAGGTCACATATATTAAATATATGTTAATGCATCGATTATGCCTACTGGGGAAACCATAAAAAAACCGCCATGCATTCTACCTCAAAGGTGGTGGGGAAATGAATGTGTTGATGATTTATTGGTACTAGTATCGTCTGTGGCCGAAATTCGGCCACATGAAAATTGTGTTTTCTTTTGTTTTTTTTTTTGCTGATCGCACCAACCAATAGCTTGAACAGAAGTATTAAACAAATAAGCAATTATTAATATCTTTACATGTGTTATATGAAGCAAGCAGCAGTATAACAGTTTTTTATAGTACTAGAAATACTCTAGAGTACTAGAAATACTCTAGAGTACTAGAAATACTCTAGAGTACTAGAAATACTCTAGAGTACTAGAAATACTCTAGAGTACTAGAAATACTCTAGAGTACTAGAAATACTCTGAAAATAAATTAGTTTTTTTGTTCTCCTGAAAAGTTACTAAGAAACACATAATTGTTTTTGTTGGCGCAGCGACGATATCCTCCGAAGACTTTCTTACTACGATCTTTACATCTAAAAAGTCTTGAAACATTTTATCGTAAAAACATTTGTCATATAAAAATTTTAATTGTTCTGTAGTTGCTTTCGTTTCCTGCGGCTTATGAAGTTTATAATACTCTGAAAATAAATTAGTTTTTTTGTTCTCCTGAAAAGTTACTAAGAAACACATAATTGTTTTTGTTGGCGCAGCGACGATATCCTCCGAAGACTTTCTTACTACGATCTTTACATCTAAAAAGTCTTGAAACATTTTATCGTAAAAACATTTGTCATATAAAAATTTTAATTGTTCTGTAGTTGCTTTCGTTTCCTGCGGCTTATGAAGTTTATAATAGGTTGGGTACGAAATATCCACGACAAAATCTCCAAACCAAAATCTCTTAGTCAAATTATCCAAAGCTAAAATCTCCAGATCACAAATTAAATTAAAATTTTTAAAACGTTAATCGCCAAACTCAAAATAGCCAATGGGGAAATCTCCAAAAATGTAAATTGCACTATTTATGAATTCGCGCGAATTCAAGTTTATTTTTTCAAGTAAAAAGTTTATTGAAGTTTAAAATTGTAGTAGGTATGGATAATACAATAAAAATTAAATTTATCTAAGCTTAAGCTAACGACAATGTTCGTAAGGGAAAGTTTTTGGCAACGAGCTTAAACTTAAGTCAAATTAAACCGAGTTGAACTCGCCAAAATTATACGTTTAAGCTCGGTTTAACTAGATATTATACTCGTACTATTCGTAAAAGTTAAATTGGCTTAAACTATCATGTGATGTGTTTCTTTTTTGCCTAAACTGAGTTTAAACATTAAATTCTGGTAAGTTAAACTCGGTTTAATTTGACTAGGCTTTAAACTCGTACTGAAAAACTGGCCCTAAGATAGTTTGCTTTAATCATAGTTTGTTTGATCTGTCGACTTTGCTGTTCCCAAGATCCACGAATGATAAAACAGTTGGAATTTAACTTAAATATTTATTACAAATCAAAAACTGCACGACGTGTGCTCAAAGCAAAAGATGGAAATCGAAGATTACATTTTTCAACAACGAAGCCAGATTATTGATTGTTACTATGGGATTTTTAACTTCATAAGAGTTGCCACAATATTGAAACATATGAAAAGTAAAAGTTTAAAAATCAAAAATGAAATTATAAAAAGTAGTAAATTTCAAGTATTTAAGAAATAGTAATTAATAAAATAAAATAGAACTGGTTGTCTGCCACATACACTCCCCCTTCAATTTCATTGTTGGACGAACTGAACAAATCTCCTTGGAATGTTGACTTCTCGGCCGATTCTGGAGGTTGTTTTAACAGGCCTCGTTTTTTCGGCGAGTGTCGTTAGCTGGGTTGAGTTGTTGTCGCAGGTTGATGAATCTTCAGGTTGTGGAACTGATCCTTGTGTGTCACTCGTAGTACTTGCTGAGTTGGACAAACTACTGTCGGTTGCGATGAATGCAGCTTTAATACGATGCTGATTCGATGCTGATTTTTACGGTTCTGCTGCCCATTCGGATGTCAAAATTTTTATCGTTGCGCTTTACGACCTCGAACGGCCCATCATAAGGTGCCTTATCGTTGCAAAATCAGAAACACAAGCACTTTTTAGCATTGATTGTCTCTGCCAACAAGCATAAGACAAACGAAAAAATGAAAAATCCAAAATTTATTTCATTTCAGCTTACACACATACATTGAAATCAGTGTATCAGCTTACACACATACATTCAAATTTGTATCGACCTAAAAAACACTTCCACATGCGCTACAGCCTACACAAATTCATTCATAAATTAGTATTGAAAAAAAAACACTTGCGCATACGCTAAAGCGCGTACATACGAGAGCGACAGAGACAGACAGGGTTCAAGATGCGCTTGTTTGGCAGAGGGCAGAAGAGAAAAAGGGTACGATCATATCGAAAACAAAAATAATGTTTCTTGCTTCTGTTTTCTGGTCGCCTGGTAGAAAGCCAAGGAATACAAGAAGAGAGACTTGATTCATGTCTTAGCTTTTTAGTTCCGTTTAGTTCTAACTTTTTTCCGCATTTCTCAACTGGGAACTGATCAGCGAAAAACGCAGAAAAAAATATATCTGATAGTCATACAAACTCTTATTTATAATATACTCTCATTATTGTAAGTACCAGAAAAGTTGATTATGCAACCCTGTGATTGATTGATGCAGGTCTTGAGCTCCATCAAAATTTTGATTAATGCGATGAAGTGTTGAAAGTTCATTTCCGCTCTCGCAGAGAGGTCATCTTTTTTTTCGCTGGGAAAAGAACAACAAATTATGAATGATCCTTCAGTTTGAATGACGTGTAAACAGTGCCCAACTCTGCTTAACAAAGGCTTTTTATTATTTTTATTATATAGATTAGTGGATAGGCATCACTCGCGATGAATTGTCAAAACACGAGTGCGAGCAGTAATGGCCAACTCGCACGGGATTGTTTGATTGGCAATCAATGAACTTTCTTACGCTCTTTGAAATTTTGATTGTTGGTAGCTCTACACGACACGCCAATATGCGTTTGACGTTTCTTCGAAATACAGTACCTTTTCTCCTCCACTTTATTTCGTACTATAAAAACATTTTACATTTAACAGTTAACGTTTTTATTATGTTTAATTAATTAAATTAAAATTTAAATTTAATAAGAAAAAGACTTCAATGACGAAAAAAAACAACTTTATACTGGTTTTAAAGCATTTCAAAAATATTTACAGTAAACAACAAAATTGAAACAAAAATTATTCTTCAATGCTTTGTAACATTTTTCTGCCTTAAATGATTTCTTTCAATTCATAAAAAAGTTTTTAATATCTTTTCTAGACAATTCAAAATTAACATTAAAAAAATATTTACGCTTATTTTCATAGTTCATCCAAATGGCATTTAGACATCAATTTACAGAGAAAAAGTTAATGTAACGTTATGCAAATCGAATTTTTATTACGATTTGCATATGTTCACAACGCAATCTAGCTCTGAAATTGATTTCGTCACTGCTTAAAGTTATCTAAATCTGATTTGGATATTAAAAAAAAAATCAGGTACTATGTATGTATGCATATAAGTGTTGAAATTGAATTTAGCGCACTCTCCTTCTATTCTGGAAGCAGGGATCGCGCACATCCCACAGCTCGCGCTTTGCTTCCAACAAAGAAATTAGCAACTTCACTTCAAATCTTGAGTAAGCCGCCATAATATCCTATCTGAAAAAAATTGTATGAGAGATATAAATACATTTAAATTTAAAACTATATGTATTACAATTTATGAAAATTAATGCTTACCTATTTCTTGTTTCAAAAACACACTTTCTTGTCCGCTGTTTTCTTTGTTTACTCCATTAATTCGCTTGGTAAGAATAAGGGTTTCATGCAACGATTTTTCCATTATATTAATGTAAGAAGTACTACGTTTCTTTAGCAAAAGTACTTTATAGGTACTAAAACTCAGCAAAAATTTTATTTCGCCACCCATCAACAATGTTCAGATTGTTGGTTGCTCCCATGTACAGCAATCAAAAATGAACAAATTTGATTGCTGCAATCTGTGTTCATCCGTTCTCGCTCTCAGTGCTTTTGACAGATTTCTATTGAAGCAACAACAAAACGAGTAGATTGTTTGATTGGCAATCATCGTGTGAGTTGGGGATAAGATGAAAACTCGTCGAAGAGTACTTTAGATTTAACCATGATATAATCACAAGGTAGTATTATTCGCTGAAAATCAGCTGTGGAAAACTGTCACTATGGCATATAGTGTCAAAATGTAGCGATAAGGTGCAAACAGTGTTGCTTCTTGAAATTAGAAATCGGCAAACAATAGGGGTATTGACAATGTGATGTATTTGTTATAAATTTTTACAAAATATACAATATTTTCACATTATTGTGAACTAACCTTCAATAAATTCTTGTATTTTTATAATCAGCTGATTTTTGTGTGTATTTTTGTTTGGAAATATAAACTTAAATCATCATTTAACTGTAGTGGTTAAATATAAGTAGCATAAGTCTTGTTTGCTAATCACGAATAAAGTCCATTGTGAGAAAATATTTCTCACAAATCCTGGTATAGTCGCTTTAGACTACTCCGAGGCTTTTTATCCATAATTGACATTTTTTTTAGATTTTCAGGTAGTCTAAAAACCAGGACTTGGAAATAACTCTTAAGAAATATTTTTTAAAGTTAAGTCTGGTTGTTAACTTTTTCATTTAAGGGTACCTTTATGTAATATAAGTGATTCCAAATGAGTTTTGTGAAAGAATACTTCAAATAATTGGTCAAAGATATTGATATAAAGTTTTATTTATTGATTTCAACAAACAAGTACACAAACAAATATTTATTTCTTCCTCTGGATAAATTTTTGTCGTATGTTTTATAAACTATAATGTACACAGGCGACGATATATATTTGTAAAGTAAACACTCATCCGGCTTCTCCACAGGCAATAATTTAATGTCGATCAGCTGTCATTTCGCCAGACCGATATGAGCTATATCAAAACAAAGTTTTGTGTGTGGGCATTTCATATCTTGATATAAGCATTTGTGAGATGGCGTCAAACAAGAATATTGTTGTTTGCAAGATAAAAAATTGCAAGAAGTTGCTGAAGAATCGCCAAAAATAAATATATAAATAACATAAATAACATATAACAAAATAAATAACATAAATTTTTTAATATAAAGAAGCGTCTTGCTAAGAAAATAAAACGAAATTAAAAATTTGGCTGTCAAACTACCAAATTGGCAGTTCATGGCAAGCAATAGTTGCCAAGATATTTATCGAGACACATATTGCTCTTCATGAGCAATGAGCGGTCTCCATTGGCAATATGTCGTTTGCCATAAGTATCAAGATATAAACTATTGCCTGTGGAGACGGCCTGTTACGCCGAGGTAGTAACTTCGAGTTTTAAAAAAAATTTTGTTTGTAAGAAAATAACGCATCTTTAAAGTTGATTTCTTAAAAAATGGGTGTAAATTTGAGTATACAAAGAGATGTAAATTTATTTTCAGGCTCATTTTAAAAAAAAAGGGGCGAACTCCCTACCTTGACGTAAGTGTTTATTCTACAAATATACATTTTTTCAAATGATTACTGATCATGTTATTCTGCAAGCCAAATGGTCCTACTCTTCTCGCATCGCTATGTGACAACGTCACGTACATGCAAATAACGTAAAAAAAACTTTTTTTATGTGCTTTAATATAAATAATTTATATCAATATCTCTAACCATTTTTTTGTAGTATTCTTTCAAAAACTCTTTCAGAATTGCTTATATTACATGAAGGTACTCTTAATTAAAAATGTTAAAATTTACTTTTAACTTATATATATAAAACTATAAGTTAACTGTTAACAGTTTATTTGGCAACACTGTTGCCTAAGTCGTGTTTTTTATTGTGCTCTTGAATAAATTTAAAATTGTTAATATCTAAGATAATATTTAAAATTATTAAGCAAAAAATAATTCGAGTCGGTTTGCTACGCATTGCTGAGGATCTCCATCTGGATTGTTCCTGTTGTTCATCTTCAAAGCATTTATAAATCCTTTTCAAAATAGTTGATTGCATACAATATATATAGTTCTTCATTTGCATCAATTGTTTCTTATTTAGCAACAACAACTTTATCTTTAGATTGTTGATACGAGAGTGAAACTTGGTTTTTAATTTCAGTTGCACTTTGACACTATTTGTCACTATTTTGTCGCTGGTGCTTCTCAAACTATTTTGACAAATAATTTGTTTAATTCTCAAACTATCACTGAAATAGAATTGCCATAGTACTCTTGTGGCACTTTTTATTACACTTTCGTAATTTTATTTCTTTCATGAAAAATGTACTGCAATTTTCCCAACTGAACTATAAAATGTGAATCTGACCAGCTGGTTAATTGCTGGTTGTGTGATGTTTTTTTCATGTAGTGTGCAGCATTGAATGCGAGAATTTTTGATGCACTCAATGAAAGTAAAGGATTTCGTTGGTCTTGTACAGACTGCAGATCTACTGATGTAGATATTTTAAAGCTTATAAGGCAATCTCGAAGAGGCTTTTTAGAGGTGTCAAAGGACTTGGTAGCGGCGCAGGCCAGCTTGGCTGATTTTGAAGATTTTTTCAAAAAATTTAAAATCATGGATGAAGCTTCTGTTTCCCATAAGCCTAAACGACCACCCATGAATCTTCGTAGTTCTGTAAAATCTGCTAAGCCTGGCGCTATATCCATACCACCGTCTGTTAATAATAATAATGATTTAATTTCACTTTCACCTGTTTTGAACTCACCTTCCAAAGCGCAATCAACTGAGTCTGTAAAAATAGATCAAAATGCTGAATATATTGCCCCTATTAATGGGGCTGCATCATCTGATCTGAATTTACATCCGGTTGAGTATTCTGAAGTAGTACCAACTATAGTCATAAGCGATGATTCTCCGGGTAAGAAAAAATCTTATGACTAAGCCTGTACTGCTACTAATACTATTCCTTCAACTTCCGTTATGAGCTCGTTTTTAACTGATGCTATACCAAAACAAATATTGAAAAAAGCATAATTCTGTCGTCTTGTAAAGAACTTGTGATTGTTCAGCCTTCTAGATCTATATTTGTATCTCGTTTTGCTCTGGATACATCCGAAGAATCACAATAGTTTTAGACCACAACCGAAAACTACACTGGCTACTCTACCTGTTCGTACTACTAAACAAAAAACTAGATTGTTGCCTTGCATTCCTTATCTTATACCAAAATGTTCGAGGATTAAATACAAAGTTAAAATATTTACATATTTTAAGCCACAACCTACTTTTTGTCATAACTGTTTCCAGTGAAACTTGGCTTAAGCCTAACACCCTAAATATTGAAATTCTATCTAATAATTTCAATATTTGTCGGAAAGATAGAAACGCTATTGCTGGTAATTTTTTTAATGCCGGTGGAGTTTTAATTGCCGTTAAATTTTCTTATTTCTCACAAGAAATAATAATTCCTGAGGCATCTGATATTAAATTTTGTTGTGTTCTTGTAAAGTATGCTGCGTTAAATCTTTATGTAACATGTTCATATATTCCTCTTGTTTCCAGCGTAGAGGTATATTTGAAACATTTGGTTTCGATAAATAAAGTCTGTTTAAAACTTCAGCCTCATGATCACATTCTAATAACGGGTGATTTTAATCTTCCAATTGTCGTTTGGAACTGCTGCACCGAAAACCCTGCAATATTATTGCCTTCGTCTGAATGCTCATCTGCTAATTCATTTTTAAATGAGCTTTCAAGTCAAAGACTTTTTCAATTAAACAGCCACTTTAACAAGAATAGCCGTTTGTTAGATCTTTTATGTATTGACGACAGCAATATTATTTCAGTTTCAAGGACAGATCCCCTTGTGCTCTCTGAAGATCCGTACCATCCAACTTTAGAAATTGCTCTTAATTTTCGTAAACAATCTGTAAAGAGTCGTATTGCTCAACCTCCTGCTAAGTTAAATTTTTAAAAAACCAATTATGTTTTGTTAAAAAACAATATATCTGTACAATATAACAATATATTAGTACATCCGTACTAAATATCATTAATACACAAACATCGCCAGAAAACCTTGATTCGGCTGTCTCTGCTTTTAATACAACTCTCAATGATTGTTTTCTATCATCAGTACCACAGAGAAAAGCCTGTTAAGCATCTGGTCCTGTATGGTTTACTGAAGAACTGAGAAAATTAAGAAACTTAAAATCCATGCATTATAAAAAATTTCAAAAAATTCATAGCATTACAGATTTTGGTTCTTATACCTCTATTAAGCACAAGTATCGTCAATTATGCAAGCAATCTTACGATATTTATTTAATAAAAGTAAAATTAAACATCAAATCTGGTGCTAAATCATTCTGGAACTTTGTCAACACAAAACGCAAGATTGATTCCTATCCTTCTTTTATGATATATAAAACTGTTGAATCGGATAGCGATAATAGCATTTGTAATTTTTTCTCTGACTTTTTCAAAGCGACCTATTCATCTTCATCCTATGATAATCGAAGCTATCCATTTAGTGTTCAATCTGGGGACATTTGTCTCCCAATAATTAGTACTTACACGGTTTTATCATACTTAAAAGCTCTTAAAACGTCATATAAAAGTGGTCCCGACAATATACTGTCATGTATATTAAAATATTGCTGTGAAGAATTAGTAACTCCAATCAATTTGCTTTTTTCTTCTTCATTAAAATCTTGATATTTTCCAGCTACCTGGAAGTCGTCTTTTATTATTCCGTTACACAAGTCTAGTAACAGGTCTTTAATCGATAACTATCGTGGAATTGAAAAATTAAGCGCTTTGCCGCCGCTTTTCGAGGCAATCATTACTACACAATTATCACATAGTGTTAAATCTTTATTGTCTCCACTCCAACATGGATTCGTTTCAGGGAAATCTACGGTTACAAACCTTCTTGAATTTACTTCCAAAACCATGGAGAATTTTGGAAAATGTTTACAGGCTGATGTTATATACACAGATTTTAGTAAAGCTTTTGATGTTGTTAATCATAAACGCTTAGTCTTAAAGCTATCTCTTGCTGGATTTCCCACGACACTTGTAAGATGGATTGAATCTTATTTATGCAATAGAACACAACGTTTTCTTTTTAAACTTTTGAAATCTCATGAGTTTCCTGTCACTTCTGGTGTACCTCAAGGAAGCCACCTCGGGCCTCTTCTTTTTTACTGTTTATAAATGATTTGCCATCTGTCATAAAGCATTCGAGTATTTTAATGTACGCAGCGGCGTGAAACTATTTCTTCCTTTCAAAAATGCTAATGATGCCGTTCTCTTGCAAGCTGACATAAACCATCTTTATAGCTGGTGCAACGTGAATCGTATGAATCTTAACATGAAGAAATGCAAGCACATGGCTTTCACTCGAAAATCTCCTGTCACATGTATTTATAAAATTTGCGACCATACATTAGATTCTTTAGATGTCTTTCATGATCTTGGAGTAACTATGGATACTAAACTTCGCTTTCATATTCATATTAATAAAATTATAAATCGAGCAAACAGTACTTAAGGGTTTATTAAATGATGGGCAAAAGAGTTTAATGATCCCTATATAACAAAAACCTTATTCACCTCTCTAGTGCGACCTATTTTAGAATATGCTTCAATTGTTTGGTGCCCTCGATATAGTTGTTACATCGACGACATAGAATCTGTTCAGAAAAAGTTTCTTTTGTTCTGTTTAAGCCATCTTTACTGCAATTTTAACTATCACCTACCACCTTATGAATATCGTCTGCAAGTTTTAAATCTTTCTACTTTAAATAATCGGAGAATTATGCTAAATGCCACTTGGATTTTCAAACTTTTACAAGGATATGTAGACAGTCAATATTTACTGAGCAAAATTTACTTTAATATTCCTCTCCGACCTAGAAGATCTTTTGAGTTACTTTACATGAACTTTTGTAGAACTAGTTACTTGCAAAATGAACCACTCAGAAGCGCTTGTGGGGACTTTAATTTTGTTTCAGATGCAATTTTTTTAAATGAATCCGTTTACTCAATTAAATTTAATACTTAAGATTATCTACAGTATCGCCACTAATCTGGATCATGCTTTCCAAGGATACTTAATATTTTCCTGTGATGTTTGTTAACAATTTATACAATCTAGCTGTGTAGTTTAATATGATTATCCAGAGCGAGACGACTAGCTTTGCATGTGTGAGCTGTGCTCTAATCCATATTTATATAGATATACACGCTATAGATATATTTTGATTATCCAGAGCAAGATCTCGTCTGTCTTGCCTAGCACATGTATGAGCTCGACCTCGTCCGTCTAGCCTGGCATATGGGAGCACCGCTCTAATCAATCATTCTATTTACTACTAAGAAGCTAACCGGATTGCAACTGTATATTCCTGAAAGCCTGTTAATTTTACATTTTATAAAAATTTATTTGTACTTAAATAAATTGTATTCATTTTGTCTAATAATAATTGCTATAAAGCCATATGTGCTTGGCATTCAAATAAATAATAATAATAATAATAATAATAATAATAATAATAATAATAATAATAATAATAATAATAATAATAATAATAATAATAATAATAATAATAATAATAATAATAATAATAATAATAATAATAATAATAATAATAATAATAATAATAATAATAATAACACTAATAATAATAATAATAATAATATTTATTTGTAAGAATAAAAGTTATTCCTCATTTTTTAACTCTTATTCAAAAAAGTTAAAACATAAGTCTTCTGAGACTTTTATTCTTTAAAAAATTATATAAAAGTCTTTAAAGACTTTTTGTCGAAAAGATTTTTATTTTAAAAAGATCAGAAATAAGAGTTATTTGAGACTTTTATAATTAAAAGTCTCGATAAAAGTATAGAAAAAAAACTGTACAAAATTTAAAACAAATTAAAAAAATTTAAGATGATTGAAGACTTTTAAAATATAAAAGTCTGAAAGCACTCTTATGACTGACTTTTTTAAATAAGTCTTCAAAGACCTTTATTAAATATTTTTAAGAATTAAAGTCTTTGTAAACTCTTCGACTTCGGTCGACTTTTATTCATAAAGTTTAAGAAATAACTATTATTAAAAAGAGTTTTCCAATAAGAGTGTATTTATAAGATAAAAGTATTTTTATAATAAAAGTATCTTAAAAATTGTTTGTGAAAAATTCACAAAAGTCCCAACCTCTGCTAAAAACTTTCAATTTGCCTTTTTTTATATTAGACCCCCTTTCCACACGGCAATTTTTCTTGACGAGAACGTGGCGAGAGGGGACGAGTACAGACTTGCTCGTACCGGCGGCAAGTTTTCTTTTGTGCTGTTCTTTCTTTGATGTTTCGTTTTATTCTGATTCGTCACTTAAGATGGCAGCGCATTAGCGGACAACGTATTCATATAAGAAAACATTGATTGTAAATGAATGTTGTAATATTTCAATAATATGAACATTGAATAAAACAGTGAAAAATGCGCCAATTTTCTTCGGCCTGGTAGGGCTTATAGCGTTGATTAAAATCCCAAAGTTTTTTTAAGGAGGCCGATCCAACTTCTTGAGATATAGGCCTTTATAGCTTGAGTATATAATCGCTTATATCTCACCCATTTTTTATCCGATCTGCTTGAGATGGGTATCATTAAGAAGACCTTTGAAAACGCTATAAATCTGTATATAAATATGTTAATTTTTATTAACTCATTGGGGCAAATTAAAAAAAAAAAATTTTTAACCTCACTTTTTTAATAAAAATCTGGTTTTCTCAAAAAACAGCCCTAGTAAACTTATTTCTTCCTAGACTCAGTAAAAGACAACACTCCAAACTTTTTTTTAAGGTATAATACTCCGCATTAACCCTTCTAAGACCGGAGATAGTGAGGTTTTTCTAACAAAAGTACTTTCTGGGAGCCAAAATTTCGCATAAAAACAATTGAAGTGTAAGAAAATAAGCGGTTTCTTAAAAAAAAAAAGTTGATTTCAAAACTTTGAACGTAAATAATTGTCAGTCAGGAGGCCGAGTGTGTGAGTGCACTGTACCTTCACTGATAGTAATTGCATTCTAATAAAAATTCTCAAGCTGGTGGGTGAGTTCCCGTGCCCAAACTATCAAGCAACTACCTGGAAGCAAACATCTGCATTGAATTCACATAAAAACAACCCAAAATATAAAAAAAATACCTGGAAACACATTGTAGCTCTTGTCATAAAGATGAAATTGTGAACATATAATATCAAAAAAACTTGTATCAAAAAACTACTTGTAAGCAAACATCTGCATTGAATTCATATTGTAGCTCTTTTCATGTTTAATGTCTTGTATGTTTAATTAACGCTCAAAAATTAAATATGCCTGGCCAGAACCATGTGTTTGTCCAAGGATTAACACCGTTTAGGTATCACGCACCGACCGCAGCAGCACAGGCAATGCAGTAAGCTCAGCACACGCAACAAGGGACGCAGCACACAATATAAAAGCGACACGACGCTCACATCGACGCATTACACAGCGCGACGTCAACGAGAGCTCAGCGGTGAAAGTGAAAAAGTAAAAAAAGTGAAAGTGCTACAGAATAATTCGCACACAACATTGGCAACTGACAATTTCAATATGCAGTGTGAAAATATTGATTTACTATCTCATGGCATGGTTGAGTGGAGGCAAACATAGTATGAAGTATTGTAAGCCGGTAAACTGGATTAATCTCCCAGGTGATCATGATGAAACCAGTTGCTATGCATGCGTAAATTACACATGTGGTCTAAATCGATATGCTGAGAGGAACAAAACTTATAAAGCAACTGTAACAGCCACACTACCAGTGCTAGCACCTGAAAATTTTGTATCACCAAGGCCGCCAACTCCAGATCGTAGTACAGAATGTACAGGAATGACTAGAGCAAGTGGTGTTACTTATGAAGATCCATTTGATACCGACTATGAGCCCCAACAGGGAAGAGATGGATTCATTGTGGCCATATTGGGACTATCGCAGCGACTTGCCATATTTTTGACAGCGTTTTTAAAGCAAAGAAACTCACACAAGGTAATGTGAACTCTATGGCGTACCTCAAACGGAAAGCTGAATTTCAGAGCCTCTACACTCTTAATGATGACAATTCGTTCGCTTACTGCAACGATGTAAAAGCTTTGGTGGTAAAAATGGGAATGAACTACATCGCTAGTGAGTGGAGATTATTTATTGATGGTTCTGTTTCAAGCTTGAAAGCAGTGTTTTTGCATGTGTCGAACCGATTTGAAGGTCATCATTTCCAAAATTATTTTGTTTTCTTTGTAATTGGGATTCGCGCTCACCTCTGAATCAATACCAATGTAATTCGTGGAGACCAAGAGGAAGTGTGGAGGAACAAATGAAACAACATAAACTGAGGAATGCACCTTTGATAGACAATACTCAAGACATCTTGCTGCCACCGCTTGTGGGGAATTGTTAAAAAATTCATTGAAGTGGCCGTTGTAAATTGTCCAAACGCATTCGACTATTTGAAAAGCGTTTTCCCAAAGCGTAGCGATGACAAAATTAAAAAAGGTATTATAGTAAATTTAAACCAACTTTTGTTCACCTCTTGTACTATTTTCACTTTGTTAATGTTTTCTTTTCTGCCTTTATTTTTTGTCTTTATTTAATAGGCGTACTTAATGGCCCTGCCATTAGAAAGTTATTCAAGACCAACTTTGAATCATCGCTTCATGATTATGTTCATTCAATGGCATGGATTTACCTTCAGCGTGTATGCACCAGAGTCTTGGGAGGGGATCGAGACGCAGAACCGGAAGCAAGAGAATGGGTGAAAGAAATGCTGTATTATTTTGAGAAAATCGGCACATCGATGACATTAAAGCTGCATTTTCTTCATTTTCATTTTGACGATTTTATCAAACAACTCCCTATCGAATCCGATGAGCAAGGAGAGCGGTTTCACCAAACCACAATGCCCATGGAAAAACGGTACAAAGGCAAAAAACTCGACGCATTGCTTGCAGAGGTAATATCAATTTTATTGATTTATTGTTTTGCATTCCTTTTTTGATTTCTTTTCTAATTCATTTCAGGTATGTTGGTGGAGTCACAAGATCACCCTGTATGATGTTAATGAAGTATCTGAAGAAGAAAAAGCTGATGATGGAGGGCAGCCTGGAAGTAACGTGCCTGTGGACACCATAAGTTCTGAATCAGAGTCAGATTCGGACGACGATTTGGATCCATAACTTAAGAGAGTGCGATTTGCAAGTCCAGGGCCATCAACATTATGAACATAATACGAATATTTTTTTTATAACTTTTGTAATAGATAGCATAGTATTGTAGTGCCATCCCTGCTGAGACTACTGATTCCTACAACACTGAATCATTATTACTAAATATCCATGCTACTACTCTTTGTTACAACACTAACTCTAAATGTCAACCCATACCACCTAAGAACTAAGATTAATAAAATCAGTAATAGTATAACAATGAAATCGGCAACATGCCTTTTCGCTTACGGGAGAAGGCTTTATAGTATCTCAATGATGAAGTAAAGAAAAAACAAATGAAATTAAAAAATTTTCGGGAAATTTTTCACTCTTGCGGCTACCTAAGCGCTACCTAAACGGTGTTAAGAATCATTCCTAGGAAGTTGATATGTTCTAGAAAGTTGTTTATTGAGATCTTATGTTCATTTTTGTAGATGATTGTTTCCTTGAATTTTGAACGGTTTGCTACCTATGAACCTGAACAGGGGAAAAAATTAAAAAAAATTTAATTATTTAAAGTTTTTTGCGATTTTGACCTTCAAATTAAGTTTTTTTATTTCAAATGTTTACAATTTACAATCTTTATAACAAGACCTACAACTTTGCCTCAGAGAGCAAATCAAAATTCCGAACGGTTTGTAAGATATGAGCTTGCGAAAATGATCACTTTTCCAAAAATGACACCGAGGCCCCACTTCTTTGGGGGCCCATAAAAAAACCTGGAGGACTTTGAGCAAAACTGGGAGTCAGGGCTCTTTTTTTTGGTCTTTTATCACGTAGTGGTGCCCATATATGGTTATTTTGCCATGACTTAAAAAATTACACAGTGTAACATAATGGAAAAATCGTTGCATGTAACCTTTATTCTTAACAAGTGAATTAATAGTAAAAAAAGAAAAAAGCGGACAAGAAAGTGTGTTTTTAAAACAAGAAATAGGTAAACATTAATATAAAGTTGTGATACTTATAACTTAAAATTGAAATATATTTATATCTCTCATAATTTTTTTTTTTTAGATAAGATAATTATGGAGGCTTACTCAAGAGTTGAAGTGAAGTTGCTAATTTCTTTGTTGGAAGCAAAGCGCGAGCTGTGGGATGTGCGCGATCCCAGCTACCAGAATAGAAGCAAGAAGGAGAGTGCGCTAAATTCAATTTCAACACTTATATTCATATTTACATAGTACCTGATTTTTTTCGAACATCCAAATAAGACTAAGATAACGCTATGCAATGACGAAATCAATTTAACAGCTAGATGGCGTTTTGAACATTTGCAAATCGTAATAAAAATTCGATTTGCATTACAATGTTAAAATAATTTTTCTTTGTAAATCGATGTATAAATGCTATTTGGATGTTGGAATAAACGTAGGTACTATGAAAATAAGCGTATTTTTTTTCAATGTTAATTTTGAAGGGTCTAGAAAAGACTTAAAACTTTTTTATGAATTGAAAGAAATCATTTGAGACTGAAAAATGTTACAAAGCACTGAAGAATAATTTTTTATTTACTTTTGTTGTGTAATGTATTTATTTTTGAAATGCTCTAAAATTAGTATTAAGTTTGTTTTTTCGTCTGTTTGTTATTTTTAAATTAAATTAATGACAAATATTTTTATAGTACGATATAAAGTTGAGGAGAAAAGGTACTATATTTCAAAGAAATGGCAAACGCAGATTGGCGTGTCGTGTGAGCTACCAACAATCAAAATTTTAAAGAGCGTAAGAAAAGTTCATTGAGTGCCAATTCAACAATCCCGTGTGAGTTGGCCACTGGTCATCATTTCCTGAGATTTAACAACTATGTTCGTTTTGAAAAAATGCTTTAAACTTGGCAGCATTTTAAGATCAGAAATAGAGCCAGGAAAAGAGCTGGTCCTATTTTTTGTTTTTGCATTGTGAATAAAATAGAGCCACGCTCTAGATCAACGACCACGGGAATGCAGCTAATGATAACTAAAAATAAGTTTTTTAAAAAGTGTTTTATTTGTATTAAAAAATAATTGAAAATTTAAAAAATTGCGATCAATTGTTTGCTTTTTGCAGAAAGAAACATTAGTTACAGGATTATTGTGATTAAGATTAAAAAAATGATACCAAAACTATATTTTCAAATTCAGTTTAAGCTTACTTTCAGCGAGTTTATCTAAAATAAAATCCACTGATGACGTCATATCTCTGTACAGATTTAGCAGTGTGAGACCGTTTAATATATCTTGCAACATAGTGCTTCCTAAAAAAACAATGATAAATTAAATATATTAGAAAATATTTCTTTATTGCACAGTTCTATGGCTTCAAACACTATCTTTTCTCCATTGCTAGTTTTACTCACTTTATACCAAACATTCAGTTTAATTTTTAAATCGTCAAAATCTCCTTCCAATACATCTTAATAAAATCCAATTAGTTTTTCAAAAACTCATAAGGCGCCATATCCAGCAGTTTTGCATCGTCAGGAAATAGTGTTGAAATGACTAGTGGAAATAGACGTTTTAAAATCTAACTCTTAGGTTTGAAATAAATCAAACGCTTCTCAAAAATTTTGACATAAGTGTCAAAGCAATTTTAATGCTTAAAGCTAAATAAATAAATTGTATAAAATTGTATATTGTGAAGAAACAAATTGAATGTGTGGTAATTTAATAATAAAGTATTAGTACTTCAACCACAGCTCTATCTAGGGAACGAAACGCTCTTTTGCCAAGTTGGTCTTTCAATGGGTGGCGCACACTTTTTTTAATTAAATTTATGCACTTTTTTATTTTTTAATTACTTGTTTTTATTATTTATGCACTTTTAGATTAAATACTTGTGCATAGTTAAAAGTTAACAAAAAAACACATATTTCACAAACTACGTTTTGGTGATGGGTTTTACTTAAAATTAACCCTCACCTGTTTTTAACAGATCTAGGGACATTTTAGGTGAGTGAGATACGCTTCCAAATAGAATGAGAAAATACGCTATCGCCTTGTTTCTCAGACCATGCTCAAATCAAAGAATTGTCAACAATACCCCAAGTGGCCAGAATGAATTATGTATTACTTACTTACTTACTTAGGTGGCCATAACAACCCGTGTCCGGGTTTCGACCGACCTCATCAGCTCTCGCCAGGCGCCTTTGCTTTGAGCGCACCTTCTCCAATCGGATACACCAAGTGCGGTTAGGGTTTCCTCAGCATGGTCCATCTATCGGAGGCATGGTCTCCCTCGTCGTCGTTGACCAGCGACCCTCGCCACGAGCACCTTTTTCGCTGGAGCTTCGTCGTCCATACGATGGACATGACCCAGCCAGCGTAGTCGCTGCACAGTTATACGCCGAACTACGTCAATGTCTTCGTAGAGCTCATACAGCTCGTGGTTCATTCGGATGCGATAGTCATCGCCGACTCGAACAGGACCGAAGATTTTGCAAAGAACTTTTCTCTCGAACACCCCCAGAGCGGCTGCGTCAGTTTACAAAACTACCCATGCCTCAGCGCCATAAAGCAGCACAGGTAGAACGAGCGCCTTGTAGAATGTTAGTTCTGTCGATCGGGAGAGGGCTCTGGAACTTAGTTGCTTACTGAGCCCGTAGTAGCACCTATTAGCAATTATTGTTCTTCGCTTTATCTCCAGGCTGATTTCGTTGTTAGTATTAATGGCGGTGCCAAGGTATACAAACTCCTTGACTACTTCAAAGTTATAGCTGCCGGATGAAACGTGGGAGTCTAAACGCCAAGCTCCCTTGTTTGTAGACAGCATATACTTTGTTTTACCCTCATTTATCGTCAAACCCACTTTGGCTGATTCCTTTTCGATAGCGGCGAAAGCAGCGGTAACATCTCTCTTGGTTCTGCCAACAATATCAATATCATCAGCGTACGCAAGGAGCTGGACACCTTTATAGAAAATGGTGCCATTACGATGCACACCGGCCTTTCGTACGATCCCCTCCATGATGATGTTGAAGAGATCGCAAGACAGTGGATCGCCTTGCCTGAAACCTCTTTCGGTATTGAAGGTTTCGGAGAGGTCATTTCCTACCTTGACGGAGCTGCGTGTGTTGCTCAACGTCATTCTGCAAAGTCTAATCAACTTTGCAGGTATACCGAACTCAGACATTTTTGCGTATAGGCTATACCTTCTTGGGCTTTCGAACGCAGCTTTAAAATCGACAAAGAGATGGTGTGTGTCAATTTGATTTTCGTGGGTTTCCTTCAAGATTTGCCGTAGCGTGAAAATCTGGTCTATGCTGGACTTACCAGGTCGAAAGCCACACTGATAAGGTCCAATCAGTGTTTTTGTAATCGGCTTTAATCTTTCACACAGTACGCTTGAGAGAACCTTATATGCGATGGAAATAAGACTGATACCTCTATAACTGGCGCAGATTGTTGGGTCTCTCTCCTTTCTTAAGTATAGGGCACAGTACGTTGAGGTTCCAACCGTCGGGCATGCTTTCTGCTAGCCATATTTTGCTGATGAGCTGATGCATGCGCCTTATCAATTCATCGCCGCCGGTTTTAAACAATTCAGCTGACAGGCAGTCAGCACCCGCTGCTTTATTGTTTTTGAGTCGTTGGATAGCAACTCGAACCTCTCCATGGCTAGGTGGTGATACTTCCATTCCGTCATCGTCGATTGGTGGCACTGAACTGCGCTCTCCATGGGCGGCATTGGTGGAATCGTCGCCAGTAAGTAAATTGGAGAAGTGCTGTCTCCACAATCTAGCACACCGTGTATCCGTATTCAGATCTCCATTTTCGTCTCTACAAGTGGATGCTCCGGGCTTGAAACCTTGGGTTAGACGCTTAACCTGTTGATAGAATTTTCGTGCATCCTTCTTGCCCTGGTATACCTCTAGTTCTTCACGCTCACGCTTTTCCTGCTCTTTTTTCTTGCGTCTGAAAAGGCGCCTCTCTTCCTTCCTTCCTCTTTTCGCGGTAGTTTTCTCGCACGGCTCGCGTTGCAGCTCACTGCAGCGTTTTTTTATACGCGGACACTCCTGATCGTACCATTGGTTCCGAGGTTACGGGCGCCGGAAACCAATGACTTCTTCAGCGGCAGCGTGCATGGAGTGGGATATATGCGCCCAAAGTCCGCCGGCGTCGTCGGGTCCAGAGGTTGGTTGGTTGAGCTTAACCGAGAGTTGAGCCGAGTAGGCCTCGGCAGTTCGTTGTAATTGCAGCTTAGCGACATCTAGCTTTCGTTGCATTCCTGTGCGTATGTTCTTCGCATTACATAATCGCATGCGAATCTTGGCTGCAACAAGTTAATGATCGGAGTCAATGTTGACCCCACGAAGTGTACGCACATCTAGAACACTAGAGGCATGCCTTCCGTCGATTACAACATGATCAATTTGGTTTCGCGTTTTTTGATCCGGAGACAGCCAGGTGGCCTTGTGGATGTCGAGGTGCTTAAATCTGGTGCTACTAACTACCATGTTTCGTGCCGCGGCGAAGTCGATCAGTCTTAGACCGTTGTTCGTGGAGGTCTCGTGAAGACTGAACTGACCGACAGTGGGGCCAAAGATGCCTTCACTTCCGACTTTCGCATTAAAATCGCCGAGGACTATTTTCACGTCATGGACCGGAGGTGGTCGTATACGTCCTCAAGACTAGCATAGAAAGCGTCCTTGACGGCTTCGCCCTTTTCCTCCGTCGGGGCGTGCGCGCAAATAAGGCTAATGTAGAAAAATTTTGCCTTGATGCGGATCGTGGCCAATCTTTCGTTCACTGGTGTGAACCGGGAAACGAGGTGGCGTAGTTTCCGGCTAACGACGAATCCACATCCGAATTCACGCTTTTCCGCATGACAGCTGTAGTAGATATCGCAGTGTGCTTGCTTAGAGCAGCCTTGCCCTTTCCATCGCATTTCCTGGATGGCGGTGATGTCAGATTTTATTGTTTTGAGGGCTTCCGCCAGTTGGATAATGGCACCATCCCTATAAAGGGTCCGGACATTCCACGTGCATATCCGTAAATCATTGTCCTTTTTTCGTTTGCGGTTTTCGTCAACGCAATTGGGGTTCAGTAGTAATGTGGCGGGACCCAAACCCTGCGCTGACGGAAACTGACGGATGCCAGTTTGTCGATGCCCAGGGAACACCACTTGGAGGTTTGAATCGACTTGAGGCGATTTCGACATGGATAATGCTGGCCTCGCCAGGTTGAGGCGGTCAGTCACGTTGCCATGTGAAGGTTCGCCCCCTGTTCCCCATATATATTACATGTATTATGTATTATGAACGAATAAAACATGGATAGTTTAAAAGATTACGGTTCAACGATAGATTTGAAATTTATATTTTGGATTTTCATTCTTTTGATAAAAACTTGTGATTACATTTCATGTGAGTCACTTTGATTGTATCCTATTTCTCTTCTTGCTACGATACTTTTGGGGGGTAGGAGTTTAAACGCCAAATCTCCCCTTTGGTTTCGCTACTGTGCGGCATGCACCCTCGTGTGGGAGTTTATTGTCGTATATTTTTATAAATTTTTCGAAATCTTAATTGACTCTTTAAAATAAAAAAAGTATTGTTTAAATTGTAATTATTCCTGTGGCGGCCGTGGCGCAGTGGGTAGAGTGTGTGGCCCATACGACAGAGAACCCTGTTTCGAATTCCACCTGACACAGAAAGTTTTTTCAATTAAATTAATTTTTCTGTTCGGCCTTCACCTCTCTGCAGACAATGGCAAGCCTCAGAGAGTAAAAAACTGCCATGAAAAGCTTCTTCAGAACATAAGCCGTTCGGTGTCGGCATAAAACTTGTAAGTCCAGTTCTCAATCATTTGTGTTCAAACATTTCACAACACAATTGATCATAAGAAGCTCGGTCAAAGTCCTTTCAAGGGCTGAAACGGCCATTTCGTTTTTTTTTTTTTTTTGGTGAAAACAACAATTTAAATACATACATACAATCATGTTTATTGGAATAAATTGTGCTGAATACTTGAATTAATTTTTAAATTTCAATATTAATTTTATTTCCCTCCGTATATAAAGGGTTTGTGTCTGGTATAGTTTCATTAATGGAAACATTCAAACCATTAAAGGTTTTATCCCAAAAGCATCATTTATCCCAAAGACCTAACTCTCGCATCTTTGTCTGGAAATATCGTTCTAAGGAATTTGCGCAGCGATAATATTCAGTCTCTAGCGAATTGTAAAAACGACAATTAGAAAAAATTCGCGCCATATCCGCCATAAAGAGTCTTCGAGTTACATAATATCCTTTTTTTAATCTCTCGCCCATTGTTTTTAAGTCCATGGGATATTTGATATGGTCATAGTAGTCTGGGGCTTCAGCAACTGTAACAGGACGTAAGAATGGCCAAGCCGATGCATGCTGCCGTACTGATAGTAGCACTGTTGAAAAAGCAGCTGCAAGCTTATCTGGATCCGATGATTCTTCAAGAGGTCGAGAAGTACGTTGCGCACGCATTTGGGGTTTCCAGCCAATTTCACGTAGGCCGGGAATCGATTCTACAGGAATCGAGCGTAAACCTTCTTTAAAACATGTCAGCCCTGGGCGAATTTTTTGCACTTCATTATGTCGTTGTGCAATAAGTTCTTTAAGAATTTCGCGTTGTGTTCGTATGACTACAAAAATAGATAAATAAATAGATAAAAAAATAGATAAAATTAAAAATTAACAACAATACCCACTACATCATATTTTACCTGAAATAAATTGTGTGTTTACGATACTTGGATGAAGTTCGCAATGCATTAAAGTGGCACCATCGTATTCCTTTATATACCCAGCATATACTGGACGTGCTAACTTTATATCCTTGGAGAAACCCTGTTTTTTGAAATATCCAATTGCATCGCAGTCAGCATAAGTCAACAAATGGCGCACTCCTCGTTGAATACTGTAATCTTTTAGGTGATTCATTAAATGGGTGCCATAGCCTTTAACCTGTTCGGACATAGTCACAGCACAGAATACAATTTCCGTAAAGCCCTGACTGGGAAATGGACGGAAGCAAATGCCTCCAATTGGCTGATTTTCTTTAATAAGCGCAAGAGTCTTGTGCTTGGTATCGAAAACCAATTGGCTTATGTACTCTCGTGGCATTTCAGGTAACTGGTGAGCGAAGACAATCTGAAGACCAAGCAACCATAACATTGTCTGTTTTTCAACGGGCTTTGTAAGTGAGTTCCCGACAACATGGAATTCTATGGCACGCTGTGACTCTTCAGCTTTGACGTTTTCGTCCCGGGAAACATTTACCGGGAAAAGGATTTCCGCCTTGTTGGATGCCTTCGTCTCCGACACAGCTTTTAACGCACGTAAAATAGTGTCATCAGATAAGTCGTCGTGGTGCAGATCGCTAATAAAAAAAAATAGTTTTATATATATGTAATTTTATCAAATATTTTTAAAAAATTTTGAGTTTTATAATAATTCAATCTGTGTCTAATCTTTTCGATTTTAGAACTTTATGTTTAAATTCTATTGAATCTGGTACCCAGGTCGACTGTATTTGTTTATTATTTACCGAAACTATGAACATAACATTCTTACAGACTAGAAGTAATACTATTACAATTCAATTTAAAACCAGAACTTTAGAATAACTCCTCAAAAAAATTTATTTTTTATGTCCGATTGTTTGCATTGTAAAAAACTTAATATATAGGTATTGTACCTAGTTTATTTATAAAAATTGTTGTAGTTTATTTATAAAAATAAAAGTTTGGATTAGCTTTTATTTTTGAGAATAAAAGTTAAGAGTTAAGCTTAATGTCAAAATATGTGTGGACATGAAGTAAAAGATTGCTGCAATAACAGAGTGTTTTACAGAACAAACCACCAGCAGATTAGAAAGTTATTGAGTTAATCATTAACTTTAAAAAGCTAATAAGAAATGTCTAATAATACTGTCTCTCCAAATACAGACATTGTTTATGTTAGAGTAACACTGGCCAACACACTTTTGACAGCAAGATGCTGAAGACTAGCTCTATCTCTTTCCTTTTTACTGTGGTATCTAGCCGGTGAGCATTAATTGCTTAGACTAGCATTAATTGCTTAATTCATTTTTTAATAGTTATTAGAAAAATAATAAAACTTAAATTGTTTCTAAACACAACAATTGTGGCGACGAGGATGGTCGTATAAAAATTATACGAATTTCACATTTTTACAAAAAAATTAGCAATTTGCAAGAACCTAACCTAAAAATATTAGTGACAACAAAGTTGTACAACTGCTGGAGGAGCACCAAGCATTAATCGCTACGCACACTCATATTTTAGAGCATCTAACGCAACTCGTGCAAGCTCAGCTTACACAATCACCTCAAAGCAGCTTAAATGTGTCACATTTGTGATGAGCCGAAGCACATCCAAAGCAGCGCTTATGGATTCGCTTGCAAATTCAATGTCTCAATTCATTTACGAACCGGAAAGTGGACTTGTATTTGAATTCTGGTACAACCGCTACACAGATGCTTTCAAAAGGGAGGCGCAAGCTCTCTAAGAGGTCGATAAAGTCGCACTCTTATGGCGGAAGATGTCTAACATAGTTTGGTTCACGATGTTCAAAATTCAAAAAACACCGTTCTTCCAAAAAACCAGCCGGAATGCCTTTAAAGGAAACGGCAGAGAAGTTAACCAAACTTTTCGGAAAAGCTGAAACTGAAGTCAGTCAGCGCTACAAGTGTTTGCAACTCACCAAGTCAAGCAGCGAAGATTTTAAAGCCTACGTCAGTTGAGTTAACCTACAATGCGAGCTGTTTAAGCTAAGTGAATTGCAAATAGACCAGTTCAAATGACTTATTTTTCCGGCAAGGATAACAAAATTCGCATGCTCTTGCTTAACATTTTCAACAAGAACAGAGAAGGCACATCTATTGACACTAGTGGATGAGCCGCAGAAAATACTTAGCCTCAAAAGCGATACACTGATGATTGAGCAACAAAACGTGCTTTGCTGATTCTATTGGCAATATCCAAATCTGCTCCACCGTTAATGGAAACCAGGCTTCCCAAATAGTTGAACTGCTCGACCTCCTCTATGCGCGTCTGTCTCAAGGTAATGTTGCTTTGCGTATCTCGGCCAGTGTGCATTGTTTTTGTTTTGTTGCAGTTTATTTTAAGGCCGGCTGGCTCTGCGTTTTCTTGAAGTGATTGGCCCATTTTTGCGAGTCCGCTGTTGGTGCTTGCGATAAAGCAAATATCGTCGGCATAGTCTAAATGACTCAAACGGTCAAAGGGGCGCCACTGAATGCCGTATTTCTCTGCTGGGCCAACTGTGGAGAACAGCACATCATCAATTACCACCAGAAACAGGATCGGCGATAGTATACAACCTTGCCGCACACCTTGCCGAACTTCAAAAGGATCAGAGAGCTCTCCTTTGTGACGAACATAACAGCGAGCATGTTCGTAGGATTCCTTAATGATGGCAATGATTTTTGGAGGAATTCCACGCTGGGTCAATGACTTCCATATACAGTCTCTATTGACTCGATCGAACGCTTTTTCAAAGTCCACAAACATTAGATGTAACGGTGATGTGAACTCGGCTGTTTGTTCGAGAATAATACGTAGGGTATTTATGTGGTCCACACAGGACCGTCCACTACGGAATCCTGCCTGATGTCTTTTTAGAGTAGCTTCGATTCTGTTCTTGATGCAAGACAATATAATAGAAGCCAGTAATTTTGTGAATACTGACAGCACGGTGATACCTCTCCAGTTGTTGCAATCCTTAAGGTTACCCTTCTTCGGGACTTTAACTATGACTCCATCTTTCCATTCGGTAGGGTAGGTTTCGCGTTCCCATATTATTCGCGTTAGTGGTAACAAAATATTTGCTGTTAGATCTGGATCTGCTTGCAAAAACTCGGCGGGTACGCCATCTAGCCCCGCAGCTTTGTTGCTTTTAAGGCCTCTGATTGCCGTTGTTATCTCTGCACATGAGGGCGGGCAGACTTCGATGCCTCTAAAGGACCTGCGCAACTCGGGTACGGGAGGACTTGACCCAGTAGACTGAACTACGAACTCATCATTTAGCAATGAGCAAAAGTGGTCCCTCCATCTCCGTAACTGGTCGTCAGTTGTTGATAACAGTCTCCCATCAATATCCAACACAGGATAGTCAATGTTTGACGTACGACCTGAGATTTCTTTGGTGATTTTGTAAAGATGTTTAAGATCACCACACCTTGCCGCTTGTTCAGCCTCGTCAGCCAAGTTGTCCATTTGCTTCCTCTTATCGCTCCTCACACATGCTTTTACCGTTTTATGTGCTTTTCGGTATTCGCATCGTAGCATACTTCTGCGCTGCGCATCTCTTTCGGCGTTGATTTTTATCCTAAGCTTTCTCCGGAGTTCGATCTTCTCCCATGTGTTTTCTGAAATCCAGGGACCTTTGCCTCTGGGCATGTGAGGTAAAATTTCGGCTCCTGTTTCTATAAACGCGGTTTTTATTTCTGCCCACATCGCATCTATTGATTCACTAGGATCGCTCGGTCGTGATGAGTTTTCGCTAAGTTTGTTGCAGAAGTTTCGAAGCGTTGCAGGATCTTTTAATGCATTGGTGTTAAACCTCGCTGCTTTGGCTGAGTCTGTTGATCTATATTTCACAGCTGATGTTCTTAGTTGCATCCTTGCTAGCACTAGGTGGTGGTCGCTTCCAGCGTCTGCGCAGACTTTGTTGCGCACATCGCACAGGGATTTCCTCCACTTTTGTTGTACGATAAAGTGGTCAATTTGGTTTTTTGTGCGACCATCTGGAGACACCCAGGTAATTTTGTGGCATGTCTTGTGGGGAAACAGAGAACCTCCAATTGTCAGCTGCTGTGCATTGCAGAAATTCACTAACAAATCGCCATTGTTGTTTCTGTCTCCAAGAAGCGCATGCTTTCCCATAACGCGCTCAATGCCAGAGTTTTCTTGGCCAATTTTAGCATTAAAATCACCCATGATGATCATAATATCGCCTTTAGGAGCACTGTCGTATACTGTGCTCAGTTGAGTATAGAAGTCGGCTTTGTCTTCGTCCTTTGCGTCCTCGGTAGGGGCATAGCATTGTATAATCGTGACGTTGCGTATATTTGTCTTAAACCTCGCGGACATTAATCTTCTGTTGACGGGTGCCCACGTCATTAGACTACGCCTTGCTTCCTTTGTCAACATAATGCCGACACCCCCTCTCCTTTGGCCACTCACCGACTCGTCGTCACCAGAGTACAGCATTGTCGTACGCCCCGTCTCGGACTTAAAATCTCCTTGACCTCTCCATTTGGTTTCACTAATTCCTAGGATGCTGATGTTTAAGCGCAGCATGTCGTTCTCTACTTGATCGTACCTTCCCGTATCGTACAGAGATCTTACGTTCCAGGCACCGACTAAAGTTCGCTGCCGGTAGCCAAAGCAAAACTTCCTTGCATTGGTAGAATTTGTAGAATTTACATTTGTTGTCGATTCGCTTACCGTTGCGTCTCGTTCGACGCTAGTGCATGAAATATGCCGCACCCCCAAATCCGATGTGCGGTTTACTACAGCCCATCCAGCTATAGGAGGATTATCCACTGTGTGGGTACCCCTTGGGGACTTATTATCTTTCGTTGTCATTTCCATACATTTTGCATTGCGCGCTACGTCGTTGGTGTTTTCCGAGATAAAGTTTGTAATAAATTAAGCTCAGGATCGATGGGCACACCTGCCGTTTGGATGATCGAACACATACTAGATGAGGCCGCCCATTTTGGGATCAGACGCCTTTTGAAGCCGCTCCAACTAGGAGAACAGACGCTTCCGTTTTATGCATGATGCAAACAATAAGGTGGAGCAGGTATACGACTATATTCTCCATATTTTCTCAACTCCCTTACATCCAGTACTTGCCTTATTCTAATTGTTGCCAAATGATATGGGAAAGTTTAACAACGGGCGTACGGCGGAGCTACCTATTTCACCTTATTGATTGTATAATGGTTTGTTCTGTCTGTTGGTCCGCGGGAGCTATTTGATTTCACTCCTGCCACCCAGAAAAGTCTGGGAGGTTTTCCCCTATCCGCCACCTGGGGACGCGTCCTGTAGGGGTTACAGACTCCCCCTAGGGGAGTCTATTATATATATTTATATTAAATAGTTTTGTTTACTCTAAAAATGTCAAACTAATTATTAATAGCACAGTAAATATTTGATCGAAACTTAACGAAGAACACATTCAAAGAAACGGCAAAAAAAAATGCAAAGAAAATACAGTCCGTCCTACAAATTTTTCTCCAATTCGTACCATATGTGTACTCACTCACACCAATTGAATCCATGCATTCGTGCTATTTGAACTGCTCTAGTTTTAATTTTCAATGATCAATTTAATTAAGTATCATACAGGCTTAAGCAAAAGTCATTACAATAAAATTGGAAGTATGTAACAGCACACCTCAACAAGCATACAGTCCAGCTACAAATTGGCACAGTATCAGATATCACTATAAATTCACTTGAAACTTGGGAACATATAGGTGAGCCAGAAGCATACGGAACTGAAGACGCTGCCAGCGACGCCAACGCATTCGCACCCCTCGCCGTGATGGAGTGCAACGTAACCATCGGTGATGTTACAAAATGTTTAAAATGTAAATTATAGACATAAACGATCTTAATGTTCTAGGTATTGACTGGATTGAAGCATTCGATCGCTGGAATGTTCCATTCGTAGTCATACAATCAAATTCGACACTGACTCATTAAAACAGCAGAACGCCTCTGTCTTCAACAACACCTCTTGGTCTCTGTACTAAAACCAAAGTCTACATGGAATTGCCTTTAGACGCAAAAGAAGTCTTCATACCGAAACGTCCAGTACCATATGCTGCTCGAGCAGAAATCCAAAATGAACTCAACCGCCTAGAAAGCGCAGGTATTATCGCTCCAATAGACTCTTCAAAGTGGACAGCACCCATTATAATTAGCAAACGTAATGGAAAAATCAGAATATGCTGTTAACCCCTCAACGGGGGATTGAACCAAATCAATATCCCCTTCCTACACCCGAAGAAATTCTAACAAACCGCAGCGGCTGTGTTATCTTTACGCACGCAAATTTGTAGGATACCTATTTGCAAGTACAAGTCGACGATGAGAGCAAATCACTTCTAACGGGCAACACACACAAGGGTATGTACAGGTACAATCGCCCTACGCTTGGAGTAAAATCTGCCCCTGGTGCATTTCAACGAATCATGGATGAAGTCTGCTCAAGTATAGAAGGAGCAAACGCTTACATAGATGATATTAATCTAGCAAGTAAATCCATCGAAGAACATCAAAAAATATACATCGTATATTACAGCGTTTAACAGATTCGGTATTCGGTTAGAGAAATGTAGTTTTTTTTTCGAAAATAAATAAAATATCTTGATCAAATAATTGATAAAGGCGGTGTTAGACCAAATCCGGAAAATAGTTTAAAAATTCCTGAAAAAATATCGGAAGTAAGATCGCTCCTTGGATCCATAAATCATTATGGCAAAGACGTCAATCAAATGCGTACCCTCAGAGAACCTTTAGACAATTTGTTGAAAAAGGGCACGTCATTCAAATGGTCCAAAAAGTGTCAAAACGCACTCGATGAATTTAAGCATAGCGCAGATGCTTCAAGCCATGGAATTGGTAAAATAGTTTATCACATTTTCCCTGACAATTCTATGAAAGCCATCTATAATATTACAAGGTCTCTAACTCCAGCGAAACGCAACTATAGTCAAATTGAAAAAGAAGGACTTGCATTAGTTTTTGCCGCCCAAAGATTCCATCGAATGCGGTTTGGGCGCAAATTTACACTACATAAGGATCATAAACCAATTTCAAACCATATTTGGTTAAAAAAAACTATACCAGTCTATACTGCAAATCGGTTGCAACGATGGGCGCTAATTCTTCGCGCTTACGACTTCGACATCAAATATACTAATACTCAAGATTTTGGTCGCGCTGATTTTATCACGACTGATAAGCAGTCACGAGAAACCGACAAACGACTACATAGTAGCATCAATTTCTTTTGAACAGGAAATTCAAAACACACTCTACGAGTCTCTGTTAGCACTTCCAGTTTCGCACAAAATTATCGTCCAAGAAACCAAATCTGATGACAACCTCCAACAAGTCACAAGCTTCTTGAACAACGGATGGCCAGCAAAATCGAAGGGACTGGATGACGAAATTATTCCTTATTACACAAGAAGGGATTCGCTAGCATATGTTGATGGTTGTTCACTTTTAGATGCACAAGTGATAATTTCAAAACCATTTCGACAACGGATACGCAAACAAATTCACCGGGGACATTTCGCTATTGATATATAAGTCAATTTCACGCAGCTACGTCTACTGGCCAAATATAAACAAAGACAACGAAGAATATGTTCGCCAGTGTCAAAGATGTCAACACACATCTAAATCACCAGTCATAGCAACACTTCAATCGTGGCCTTTGACATCACGCCCGTTATAACGAGTTCACGCAGACTACGCAGGACCTACAGCGGGAAAATACTACCTCGTTGTTATCGACGCCTACTCGAAGTACCCGGAAATTTTTAAAACATCGACAATCACATCAAACGTAACCACGAAACTTCTGAACAAGTATTGTGCTCCTTTTGGTAACCCTAAACATCTCGCTACTGATAATGGCTCTCAATTCTGTTCTGAAATATTTGAGTCATGGTGCAAAAATCGCGGTATTCAACATACTAGAACGGTGCGATTTCATCCTAGTTCAAACGGATAAGCCAAAAGATTCGTGGACACTCTCAAAAGAGCTTTTAAAAAGTCTGAGGAGGAAGAAACACATGCAGAATCACTGTAAACTTTTCTCGAAGTATATCGCTCATCACCAACTCCAAACACACTGAACGGAAAATCACCAGCGGAACACTTTCTTGGTAGAAAAATGAGAACAATATTTGATATTCTTCTAAGACCCACCACTGCTTCGATCCAAAGAAACGAACACATGGAAAAACAATACAATCGTAAGCTCGGCATTAAAAAAAAAGTCTTTCAACGTAGGAGATCTCGTTTATGCAAAGGAATTCAGAAATAAAAGCTTTTGAGTTCCTGGAGAATTGAAAGAATTGGAAGTGCGGTATACAAAACCCTCATCACAGTTGGAGATCGCCAAAAACTCATCAGAACTCACACCGACCAACTTCGATTAAGATCGAAGAAATCAGATTCCACTTCAAATCCTACTGCAAGAATTCAACTTAAACAAAAGTACAATCAACACAAAAGCTGAGATTTCTTCTACAACACTAAGCACTCTTTCAGGAATGCCCAGGCGCACACAATGACGTCATATTCCTGTGGATGTTATCACAAGGACACCGCAACATCCTTAAGGGCGATGTTAGGGTAACACTGGTCAACACACTTTTGACAGCAAGATGCTGAATACCATGGTATAATGATTTACAAGGTAGGAGTGACAGTTCTGTTGGCAATTTGGAGTTGTCAAAAACACATTGAAAAAAGAAAACGAAGAAGCAGAAAAACAGATGAAAAGTTAAACTTTGTATTGATTTGACAACTCCCGATCGCCACTCGTGAGAAAAAAAGTAGTTTTCAAGGCTACCTTGTAAATTATTGTATCATGGCTAAAGACTAGCTCTGTCTCTTTCCTTTTTGCTATGGTCTCTAGACGGGGAACATTAATTGCTAACACGTGTAAACCCAATCATATTTGTAAATTAATTTTTTTATAGTTATTAGAAAAATAATAAAACTATAATTGTTTCTAAACACAACAGTTTATCCCCTTAATTGTTAAAAATTCAATCTGTGTGTAAATTTGACAACACTTTTCAAAGAAACTAAAAAATATAGCGATGGTTGTTTTAAAATTGAAACTGGCAACCAATTTAGATACTTGGGTGTCATAATAGATAGCAATACGAATTGGCGTGAACTTACTAACCATTTGAAAATTTGTTTTCGCTTAGTTTTAAGAAAATTGTATATTCTTAAAATGTTTTACTTTGGACTTTTCCACTTTAAACTTAGTTATAGTATTTCTTGCTGGGGTGGCTCGTATGCCAATAAAATAAGGCCTCTATTAGTCCTTCAAAAAACATCATTCGTAAAATCTGCAATGCCGGCAATCGTTGTCCTAGTCATGTGCTTTTTAAATATCTTCAAATCTTACCCGTTCGCCATCTATTATATTAAAAGGTACTTCGGTATCGCCGAATAATTTGAGACATGTCGGTTATGTTGTAGTTCCTGCATTCCAGACGTCAATTTATAGAAACAATTATTCAATACTGATCTGTAGATTATTTAACAGACTTCCATCATCAATTAAGTGCTTAGAATCGCAAAAGAACTTTTTAAAGCAAGCAAAATCATGGCTTCTCGGTTTTAGTTCACAAGAAATAGAATTGCTTCTTCTTGCGAATACGTAATCTTGCTTATATTTTTATTATTATACTTTCAGTAACATTTATTTGCATTTCACTTATGAAATATACTTCTAATACGCAATCATTTCCTCTTCTTCATTTTTGAAGCGAAGCTTTTTACTCCTCGTTCTGTGATTTCCTTGGAGTGAAATCTGGAAAATTTTCTAGATTTGTTCTTAGAATTTTATGGTTTCTTATTGCTTTCGTTTATTACAACAAGAAAATTAAATACTTTAATATTAATAAATATTAAAAATATTTCTTTGCTCCCGTTTGAATTCGAACCCGCACCCAATTGATCACGAGTTCTGAAACTTTTATTGATTCAATGTGAACTGTAACATAAGCTATGCTGCAGTAGATCGTTACAATCTATCAACAGATATTGTATTATGTATTTGCTTATGCCAATAAGATGCCACCAGCAACGGTGTTTTGTTTTTTCTTGATGTGAACGTGCAAAGGAAAACACCGATGCTGGTGACATCTTGTAGCAATTAGAAGCAAATTTGTTGTAAAAACGAAAACAAAATTCCCATAAGAAGTACATTGAGTTTTTTGACAGCGAACAGGCAGCGGAATTTTTTTGCTAGATAGTACGTTGTTGAAGGAAACAGTGCAGACAAGTTCACAACCATGTGTGGGGAGTTAAAATGGAGAGTCGCTGACATTATATGCCCGTATATATAATTAGCGTGGATATTTGGCATTCAACAATAAAAAAATAAGCAGTAGTATGTTTTGTGTATGTATGTAATTTATTTTGTTATTTTAAAATTTTGAAATTAAAAGTTAATTTATTAAAAATTTATTTAATTTATTAAGCTATCATATCTATGTAACTGCGAAAAAGCTTCGCTTCTCTCGTGTGTCCAACGACGCACCTGTTTTTTTTTATAATTCTTTTCCCCCCTCTTCACTTCCTTCTCTCTAATATATAGCTTGTATTCCATAGTTTAAAATCTTTTTTAACTTTCCACACATGTGACATTTAACACAGTATTTACACATACATACTATTAATGTCGCTACCATTATCCATTTATATTAATTTTAAATGTTAAATATTGTTTGTTAATTTTAATCATGTCATGTGTTAATCATAAACACGAATATAAGATTATTCGAAATATTAAATATTTGTATAATATTTGGGTCTATTTGACGGAATCTGTTATTCTGTTACACTTTTCTGTTATCAATCATAAAAGATGTCGGCCATAAATGATCTGTTAAAATCATTTATGGCATCCTGTTATCAATCTTCGAAAATGAAAATCTATTACAGTTCCGTTAACTTCTGTTATGAAACAGCTGATTGCTGTCAATAAATTCTTTTAACTTGTTTGCTTTTTCTAGTTGGCTTCGGCGCATTTGATCCTTGCTAGGTGTGTAAAAGAGTTTATGTTTTCCTACGCCAACGCATCATTTTAACAAATCTGGAGGAGCAAAATAGCGGATAAATCTTATCAATTACGCTGAACTGTTCGCAGCATAGCAGCAGTAAATTTAACACAAGGCAACATCAAAGTGCATCAGTAACGTCATGTCTGGCACAATATTAGAGAATCTTAGCGGACGCAAATTGTCTATACTAGTGGCTCTGTTAATGCTTTTGCTGCTTCTTGCTTCTTGCTGGGCGGTCTATGGACACCTGTACCCGCCTCACACCAAAACATTCTCGTCATGGTACAACGGGTTGACAAAATGATTCCAACCTTTGGCTTTACTAACGTGGCGATGGCAGATGTTCATCCGTAGAACATTAGGTGATTGAGCGACACTATACTAAAATGGCCAATGAAATTGTCTACATATTCCAAATCCCGATACCGCGAGAGGGTAATGTGTTGGACTACTCCAGATGGCAGCAGAATCTTATCGGCGTGCTACAAGTTGACCTTGCTTATGGATCAGATGTGCAGCTGCTGGAGCCACCCAACCCAGTCCAATGAAAACATTGTTGACGCTGCTGCTAATGAAGAAATTGAACTCAGCTTTACCATCAGATTCCAATCCAAGCGAGATATCTTCGCTGACATAATTTACCGGAAAAGTTGCATTTGACTAAATTGTGGAATCCGCAATCGAATGTTGATTGAGTACCAAGTGGAGACTGATGTGTAACGCGAAGCAAATATATGCAAAATACCAGCAAGCATTTAATAATTAGTTTTATATTTTGTACTTAATTCTAAACTTACATTATTGTTCCAAACGTTTAAGTTGTAACGTAATAACTGTTTTTTTATCTATATGTCTATCAATATAAAAATACGTATATTCTTTTATATCTCATTTTTTAAGCAATTACAAATTATGCCCGCTCTGAATAGTTTATTTAGTAAATTACTAGTTGGTTCATAAGTGCTGCTAGATTAGAAAGAAGTTTAAATCAAACAACTGATTTCAATTGAATAAAATGCCTTATTTAAACAATTTTCTTTCGCTTTATATTCCTAACATATTCATGTGCATGTTTGTGTAGAAATAAACTAGGTGGTTTTTTTGGTGTAGTTATTAAAATAGGTGCTGATTCTGGTTTATAAACGTTAAACATAATCAATGTTTACTTTCTAAAAATTTGTTACGATAAAAGACAGAGAAATGTATCTGTTATCATTCATAACAGATTTCATATCAGATTTTGTCATGCCGAATACGAATTTAAGATTTTGTGAAAGATTTTTTGAAAGTTCGAAAAATCTGCTATGATTCATAACAGATTTCATAAAAGATCGTCGTGCAGAATACGAATTTTAGTCTCGTAACAGATTTTTTGACAGCCAAAAATTTGTATGGAAAATCGTAACAGAATAACAGATTTTTTTTTCATAACGGATTGTGGCGAATAGGCCCAAATATCAATAATGGAGTTTGTGAAATAAAACTAAACTGAACTAAAAAAACAACTTCTGCAAAACCAAAGTGGTATTGCCATTTTTTTTTTAATTTTAAAACTGGTGCAAGCTCGACTTCGCAATAGCCCGACTATCGCAATAAAAATAAGATAAGAATTACAGTATGTAACACAATTGAGCAAATAAACAAGCAAAAACGCTTAAATGCATAACACATGTTTTTTGTTTTAATTCAATATTCGTAGGGTTTGTTAAATAAACAGTTTTTACATTAAGGGTATTCACTTCACTGCTGAAATTTCAGAAATCGGACATTTCCGACGAGTAGAAGTGAGCCACCTTTTTTAATGTTTCGTTTTTTTTTTACATGCATCTGTCAAACTTAAAATCGCCATCGCTTCATTTTGTTAGTCATGCGATGCATGTCAGCAGACAAGGAGTCTTCTTGTCGCATGTACATGTACCATATATGTACTTTATACATTAATAATTTCTATAAACGGCCATCAAAACTATAAATCAATTAAAAGAAACTAATTGAATCGAAATTTCGTTCTAAATATCATTAGCATGTAGGCGGGATTTGACAGAATGCTCTTCTTATAGAAATTATCATATTCACAATGACCCACACTCATTAAACAGATTCCCTAATGATATTTTTCATCAACTCAATAGATGATTAAATTTAAGCAAACTTCGGAAACCAAAACAACAACAATTGCACTGAAGTTTTCGTAAATTTCAGCATTTCTGAAATTTCAGCGTTGAAGTGAATATTATTGATTCAAGAACAAAAATAAAAAATATGTAACAGTTATTACCAAAAATTTTATATATTTTAGTATAAAGCACTTGCTCAATTCTGATATAACTAGTATAAAAGCCCGTCCAACGACGTACTATGGTTTATTTTGGAAAAAGTCTGTTTTTTAATTTAATTTAGTTAGATTTATTTGGGAAACAATAAAACTAAGGCCCAGTTTCATCAACTATACTTAAGTTGTACTTAAGGGCCTCCGGTAGTTATTCGAAGAAAAAAAGACACTATTTTAAAAATGTTTTTTTGAAGCTCTATTTTATTTTAGACCAACATTTTTTTTGCATTATTAAAGTACAACTATTGAAGACTTGTCCAAAATATTTTGGTCCAAAAATATTCGTCGATAGGGTAGAAAAGTGTAATGCCGCGAAAGACCTTAAATTTGCGGTGAGCAAGATATCTCGAGACTGATTGACCTATAAAAAAAAGTTTTTGGGCGTTTAATCGTTGATTTTTGAAAAATATTAATTTTTGACAAAATGGCGGGCGTAAAAAGAAAATTTTCATGTGCACAAAACTGAGGTCTTTATAGGTAAAACTCTTTACTAAACCGAAAAAATTGTTTGGTTTTTTTTTCAGATAAACCGGTCTGCAGATATCTTGCTCACCGCAAATTTTAAGGTCTTTCGCGGCATTGCCTCTATTCTACCTTATCGACTAATATTTTTGGACCAAAATTTTAGGAAAAAATCTTCAATAGTTATACTTAAAAAATGTAAAAAAAATGTTGGCCTAAAATAAAACAGAACTTAAAAAGAAATTTTAAAATGGTAAAAACTCCCGGAGGTCCTTAAGTTTAACCTTTGCTAAGTTCAACTAAAGTTTTCTTAGACATTTGCGTTTCACAATCCGTACTTAACTGTTGCCAAAATTTAATATATGATAATAATATGGCACCACCATCAAAAAGAGTTTGTTCACGTTTTTTTTTTTTTGACATTTGTGCAAAAACTAAAAAAACACATTAATACTAAAATGAATAAAGCGAAAAAAACAAAAATAAGTTTGAATTTTTGCTTGCGAATGTTGTGGGCAAGTTTCAAAATATTCAGGATGCACATGAAACGATGCAGTCACAGTCTGGAAGAAAGATTCCCCATGAAATTGTGGAAGAGTTCAACGCGGAAAATGCAGCCGGTTCGTTCCGAAGCGAAGAATGTAATCAGCTGTTTGCTATTGACGACTTAAATATAACTTTAGTCACGCATTTTCCATACTAAAGTTTAACTAAAGTTCAACTTAAGTGTGGCTGACGAAACGCATTTTCAGAGCTTATACTTAAGTTCAACTGAGATACTTGTAGATACAACAACTGTAGATACCTACTACAGTGTTAGTCATAGGAGGATGGGGTTAAAAGGCCAGATATGTATACGATTTGATTGAGATGACTTACTTTATCTTTCGATAAATCGTTAAATTTATTCATCCCTTTTTGTTTCATATTTTGTATGTTTATATCCAAATCAACTGCAATAATTGTGAAAATTTTGTAAGTAAACCATTTCGAATATTAATGTTAAAATATGAATGTTAAAATGTAATGTTAGAATGAAAATCTACTTGACTTATTTTATTGGTACCACAAATGTTTTAATTTTTCATAAGTAAAAATAATATATAGTGATGAATAAGAAGCATAATAGGCTCATAAAATAAAAAACCATATTTCCATATATTAGAAATTTTGAGAATAATCCAAAAGCTATTAAAATTTGTTTCGGATAATAGGGGTGGGAAACGTGTCACCATTCTATAAACAAAATTTCCGGGAATTGGTCAATAAAACACAAAATATTTATTGTTCATTCAAATTTTATGTATCGCAATCGAAGTAGACCCTTTCCGAAATAATACACCGAGAAAATTTAACGCCTTAAAACCAAAGAATAAAAGTTCTTGTAGAACTGTAACAAAAATATCTTTGCCATAAGAAAAACAACATTGCAATAATGATTTATCTTTTAACTATGCAAGTGCTGCATCATGGAAACAATAGACTAAATATCTTTGAAGCTAAATTAATAAAACAATCATTGCCGTGAAGATAAAATATTTACTAAAACGATTTAATTCTTTGTTAACAAGGAATTCCTCTACGAAGGATAGCCACCTTGTCGTGGTGTAGAGGCTTAGGTTGAAATGAAACAATGGGCTATGATGACGGGAGCGCAAGCTCCTGGTAGGGTCCCCATGTCGTACAGGCTATTGTGGAGCAATAGAAAAAGAGCTACCCCCCCACCCCTAATCCAGGGTGTTATGTTGCACCGTGCCTATTGGATGGTTTGCAGCCAGGGGGTAAAACCGGCTGTATGGGAACGGAGACCTATCTGATACCTGGCCGCCTCAGTGAGTAATTGTGGCCTTTCCATGGTATGCGGGGCTCTGGCATGGATGACGTACTTTCCCTAGCTACTCGTGGGACCAAAAATTAACAAAACTTTTAAAAACAACAAGGAAGAACGTACAGAGGCGACAACAACAACAACTACTACAGACGAAACGGCAACTGCGACGGAAACTGGCAGGTCTAGCATAGGGCGACCTACTCTGACCAAACAGGACAACACCGACGCGGGTGGGGACTTGGACTCAGCGACTCTGAGGATTCTGGGCAGGTTGAGCATTGGAAGTGACACGGAGGAATCGAGCATCCCTCAAGTCCTTCACAAAGTTCCTAGCTCAGAGACTGAAGACGAGCTTCTCAACTCCGACTCCGACGCGACGGTCATTGAGGCGGGTAGTGCAGCAGTCCACAGTAGATCTGCTTCGAAAGAAACCACGCAACGAAAGTTCTACAGGACTGCTAAGAACTATCTGCTGAAAATGAAAACCGCAGACCCGACTACTCTTACTTCCAGGGACAAGGCTCTCATTAGGAAGCACACGAAGAGAGTGAACACTTTTGAACGTCACTATGCCCCCAAAGCATCGACGAACGAAGCTGCCACAACTCTGCCTGCTTCCACGGATGAGGGTCTTTGCAAGGCAGGTCCATCCAACTCCAATGACGGGAAAAGCGACAAACGGGAGAGGGAAATGGGAGGTAGAAAGAGGAGGAAAAGAGGCAGGAAGAATAGAGGGGACAGAGCTGAACCGTCCCAATCCAAGGTTGCTATAGGTGACAAACGGGATTGCGGTATAGGTGGAAGCACGGGAGTGAAAGAAGGGGCAACGACGGTAAAGGCAGGTCCTTTCTACTCCAATGTCGTCAAAAGCGGCAAACAGGAGTGTGGAAAAGGCGGAACCAAGGAGAAGGTAAAGCGAGACAAGGTCAACCCAAGGTTACCTCAAACAGGGACCAACCGGGGGTTGACCACGGTTTCGGGAGGAGAACCTCCCTGTACACCTGGTTCCACGGCCAAACGGCAAAGATCTGCGGATGAGGTCGCTGCGAGTTGTTCGAAGCGTAGCAAGACCCGGGGGAGCTTCGAAAACTCAGCAGAGGTCGCTGCGAGTTGTTCAAAGCGAAGAAAAGCAGGGGGGAGCTTCGAAAACTCACCAGAGGAGCTACAAGTAGCCATTATAGACGCAACTGACTCAGACGGCTCTATGACGGGGGAAAAATGGCTGCTTGTAGAGAATGAGATCCTTAAAGCTATGATGGCTAGCGTCGAACACGGTGATCCCGACAATTACAAGTTCGACGGTGCTGGTTGGCAACAAGGAGTCAAAGTCGTCGGATGTGGATCGAAGAAATCCCTGGAGTTCCTGACCAAAACCATCGCCAACATTGGTGAAATTTGGAAGGGAGCTTCACTAAAGGTGATCTCCTAGTCCACGCTTCCGCTTCGCCACAAGGTATCGGTATGGATTCCTCCTCCTGCTTTGCACGAGGATGAGTCTATTCAGAGGCTTTTGGCGGCGCAGAATAAAGACGCCAAAATTCAGGAGTGGAAGCTGGTCAGGTCGCAGAAGAGTCACGGCAGCGAAGGGAAAATTCTTCTCTTTTCTGTAGGCGCTGCTTCCAAGGGCTGGCTTAAGGAGCAGTCGGACATGCTCAAATTCGGCCTCGGATCCATTAAGGTGAAGAGGCTGAACCAACAATAGCTGAGAGGAGGAGGAAGCTGCAAGTGATGCAAATCAACCTGCATCACTGTAAGGCAGCGACCGACAACTTGATGCTGTGCATGTCCGAGGAAAATGTAGATGTGGCCCTCATCCAGGAACCTTGGATCACCAACAACAAGATCCAAGGCCTAGGGTCGAAACAATATAACCTGTTTCACTCTACAAATGAAGGTAAGTTAACGAGCTGTATACTTGCGAAAAAATCTATTAATATGTTTTTTCTCCCTAGATTCAGCAACGGAGACGTAGTGGCAACCAGCGTAGAAACAAGGTCAGCAAAACTGATCCTTTGCTCTGCGTACATGCCCTATGAAGAGGCGAACCCACCAGTGCAAACAGTCCGCGAGTTAGCAGAACATGCTAACACAAGCAGGGCATTCCTGGTCATCGGTTGTGATGCTAACGCCCATCACTCGCAACGGGGCAGTAAAGATATCAACAAAAGGGGTGAGTCTATTTTTGAATTTATCCTTACAACAGACCTTATTCTATGCAATAGGGGCAATAGGCCAACATTTCAGAATAGAGTCAGGGAAGAGGTAATCGATCTTACTTTAGCTAGTAACTCCGAACAAATTATAGTCGATAACTGGGAGGTGTCACAGAAGGAGTCGTTTTCCGACCACTTTACGATTCTCTTTACTATTGACTACGATCCCCAATTAAAGAAACATTTTAGGAACCCATTAAAAACTAACTGGGAAAGGTATTCAGTCTGGATAAGCAGAAATATTGCAGACCCTGACACAGAATACCTCCCAACCGATGTATCTATTGACAATGCAGTCGAGTTTATAACGGGAAAAATTAACCAGGCTTTCAAGAAGTTCTGCCCAAAGTCTCGAAGTCGCAAACCTGCAAATGCGAGTTGGTGGACCAGCGACCTCAAAACAAGGCGATCAGAGGTTAGAAAACTTCACCGGAAGGCCATCTTAAGCAAACTAGAGCAGGACTGGACAATCTACAGATCCATGCTAAATGCTTACACTAGGGATGTAAGAATTGCTAAGCGAACATTTTGGACAAAATTTTGCAAGTCTATTGATGATACCAGTGAAGCCGCCAGACTTCGAAAGACGCTATCCAAAGACCCAACGGTCCCGGGATACCTTAAGAGGTCCGACGGATCCTGGACAGAATCCAGCGAAGAAACGCTTTTGCTACTCATGGAAACTCACTTTCAGGTTGTACAGAACCGTATCAAAACGATGCTAACAACAACTTGGAAATAACAATGCCAGAACCTTTACAAGAACTCCCCAACATTATTACAAGGTCAACTGTAGAATGGTCGATCGGATCCTTCAAGCCCTACAAATCTGCGGGGACAGATGGTATCCTACCGGCCATGATGCAACATGCCCTTCCTAGCATCATGCCCTGGCTTATAGCAATCTTCACCGGCTGCCTCAAGACAGGATATGTTCCAAAAATTGTTGTTGTTTTCATTCCTAAAGCTGGGAAACCGATACACTCAGCACCAAAGGATTATAGGCCTATTATTCTCTCATCGTTCTTGATGAAAACGCTAGAGAGAATAATAGATCTTCACATAAGAGAATCTGTGAACGATAATAATCTCTGTAGTGTACAACATGCCTACCTTAAGGGTAAATCGGTAGAAACGGCACTGCATGAGGTGGTTTCGGTCATAGGAGGAACCCTTCATCACAAGGAATATACTTTAGCAACGTTTTTAGATATCGAAGGCGCATTTAACAATGTAAATACAGATTCTATAAGAAATGCTTTAGTAGACAAAGGAGTTAACAGTAAAATAACCCAGTGGGTTTATAAAATGCTCAATAGCAGATGTATAAGCTCACAAATGGGAATGAGCGTTGTGAGGAAAGAAGCCACAAGAGGCACACCGCAAGGAGGAGTCATATCCCCCCTTCTCTGGCTAATTGTGGTTGACAAAATTCTCACTACACTCACAACTGGAGGAACAAAAGTGGTAGCCTATGCCGATGACGTTGCCATCCTAATATGCGGGAAATACCTGCAAACAATTAGCGAACTAATGTCTGCGGCATTGAATAAGCTATCGCGGTGGGTAGAATCGAATGGACTTGGTGTTAACCCAGTAAAGACCGAACTCGTTCTGTTCACAAGAAGAAGAAAAATAGAAAGTTTCACATTACCGAAACTTAACGGAGTAACTCTGAAGCTTTCCATGGAAGCCAAATACCTTGGAATTATCCTTGATAACAAGCTGAAATGGGGACTGCGACCGCACATAATCCACAGGATGTATACAGCGATCGTGAGACCCATTCTTGCCTACGGTTCTCTCGTATGGTGGACGATAACGCATAAAAAAAGCTACTTTAGCTTCCTAACAGGAGTTCAAAGGTTAGCGTGCATAGGAATAACAGGAGCCATGAGATCTACGCCACAGGCGGGTCTAGATATGATGCTAAATCTTCTTTCCGTAGAAGAATTCCTTAAATGTTCGGCGACCAAGAGCGCGATTCGCCTCAACGAATCACGAGCCTGGAAAAGCAGCACATTCGGACACGCATCTATTCTAAATCTCTTTGGAACCGAGGAATCAAAAAGAGCAACCGACTATATCATACCCAGTGTAAGATTCGGTACAGAATACACCACATCCATTCCCAGCAGACAAGAATGGGAAGAAACGGCCGTAGAATCCTACGGCAATCTCCATTTATATACTGATGGTTCCAAAATGCAAAACGGAACTGGATCGGGTGTATACTGTGAAACGCTACAAATCAAAGAGTGTTACAAACTCCCGGATTACTGTAGCGTTTTTCAGGCAGAAATATATGCTATTGAAAAAGCTGCACGGGCCATTTACAGGAAAAATCTTACCCCCACAAGGCTAGTAATTTTTGTGGATAGCCAAGCGGCCATCAAAGCACTGAACAGTAAAACAACGAAGGCTCGAACGGTGCAAAACTGTAAACTTGCACTGAACAGTATCTGCAATACCCACAACGTCACTCTCTGCTGGGTTCCCGGACATAGCAATATTGAAGGTGAATCAACAACTTTTCTTTGTTTTTTTTGAGAGTAAGCTTCATTGTTTCAAAGACAAAGTCTGTTACTTAAAAGAATGTTTTCTTCAAAATCATATTTGTATACGAAGAATAAGAAAATTGTGTACGAGTGCGAACATTGAATAATCCGCCGCAGCAGCGCTATATTTTTGCCCCTGCCAACATATGTTTTTCTTTTTATTAGTTGTGAAAAAGTGAATTAATGTGTGAATTAAGTGAAAAAGTTATATATTAAGGGCAATCAAGTGTCAGTTGTATTAAGTGAAGTATTTCATTTTTGTTAAATAGAAGCATTTCCAAGAACTGCAGGGTGTGCAATGATCGTTGAAAAATGCTAGCAAACATAACCCCAAATAAAAAGGATGTAAAAAAAACGTAAAGAAAGTTTGCTCAAATTTGTTTTAATTTCATTTGAAATTTGCAGCGTAGTTTTTTTTTAGTTAACAATTTATAGCAATTTGAATGTTACAATCAAAAAGATATGTACTTAAAGTCAGGGACCTAAATCTTTGGTTTAAAGTATATTTTTTTGGGAATCTAACAGTCTGCGTCTTTACTGTAATGAATAAAAGTCTTTGTGCCAAAGTACATTTTCTTTACTTTTTCCACTTTTTCCCCATGCTTTTTTAAAGACGTACGTCTTTGCCACAAGAATTTAAGTTTTTGATTTAACGTATATTTATTTATTTATTTATTTATTTATTTATTTATTTATTTATTTATTTAGTTTCGTCAATCAGAGAAAAAAGCTCTTATAGACTACTTATAATACAGTAAGAATTAATTGAACAATAAAGGTTATTACTATAACAAGAATTCGAAGTATCACATGGGTTATTCTTAAATTAAACAATCATGGCTTAAAAAATAAATTAAACAAAGAGATAAGTAGAGTAAAAATGCACCCAAAGTTAATAGCACTACGGGACATGGAAAATTTGGAGAAGTTTCAGATTGGTTTTAAAACTTTGTCTTGAGATTGAATTGAATATATCAATCAATGGCAAAACAAAATTTGTTTCAATGGTGCAACGCGTGATTGGCTCATTTCGAGCATAAGCAGATCTGTGAAAAGGGACACAAAAATTAAACTGGCTTCGAAGCTGGCGAGGCGGAGTTATGAAGTCTAACATACAAAGCAGTGTAGGACATTGGATATGGTGATGGACCAAGTCACGAATAAAAATTACAGACTGCATTCTACGTCTAGATTCCAGGGAACATATATCAATTAAAGCACATCTAGTCATGTATGGTAATTTCTGATGGAGATTCCAATTCAGTTTAAATACCAAGTATCTTGTGAATTTTTTCTGAACTCTTTCAATTCGTAGAGATTGAGAGGGCGACGATGGATTCCACAAAAGAGAGCAGTACTCTAAGTGAGGTCGAACTAAAGATGAATATAGACATTTGAGGGTGTAGGGATCTTTAAACTCTTTTGTATTTCTAATCAAAAAGCCTAGCATCGAGTTGGATTTATTAATAATGAGATTAATGTGGTCTTTAAAGTTAAGACTAGAGTCTAATAAAATACCAAGGTCTTTCTTTGAGGTTACTCTCTCTAGTGGACAAGAATTTATGAAATACGGACTCGTTAAAGGAGATGACGATCTGCAAAAGGAAAAACACTGACATTTAGAAATATTAAGTGGCAATTCATTCGAATCACACCAGGTGGAGATTGAGTCTATGTCGCTTTGAAGAAATTCGGCGTCAACAGTTGATTTTATAGAACGGAATAATTTAAGGTCATCAGCAAAAAGAAGGCATTTGGAATGTCGTATGACCATGGGAAGGTCGTTTATAAAGATTAAGAACAGAAGAGGCCCCAGATGACTCCCCTGAGGGACACCAGAAGTAACTTTAAAACGGAAAGACTGACTATCATTTATTTTTACGGATTGAAAACGATTTGAAATGTAAGATTGAAACCATCTCAAGAGATTAGAGTGGATTCCAAAAGATGCCAGTTTTGAAATTAAATGCTTATGACTGACTTTGTCAAACGCTTTAGCAAAATCTGTAAAGATGACGTCAGTTTGAAGACCAGCTTCAAAATTTCTAATAACGTAATTACAAAAGAGTGTCAAGTTTGTTGTCGTTGATTTACCAGATAAGAACCCATGTTGGTCGGGACAAATAAAATTTTTAACGTGAAAGGACATTTTATCATATATGATTTTGTCGAAGATTTTAGGAACACAAGAAAGTTTACAAATGGGTCTATAATTTTTAATGTCCTGCTTCGGACCAGATTTGTGGATGGGGACAATGTGCGACTGTTTCCAACTGTCAAGAAAGCAGCCACAGGATAGCGATTTTCTAAAAATTAAGAAGAGGGGTAGCGCTAGAGATGTTGCGCAACTTTTCAAAACAATTTGCGCAATACCATCAGGATAATAAAGCAGTCTCAATATCATTTAAAGAAAATGAAAGATCACCGAGATCTAAGACAGAATCCGATGGACAGTTTAAAGTATCCAGATCAGAATTCGAGATAGGGGAATACACAGATTTAAAGTAGTCAGCAAACAAGTTACATATAATTTCAGTGTTGTCAGGAGATGAGTCAAGATAAAACATAGAGCTAGGAAGTCCATTAGATTTTCTTTTGTTATTAATAAATGTCCAAAAATATTTGCTATTACCCTTAAGGGTTTGTTCAGTTGAAGATATGTAGGAACTGTACAAGAAATTATTGAGAACGTCAAATTCATGTTGAAGAGATAAATAGAGAATTTTAAGGTTCAGATTAGAGATATCAAGCCTAAAGCACTTGTAAGCTTTATTCTTCTTATTTTTCAAGTTCGAGAGCCTCTTGTTGAACCAAGGAGGGTTACTATTGCTAAAAGTCTGTTTACGGGGGACAAATTGACTAACTGAAAGGTTAACGATAGATGAGAAAATGTTATATGCGTCAGAAAGATCCAAATCGTGGATAATAGAGTTCCAAGAAATCAAAGATAAGTAATCCCGCATTGCATCAAAATTAGCGTTCTTATAGTCAAACGAAAATCCATTATTAATAACCGTTTTCTGATACTGGTAAAGTGAAAATTCAACAAAAAGAGGTCCATGATGGTTAGTGCTATTAAATATAGGTGAAATTGGATATTCTAAAGTTACAATGAATTCCTTATCAACAAATATAAGATCAAGAGTACGATTGAGATCATTTTTAAGATAATTAATTTGAACTAAATCATATTGGCTAAAAAAATCAATTAAAAGTAACTCAGTTTGGCTATTTGCATTAAAAGGTAGAAGATAAGAATCATTGCAATCAGGACAATGCTGCCCAGGTTAAAGTCACCAGCATACACAACATGCTGAGAAGTGGAAAGATTTTCAAGAATAAGACGGCAATTATCAAAATGTGCTCTATAAATTTCATCAGAGCTTCTAGGTGGGATATAACTTACAATGAGAAAAAGTTCAAAATTATTAGAAATAGAAAGTTTGATTATAATTTAGTCAATGTCGAAATCAACTGATTGGACAGCATTATTATGACGAAGCTGAAGTTGCTCACATGAAAATATATTTTTAGTCGCAACTAAAACCCCACCCCCACGTGATAATCTGGAAGTTACAGGGCAACGATCCTTACGAAAAACGTTATAAGAAGAGCCATTAAACAATTCCGGAGTCAAATGATGTTCAGTTAACCAAGTTTCAGTAAATATGATAAAGTCGTATTCTAACGAACAAGAGGAAACAAAGAATTTATTCATCTTCGTTCTAATACCGCCAATGTTTTGGTAGTACAGAGAATACTTAGCATTAGGTGCAGAAGTTGAGTCGAGATCTAATAGTTTTTTGGCGTAGATAACGTATTCCTCGGCGAGCGTCCTCCGGCTCCGAAAAATCTTGGTCTAGGAATAAATTCGCGAACCAAGGCTCCAGCTGGCCAGAGACTATTACTTAATATGGAGGTGAAGTCAGCTTCATGAACAAATAATTTAAATGAAGATATTTCTCGCTCTTCAATTGAAGAAAGTTTGTAGCAGATAACAGGTGCTGATAACGATGAAATTTTACTATTGATGTGAGCCATGACGATATTGATATTGATATTGTTCTTGGGAATCTAACAATCTTTATGTCTTTGCCGTAACGATATTCTGTCTTTGGGCACAATCTAACAAATAAAAGTCCGTGTGGCAAAAAGCATTTTCTTTGGTTTTACGATTTATTTTCCCCGGTGTATATGTATGCCAACGAATAATCCAATGATCAATACAATTTTAATTGCATTTTCCGGAATATATAACGCATGCTATGGGTGCTGCATATTTAAGCCCTAAGTACCTAAATAGTCTTTAGTTTTGTATAATAATCTGAAACTTTGGTATTTCTTAATGATATTTAAATGATATTTAAGAAAGCAACCAAGGTGTATTCTTTATACTTTAGTCATTAACAAAAAGGTTCTAAATATAATTTTTACTTGTATCGTCTATATATTTATTCCTGTAAGGGTCCCCTTCCAGCAAATCTACAAACGCAACAGTAACACTTGATATATCATTAGAAAGGTCTTGAGATGTAGGTAAGCCGAAAAGATTAAATTAGATAAGATTTTCGATAAGTGGTAGCGTTCAGCAGATATAAGCGTTTTAAGTTGGGAAAATGGTAAAAAGACTTAAGACACGAACTCGCTCTAATGTGAATGAGAAAGTTTGATTTCCAAAGCGAAGTAGGTAAGTACACCTGAAAGTCGGGGCGTTATCAATAGTATTGTATATTTCAATAAAATAATCTATATTAATAAGCAAATATTTTCGTATTTCTGTTGTTGTATTGGAAACTGTTTCATTGATCTGTCCTCGAATGTTTTAGTGTAAGTATACTGTTGGGTACCTAACATGGTAAGCATACCTAATAAGAACCTTACTGTTAGGTAGCTGAGAAAAATTTTATGTTCTAACAAGAATTCATAAAAAAGTATGAATATAAGCAAGGAATAGTTTTCGTTACGCATATATGCATATTTTGTAGGATTTATGTTTCTTAAAAAAGCGTCTGTTCAATTGTAACGGAATTCGATTTTAGTAAAGGAAATTAATGTGGAGATTTTCAGAATTTGTAGTTTGCTACTCAAAGTATCACATATTTTTCAGTTTTTTTATATTTTTTTTTTTATTTTTTTAATATTCACTTTTAAAAATAATTGTTTGTATTTTTCAAATTTTACTCAATACAAATTACAAATTTTGTTCAGTACGAATGCAATTTCCTATATAAATCATTTTTATTAAGTTATTTTTGAACAATATCATAATATTAAAAAAAAAAAATTTTAAATAAAAGCTATAACTTTTGCTTATTTTGAGAAAATGACAAATCTAGCGGAGAGAGGTTTCCACATTAATTTTTAATACAATGGGGAGGAATGTTTTTCTCTAATGCAGTGTCGGCCAAAAAAACACTTGCACTGTTCTTTCAGTTGTGTGCTAGTCACACAACTCTAATGACATACATCCTTATTCATAATCTAATTTTAGAGGCTTCGTAACTTTAAACCAGCTTTAAACAACACATAGTTATTCATAAAGGTTTTTCCGGCTTGTTTAAGATCTTGCTACCTTTTACATTACCATTCCACTAGTCACTTCACTAGTGCTACAGGGCCAGCTTATTCACTAGTCAGAAAGATAAAAAAAACCGTATGCATTGTGAAAGCAATCTTCAGTTAATAAATTTATACTTTTTTATCACAATTTTCTATCACAATAAAGAGCAATTTAATGAAATTGAAACACCTTATATATCATGTTTTCTCAAAAATATTACTTCGTACTATATAAGTCATGAATACAAAATCAAGGCGTCAGAAACATAAACAATAAGCAATACAAGCTTTAAGTTTATTGAACTGACTCCTTTATGCATTGCCTTTTCCCTAGCCACCCCTAGTAGAAATTTTAGCCATATATTAATTCTTGCAAAGCTTATAGTGCTATCTCATAAAGCAGCAAGCTTCAACTGTAGTTTTAGTATCGCTACTAAAGCTCTTGTAGAGAATATATATAAGGATACTTTCTTGAGTTTAAAAGCACTATTTTTGCTTCATATAAAGAGTAGAAGTAGCCGTCAGCTTTTAAAAGGGTCCCTGTCAAAACCAGATAAGAGCTCTTGCTTGCAAAGCTCTGTTTTATTATTCGTTTAGCTCTAAATTTGTCAAAGTATGTGTGTGTGATAAATTAACTAAATAGATATATATAAAATTTGATAAGTGTTTGTGACGATTAAAATGACAAATAAATTAAAGAAATAATACAGCAGTTATATCAGACTAAAAATATGTTTGCATATTCTTTACATGCTGTGAATTTCGGTGCGATTTTGTATTTATCGGAAAAGTGAATGTTATACTTTGAAAAACTACAGCGGGCTTAAAAAAAAAATTAAAATTAAGGAATGATTATTATTTTAAAATAATGATTGATTAATGATTAAATTTTAAAAATGAATGATTAAATTTTAAATGTGTGGGTGAGTATGTGACTCTTACGCCAGAGATCCCAGGTTCGAATCCTCCATCTGACACAGAAAATTTTTTCAATTGAATTAATTTTTCTGTTCGGCCGTCACCTCCCTGCAGACAATGGCAAACCTCAGATAGTAAAAACTGCCATGAAAAGCTTCTTGAGAACATAAGCCGTTTGGAGTCGGCGTAAAACATGTAGATCAAGTTCTCGATCATTTGTGTGCAAACATTTCACATCACACACAACACAATTGATCATAAGAAGCTCGGTCAAAGTCCTTGCAAGGGCTGAAATGGCCATTTCGTTTTTTTTTTTTTAATTAAAAAAAATTAACATTCCTTAAAATCCACTACAAATTCCTTAAGTACTTTATTCTTAAATGTTAATATCATAAAAATCATCAATTTTGCTGAAAATAATAGTTTTAACTATAATATTTAACCTTATTTAATTTCCAAGATTTTGTATTTTAAATAATATCGCAGTTTTTTCATAGAAGCTCTTTATCAGATTTATTCATCACTTGTTATTCCCAAAAAAAATCAGTGCTTTAATTTAAGCATAAATTAAATAAGCAGGAAACAAAACTGCAGTAAAGCTTTAACTACATAGTATCCACTTTTAGAGCTCACTCGCACCAAGTTGCTCCAACAATGTTACTTGGGTTCTGCTTAGGGCCAGCTTATTCGCTAGTCAAAAAGATAAAGAAACAAAAAAAAGAAACAGGCGCATTGTGAAAGCACTCTTCAATTAATAGATGTATACTTTTTTCTTAAGAACTTTTTTATTCAAAACTACTTCGAACTATATAAGCCATTGTAACAAAATCAAGACGTCAGAAACACAAACAATAAGCAGTACAAGCCAGGGATGATATTTGGGGGCTTTTAGGGCTTTTTTGAGCCCTTTTTGACTTCATAAGCCCCGAAGCCCTTTCGATTCATTTTAAGCCCTTTTAAAAAATTCTGCTGAAAAAATATCATCTAAGTAGTATTTCATCGTTGTATATCTAATTTACATTTAAAATTTTTAATAAAATGATTTTAAGTCGATCGCAGTAAAATAAGTACTGTTGAAGTTTTTCTTAAACATCTTAAAATCTTAAACAATTCTCCTCAATTGTGTTTTTTTAAGCTATATTTAATCTATAAAAGCCTACGCAGGTACGTTTTTGGTTGACTGCAGAAATAGCATTATGCAGAATAACCAGTTTTTTGTATTGTTGATTGACATCTACAGGGAAAATTCCTTACAAACATTTGGTATCTACTGTAATGGAGAAAGTATAAAGATTCCTGCACATCGTCCAAAAAAATGGCTGAATTTTCGAACTGATTTTACTTTTAATAGTATCCCAAAGTAATTCTATAGGTTTCAAAATGGAATATTGTGGTGGACAGCTTCATGCACGATACATTCCTTACCACATTTTATCCTGCATATAAATGAAAAGGCGAACCCTCAAAAAAGGCTCATCTTAGTCTTAAGTAATCTTAACCGATTAAGTATTTAATGTCGTCAATTTGCAATGAATTTCAATCTATTATTTTTTTATTTCATCTGTACTAAAAATAATTTCCGACGTATGATATCCTAAATAAAACTTCAAGCTCTTTCGGCGCGTGAATTTATCTTAAATAAATGCTTTAGAAGTAATAAACTATTATTTGCATAAAAATTCGAGGGTTTGGAGTGTAGGGTTTAAAAAAAAATTCAGCACAGTGGTCCCAAAATGGCATCCGAAATGAACATTTTTCAATTTTAGAATGTTCTAACTCAAAAACTATAAGCTATTTAAAGAATGGAGACTGCGGAAACTACAATGGAACATTTGCTGTCACCTTATTCGATGTGCTTTAACTTAATTTTGTTGTTCAAAAACTCCAAAACTGTATACAATTTATGAAATTATTCTTTATTTAATTCGGCTATTCCTGAATATATTTTTTTGGTAGAACTGATTCCTTTTTTTTCTGTCATCACCATTTCGTCTCGCATCCTTGATTCGTCTTCTTACAATCCTTAATGCAGACTCTTTGTTAAATTTATCATATCTTTCTGACATTTCTATGTATCTCGAAGGAATCATTAGCTCACTATTATTACTAGCTTATTAATGAATGGCTTCGTTAAAAATTTTTTGGAGAAATAAACTAATTTGATTATTTTTTGGCATATTTTTAACTTTTAGAATCAATGCACAAGCATTTTTTCTAAAGTGCAATGGGGTCTCTATAAGAGACCTGCATCAAGTACTTGAAAAATCAAGCCATTTCAAGTACTTGAAAATTCGCTTGGTTTGAACTTGAAAAAACCAAGCAAAGCAAGCTTCGTATCAAACCAATCAAGCGCAAGCTTTTTGCTCTGCTGCGCACAAAAACATGAAGCTCTTGAAATTTTCGGAATATTCTTCTGAAATTGGGAAAGTTTGTTGTCTTGGGGTCGCTGATTGCGATTCTGATGTCAGAATATAAAAAGTTGTTTGGACACTAGGGTGGCCCTAAAAAATATTTTTTTGTGATTTTGACAGATTTTGCCCTTTTTTGCAATCTAAGTCGGATCAATTATTTGGAATCTGATGTCAGAATATAAAGTTTTTTGACACTAGGGTGGACCATAAATTTTTTTTTGTGTTATTGCCATATTTTGCCGTTTTTTGCGATATAGTCGGGCCAATTATTTAAAATCTGGTGTAAAATTAAAAAGAAACAATTTTTTTTTGCCACTACGGTGGACCCTAAAAATACTTGTTTGAGATTTTGCCCGTTTTTGCAATATAATTGGACCAATTTTTAAGAATCTGACGTCAGAACATTAAAAGTTTATTTGGACACAAGGGTGGACCCTAAAATTTTTTTTTTGCTTCTGCAAGTTTTTGCCATATTTTTCAATTAAGTCGGACCAATTTTTTGACACTAAAATTAGGGGTGGACCCTAAAAATACTTTTTTTTTGTGATTTTGACAGATTTCGCCAGTTTTTGCAATGCAGTCGGATAAATTATTTAGAATCTCATGTCAGAACATAAAAGTTTTTTTGACCCTAGGGTGTCCAAATGGCCAAATAAAGATTCTAAATAATTGGTCCGACTACATTGAAAAAACTGGCGAAATCTGTCAAAATCACAAAAAATATTTTTAGGGTCCACCCTAATGTCCAAATAAACTATTTATGTGCTGACATGAGATTCTAAATAATTGGTCCAACTACATTGCAAAAACTGTCGAAATCTGTCAAAATCACAAAAATAATATTATTAGGGTACACCCTAATGTCAAAAAAACTTTTTAGTGTTCTGACATGAGATTCTAAATAATTGGTCCAACTTCATTATAAAACTGGAGAAATCTGTTAAAATCACAAAAAAATTTTTTAGTTTATTTGGACACTAGGGTGGACCCTAAAAATACTTTTTTTGTGATTTTGCCCGTTTTTGCAATATATTTGGACCAATTATTTAGATTCTTATGTCAGAACACTAAAAAGTTTATTTGACCCTAGGGTGTCCAAATGGCCAAATAAAGATTCTAAATAATTGGTCCGACTACATTGAAAAAACTGGCGAAATCTGTCAAAATCACAAAAAATATTTTTAGGGTCCACCCTAATGTCCAAATAAACTATTTATGTGCTGACATGAGATTCTAAATAATTGGTCCAACTACATTGCAAAAACTGTCGAAATCTGTCAAAATCACAAAAATAATATTATTAGGGTACACCCTAATGTCAAAAAAACTTTTTAGTGTTCTGACATGAGATTCTAAATAATTGGTCCAACTTCATTATAAAACTGGAGAAATCTGTTAAAATCACAAAAAAATTTTTAGGATCCATCCTAGTGTCCAAATAAACTTTTTATGTTCTGACAAGAGATTCTAAATAATTGGTCCAACTACAGTACACAAACTGGCGAAATCTGTCAAAATCACAAAAAAATATTTTTAGGGTCCACCCTAGTGTCCAAATTAACTTTTTATGTTCTGACATGAGATTCTAAATAATTTATCCGACTGCATTGCAAAAACTGGCGAATTCTTTCAAAATTATAAAAAACGTATTTTTAGGGTCCACCCTACCGTCAAAAACTTTTTTTTGTCCTTACACCAGACTTAAAAGAATTGGTCCGGCTTTATTTAAAAATAAAACAAAATCCTGCAGGAACACAAAAAATAAAACAAAACAAGAAATGTGTACAAAAAATTTGTAGGGTCCACCCTAGTGTCAAAAAACCTTTTATATTCTGACATCAGAATCCAAATAATTGGCCCGATTGACAGCACAAAATATTTTTTAAAAACATAACGCACAAAGAAATCATTTTTCAGGACCACCCTTATCAGCGACCCATATTTTTCACAAACTATTTTTAAAACTATTTATTTGGGTATACCCTTGTGCCCAACAAATTTTTCTTTAACTCTGCCTTCAGTAACATTAAATCACATTAAAAAAATCATTACTTTCGCACTCAAAAGCAGTCTAAACAATAATTTTTTAAATATGTTTTACTTACTTTTCTTAAGTAAGTAAGTTGAGCTAGTTGAAAACTCACAAACAAATTCAAGCTTTTCAATCTCTATGACGTACGTTTCAAGTCTGCTGCCGCTTGTTTTTACTTCGCGTCGTTGATCACGCGTTCATAAATTCGGGCAACAAGCTGACGTCGACTTGACTAATTTCAAGTATACTTGAACTTGATTGAAAATTATCAAGTTCAAGCGCGCTTGTATTCATAAATTTAGCAAGTACTTGAAATTGCAAATGAATAGGCTTGTGCAGTTCTCTGGTCTCTATATAAGAAATAAAATCTTTTTAAAACAAAAAATAAACTATCACTTTGACCCACAATTTTTTATTCAGAGAGAAATTTCAGAGACAAATAAAAAACTTCCCTGCTTAGATTAAAACGGTGAAAGCACAAAAAAAACCCATGAAAGATTTCAAATTGTTTTGATTTCCCGAAACAGTTAATTCGAAATCTATTTGGATATTTGTGGTCATGGCTGAATATTCAAATAGAAAGCCTTTAATATTGAATTAACACTAAAGGCCCCATTCTTGTCAAAAATGCCCTATTTTTGTATAAATGTTGGCCCTTTTACAATTTAGCCAATATCATCCCTGGTACAAGCTAGAAGTTGATTGAGCTAACCCTTTTATACATTACCTTGGGTAAAAAAAGGAGCTTGTTCATATAGAACTAGTAAAGTAGCTAACGAGAAAGGAGCCATTTGTTACTTTCGATACTGGCGGGTATCTTTATCTAAATTTTTTTTTGTTTTTAATAAAATATACATTTACATATATACATGCAACAGAAAAGATGTCTTCTTTAATACTCACCCTGTAGGAAAATCAACTAATTTAAAAGTAGTTGATAAAGTAGTTTTTTCTCAACCACAACTAGTTGAAATTCTGACTTTTTTCCATAGAACGAACTAACATATTTTGTATGGTGATGTCCGCTAAGTAAGTCAATTGACTGTCGTCTGCATATATTTTCAACTACTTGTTAAATTAGTTACATTTAAATTATTTTTTTAATTGCTTTAAAATAACCAATTGAAAACATTACTGATGGCCAAAAGTTAATAATATTTGATGAAATAACATGGTTAAATATATATAAGCTTGTAATCTAATAAAAATTTTCAATTAAAACATGCCAACATCAGAGTAGTTGCCGCCTTAATATAATTCAAAGTAGTTTATCAATCACTGGTTTTTAAGTAGTATTTCAATTACTTCATATATTGAAGTGGATGCCGCCTTAATATAATTCAAAGTAGTTCATATACTGGTTTATTTTAAACTAGTTTTTTAATTAGTTGTTTTTAAAAACAAGTTAGTTTGTTCCTATAGGGTCAAGTATTTTAAATACTTGCTTACTTGTACGCCTCTTACAAGTCCAACTATTTGTGCTTACGCCAACGATATCCGCAAATCAGAGTGAGAGAGCGATAGTAATTCGCTCCGCACTAATACTTTGCACGGCGATTCAAATGTATTTGTGCAGCCCTTTAATACATACATGCGACCGAGCCAGTATTTTGAAGTGCCATTCATCGCCAATCGCCAAAAAGTGACGCCTAAGGTACATCTCGGAAGATTTTGATTAGTTTGTGTTTTGCAAAAACAAAATACACGAGTTATGGCATATTTATCTTCCCAACCGGCATTCAGGGTATTGTTTGTTTTATTCCTAACGGTTCGTTAGCATTCAACTTCTTAGCGTTACTTTTGCGTCACTTCAGTCTTCCTTAAAATCCCTAAAAAAAGACTTTTGTCAACGTATGTGTGAGTGAGAGCAGCGTCATACTTTCCGCCATATTATCGATATCACTGGCTCCAAGGTTGATTTATAAGGTTGTCGCAGGGCTGATCGCACTTAATAATTGTACCCATAATTATCAAAACCAGCCAATTTTGCGAATGACTACGAAAGAAAAACAGATGATAAAAGAGAGCACTTGAAGATTTTCTATGAGCTGTCAACTCTCTCCCTTGCGACAACCTTATAAATCAACCTTGACTGGCTCAATGCAACAAGGAGTCAATCTTGATTTTGATCGCAAAACACAACGTTCGTTGTATGTATAGTATATGTAAAATTTGCTTTTGAATTAAATTATTAACTAGAAGTAATAAATTGAACTATTAAATTAAACCTTTTAAACTAAACGACTGTAATTAAACCGAATATTACTTATTTCAGCTAATATATAGCCATCCTTTATTTGACAGTGTCAGAAGTGCAATAAAAATAAACCAATCTGCAGTTTACAGTTGCTATGTTAAAGGAGAAGCTTTGCGAGCTTATTAAACGGTTACGCGAAAACGGTGTGGATGAAATACACAATGAATCAACGGATTTGGGTAATGGTAACGGTTTGAATGGTGCTACGGACATTTCGCATGTAGTCTGTCGTAGAAAGGCTACGGGACGACGTTAACGTGCTCCAACGTACGATAGAGGCGCTGTCTCAACAGTTCCAGGCAGCTCTAGTGACGGAAATTCAAGTCCTAAAGCAACGCACGTCAAATCAGGCTAACGCATTGTTGGCTACCAACGGTACTTTGTCCACCGCATTACGTTTCAATGCCACACACACAGGCGCAACTTTTCAATGCTTGTATGCTTAAACAAGTACGGCAGCAGTCTCGTTCTCTTCGAGTATTGCAAGCACACAGGCATTTTTTCCAATTGTTTCAAACATTTACAACCGTCCGCTTTCTGCGAGCGTCTTACGACATCAAACGCCACCATACACGAAACATTCTGATATGAATATAAGATCAAACATGGTATCATTCACTGGTGTTGGTTGCGATAGTTCATCAATAAACGCTGCATCATATCAACATTTCTGTGCAGCACAGTATGGACAACATGATGCTAACGTTTCAGAAAACACTGCTTCACAACAACTTTATACCGATTTATATAACGCCACGTCACAGCAATATGCTGCCCAGGCATATCAACATATGGTGCCACAAGCATATGTTGCACAAACGCGAAACACAGTGGAATCGTTTTCAAATATAAAAGATATAATTGCTCTTCTGCCTGATTTTAATCCGCCGTTGAAAACTTCATTAAACTCTCAGCATTTCGTCAACCGGGTGACTATTGAAAACGCGATGATCGGTCCTTAGTTTTTGGATTGCAGCAAAAGATGCAGGGTGCTGCGAAGTTGGGTACATTCGATATAAGAAATTTATTTAAGTTATTGAATTTGCAGCGAAATTTTTAATGGATTTTCTAAGTGTTGAAAATGTTGCTGACGTCCATATCGCCATGTCACGTTTAAAACGCAGCTACAACGAGCAGCCACAAGAATATTTTTATAAAATGTTGGCATATGGGAAGAAAGGTGGTCTTCCGGAGTCGGCTATCGCGCGCCATATCATAAATGGTATTAACGAACAGGATTTAAAGCGATAAAAACTAAAAAATAACTACATGTCTTGTAATGAACTATTGCGTGACATAGTAGCACGGGAGTAAAACAAAAAAATCAACCTGTAGCTGATCTAATAAAAAAAATGCAAGTCAACAGCACGGAAACCAACGCATTCGTCGATCCTGGTAGCAGCCGTACTCTCGTTCATAAGACGTTTGCCGACATCGTAGCTGAGTCAGTAGAATGATCAACAACACTAAGTGGGTTTGCAGGCGGAAAATTTACATGCACGAAGAAACTCAATGCTGCGGTACAAATTGACGAAAACATTTTCGATACCGAGTTGCAGGTGGTCGACGATGATCTTAAATCGGAAAACGTTTTTCTTGGTAAGGATGATTTTTGTCGTGAAGGAGTTCGACTAATTATTGCAGGCGACGATTGTTGGGTGGAGGATGTAGCGAACATAGTCACGAATAACGATTTTAACCAGCAAGAATTTCAACAATTCGATGTGTCTGCTCATCGCTCTTGTTTTGCTGCTCAGATTTCCGAGCTAGGAAGAGCTCACTTAAGAAGATGGACATCCAACTGAATTCGAATGTACCAGTAAATATCAAACCGTGTAGAGTACCTTTGGCAGACGACAAATAGTGAAGCAACTTGTTAACGAGCTGCTGAATAACGATATGATTCGTTCTTCGGAGTCAGCATCACCAGTGGTACTGGTCGACAAGTAAAATGGTGAATACAGACTTTGTGTCGATTTCCGTTTTTTAAATTCGATAACTGTAAAGATTTCATTTCCGATGCCGAATTTGGAAGATCAATTCGCTAGTTGGCTGGCAACAACTACTTTACATCTTTAGATTTACGAATGGGCTACCACCAGATTGAGATTGAAGAGACATCGAAAAAATATACCGCGCCTTTGTGACCATGGATGGCCACTTCGAATATAACAGGATGCCTTTTGGGCTAGTCAACGCTCCTGCTGTATTCCCAGCCGGGTGAAATTCTAGCTTACTTAGATGACGTCATTATTCCAAGCAAATCTATGGCATCATGTCTGGAAATGACGAAGTAAGTGCTATTCAGAATTTTAAACAAGCAACTGACACTACCAAAAATCAACGTTTCTGGGGTTAACTGGATTTTTTCGAAAATTCGTGGAAAACTATTCCATAATTTCTAAGCCATTTACCAATATGTACAGTATTTATTGGCCATTTACCAATTTACTACTGTACAGTACATCAGTGCACTGCATTTCACTGCAGCGTTGATATCGCATACACTAGTTCTATGCTACAGCTCAGCAACGAAAGAAGCACTACATCAGTTGAAATGATTATCGCTACAGTAACAGACAGTGTTTATGTTATGATGCAGAGCAGAACATCAAAACATAAAGCGGCAATGCAGCGAAGTAACAGTAAATTATAGCAAGCATAGCGACTGCTTGCTTCAGTGTTGATCAGATCTAGCTGCAAGTTGAAATAAATATTTTTGGGGAAATAATTGATATTCTAAATGTAAATTAAATTGTAAACTTTTGTCTATTTGTAATAATTTAGTTTATGTTAACATTTTTTAATAGCAATCCATGAATGAAGTTTTTGTTTTTGTTTTGTACGTAATCTGCGCTGCAATGAATTTCGGTTGTCCATGTTAAGGTGAACGCAGGTTTAAAATATGTTTTTATTTATATAGGGAGTCCCAGAACTGAGTGCAACTATTCACGGATGTGAAAGGAAATGTCGAGCTGAGCAAAAAATCGTATCGGAGGGGGGTCTATATTCATATTTTTAGGAGCTACAGGGTTAATTAATATTTCACGACTTTGGCTAACATTTTTGTTTAAAGCAAAAAACTTACAAAATTTTGATAACTCATTGATTTAACCGTTACCGAGCTGTGCACGTGTGAAGATGAAATCAATCGGTAGAAACTACTAAATTTCAACTTTGAGTGCAAATTTCTCAGAATTTCGCGTAATAAATGAAATTTTTTTTAGGACTAATTTTGTAATCTATTTAATTCTTTTTTCAATGACACCAAAAACAAAAACATATCTCAAAAAATAAAAAAGTTGGATGTACTAAAAAAATTATACTTATAAGAAAACAATGGCAGTGCAACTAGTTATGCAGCAGATAATGTCATTGTTTTCTAATAAGTATAATTTTTTAGTACATCTAATTTTTTATTTTTTGAGATATGTTTATGTTTATAGTGTCATTGAAGAGCTCGGTAACGGTTAAGCTGATTGGGTTTGTTTATATACCATTAGAAAATTAATTTCACTGCCCTTGCAATAAGTTATCAAAATAATTTTTTTGTAAGTTAATTTTTCTGCTATAAACAAAAATGTAAGCCAAAATCGTAAAATATTAATTAACCCTGTAGCTACTAAGAATATGAATATAGACACCCCCTCCATACGATTTTTTGCTCAGCTCAACATAAAATTTCACCTCCGTAAATAGTTGCACTCAGTTGCGGGACACCCTGTATAAATAAAAAACATATTTTAAACCAGCGTTCACCTTAACATGAACAACCGAAATAATTGCAGCGCAGATTACGTACAAAACGAAAACAAAAATATTACGCAATGATCTACTCGAATCGTGCTGAACATGTTATAATATGACAAAAAAAAAACCATTCGTTTTACCGGCAAGTACTTCAGTGAGAGTGCAGTAGGTTCTACTTCAGTTTTGTTCTATTGCCGGTATGTTCTACTGTCCCTTCCCTATAGGAACAAACTAACTTCTTTTTAAAAACAACTAATTAAAAACTAATTTAAAATAAACCAGTATATGAACTACTTTGAATTATATTAAGGCGGCAACTACTCTGATTTTGAAATGTTTTAATTGCAAATTTTTATTAGATTACAAGTTTATATATATTTAACCATGTTATTTCATCAAATATTATTAACTTTAGGCCATCACTAATAGTTTTCAATTGGTTATTTTAAAGTCATTAAAAAATAATTTAAATATAACTAATTTAACAAGTAGTTGAAAATATATGCAGGCGAAAGTCAATTGACTTATTTAGCGGACATCACCATACAAAATATGTTAGTTCGTTCTATGGAAAAAAGTCCGAATTTCAACTAGTTGTGGTTGACAAAAAACTACTTTATCAACTACTTTTCAATTAGTTGATTTTCCTACAGGGTTCGTTCAGTGCAAGGTTCATTAATATAGGTTAAGTTACTTGAGAGAAAATCACTCTTTTTTCGCCTTTGCTCGAACTATCGGAGTAGCTGTTAGCTAAAAATTGTACAGATTCAGATTTTTTTTTCTTGATTTCCTTTTAACCATTTTGACAGTTCGGCCGAAATTCGCTCAAGTGACTTAACCTATATTAATCAACCTTGGTTCAGTGCTTGTTTGTATATCAAAAACTATCTTCACTTTAGTGCTTGTGTTGTTATGAGAGAGAAGGTGAGCGGAAGTAGTTGAAAGCAGAGCTGATGGCTTGCAAGTCATTTCTACAGTGCTTGTGCAGCTCTTTAATACGGATGCAGGCACCGTTGGTCTGGTTGGCGTGATGGTGCAGTCAACTAACAGTAGACATTGGTGACCAGTTTTCTATTAGTCGTCATTGCTCACCAGCAGAGTCAAATTATCATAGCTATGAGTTGGAAATCCTTTCCATTGTGGAGTCTCTGGATCGGTTTCGAATGTATCTGTTGGGAAAACCTTTGAAGCAAGTCACTGATTGTGCTGCCGTCGCACAGTGAGAAATGTTCACATTCTAGTGGAACTTTATTAGAAAAATGAAGTTGATCTTTCCTCAATGAAAAAGTTTTTTTTTTTTTTAGCTTCTAATAATGCAAACTGTTTGTTTTTGCCTAATATTGCTGTAAATTTGCAAAATATATTATGTCGCAAGCAGTCAAAGTCAAAGTTTGTTATCAAAAAATTAAAATACGAATATTATTTGGTTTCTTTAAACAATTTATTGAATACTAGCTGAATACCCGGCTTAACTCCGGAGTTGATATAAATAATTTTCGATTTCATTAGTCGATTTGAAAGAACTTTTCACAAACTTTAGAAGGAATTTTGTGTGCATCTTTCAAACCGGTAACTTTGGCGAAATAAACAAAATGTAGCTTCAACATCTAAAAATTATCAGAAAAAGTTAGGGAAATCGTGATTTGTGTGTACGTGCCGCCAATCGCTTGCAAAAATATATTTTCAAGTTTAATATTGTATTTGATAGATTGCACATTTTTGAAAAAAATCCCAGCAAAAACGAATTTCTGCCAATTCGCGAGGAAACTGGACAAGAATTAAATAAGCATTGAAAATAGAAATTGCAATGTCAAAACAACACCGACTTATGACGCAACTGACTTGTGCATGTGTTCATACTTACTCAAATACCACAGAATTCGGCATCAGCTGTCCTGATTTGCGAAAAAAGAAAGTAGAATATAAATACACATAAAGAAAAGAAGATATTTATCACCCTTCGCTCTTTGCTACTCCTTACTGTATTTAGTAGTACAGCACCCTCTGGGGTTCAAGATATAGCAAAATACATAGCGCCAAAAGACTCACCGCACTCGAAAACCACTTATAAAAATCATACTTATCGGATGAGTTGCTTTGAGTTTTTTGCGGTATTTGTACAACAGCGTCCTCTGGTTTTCGAGATAGAATAAAAAAATAACGCCAAAGCCTTTTCCACACTAGATAATCGAATCCTTTATATCCAATATACAAATTTTTATCTAAGGCGGATGAGCGGTTTTTGAGTGTTTCACGATTTCTTAAGTGATTTGTACTACAGCACCATCTGGTGTTTAAGATAGCGCAAAAAAAAAAGTCCAAGATACCCACCGTATCCGAAAACTCCTATGTACAAATGTTCACGCAAATCGGATGCACAGCTAGGAGTTTTTCGAGATTTTTAAAACATTTGTACTGCAGTGCCCTATGGTGTTCAATATAGAACAAAATTGATAAGTCATAAAAACGGCCGTACCCGAAAACCCCTAAATACAAATTTTCATGTAAATCGGATGAATGGTTTTGGAGACAAACTATAATAACAAAACAAACAACCGCAGCGCTACCTATCGGGTCCAATTGCGAATCTGAACCATCCAGGGATCCATTTAAACACACACAAAAAATTTCATCAAAATCGGTGCAGCCGTTTAGGAACAGTTTAATAACACACACGTACAAATTGTACAACAGCGCCCACTACTTTTCGAGACAGAGCAAAAGAGATAACGCCAAAATAGTTGCCGTACACGAAAATCCTTTAATAAAATTTTTAATCCAAATCGGATGAGCGGCTTTCTACTTTTTCACGATTTCTTAAGATATTTATACTACAGCGCCCTCTGGTGTTCGATATAGTACAAAAAAGATAAGTAAAAAACAGTCACCATATTAGATAACCCCTATATATCAATTTTCATGAGAATCGGATGAACAGATTAGAAGTTTTTTAAAATATTTGTACACAGCGCCCTCTGGTGTTCAAGATAGAACAGAGTAGATAAGTCATAAAAACTCACCGTATACGAAAACCTCTTCATACAAATTTTCATGCAAATCGGATGAACAGTTTCGGAGATAAGCTAAAAAAAAGGATGCCTGGAACCCGATCGCAGCGCCCCCTACTGGGTCCAACCTTTTTTTCTGGATAAAAAGTAGCTTATATTTTGACCGGGGATATAAGGAACCTAGATGCCAAGTTTCATTTAAATCCATCCAGTGATTTTCGCGTGATGCTTTAACAGACAGACAGACAGACAAAAATTTTAAAAATGCGATTTTCGGACTCAACGTTATTCAAAACGTCCATCGCAAAAAGAATTTCAAAAAAAAAATTTAATGTACTGTTATCTATGTAATCTATGATATTTACACTTTACGCGAAAGTAATTAGATTTTATTTGTTTTTATTTTTTTATACTTTTTTGCTCGTATCCTACTTAGGCTGAAAGAAAAAGTAAGCTTGCACTTTGGATAGAGTTTTAAAATTGTGGACACGTGTAGACAAACTAATTTTTGCATTTTCTGTTGCTCATTTTATTTTAAAACCCGAAACAAAGGAAATCTCGTGCACCTTTTTGCTCTCCCCCCCTTCCACCCATATAATTTTTTTTAATTTCTACTAGATGAAGAGGCTAGATGTTTTTGAGCTATGGCGACAAACTGCAAAAGAAGAAAGTCTTCGAAAGATAGTGCATATTATTGCTTCCCAAAACGATATTGAGAGTTCTAATAGACAATTGGAAATGTTTGCAAGTAATCTAATTGGGAGAATAAAAGCCAAATTGGAAAAAAGTAAAAGAAGTTATCCGAAAATCCTTCAACTACAGATTGGTTGAAACAACCTATTGTTTTGCCACCTGAGTGCATAGCCCCACTTGTAGCAAGTACAATTTCAGGACCAGAAGCTGCAAGACCTGGAAGACCAATAAAACCATTTGAAGAATGTTGCATTAAGGTTAAAAAAAGGAAAATCGTAGATCTTCTTAAAACAAAATCTCCTGAAGAAAGAGCTCTTGATAATGAAATGAGTTTAAGGTCTTCAGGAAAAAAGGATGCAGCAATTTTGGTAATAGAGGTGTTCTTTTTTTCGCCAGGTCGTGAATCTAGTCTAAAGCAGGCGAGAAACAGATGCCCAAAACCAAAAATTTGGCGTTGGGTCTAATCATAGACGCGAACTTAAGTCTTCAACAACATAACACCATAAGACAAAAGGCTAAAGATGCTGGAAGCGAATTATTTCCTCCCTACTATCTCGTCCAAAAAGCAAAAGAACAATGCTATCCGAAAGAACAAAGCATTATTGTCACCGACACATCTGCCGAGGTAAATTTGAAAGACCTTGTTGATTTGACAGCGAAAAGAATTTGTGAAGCGCAATCGGAAGTAATTGAACAAGAAAAGCATGAACAGTTACACTTGACCTACAAGTGGCGATATGATGGAAGTTCTGCGCAGAGTAGATATAAACAAACTTTAACGGAGGGATTTAGCGACGAAAATTTGTTTTCAGTAAACTTAGAGCCTATAAGGCTTGTTTGTGAGAGCTCCAAAAGTGCTGTTTGACAGAATACCCGGCCAAATTCGACTAGATTTTGCAGACCTGTTCGCTTTTCAATGACTAAGGAAACAAAGAATGTCATAAAAACCGAATCAAGGACTTAAACATTAAAATAAGTCATACTCTTATTATGACTATGATAGACGGCAAAGTTTAGATAGACGGCGGGCAACAAAATTGACGGTAATTCGGCCAGAAAGTTTAATAGAAACTCAGAGCTAACTGCTTCCATCACAGGCATAGATGTGATGTGTCGTTTTTTAGTAATTCTCGAAGCTCTTTCATGTGATTTGGAGATTGACGCAGAGAAATTTAAAAACTATGCTGTAGAACACACAACATGCCAGCAACCATCCACAAAATGTTTGTTCATGGAGAGCAAATAATTAAAACATGCGTTTTACCGCTGGGTCAACTAGCTGAAGAAGCTCAAGAGGCAAATAACAAAGAATATCGGCGAAACCGTGAGTATTTCAGCTGAAAACCAGTAGAAAGGATACAACCGGGATATGCTTTCAATAAAATCCAGTTTTTCGCGAATGAAAACTCACAGCCTTCCTCCAGAAACCATACTCTACACAAAACACCAACTGCTCTGACGTTGAAAAAAACTCATCAGATAGTGGTTTAAGTTCCTTTTGTTTACATATATAACTACAATATTAATCAATGTAAATAAAAAACATAAAAATGCAAAGAAATCAAATTATTAAAGAAAACTTAAAATTTTATGTTTAAATTATTTCTTAAAACAATCAGTCTTTATTCTCATATTATCTTAATTTATAAGTACAGAAAAACTCAGAATTTGCTTTGCTATACTAAAAAAAGGCTCAGTCAAATAAGACTACAATTGTTGTAATCGGTATGATTTTGAATAAAGTTCCGCTAAAATGCAAAAATTTCACACTGTGCGTCGCCAATATGAAAAACAATAAATAACTAATTCCGAAAATTGCTCGATAGTGGATCAAAATTTTGGATTTTGACTGCGAATTCATTCATTGCCAAGGCATGAAGGCGCATGTCTCACGTGGATGCTCTGAGTCGCGCACCTAATTTGCCATCAACACCCGTCGACCCTTGTGGTTTTATTCTTAAAGTCACTGTATATGGAAATGATTGGCTCCTAACAATGCAACTACAAGACCCTGCGTTATAAAATATCGTTGCCATCTTAAAGGGACAACAAAAATCAGAGCAAGAGAAGCAGATAAAAATTGAGTACTATCTTAAAAATTATCGTTTGTATCATATTGAAGAGGGCAAAATCCGATTTGTGATTTGAGGTGAATCGTTAAATTATGACACGATGATGTAGGACATTATGGTTTGGAGAAAACTATCCCAAACTTCTGGCTTAAGAAAATCCAAAAATATACAAAAGATCATATATCGGCCTGTATTCAATGCTGCTACAACAAGACGAAAGGAGGTAAGCCAGAAGGGCGTATGCCGTTCCGTCAGGGCCACTTAGGGCCGTTCGTCAAAAGCAACCGTGCTAATTGCTACGTGTTGGCAATATCTGTTGGTAAGAAATACTAAATCAGCCAGTAATCAATGTCTTGAACGAAATGACAAGCTATTTCGGCCTACCAAGAATAATCGTCACCGCATACTCTTCCAAAATATTCGAACGTTACTGTGACCATAACCATAGGTGGCGTGACATAGCCCCAAGTGGCATAATACCAATTTTAAATTTTGTGACTATGTCACACCTTATATAATGACATATAAGGGGTTATGTCACTATTGAGGGATAGACATATTCCCAAACAAAAAAAAGTCAAAATTCCAAATTTTTTTGGGATTTTGTCAGGCATGTAATAGTGAAATAATCCCATGTTTAACATTTTTATTTTAACATTGTCTTCTTCTTCTTCCTGAATCTGGACAGTGAAACTATATAAAATTCCGTTGTCAATTTTCACATTTTTAAGTCTTTGCAACAACGAAGCAGTGTGTTTGTTTTTGTAAAATATAAATTGAATATTGAAATTAAAAATAAATAATAATTGAAATTGAAAGTGTTAAATATTCGTACATCGCTGGAACGCGCAAAAATATTAAATTGGTCTAAATTGAAATTATTGACAAATTGAATCGCGCAATTTTTCATTCCAAATTTTCACTATATATTAAAGTATGAAATTAAAAAAATAAGCCGTAAATATTTCCAATTTTAAGTGTTTCCTGTCACACATGTCTTAATGACAAAGAAGACGCAAAAAGTACAGAAGACGCGTATGAACATTTATTTAGCTTCATTAACAATAACGGAAGGGATTGTCGGAAGGGAAGGCATCTTTGGCCCCACTGTCGGTCAGTTCAGTCTTCACGAGACCTCCACGAACAACGGTCTAAGACTGATCGACTTCGCCGCGGCACGAAACATGGTAGTTAGTAGCACCAGATTTAAGCACCTCGACATCCACAAGGCCACCTGACTGTCCCCGGATCAAAAAACGCGAAACCAAATTGATCATGTTGTAATCGACGGAAGACATGCATCTAGTGTTTTAGATGTGCATACATTTCGGGGGGTCAAGATCCAAGAGCCAAGATCCGCATGCGTTTATGCAATGCGAAGAACATACGCACAGGAATGCAACGAAAGCTAGATGTCGCTAAGCTGCAATTACAACGAACTGCCGAAGCCTACTCCGCTCAACTCTCGGTTAAGCTCAACCAACCAACCTCTGGACCGACGACGCCGGCGGACTTTGGGCGCATATATCCCACTCCATGCGCGCTGCCGCTGAAGAAGTCATTGGTTTCCGGCGCCCGCAACCTCGGCACCAATGGTATGATCAGGAGTGTCGCATTGCGACTGCAGTAAAAAACGCCGCATATAGAAAAACCCTGCAGTCAGCTGCAACGCGAGCCGTGCGAGAAAACTACCGCGAAAAGAGGAAGGAAGAGAGGCGCCTTTTCAGACGCAAGAAAAGAGAGCAGGAAAAGCGTGAGCGTGAGGAACTAGAGGTATACCAGGGCAAGAAGGATGCACGAAAATTCTATCAACAGGTTAAGCGTCTAACCCAAGGTTTCAAGCCCGGAGCATCCACTTGTAGAGACGAAAATGGTGATCTGAATACGGATACGCAGTGTGTGCTGAGATTGTGGAGACGGCACTTCTCCAATTTACTTACTGGCGACAATTCCACCAATGCCGCCCATGGAGAGAGCAGTTCAGAGCTACCAATCAACAATGACGGAGTGGAAGTATCACCACCTAGCCATGAAGAGGTTCGAGTTGCTATCCAACGACTCAAAAACAATAAAGCAGCGGGTGCTGACGGCCTGTCAGCTGAATTGTTTAAAACCGGCGGCGATGAATTGATAAGGCGCATGCATCAGCTCATCAGCAAAATATGGCTAAAAGATAACATTTTAAAGCTGCGTTCGATAGCCCGAGAAGGGATTGCCTATACGCAACAATTTCTGAGTTCGGTATACCTGCAAAGTTGAATAGACTTTGCAGAATGACGTTGAGCAACACACGCAGCTCCGTCAAGGTAGGAAATGACCTCTCCGAAACCTTCAATACCGAAAGAGGTTTCAGGCAAGGCGATCCACTGTCTTGCGATCTCTTTAACATCATCATGGAGGGGATCGTACAAAAAGCCGGTGTGCATCGTAATGGCACCATTTTCTACAAAGGCGTCCAGCTCCTTGCGTACGCTGATGATATTGATATTGTCGGCAGAACCAAGAGAGATGTTACCGCTGCTTTCGCCGCTATCGAAAAGGAATCAGCCAAAGTGGGTTTGACGATAAATGAGGGCAAAACAAAATATACGCTGTCTACAAACAAGGGAGCTTGGCGTTTAGACTCCCACGTTTCATCCGGCAGCTATAACTTTGAAGAAGTCAAGGAGTTTGTTTACCTTGGCACCGCCATTAATACCAAAAACGAAATCAGCCTGGAGATAAAGCGAAGAACAATAATTGCTAATAGGTGCTACTACGGGCTCAGTAAGCAACTAAGTTCCAGAGCCCTCTCTCGATCGATAAAACTAACACTCTACAAGACGCTCGTTCTACCTGTGCTGCTTTATGGCGCTGAGGCGTGGGTAGTTTCGCAAACTGACGCAGCCGCTCTGGGGGTGTTCGAGAGAAAAGTTCTTCGCAAAATCTTCGGTCCTGTTCGAGTCGGCGATGACTATCGCATCCGAATGAACCACGAGCTGTATGAGCTATACGATGACATTGACGTAGTTCCGCGTATAACTGTGCAGCGACTACGTTGGCTGGATCATGTCAAACCAACAAGTTTCATGTCCGATTTTGAGCTTGGACTTCGAAATTCTATTAAGAAAGTCTTCCCCAATACCAAACTATAAGGCTGCTGGTTTCATTTCAAATAAGCGATTAAAAGACGAGCAATGAAATTCGAAGAGTTAAGCAAAACTCTAAAAATAATGATGCCAAACGTCTTCTCAATCAACTTATGTCCCTTCTACTTATTGATCTGGACAATATGTTGGTGGCATTTAATTTATGCAATCAACGAAGCTTTTCAGACTGCCCATCGCAACATTTTTGGCAGAATTCTGGAATATTATGAAGGGCAGTGGCTTCAAAAAGTAAGTCTTTATAAAACTAAAAGTACAATAACACATAATAAAAGTAATATAACTCTATTTTACTGGAACAGGGGGGGCGAACCTTCACATAACAACGTGCCTGACTGCCTCAACCTGGCGAGGCCAGCATTATCCATGTCGAAATCGTCCAAGCCCAAGTCCAAGTCCAAGTGTTCCCTAGGCAACGACAAACTGGCATCCGATAGTTTGACGGTTAATTTGAGCGGCGGGTGGCTCCGTAGACCATAAACATGGAATGTGCACAGGGTTTGGGTCCTGCCACATTACTACTACGAAGACATTGACGTAGTTCGGCGTATAACTGTGCAGCGACTACGCTGTTTGGGTCATGTCCATCGTATGGACAACGAAGCTCCAGCGAAAAAGGTGCGCGAGGGGAGGGTCGTTGGGCAACGACGACGGGAAAGACCATGTCTCCGATGCATGAACCAGACCGAGGAAGCCCTAACCGCACTTTGGTGTATCCGATTAGAGAAGGCGCGCGCAAAGCAGAGGCGCCTGGCGAGAGCGGGCGACCGATGAGGTCGGCCGAAACAAGAACACGGGTTGTTATGGCCACATCAGTAAGTAAGTAACTCTATTTTACTCAGATAAGTCCTCGGCAGTTGTCATTGTTTGGTGAGAGTATGCGTTTAACCAGTATAGACCATAATAGCTTTTTGGCGACCCAAATGTCCAAACATGGCAGTGTTTAGGACTTTCTGAAATTATAAGAGATGATGAGCTGCAGAAATACAGAGCTGAGTCAAGCACTGGACGGAGCTTTCCACGTGTTTAAGAGACCGAAAATGAAATTTAAGAATAATAGTCATCTAAAAGATATGCTATGGCAAAAGTTGACCTCCAAAAAAGTTGATGTTTACATGTTTTTACAGTCTATACCGAATAAGAGAAAAAGTCTTATTGAAGAAAAGTTGAAATTCCTGCTAGAGGAAGAAGATAAAGATAACGAAAACGTAACATGGGTAGACATGGGAAACTATGCAACCGGTGCTTTAAGGAAATTACCGATAAGCAGAAAAAACGATACTGTCCTTTTTGCAGGCAACTTGTTGGAACGACAGGACCATTATTTATTTAAATTTTTTGAATTACTTTCTTGACTTTTTTCGCCTTCTATATAGGTATCCTTTGATTTTCTTTTGTTTTATGTAATTTCTTATAATATATATATCTTCTATAACTTTATTTTATATTTTAATTATGTACCCATTATTATTGACCTTATACTATTATAAAAAATAAATGTATAAAAAACACAGGTGCGTCGTTGGACACACGAGAGAAGCGAAGTTTTTTGCAGTTTCATAGATTTAATAATTTTGTTTTTTTTTAATAAAATAGCTTTTAAATTAAAAAATTTTAAATAACAAAGTAAATTAAAAAAACACACGTTAATATTCATACCAGTAAATTTTATTATATTTCATTAATATTTTTTTATTTTGTTCCGTGCTACATTGATTGTTATTTTAACGCACTTGTGGGCAATTGCTAATTTTTGCCGATGCTGATGACATCTTGTATGTATGAGTAGAAGCAACATTTTATAGAAGTATATTTTTTTGTTTGGATCTGCTAAATATGCTGGATATGTAGAAAAGCCAATACGCAATCCTTTTAATATTTAGATTTTTCAATCTGCTGCAACATAGTTCAGTTGTACTTTATTAAAACCAGCGTTTGAATTTGCTGAAAAACTATCGCAGTCGATACTCAGATATTGCTGTCTGCTGAGTAAATTGTAACAGGCGAAGCTACAGTTGACGAACAACTGTCATAGTCGATACACATTCACTCGTGTATCGTCGTGGGGTCAATACGCATTGTGTTTTCTTCATTAAGTTTTCGGTCTTTTTTAACAAAATAAACAAATAATATAATAAATAATGCCGTGCATTTGCAAACAAAAAGTTGATCGCCATCAGGCAAAAATAAAATGTTTCTATTGTAACGAATATTTCCATTGCAAGTGCGTAAATATTCAGCCAAGTGATATCGAATTTATGGAAAAAAATAACTCTTCGTTTAAATGCAATGCCTGCTTGAGCGCACGTCGTTCTTCTATTCGCTCTCCACCAATTTCCACTGCTTGTGTTTTGGCGCCACCTGCTTCATCTTTGTGTTCTCCAAAAAATTTTGATGCTGCCGCCTCCCCTCTGACTGCCGCTGCTCGTACAACATCTTCTGCGGAGACAGCTTTGAACTCTCGTTCAATTCCATCGTTGCTGGGAACCAGGGATGATATTGACTTAGTTGTAAAAGGGCCAAAATTTATACAAAAATAGGGCATTTTTGACAGAATGGGGCCCGTAGTGGCAATTCAATATTAAAGACTTTCTATTTGAATATTCTGCCATGACCACATATATCCAAATAGATTTCGAATTGACTGTTTTCAAAGTTTTTCAAATTTTTTTTTTATTTCATTATTTCGACCTAAGCAGGGAAGTTTAATTATTTGTCACAAAAATATCACATTTTAGTTTAAAAGATCAGCTTTCAGAATCAGAAATTTTGGGTCAGAGTAATATTACTTAATTCTTACTTTTAAATAGATTTGATTTCATATATAGAGGTCCCATTGCATTTTAGAAAAAAAGGCTTGTGCATTGATTGCAAACTTCAAAAATATGTCAAAAAATAATCTACATATATAGTTAATTTTTCATTGGAAAAGTCAAAAATATATCAAAAAATAAACAACAATTCTCAAAAAAAATTTGTAACAAAGCCATTTATTTAACAAGTTAATAATACAAATAAAAATAGCAAAGCATTTCCACAGAAAACCGTAAATCGGATTGATATATTCTTCGATAAAGAGTTTTAGGAGTATTCTTTCGAGTCCTTGGTTATATAAATAAGAATTTCAGAAAGATATGATTGATAAATTTAACAAAGCGTCTGCGTTAAGACTTGTAAGAAGACGAATCAAAGATGCGGTACGAAATGGGCATGATACCAAAATAAAATTGGTTCTACCAAAACAACATATTAATGGCGGAATTTAATAAAGAATAATTTCATGAATGTTACACAATTTTGGAATATAGAGCCTTAAGTAACAAAATTAGTTAAATTAGTTAAAGGTGGAAAAAAAAATTTTTATGCAAATAATTGTTTCTTACTTCTTAAGAATTTATTTAGATAAATTCCAACACCATACTCTGAAAGAGCGTGAAGTTTTATATGGGCATTTCCATAATGGCAAACGTGACCGTCGCACACATTGAAATTGAAAAAAAGGCAAAGTAAAACATATTTGCATTTTCTTTTTAGTTTACATTGAAGCTCTTAGGTAGCTAGACTATAGTAGGCATAGTCCTGGTTCAAAAAAATAAACAAAAATGGAAGTAGTTTTCGTGTCTATATATAGAAAATCAGAATTCAGCGAAATCTGTCACAGTTTTTTGATGCCACTAGTTTCAGAATCTTATGAAATAATGATACATTATAATGTATTTTGTTTGATTCAAATATCTTCAGTACTTTTTTATTTTTTAATCATAATCCGAGTCGATACGTGACATTTTGAACGTGGCATTTTTTCCATTAGGATTCAATTGAGTAATTAAGTAATTGTAATTTAGTAATTAAAAAACAAATTAAATATATTTTACGCTCCTTATCTCAACCATTTGTCATTATATTTAGGCAATATCTTCCATTTTTATTAAAACAAAAACTTTTCGAAACATTTACTAAACATTTACTAAAAAGAAAAACTACATTTGTGAAGAGACGATTTGATCACCATGGTAAATGAATTTATGTATAAATCGCTTAAATGAATAAAATTTAAAGGTTTCTCTAAGATAATATCACAAAATAAAAAGTTTTTAATAACTTTTAATTTTTGGGTCACAGTGGACTTTTCTGTGGAAATGCCCATATAGGATATCATACGTCGGAAATTGTTTTTGTACAGATAAAATAAAAAAAAATGGGTGAAAGTTCATTGAAAATTAAAGACATTAAATACTTAATCGGTGAAGGCTACTTAAGACTACGACGGAGCCTTTTTTACGGGTTCGCCTTTTCATCTATATGCATGATAAAATGCTGTAAGGAATGTATCGTGCTTGAAGCTGTCCACCTCAAAATTCCATTCTTAAACCTATAGAATTACTTCGGGATACTATTATAAGTAAAATCGATTCGAAAATTTAGACATTCTTTTGGAGGGTGTGCAGAAATCTTCATACTTCCTCCATTATAATTATAGTAGATACCAAATGTTTGTAAGAAATTTTCCTGTAGATTGCAATCAATACTACAAAATAGTGGTTCTTCTGCATAATACTAACATGGTGGCTTTATATAAAAAATAAGAACATCAGTTTTTCAAACATTTTCTTCAGTTTTAATAGATTTTTTTTCTGTAAACTATCAAAAACGTACCTGCGTAGACTTATATAGCTTAAATAAAGCTTAAATATAGCTTAAAAAAAACAAAATTGAGAATTGTTCAAAGTTTTTGTTTTTCTATAGCTATAATTTAAAAAAAAACAACAGAACTTATTTTATTGAGATCGATTAAAAAACATTTTATTAAAAATTGAAATTTTGTACATCGATGTGATATACTACTTAGATGATATTTTTTTAGAAGAATTTTTCAAAAGGGCCTTAAATGAATTAAAAGGGCTTCGGGGCTTATGAAATGAAAAAGGGCTCAAAAAAGCCCTGAAAGCCCCCAAATATCATCCCTGCTGGGAACTAGTGCGAAACATCAGTTGAGCCAGCAACCACAGCCGCTACAACAACAACAACATGTTAGTCAGTGGTCTGAACAAGTGCAAAAAGAAATGCAAACAATACAAATTACAACGCAGCCTACCGAGATTACGCTAGAAATGATTTATAATGAAATCGTATGTTTAAAAAATGCTAACGTAAATGCTCTTGCGATGATACATTCACTACAGGATGAGAAAAGAATTCTCCAAGAAAAAGTTCACTTTCTTCAGGAAGAAGTGAATTATCTGCAGCAACAAAATAGAGAAAAGTGCATCGAAATTGTTGGTGTTCCTGATGTTAATAATGCGAACGCTGTTGAGTGCGCTCTGAAAATATTCCGGGAAGGTTTAAATGTCAACGTAACACAGGAACAGATTGACGATTGTTACGTAAAACGCATTAACAAATCCAGGGGTTCCGCATCTTCTGATTCTATGAACATCTTATGTGTCAAATTTGCTACGCGTCTAAATAAAAAACTTGTTGTTACGAACAAATTTAGATGTAGAAGAAATTTAAACACTAAACTATTTAACTGCGAGCGCATTTCTAGTATTTTTATAAATAATTGTTTATCCTCTAAGACCAGACATTTATTTAATGAAGCTAAAAAATTGCGAAAAGAAAAAAATTTCAAATATTTATGGGTTACTTATGGTAAAATTTTATTGCGGAAGAAGGAGGGTGATAATGTAATAGTAATTAATTCAGAAGAGGATTTTTGCAAAATAATTTAAAATAATTTTAATTTTTACTGCTTAAATTATATTAGTTATTAAAATATGTTAAATGATAATATGATTAATGTAAATCCTCAAGATAATCTTTTTTATGTTCCTCCTCCGCTCTGTAATAATATAAATTTTAATGTAATTTCTTGAATTCAGAAAAAAGACACAAAAAGATTTTATATTGTCCAACAAAATATTAGAAGTTTAAGAAAAAATTTTGATAACTTTCTTTTACATGTGGAAACATTTGAAAATAAGCCTGATTTCATTTTTTTTCACAGAGATATGGATATATGACTATGAACTTTCTTTGTTTAATATTCCTGGTTATAAGTGTTTTGCTAACTGTAATAATGACTATGCAGCTGGAGGAGTAGCGGTTTTTGTAAAAGAGGAATTTAAGTGTGAGTCTTGTTGTTTTAAGTTAAATAGTTGTGATGCGATAAAAGTATGTTGTGTAATTGATGATTATAAATATTCTTTCATTTGCTTATATAGGTTTCATGACAATTCGAATATTGACACGTTTTTGAGTGATTTGGACATACTCTTGTTAAATGACAGATCTGATAATACAATTTTTCTGGGGGACATAAACTTAAATTTATTAGAAAATTCATTCATTATTGATAAATATTTACTCCAACTCTCGGCGTATGGATTAGAATAATGTATTAATGAACCAACTAGAATTTCAGATATCTCTTCTACATGTATTGATCTTGTTTTTGTTAAGTTAAAGCGTTCTGCAAATATATCACTGTATAGTTCTGTGGCCAATTTGTATATATCTGATCACTGTATGACGTGCCTGTATTTTGGAAATGTTAAAAGACCTACTAACACTAAATCACAGCTGGATGAATTTTATAATAAAACTAACTTTTCATTATTAAATGAAAAGCTTAAATTTGAATCGTGGAATAATGTATATGTTGAACCTGATCCTTCTAAAGCGTACAGCAAGTTTTTAGATACTCTAAATCATCATGTTACTGTGTGTTCTGTAAAAGTTTGTAAACGTGCTTTGTTGAAAAGACTTAAACCTTGGATGTCGGTAGAGTTATTGAAAAAAATACGATATAAAAATAAACGTTTTAAAAAATTTTCTAAGTACCCAAACAATTTGTATGCTAAAGCAAGTTACAAAAAACTTTGCAAAGAAATTTCTGGCCAAGTAGCTAAGAGTAAAACGGATTACTACGCAAATGAGTTCAATAAAATCAGTGGAAATTCTAAGAAAGAATGGCAACTTGTTAATAATATATTAAGTAATTCTAATAGCAATAAGCAAAGAGTAAGGTCTTTTGATGAAGGAATGAGTTCCTCTGAGTCTGTGGCTAAATCTGAAGATTTTAACAAGTACTTTGCTGAAATTGGCAAAAATGTGGTTGCTGATGCTGGTGCTAACGACGATTCTTGTAAATGTTTAGATAAGGAACCTTCTCATCCAAACAGTGCATTTTTTGCACCTATCTCCTCTTTTGAACTATATAAAATAATTAAGGCTCTTAAAAACACTAATTCATGTCCTGATGATGTTTTTTCTAATACATTCATCAAAAAGATTGTTTTCAATATTGTCGATGTTCTATCCAAGATTTTCAACAAAAGCCTTGACTGTGGAGTTTTACCTGATGAACTCAAAAAAGCTGTGGTAATTCCATTGTTTAAAAAGGGAGACAAAAGTATTTTCAATAATTACAGACCAATCTCATTATTGCCAGCTTTTTCGAAAGTTTTTCAGAAAACAGTAAAAATCAGAATGTTAAATTTTTTAAAATTAATAAATTTTTTAAACAATTCGCAGTATGGCTTTAGAGAGGGTCTGTCTACTGAAGACGCTCTCTTGAAATTTTGTACTGATATATACAATGGCCAAAACAATAAAAAAGTATGTGCTGCCTTATTTGTAGATATCACTAAAGCGTTCGATACTGTTGATCATGTGATACTACTCAATAAATTATATAAATGTGGCTTTAGAGGATCTATTTACTCGTGGTTTCAGTCCTATCTATCAAATAGAAAGCAAAAAGTTAAAATAAATAATAATTTTAGCAGCTATATTACTATTGATGTTGGTGTTCCGCAGGGATCTGTTCTCGGACCTATTCTGTTTCTTATTTACATTAACTCTGTTTTTTGTCTTCCCTTTAAAAGTAAAGTCATAGCGTTCGCAGACGATATGGCTTGCACCTTTGCTAGTAATTCCGCTCTAAGCTTAACTTGTGATATAAACCATGATTTAGTACTACTTAGGCATTGGTTTTCATCGCATAAATTAGTTTTGAGTGATAAAACGAGTATGATGTACTTTAGTGTTTCAGGTAATGACCTATGCCTTCCCAATTTTACCTTTCATTGCACAGGTTGTAAGAAATTTTTAGTTGGAAATGATATATGCAGTTCTTTCAACCACTTAAAAACATATGATGATTCTAGTCCTTGTTCCTCGAAATGTTTTTCTATTGATTGTGTTAAATCCTTTCTTGGGTTATTATTGGATTGGAAACTATCATGGCTAGAGCATACTCTTGCTCTCAAAAGGTATCTTCTGGGTGCCACTAGACAGATTTACATCTTAAAGTCGTTTTGCTCATCAAAATTGCTCACATGTATTTATTATGGTATTTTCCATTCAAAGCTACAATATGGAATTACATGCTGGGGAGGTACACATTCTTCTAAAATTAATCCATTATTGTTCGCTCAAAAGCATGTCATTCGAATTATATGTCACAAGAAACGATTAGTAAGTAGCTTTCCGCTATTTAAAAACTTAAATGTTTTACCTATTAAACACTTATATTATTACAGAGTATTGAAAGAATATTTTGAAAAATCTAGTTATATATTAAACAGAAGTTATACAAGCCATTACTTAAGAATAAATGCCCAAAATTACGCTTGTAGTCTTTATTATTTTATTTTGCGATGATCTACACGCTTCGACACATTAACAACGAACTAACATCCATGGAATAAATCTATTTAAACTTAGCGAATAATCGTTCACAATCGTTTTCCTAATGTTTTATCAAAAGTATTCACAATAGTTCATTATTCTACTACATCTCGGCCAATCTGACCTTAAGCGATCATCCTTGATCGCTATATATCATAAGACTTAAATAATTGTTATAAAAATACCTTAAGAATACGCTTAACAATAAAAATATCCTTTTTATAAAGCGGCTAAGTGCCGCTTTACTGTTTATCTTTCCACAATTTGATATAACATGCTTCGACGACCCCATTATACGGTATTTGTGTTATCTGACAGTTCTCTATATCTCTGATGACATATCGGTCATTCGGTAATATTTTATGTATCCGGTATGGGCCCTTGTATTTGGGCAAGAGTTTCTTGTTAACACCCACCGTCGTATCAACATTCTTTATTACAACGAAGTCTCCGACATTGAACAGATTCACCTTATTATTCCTTTGCTCACTACGACTCAAGTTATAGTTCTGTATTTTCTCAATAGTTTTTTCTGCCTTACCCCTTAACAACTCTTAATCCCTCCCCGGAGTTGATGCATGATTCCAAATATTCGGTTAGCTTGTCTACAATCTGTCCCCTCTGCGAAACACCAAACAATGCTTGACTTGGAGTTATACCAATGGATCTTTGAACAGTGTTGTTAAGAGCGAATTCAATATCCACTAAGTGTTTCACCCAATCGGAATGCTGTATCGAATCACTTGATTTTGCCAACATTCCAACAAGGGTGCGATTCACTCGTTCAACTTGTCCATTTGCTTGAGCAGAATGAACAGCCACTTTGACATGAACTATGTTCATATCACTCATAAATTCATTAAATTCTTTTGATGTAAATCCAGTCCCGCGATCAGTTATACTTCTTACTGGTCTACTATAATATTCAAAATACTTTTTTAAGGAAGCAATTATTTCTCTACTACTTGTAGTCAGAACTGGGTATAGTTTTACATATTTGGTGAACGCGTCTATAACAACCAAGAGGTGTTTTCGTTTTGATTGCAGCGATGGCAAAGGCCCTAAATGATCTAAGTGAACCGTATGAAACGGTAAGGGTTCTTTAGGTATGTTATGCAGTATTCTTTTATTAGGTTTTTGCGGAGCTGAATATATTATGCATTTAAGACAATTTCTTTTAAAATTTTCGATTTTAGTTTTCATTCCAGGAAACCAATAGCTTTCTTTTAGTTTGTAATAACACTTGTCTACTCCTAAATGACCAAGTTTTTCGTGCATTTCTCTTATCACTTCATTTTCAAGTTCTCTGGGAACGTATAATCTATATTGATCATCTTCTTTTCTATAAACGACACCATTTAACATAACAAAGTTTTTCATATTTCCATTTTCCAACTGACTCTTTAAATTCATTACATTATCATCCCGAGCCTGCGCTACTTGTAATTGAAAATCTATATCTTCAGTTTCTACTGAGGCAACAATATTTTCGCTATCTAATTCGCTTCTACTGAGAGCGTCAACATGACTCATTTTTGAACCTGGACGATGGTGTATAGTATAGTTGAAATTTTCTAATTCAAGTGCAAAAAGTTTGGAGCAAAATGGCACCGAACCCATACGAACTAGCATCGCAGTGCAACTCTGTTTCGCGTTTTGGATTGTATATTGATAAAACTGGAGCCGAAATCAAAATATTTTTTAAATTTTGAAAAGCTTTTAAGCACTCTTGGTCAATTTCGAATTTCGTTTTAGTTTTTATTAATTCGTAAAGTGGGCGTGCTATTATTGAAAATGATTTTACAAATTTCCTAAAATACGAACAAAGATTGCAATTCGCGCTGCGTTTGAGGCAGTGGATAGTTTAAAATAGCCTTTATATGATTTTCTGATGGACATATACCACATGCAGACACTTTAAATCCCAAGTATTCAATTTGATCATATGCAAATTTGCATTTATTCATTTTTAATTCTAAATTATGATTTGCTAAACGTTGCAAAACTCGAAAAACTGTATCAAAATGGTTCTCAATGTTTTTACTAGCAATCACAATATCGTCCATGTAAACGATAATTTCATTTTTATCAATGAAGTCTTTTAAAATTTGAGTAATAAACCTTTGAAATATGGCCGGTCCATTTTTCAAACCAAATGGCATTCTCAAAAATTCAAATTGACCATTCGGAATAACAAAAGAAGTATACTCAATGGAATCTTCTGCCATTTTTATTTGATGAAACCCTGACTTTAAATCTAACATAGTAAAATATACCTTGCCTTCTAAGTGTTCAAGACAGTCTTCTATAAGTGGTAAAGGATAATTGTCCCGGGCTATCATTTTATTTAAATTTCGATAATCTATACACATCCTTGTTTCACCTGATTTTTTCTTTGTCAATACGATAGGTGATGCATAAGAAGAGTTGCTTGGTCTTATTATGTTTTTTTCTGAAAGGTCTTTAACTATCTCACTAACTTTTTGTTTCTCCGCAAAAGAAAGACGCCTAGGTGCACAAAATGTTGGAGACTTCGATGTCAGAACGATACGAGCTTCGTAACTATTATTAGAAAAATCATTACATTGCTGATCCAAGTATGTGTTCTTAATCATATGTTTAAATTTATTACAAAAATCCACAGAAATGTTTGGGCTTATATTAATTTCAGTATCGATTTCAATACTTAAGATTTCTTTAATAGCAACATTAAGATCACCGAAATCTTCGATATATTCTTTATTTTTGTCAGAAACATTCTCATTCTTACTAATTGCGTTTTTATCTAAATAATTTTCACAATCACTGATAGTTTTGGGATAATTATCGATATCTTTTATTATATTTTTAAATGGCGTTTTATTAATACATAAAGAAATATTAAAAAGTTCAAGAAAATCTCTTCCTAAGAATATTGGAAATGGTAATATTTTATCAGCTAATATAAATAAATTCAAAGGCTTAGTTATATTATTAAATTTAATCAGACTGCGTGTTTTGCCGAAATGTTGAATGGTCACGTTACCAATGCCTTTATATTGAGAATTTTGCGCGCTGTTAAATTTCAAATATGGATTAGCTGCTACCGCTAGGGATCGTCGTACAAAGCTACTGGAACTGCCCGTGTCAAATATACCGAAAAAATAATCAAATTGTGGATTTTCTCCTTGGTCTTTATTCAAAGCGACACTTACCATTTGCTTATAATGAATACGTTCGGCTGATTTGTTGTCATCTAATACAGTTGCCACCGTCCTCATCGAACAATCGCGAAATAAGTGATCGGAATTTCCACACTTGAAACAGGAGCCTCTTGGACGCTTTTCCTTCGTACAGTTGTATGCAAGATGACCAAAGGCTGAACAGTTATAACACCTCATTTTTTGCAAAACTTCTCCGCTGCCCACTGTTGATACTATCTTGTTGTCTTCAATTAATTTTTCATATTTTGGAATAATTCTTTTAAATTCTGCGAGCGATGAAACATTGTAAAATATAGACGCTTTAGATGTCTTATCTCCTAGTCCTTGTATGATGTATTCAACCAAGTCGGATTCGATCACCGATGCATCTCTTGCGATTTCTTGCATTACCAGCGCATAATGATGCAAACTTTCATCTTTTCTTCTCCAGGAACGCTTTTCCAACTTGTTGAAAATATCCTTCAGGCTTATTGGTTTATAAAATTCTCTTATAAGCTTCTCTTTTAACTGGTCCCAGGTTTGTACCGAGCTCATCTTCAAAAACAAAGCTGCACTTCCAGTGAGCATTCTGCGTGCAAAGAAAAATTTATCCTCGTTTGTACAAGCGTAAACATTTGTAACGCCTTCAAAATCAGCTATCCATGTCTTTACGTCAATATTGTTTTCGCCACTGAACTTGGGCACGGCCGCTTCAATATCGCTGATATTCATGCTAAAATTTCGGGGTGCATGTTGAGATTCGAGAAGCTGCAATTCTTTTTTCAATTGCATTATACGCATTCGCTTGGTCAAAAATTGCTCAACTTGATCAAAATTTCCAACATCGTCCACAGTAATATTGCAATTATCTGCGCTGATTTGTGAATCTTGCGACATTATTAAACCTCCTTGCTGCAAAGTCGTTGATATATTTGCTTGTTTCTGCTTACTCGTTGCATTTGCTTCGCAGAAATTAGTGGTGCCTGAATTCAAATTTAACGATTCACACAATGCTAACTCGCTGCGTTGCTCTGTTGTCTGTCGTGTACTCGTTGAGTTGTTGGTAAATTTGCTAGCAGCCACGATTCCGATAGAATTTTCCGTTACGCCACCATTTTCCTCTGGAACGCTGTTGGTAACTTTCTTAGTAACCACGCTTCTAATGGAATTTTCCGTTGCACCATTTTCCTCTGCAGCTAAAAAATTCTGTTCTGCGTCAGTAGACACTACAGCTGCTTGGACTGAATGAAGTTGGCCAGTACTTGCAGCGCTTGCGCACCATCCGTGCTAGTGGGTATCTCACCACCGCTGGAGTTTTCACCGAAGTCCAACACCTCACCGCTTGCTTCAGTGGGATGTGGAGGAGCTGCATTTACATCTGTAGGCGAGCCAATCACTTGCACCATTAGCTTCTTAAGTTGACAAATTGTCGCTGTTTCTGGGAATTTTATCCCAGCATCTCGCAAGCTCCTTGCTATTTTTTCTCTTGGAACGCTGTCCATTCTTAAAACACTTAGAATTTTCACACTTCTATTAGTGAGTCACTTTTTAAATATTGTTCGCTGTCACTTGTTTAATACTGTTCTGAAGTTTTTTTTTTTTTCAACCCCACATCTGATGTTGTAGTCTTTATTATTTTATTTTGCGATGATCTACACGCTTCGACACATTAACAACGAACTAACATCCATGGAATAAATCTATTTAAACTTAGCGAATAATCGTTCACAATCGTTTTCCTAATGTTTTATCAAAAGTATTCACAATAGTTCATTATTCTACTACACGCTAGAGTTCCTCCTCACAGGTTAAATCACTTTTTTTCATTCTACTCATGCACTGCTCCAAGACTTTTTAATATTCTACCTTATAATGTCCGCTGTATATCTAATAATATTATTTTTCTAAAAAAAGTGAAATCATGGTTATTTAACTATAATTTTAATGATATTAATTACCTTATCTCCATTTCAATATAATATTATTCTTGTTTTAAAAAAGTAATTTTTTTCCCAGTTTGTATTAATTTTCTTTTGTTGTTGATAATTTAAATAAATTAAATGTCAAGCATAATCTGTTAAATTTGATGTAATAAAATGCTTTATTTCGATGTATTTAAATTTCGTTTAAGACCCCACTACATGTCTTATAAAACTTGAAATATTTGTAATGTATATTTCTGCATTCGCCACTTGTTTGTATTGAACAACAGAATGCAGTTTTTTGTTAATTAATTTTGTATTTTTGTATCTTTGTGTTAGTTTTAAGATACATTGTACAACATTTAATTAATTAATAATAATAAAATAATAATAATAATAATAATAATAATCGGCTTCTGCTGGCTGCTTCGTAAAATTGAACAGCCAAAGTAACAGTTCACGACGAGCGGTCGAAGTCAGCTGTCGGTTACTGCTGTCTGCTTCGTAAAATTCAACAGTCAAAGCAACAGTTCACGAAGGGCAGTCGCAGTTGATTGTTGGCTATTGCTGTAGCAGTCGTAGCAGTTGCTGTCGCAGTCAACTTAGACATTACAGTGTTAGGGGGTCGCTGAATTCGAATCTGATGTCAGAATTTTAAAATTCAAGATGGTGGATAGGATTGCCACCTAATCTTTTTTATTTTTACGAATTCGGTGCTGGGGCGAACACTATGTAAAAATGGGTCACTGAATCCGAACACAAATAGAGGGGTCTAACTGCCCCCTATTTGCCATATTTTAAAGGGAGGCTGAAACACGTGTTTGACTTACTGTGGTCAGTTAAACACGTGTATCGAAACACCCCCTCCTAAGAATGTAGAAAAGGGGGAAATAGACCCCTCTATTTGTGTGTCTCAGAAATGCTTCCCCTTAAAAATTGTCAAAAAATGGTTAATTTTTATCTATTTTGATTCCTCTTCGAGATATGGCACTTTTTCTATTTTTTCGAAGATTTTTCGAGGATTTTTCGATATCTTCGAGTTTATATTATCCGATATATAAATTTTACGAAGCAGGCAGAAGCAGCCAAATAACGATTACGAAAACTCGTCGAGAACTGTTGCTTGATTGTTAAATTTTACGCAGCAGACAGCAACAGCAAAATATCGACTATGGCAATTCTTCGTGAACTGTGGCTTCGACTGTTAAATTTTCCGAAGCAAGCAGCAATAGCTGATTATCATAGGGACTGCTGAGTATACGCTGTTGCTGTGGCTATTGATCGCTTGTACTATCACTACGCAGCCACAGCACAATTTTTGGTGCTGTTACTATTTCCATCGCAGTAATTCAAACACTGATTAAAAACCGATGCTGATGAGATCTTGTAGCAAGTTGTATAGGGCTGCCATAAGTGTACAACACTTGACCGGGACAACTTTGCACATATTATCCATATTATTTCCCCTAAAAACAAATACGCAATTTTAACATTTTATTAAGTTAAATGGTACAATCCACAGAGCTATTCGTAAGCCTCTTGATGATGATTGTATTTAAACGCAGTAGTTAACTCGGCAAGGCAGATCAATTTCTCTTGCTTAGAGTTCTGTTTAACAAGGAACGTAGTCAAATCTCGCAAAGTTGTTGCCGCATCCAATTTGGATTTGTGTTTTGTGCTTCGGACATGGTCAGAAATATTGTACTTTCCTTCTTGGCTGATCGATACATAAATATCACAAACAGAACAATGTGCTTCATGCTCACTTCTACTTTTATGAATGACCATTCTGTTGTGTAATTGCCTGAAAATTTACATTATTTTAGGAATTTTTTCGTAAAAATTGCTGAAAAAATATAGTTGAAGCAAAACTTCAATACGAAAACAATAAATTATTTACCAAAAAAAGGATTTCCAAAACGAGAATAGGCAACACGCCGGATAACAACGCATATAACAAGAAAGAACCACTCCAACTACAGCTAAACGCTAAGATTACTTGAATAAAATCAGCTAATGTCAGAGAATGAAAGAAATCTGAACGACTGTCGATTACATGCTATTACATAACACGAATTTGTTTAAAATTCGTTCAGTTTTTATTGATACGCTTTGAATTTTTCCTAAAATATTTTTAACTGGAACATTTTTTGCTGTGTTCCGGGACACCGACCTTAAAACCTGGACATGTCCGGGAAACCCAGCACGTATGGCAGCGCTAAAGTAGTAGCAAGTGGAACATTTTATGAGCAATGTATTTATACGTAAATAGCCAATACACAATCCTCTATCTATTAAGAGATTATTGTGATCTACAACATAGCTTTAGTAATACATACTTCATATTGAATCAACAAATATGCTTAACAGAGGCTTTTGGATCAGTGCATAGTGTTTTCCTAATCACAAACTCCTAATCACAACGATGCGAGTTCGAATCCCAGCGGAAGATCAAAGAAATATTTTTAACATATTGAAAATACATTTTCTTCTTATAATAGACGCAAGGAACAAAGAAACATCAATTTCTAAGAAAAACCCTGTCGAAATGAAAAAGTGTCGTTTTTGAGATTTCACTCCAGCAAATCACAGAATGAAGCGTAAAAGCTTCGCTTCAAAAAGACACTAGAAATGTTTCTACAAATTTTTCCATTTTTTAGGCTCAAAAGTAACTTTATCCCAATTGGTAAAAAAACAGAGTTATGTCACTGCATGGAAAGGGACATAGTCTTAAAAAGTAAAAATTGGGATTATGCCACTTGGGGTTATGTGTCAGGGTACCTAACTATATACAGCACATAAAACCTGATGTGCGCACACCACGAGCTAATGGCCAAATCGAGTGCGCAAATCATCTAATTCCATCATTCATTCGGACAACGACCGAAAACCCCAAAAACTGGGGTCTGAAGCTAAGAGAGCTTCAATGGTCTGTAAATTCTCAAAAAATACCACGTCGGGTTTTAGCCCAAATGAGCTTGTTTTTGATTTCAAGTTAATCAATGTTGTTCAAAACCATATCATTGTTGTCATACATGAAGATATACAACAAGGAAAGTGGAAAACACGATTTGATGACCAACAGGTCAATCCAACCATTTATACTGAAGGTGTTCTCGTAGTCGTTGCAAACGAAGCCCCAGCGACAGGAGAGTCGAAAAAACTCGAACCAAAATATCGTGGACCTTACCTTATAACAAGGGTTCCTTGAAAAGATCGATATCTCATCAAAGACGTCCTGTAATGCTGATTTCTACGCGCAAGTGTCGTTCTACGTTTTCTTCTGATAAAATGAAGCCCTGGTGCAGAACCGCCCCAGATCTAAACAGCGAGGTAGATGACGCCTCCGACGAAATCGAGGACGATTCAATAACAGGGATGGCAGAACTGTCAACGAATGTGGGAGTGAGAACAGCGACTTACATTCCGCCATATTATCGATATAACTGGCTCAATGCAAGCAAGGAGTCTTGATTTTGATCGCAACACACGACGTTCGTTTTATGTATATGTAAAATTGACTTTTGAATTAAATTATTAACTCGCAGTTATAAATTCAACTATAAAATTAAACCTATAAAATAAACGACTTAAATTAAACCGAATATTATTTATTTCAACTAATACGTTTAGCCATCCTTAATTTGAGACTTTTTTGAAGTGTCTATTACGAGACTCCATCAAACTCTGAAGAGTTTTAGCTTTATAAATTAAGTCTTACATACATCTCCAAGGCTTTTATTAAAAGAGTTCTGATCTGGTCTGAGCAACGGTTTGACTAGAAGAGTGTCACTCTGATAATAAGATGTTGGTTCTTATTATCGGACAATTTCCTTAAACAAAGGATTTAACTGTATATTTCTAACCTTTTCTTGTAAATATATCGTTTTCTAAAAGAAGGGGTTTTTATTTAATTAGCTTAAATTTCAGGGTACATCTATATATATAAAAATGGATGTATGTATGTGGATATGTGGGTATGTGTGTATATCACGTATAGACTCTAAAACCGCCAAACCAAACTTTACGAAATTTTTAGGGATACTGAAGCAACATTTTGAGTGTTCCTGTGAAGTTTGGTGTTGATTAGACAAGGGGGCGTGGTACCTCCCATACAACCCAAATTGGCTCTATCGCCCACAAACCAAAAAAAATTATATATATCAGACGGTTTTAATCGTATAAAACTAAAATTTGGTAATTTTGTTCAGATGGTTACTATTGGCGACTGTACAAAAAATGGGCGTGGTCACACTATATCTGCGTCCACTTTTCAGAAATCATGCTTATTCCTGAGTTGCACACGTTTTGATAGTGACTCTTAGTATGCAGGTGCTATCGATCCAAGTGGTAGTCACTATGTATATATAAATGTTGTCACGACCACTTTTACCGCCCACAAATCAATAAAAATGCTTTATATCAGACTGCTTTTGCCGTAGAGACTAGGATTTGGTAATTTAGTACAAATGGTCATTGTCGGCAACTGTTAAAAAATGGGCGTGGTCACAACATATCAATGTCCACTTTTTCGAATTCATGAATTGTACACATTTTGATAGTAACACTCGATATGCAGGTGCTCTAAGTGGCAGTCAATATATATATACTAGCTTATACCCGGCGCGCTTCGCTTATTTTTAGTATTTTTAGTGAAGCCATGCTTTTATAGTAAATTCGTACCGAGTTTCATTGATGTGTGACTTATTTCGAAAGCTATACCGAAAATTTTGGGTGCGGAAAAAGTACCACGCCAATGGCCCAACACCCATAAAATGTTACCTGTGGAACGGCATGTTTAAATTGAGGTCGAATACTGAATTCCGAGGTTGTGCGACCTATAATTCCAAAACTGTTCGATATCGAAAATTTTAGGTCTATTTAAGGTGCCTTTTACGATCGGCACCAGACTTCACAGAAACCCTCTCAACGTTTTGGTATAAAAATTGGCTTAGCGGTTTCGAAGTCTTTACGTGATATACACGTATACCCACATACGTAAATACATTAAGTCGCCTCACGCTCTTTAAGAAAAAAATTGTTCAGCCTCGTTCTTCAAAATAATCCATGGCTTATGTTATGATGATCCCCAAAAACTTTCAACTAAAAATATTGGCTAGTATGGTAGTAGAAAAAAACAAACGGTCAGAAATAAGAGTAATGAAAACAATCTTTTGCATCAAATAATCTTAAATAATTTCCGTTGGACCAGAGATAATGCGGATTTTTATGGATTGTTTTAACTTTTTTCATATTATTTTCACTAAAATTCAAACGAATTTTTTCCTATACTACTTTTAGTAATGTAAAATGTAAGAAATTTTTTAAATTTTTTTGTAATTTCATTCAATTTAGTTATTCACTTTACACTATATTTTATCATCAATAGATAATTTATTTGACTAAAAGTAACATTGCAAAACAAAAAAAAAATTTAATTTGAATTTCAGTGAAAATTAAAAAAAATTAATGAAAATCTCCATTATCTCTGGTCCGACTGTAAAAATTAAAAATTTATTGGTGCAGATTGGAAGAACTTTTTCATTACTATTATTTCTGACCGTTTGTTATTTTTACTAACACACCAGTAAATATTTTTATAAAAAACTCGATTTTTAGAGCATATTTCAAACCATTCCGTGGCATACTGATTGAGGTGCGTGGCTTGTATGCCATAGAACCCAGGTTCGAATTCCACATGACACACAAAGTTTTTTCAATTGAGTTAATTTTTCTGTTCGGCCGTCACCTCTATGCAGACAATGGCAAACCTCAGAGAGTAAAAACTGGCATGAAAAGCTTCTTGAGAGCATAAGCCGTTTGGAGTCGGCATAAAACTTGTAGATCCAGTTCTCGATCATTTGTGTTCAAACATTTCACAACACACACGAATAAGAAGCTCGGTCAAGTTCTTTTCAAGGGCTGAAATGGCCATTTTGTTTTTGGTATTTTTTTATTGCAAACCATTCCCTCACGGATGGCTATCGCTACAGTTGAAATGTTTGGGGAATCATCATAACATAAAGCATTATTTTGAGGAACCGACCCGAACACCTTTTTTTATGAGGAGCCTTAGTATATATACATACATTTTTTACAGATAGATGAGCACAAAAAGTAGGCATGGCAACATTTATAGATATAGTGACCGAAACTTGGTCCCATTGCACCTACATACCAAGTTTCACTATCAAAACGCGTACAGCTCAGAAATTACAATGATTTCTGAAAAGTCGGCGTAGATAAAGTGCGACACGCCCATTTTTTAAGGGTTCTGGCAGTAACCATATGAACTAATCTACCAAGTTTTAGTCTTTTACTGTAAAAAAAGTCTGATATGGATTTGTGAGCGTTAAAAGTTGGCGTGGTAACATTTATATATAAAGTGACCGCCACTTTGACCCATAGCACCAACACACCAAGTTTAAATATCAAAACTTTCACATCTCAGGAATTAAAATTATTTCTAACCGATATCCCTGGTAGCTAGTGCTTACTTAGTTATAATTTTTAAATTGTAATGAACTATAGTACATTAATAAATAAGTAAATAAATTTGCGAAGCTGTCGAGAGCAAGTGTATGAACTTAATTACCAAATTTTAGTATTTAACGATGAGAATCCAAAAAACCAAGTGGCGGCCGTGGCGTAGTGGGTAGAGTGTGTGGCCCATACGCGAAAGAACCCTGGTTCGAATGCCACCTGACACGGAAAGTTTTTCAATTGAATTAATTTTTCCATTCGGCCGTCACCTCTTTGCAGACAATGACAAACCTCAGAGAATAAAAACCGCCAAGAAAAGCTTCTTGAAAACATAAGCCGTTCGGAGTCGGCATAAAACATGTAGGTCCAGTTCTCGATCATTTGTGTTCAAACATTCCACAACACGCACAACACAATTGATCATAAGAAGCTCTGTCACAGTGCTTTCAAGGGCTGAAATTGGCCATTTCGTTTTGTTTTTCTTTGTGGGTGGTACAAGTGGGCGTGGCAAATTTTATATATATATATATTGACTGCCACTTAGAGCACCTGCATATCAAGTGTTACTATCAAAACGTGTACAACTCAGGAATAAGCATGATTTCGAAAAAGTGGGCGTAGATATTTTGCGACCACTCCCACTTTTTAACAGTTGCCGACAGTGACCATATGAACTAAATTACCAAATCTTAGTCTTCTACGGCAAAAGCCGTCTGATATAAAGCATTTTTACTGATTTGTGGGCGGTAAAAGTGGGCGTGACAACGTTTATATTTACATAATGACACTGTCACTTGGACCCAAAGCACCTGCATACCAAGATTGCCTATCAAAACGTGTACAACTCAGCAATAAGCAAAATTTCGATAAAGTGGGCGTAGATATGGTGCGGCCATGTCCTTTTATTGTGCATTGGCCGACAGTAACCATACGAACTAAATTACCAAATCTTAGTCTTCTACGGCAAAAGCCGTCTGATATAAAGCATTTTTACTGATTTATGGGCGGTAAAAGTGAGCGTGACAAGGTTTATATTTACATAGTGACACTGTCACTTGGACCCAAAGCACCTGCATACCAAGATTGCCTATCAAAACGTGTACAACTCAGCAATAAGCAAGATTTCGATAAAGTGGGCGTAGATATGGTGCGGCCATGCCCTTTTATTGTGCATTGGCCGACAGTAACCATACGAACTAAATTACCAAATCTTAGTCTTCTACGGCAAAAGCCGTCTGATATAAAGCATTTTACTGATTTGTGGGCGGTAAAAGTGGGCGTGACAACGTTTATATTTACATAGTGACTGCCACTTGTATCCATAGTACCTCCAAGATTCACTATCAAAACTTGAACATGTCAGGAATTTAAATTATTGCTGAAAAGTGGACGTAGATATAGTGTGACCACTCCCTTTTTTGTACAGTCACCGAAAGTAACCATCTGAACAAAATTACCAAATTTTAGTTTTATATGATTAAAACCGTCTGATATATAGCATTTTTTTTCGGTTTGTGGGCGATAGAGCCAATTTGGGTTGTAAGAGAGGTACCACGCCCCCTTGTCCAAAACCAAACTTCACAGGAACACTTCCAGAATGTTGCTTCAGTATCCCTAAAAATTTCATAAAGTTTGGTTCGGTGGTTTTGGAGTCTATACGTGATATACACACATATCCACATACCCACATACATACATACATTCATTTTTATATATGTAAAAACAGTTTATATAGTTTAGACAACATATATTATTATTCAGAATTTATTATTCACTAGTTGAAATATTCATTTTATATAGTAGTTCTTAAGTAGTATAAGTGTATGGTTTAGTATTAATTCAGTATATAGAGTTTAAGTTATGTTATTAATATTAGTTTAATGTAAGTTTAAGCAACGCAAACAACTTCTATTTCAGCAAAGACTCGACAATAAGAGTTTTGATCGACTTCGGTCAACTGACAACTGACGACTGACTGCTCGCTTCAATTCATTGCTCTGCTTCTCTCTTACCACGCTACTTCTTTTACATTCGGCCATCCTACTCGTCATCAGCCTCAGATGACAGATCTTCGTTGGTTTCAGCATACTTCCAGAGCTTCATGTTGTCACAACTTGTTGAAGTATTTATCGGGCCACCGAAGTCTGCAGCTTTTACAACATCGTATCTACCATTTCTCTTGACTTTACTAACCCTGTAAGGCCCCAAAAATTCGCTGCCAAGCTTTTTCCCAGCAACAAACTGCGTTCTTTTTATAGCTACTAGGTCACCTATTTTATATCCAACTTCATCTCTTCGGTGTTTGTCGAAATTCTGTTTATAAAGTTTCTGAGCCACCTTTATCTGGTTCCTAGCATTCTCTCGAATTTGTTCCCTGTCTTTTTGGTAGTTAGCTACTAGTTCCTCTTGAAGTGTGTCTAGTATTAAACTTCGAACGGAGAAAATTTTGTTGAAGAATGTACGCAACAGTTAATGGCTCTTTGTACTTGGCCAGCATATTTATACCACTTCGACGGGTCGCCGGAAGATAGTTTTGCAATAATAGACAATATACAGCGATTAACTCTTTCTATCTGACCATTTCCGCGTGCGACTCCCGTAATTGTATCTGCTCAACATCGTTATTTTTACAAAATTCTTGAAACAAATTTGAGGTGAAAGCAGTCCCCTTATCGCTGATAATTCGGCTGGAGTATCCAAATATGTCTGACCATGTTTTTAAATTCTTTACAACTTCTTCTGCACCCGTCGACTTTGTGGAAAATAGCCACACGAACTTGGTAAAGCCGTCCACCATTGCGAGTTTATATTTGTACTGCTTAGAAGTTGCATTCATTGGGCCTAAGTGATCTACGTGCAGTGTCTGAAGCGGGATGTCACCTTTTTCTAAACAATGGAGATAACCCTCTTTTTTTCCTAATTTTTTATTATGTACTATGCATTTTATGCAATTATTTATGTATTGACTAACTTTTTTTTCCAGGTGAGGAATATAGAACTATTGCTGGATTGAATGCATTGTTTTTTGAAGTGAAAAGTGCCCACTTTCATGAGCGTTGCGAATTATTTCAATCTCCATCAACTTAGGTACAAATAACAAATCGTTTCCATCAATAGTTTTGTATACCAGGACACCATTGCATTTAAAACCATCGTATGGTCTAACATTCAGAATTTCTCTTATCATCTTAATACGTTCGTCATCATTTTGTAGTTTTTGGAATCTTGAAGTTAGTTCCGAACATATCATCATTATTTCTGCCGGGTATCTACTTAAACTATCTACATGTTTCATACGGACTGCTGGACGGTGTTCAACTGTGAACGTGAAGTCTTGAAAATGCATTATCCATTGTGCTACATCACGAGGTACATCTACCTTAGATGTTGTCTGTTTAAAGGCTACACAGTCAGTTACCAATTTAAAGTTTATGCCCAACAAATAGTATCTCAATCTCTTCATCGCTAAGTATGCCGATTTGACCTTTAATATGTAGCTGTGAAGACGTTGTTCTTGAGGATTTGTTTTTTTACTCCAGAAGTACACGGGATGTAACCGACCTTCAAATTGCTGGAGAATAGCCGCCCCAAAACCATCTTTTGATGCGTCAGAATGCAATTCAGTAATAGCTTCTCTGTTATATATCCTCAGAACAGGTTTCCGTGTGAGAGCTGATTTAAGCTTCTGAATAGCATCTATTTCTTCGGTACTCATGTTGAAAGTAGCATTTTTTTTTAATAAATTAGTAAGCGGGCGAGCAATTTGTGCATATCCAAAAACAAACTTTCTGAAATACCCCGTAAGCCCCAAAAATGACTGAATATCTTTTATATTTTTAGGGATTGGAAACCTTTCCACTGCTTTAGTCTTTTCTTTCTCGGGCGAAACTTTACCATCCTGTATGGTATGACCCAAAAAATTAATTTTGGTGTTAAGGAAACTACATTTAGACCATTTCATTTTTAAATTAAAGCGGGACGCTTTGTCTAGTACCAATTTCAATTTTTCTAGGCAAACATTCTCGGTTTCTCCGTATATGACAATATCATCCATGTAAAGCTCCATTTCATTTTTATATATTAACTCTTGGAAAATATGGTTATATATGATGAAATTTGCAGGCGAGTTGCAAATCCGAAAGGTGCTTTGTTGAATTCAAATAAACCATCTTTTGTGATAAAAGCCGTTTATTTTTTGCTTGACTCATCTATGGGTACGTGAAAAAATTCATTTTCCAAGTCCATTACTATAAAAACTTTAGCGCTTTGTAATTTTTCTACTACGCCTTCAATCAACGGAACAGGAAAGTAGTCCTTCAGCACCATAGCGTTCAACTGCTGAAAATCAACACAAACCCTGTAGTTACCGCACTTTTTTCTACCAACCACAACTCTGCTTGCCACTTGTGAACTGGATTTTCTTATGATTCCATCCCTCAACCATTCTTCTATTTGCATTTGCACTACTTTTTGTTCTTTCTCTGGTAATCTGTTTGGGGAATGACGAAAAGGTTTTATTTCGAGCTCCGGTATTATTTTCATTACGACGGGACATTCCTCTACAGAAGATAATGGTTTATATTTTGATATTAACTCTTCAACTTCTTTTTTATACTTCAGGGGTATATCAATTTCACCTGCATTAATATTATAAATTTAGCCATAAAATAATAAATATCTGGAAATATAAGAAAGTCGTGTTTCGTCTGTATGTCATCGACACGCACAATACCAGTTATGCAACCAATGGGTTCAGTGGAAATATTTCCAAGACCAAACAACCGCGAACCGCTGGGTCTCATAACGCAATGTTTAAAATATTTATCGTATGTACTTTTTTTTATTATAGTTACATCCGAACCGGTATCAATTAAGCATTCAAGTTCAATATCGCAATTATATTGATATAATACCACAATTATATTGATATTTTTTTCTAAATTTTGATTTTGTATCCTTAAATGACAGTTTTTCGAAATGTGGCCACTTTTATTACAACTAAAACACTTTGTTTCCGATTTGCACTCGCTTCTTTGATGTTCAGTTGAACCGCAATTATAGCAATGGTCTTTTGCATTATTTGTTTTATTGAGTGATTTATTATAACTTTTATTATAACTTTCCGTTTGAGTTGTATGATTCATATGATCGTATATTGCATACCTTTCACGTAACTCTTCAAAAGAAGCAGCACTATAAAGTAGATATTTGAACTTACTTTTCATTCGCAACCCATCAACTATGTACCGGATAACCGAAACGTTTTCAACATCGCCTACTGCAGATATTTTTTCATTTGAAGAACGTATTCATGGAATGATTCGGTGTCATGTTTTCTTCGATTTGCTAATATGTTATGTAGATCTGCACTACTGTATGTTTTGTGAAACTCGCTTATTAAAACTTGTTTTAATGATAAATAGTCACTTACACTCACAGCTTCTAAAAAAAGTTTCGCGGTGCTGGTCATTTTATTTCGAGCTTGAACGTATTTTTGTTTTTCAGTTAAATCATATGCATCTGCATTTTTTTCAAAATTATTTAACCAGGACTTAATGGGTATGGACTCGCCATCGAAATCAGGAACTATTTTCGAAAAATTGTCAACCGAAATATTAAATTTGTTTTTATCTTCATCTTCTTTAAGCAATTTCAACGTCAATAATTTTATTAAGTCACTTAATTTGCTCTTTTGTACACTTATTGGCTCATTTGTTTCGACTTGCTTATTTGCTACTGTATTAGAACTACACTTATCAGAGCTGAGTGACTCAGTACTATTATATTCATCGTTTTTCTCAATAATTGAGTTCGGTTTTGCAGAACTTTTCGGCATTATTTCTATATCCATTCTCACTTCGCGAATTACTTTTTGCTGGAGCAACTATGATCGTGCTCTTGTATTATAATTATGCAACTTGGCACTCGCTTTCGTGTTTCTATTTTTACCTCGCATCTACTCACTTATACAAAATAACAGTATATCACTTATTTACATTAGTTATAGAACGTAAGAATTTTGCTTTTAACCGGTACCTATGTTTTAAAGACAACTGTACCTGCTCTTTTTATAAATCACGTATAATATGACGCGTTGAATGGCTAAATTCTAAATTTTCTTTTTTATACTTTTTTAGGTTGAGCCCCAAATGTAAAACAGTTTATATAGTTTAGACAACATATATTATTATTCAGTATTTATTATTCACTAGTTGAAATATTAATTTTATATAGTAGTTCTAAAGTAGTATAAGTGTATGGTTTAGTATTAATTCAGTATATACCCTATAGGAACAAACTAACTTGTTTTTAAAAACAACTAGTTAAAAAACTAATTTAAAATAAACCAGTATATGAACTACTTTGAATTATATTAAGGCGGCATCCACTTCAATTGTAAATAGTTTTATTTGCATTATATATAAAATAATTGAAATACTACTTAAAAACAAGTGATTGATAAACTACTTTGAGTTTTATTAAGGCGGCAACTACTCTGATTTTGGCATGTTTTAATTGCAAATTTTTATTAGATTACAAGTTTATATATAAATATTTAACCATCTTATTTCATCAAATATTAACTTTAGGCCATCAGTAATAGTTTTCAATTGGTTATTTTAAAGTAGTTAAAAACTAATTTAAATTTAACTAATTTAACAAGTAGTTAAAAATATATGCAGACGAAAGTCAATTGACTTATTTAGCGGACATCACCATACAAAATATGTTAGTTCGTTCTATGGGAAAAAGTCAGAATTTCAACTAGTTGTGGTTGACAAAAAAGTACTTTATCAACTACTTTTAAATTAGTTGATTTTCCTACAGGGTAGAGTTTAAGTTATGTTATTATTATTAATATTACTTTAATGTAAGTTTAAGCAACGCAAACAACTTCTATTTCAGCAAAGACTCGACAATAAGAGTTTTGATCGACTTCGGGCAACTGACAACTGACAACTGACTGCTCGCTTCAATTCATTGCTCTGCTTCTCTCTTACCACGCTACTTCTTTTACATATATATAGATAGACTAGCTTATACCCGGCGCGCTTCGCTGCGCTCAGCGCTTATCCCCTAAAAGAGGGCGTAGCTTTAGTGAAGCCATGCTTTTATAGTAAGTTCTTACCGAGTTTCATTGATGTGTGACTTATTTCGAAAGCTATACCGAAAATTTTGGGTGCAGAAAAAGTACCACGCCCCTCGTCCAACACCCATAAAATGTTACCTGTGGAGCGGTATGTGTAAATTGAGGTCGAATACTGAATTCCGAGGCTTTGCGACCTATAATTCCAAAACTGTTCGATATCGAAAATTTTAGGTCTATTTAAGGTGCCTTTTACGATCGGCACCAGACTTCACAGGAACCCTCTCAACGCCTTGGTATAAAAATTGGCTTAGCGGTTTCGAAGTCTAGTACGTGATATACACATATACCCTCATACGTATATACATCAAGTCGCCTCACGCTCTTTAGGGAAAAAAAATTGTTCAGTCTTGTTCTTCAAAATAATCCATGGCTTATGTTATGATGATCCCCAAAATATTTCGACTAAAATTATTGGCTGGTATGGTAGTTAGAAAAAAACAAACGGTCAGAAATAAGAGTAATGAAAAAAATTTTTAATCAAAAAATCTTAAAATTTTCCCGTTGGACCAAAGATAATGCGGGTTTTTATGGATTGTAACTTTTTTCATATTATTTTCACTAAAATTCAAACGAATCTTTTCCTATACTACTTTTAGTCGAATAAATTGTGCAATGTAAAAAATGTGTACATTTTTTTGTAATTTCATTCAATTTAATTATTCACTTTACACTATATTTTATCATCAATAGATAATTTATTTGACTAAAAGTAACATGGCAAGACAAAAAAAAATTTTAATTTGAATTTTAGTGAAAATAATACAAAAAAAAAGTTAAAAAATTAATGCAAATCTGCATTATCTCTGGTCCGCCTGTACAAATTTAAAACTTATTGGTGCAGATTGGAAGAACCACCGTTGTTATTTTTAAGTACCGCACCAGTAAATATTTTTATAAAAAACTCGATTTTTAGAGCATATTTCAAACCATTCCGTGGCATACTGGTTGAGGTGCGTGGCTTGTATGCCATAGAACCCAGGTTCGAATTCCATCTGACACACAAAGTTTTTTCAATTGAATTAATTTTTCTGTTCGGCTGTCATCTCTATGCAGACAATGGCAAACCTCAGAGAGTAAAAACTGGCGTGAAAAGCTTCTTGAGAACATAAGCCGTTCGGAGTCGGCATAAAACTTGTAGATCCAGTTCTCGATCATATGTGTTCAAACATTTCACAACACGCACGCATAAGGAGATCGGTCAAATTCTTTTCAAGGGCTGAAATGGCCATTTCGTTTTTGTTTTTTTTTTTTTATTTTTATTTTAAACCCTTCCAGCTCACGGATGGCTATCGCTACAGTCGAAATATTTGGGGAATCATCATAACATAAAGCATTATTTTGATGAACCGACCCGAACACCTATTTTTTATGAGGAGCCTTAGTATGCATACATACATTTTTTACAGATAGATAGATGAGCAGAAAAAGTAGGCATGGCAACATTTATATATATAGTGACCGCCACTTGGTCCCATTGCACCTACATACCAAGTTTCACTATCAAAACGCGTACAGCTCAGAAATTACAATGATTTCTGAAAAGTCGGCGTAGATAAAGTGCGACACGCCCATTTTTTAAGGGTTCTGGCAGTAACCATATGAACTAATCTACCAAGTTTTAGTCTTTTACTGTAAAAAAAGTCTGATATGGATTTGTGAGCGTTAAAAGTAGGCGTGGTAACATTTATATATAAAGTGACCGCCACTTTGACCCATAGCACCAACACACCAAGTTTAAATATCAAAACGTTCACATCTCAGGAATTAAAATTTTTTCTAACCGAAAGCCCAGGCAGCTAGTGCTTACTTAGTTATAATTTTTAAATTGTAATTAACTATAGTACATTAATAAATAAGTAAATAAATAAAATTATTTCTGAAGAGTGGGCACCAGGGATGATATTGACTTAGTTGTAAAAGGGCCAAAATTTATACAAAAATAAGGCATTTTTGACAAGAATGGGGCCCTTAGTAGTAATTCAATATTAAAGACTTTCTATTTGAATATTCTGCCATGACCACATATATCCAAATAGATTAAAAATTGACTGTTTTCAAAGTTTTTCAGGTTTTTTTATTGAAGCGAAGCTTTTTACTCCTCGTTCTGTGATTTGCTTAGAGTGAAATCTGAAAAATTTGCGACAGATTTTTTCTCAGAATTTTATAAGGTTTCTTTGTTTCTGTGTTTTTTACAACAAGACAATTTAATATATCAAATATAAAAAAGTTTCCCCGCCTGCCGTGGTGATTTGAACCCATCAACCTATGACTGAAGTTCTGTACTCTATCCATTGAGCCAATCACCTTCTTTACGCAGAAGCATTCATTTAGTATTAAGTGCAATTGAAGTTATGTTGCAGCACATTCATTAACATATTAATGCATTTGTGCGGTTTGGGTAGCTGCTAAACCACTTGCTACAAGAATCATCAGTATTGCCATTTTCCACAATTGTGGTAAATCTAGCACTTCTTTGGTTTCTACCACTTTTTAATATATTTATATAAAAATGACTGCATTATAATTAAAACTTTAGAAAGTTTATTACTATAATATTTAATTTATTATTGCATTTAATATTTCATTTTAGTGCTTTTTAAGAACATTATACGAGAATTATTTGCAATAAAACTAATTCAGCGTGAAAAAATTTGCTTTATGGTATACTTCTCTTATGATTTGTTTTGCTATTGGAAATCAGTCGAATTTTTCCTTAAGAAGAAAAATATATTCCAACGTTTTTAAAAATTCACCACTCATTTTAGACTCAACCTACCACTACCTAAAATTTGCAAGTGACAACACTGGTCATCATACTCAATTTGGTAACACCATCTGTTAACAACTGTTAACATAGCTGCAGTTTTATATTTAATATTAAATCAACATCATTCTTAACAGAGCTGTTTGGTTCGGTGGAAAGAGTGTAGGTTTATTAATCAATGGGTCATGGGATCGATCCTCACGGTGGGCGAAGTAATATTTTATTTTTTTTTATCTAATTGCGCTTGTGCTGTTGTTGGTACATGCTTTTGTTTTAACAATGACTGTAACATGTAATAAAATAATAATGAAATGCAATAAAATTTACTGGTGTGAATATTAACGCGTATTTTTTTAATTTATTTAATGTTGCTTTAAATTTTTGCATTTAAGTTATTTAAAAAAACCATTAAATTATCAAATCTACACACAGAAAAATACCTACGGCGTTTTGCATAAAATGACTTGGGTAATTATTTTTGTATGAAGCCTAAGAAATTTGTGCAAATTTCGTAAGTTTTTTATCAACTTGGTCATGCCAACATTGTATAAAATGCCAAAGATACTTGGACAAAAGCAAATTGGGGTTCTTACAATCTTTTCTCTCATTGCTACTTTTTCTGTCATACTCGGTCATTATTTGCTTTCCTTTTCTTATCATTTGTACGAACGTGCATGTATTTCGTAGCAATTTATTCGTTACACTGACGAAACTAGTAGAACATAAAACTGCTAAGTGTACCACAGCGGGAACCACGCAAGACTACTGATGAGTTAGGAAATCTTCACTAGTATAAATATAACTTACCTAAGGTTATGATACCCAAGTTCCGTTTTTAATATTGCAATTAATCTACAGCAACCCATTTAGGAGAAGGCCTTCAACAGAACACACAAGTTCTAGCATAAATTGCCTAATGGCAAAGTAATGCGATTGCCTAAATTCCCTTTGTTGTATTAAAAAAATACTTAGATAACCTATTCTGGCCGAAGGTCTTTGGCAAATTATACCCGAAAATTTTATAATTTTAAATGTTTCCTCTGTGTGTATGAAACTGTGAAAAAGCTTCGCTTCTCTCGTGTGTCCAACGACGCACCTGTTTTTTTTTTTTTTTTATTTCACCATTTTGACCTAAGAAGGGAAGTTTAATTATTTGTCACAAAAATAGCACATTTTAGTTTAAACGATCAGCTTTCTGAATCAGAAATTGTGGGTCAGAGTAATATTACTTAATTCTTTTTATTAAATAGATTTGATTTCATATATAGAAGTCGCATTGCATTTTAGAAAAAAGGCTTGTGCATTGATTGCAAACGTCAAAAATATGTCAAAAAATAATCTACATATTTAGTTAATTTCTCATTAGAAAAGTCAAAAATATGTCAAAACATAATCAAAAATTCTCGAAAGAATTTGTAACAAAGCCATTTTTTTAATAAGTTAATAATACAAATAAAAGTAGCAAAGCATTTCCACAGAAAACCGCAAACCGGATTGATATATTCTATATAAAGAGTCTTAGGAGTATTCTTTCGAGTCCTTGGTTATATAAATCAGAAGTTCAGAAAGATATGATTGATAAATTTAACAAAGAGTCTGCGTTAGGACTTGTAAGAAGACGAACCAAAGATGCGGGACGAACTGGGCATGATACCAAAATAAAATCCAAGAAAACATGTTAAGGAATGGCGGAATTTAATAAGAATAATTTCATGAATATTATACAATTTTGGAATATAGAGCCTTGAGCAACAAAATTAGTTAAATAAAAACTAATTAAAGGTGGAAAAAAACTAATTTTTATGCAAATAATTGTTTATTACTTCTAAAGAATTTATTTAGATAAATTCCGACGCCATACTCTGAAAGAGCGTGAAGTTTTATATGGGCATTTCCATAATGTCAAACGTGACCGTCGCACACATTTAAAGTGAAAAAGGCAAAGTAAAACATATTTGCATTTCCTTTTTAGTTCACATTGAAGCTCTTAGCACTTTAATTAGTGCAAAAGCTTATAGTAGGCATAGTCCTTGTTCAAAACAATAAACAAAATTGGAAGTAGTTTTCATGTCAATATATATAAAAACAGAATTCAGTGAAATCTGTCACAGTTTTTTGATGCAACTAGTTTTAGAATCTTATGAAAAAATGTTACATTATAATGTATTTTGTTTGATTGAAATATCTTCAAATCTATATAGGATATCATACGTCGGAAACTATTTTTGGTGGAGATAAAATAAAAAAAAAGGGGTGAAAGTTCATTGAAAACGCCATTAAATACTTAATCGGTTAAGGAAACTTAAGACTACGATGGAGCCTTTTTTACGGGTTCGCCTTTTCATATATATGCATGATTAAATACTGTAAGGAATGTATCGTGCTTGAAGCTGTCCACCTCAAAATTCTATTCTTAAACCTATAGAATTACTTTGTTGGGATACTTTTATAAGTAAAATCGATTCGAACATTCAGACATTCTATTGGAGGGTGTGCTGAAATCTTCACACTTCCTCCATTATAGTAGATACTAAATGTTTGTAAGGAATTTTCCTGTAGATGTCAAAATAGTGGTTCTTCTGCATAATCCTAACATGGTGGCTTTATATAAAATATAAGAACATCAGTTTTTCAAACATTTTCTTCAGTTTTAATAGATTTTTGTTTCTGTAATCTATCAAAAACGTACCTGCGTAGGCTTATATAGTTTAAATAAAGCTTAAATACAGCTTAAAAAAAAACAAAATTGAGGAGAATTGTTCAAGTTTTTTGTTTTTTGTCAAAAAATTCAACAGAAGTTATTTTATTGAGATCGATTCAAAATCATTTTATTAAAAATTTAAATTTTGCAATTAAATTTAAATTTAGATGATATGTTTTCAGAAGAATTTTTCAAAAGGGCCTAAAATGAATCAAAAGGGCTTCGGGGCTTATGAAATGAAAAAGGGCTCAAAAAAGCCCTGAAAGCCCCCAAATATCATCCCTGGTGGGCACAGACATAATGCTACCATGCACATGTTTTGCAAAACTGTCGATAGTAAGCGTATGAACTTAATTACCAAATTTTAGTATTTTACGATGAGAATCGTCTGATTTATAGAAGTTCTATTAATTTCTGGGTAAAAAAAACCAAGTGGCGGCCGTGGCGTAGTGGGTAGTATGTGGCCCATACGCGAGATAACCCTGGTTCGAATCCCACCTGACACGGAAATTTTTTCAATTGAATTGATTTTTCTGTTCGGCCGTCACCTCTCTGCAGACAATGGCAAACCTCAGAGAAAAAACTGCCATGAAAAGCTTCTTGAAAACATAAGCCGTTCGGAGTCGGCATAAAACATGTAGGTCCAGTTCTCGATCATTTGTGTTCAAATATTCCACAACACGCACAACACAATTGATCATAAGAAGCTCGGTCAAAGTCCTTCCAAGGGCTGAAATTGGCCATTTCGTATTGTTTTATTTTGTGGGTGGTACAAGTGAGCGTGGCAAATTTTATATTATATTATATTGTTATTGCTGTACACATCATATAACTATAACTTCAATCTTCAAAATAGACAAAATCGCAAAAATATCATTTTTGACGATTGACAAAATCCACCAAAAAAAATGGCAACAGCAGAAAAAAAAACCTAGCCGACAACAAAAACAAAAACCAGCAAAAAAAGTAAACAAGCAAGGCAGCCGTCAGCTCAGAATTCTGAAGAAAAAAATCTGTAAAATGCTTCTCGTCAACATTGCTGAGAGTATTGATATTGATAGTTTGTACTCTATCAACAATTTGTAGCACTCTATCAACAAACTCTAACAACATAACCTCGCAGTTTTTCGCTGCTTTGTAGTCCGCTGCTTTGGTCTTAATCGTCAAGTTACCGAGCTTCTGGAAATTGGAAAGTGACAACTGGAAGCAATGTCTGTATATATTAGTCTGTGTATATATCTTAATTCTCTTAAGAGTCTATATCTGCAAGAGATTACAGATCTCTTGTATGTCTTGTATAAGACAATGTTTCTAAGAGTGTTGATCTTGTTTCAGAGGTCTAAGAGGTCGATATATGGGCGTTCTGAAAATTACAACTCGCACTTATATAGTGCCAAAATGAGCTAAAAAGAGATTTACAAGTATCTTACATATGTCGTTTTGAATTAATCTTAAATGTATCATTCTTAATAATTTCTCTTCAAGAAGTCTTTAGGATAAAATAAAGTAAAAGTAAAGTAAATGATTGGCAAAGTAAATGTTGGCAGGCAAGCAAGTCAAATAAAAGCTTATAAAAACATGAAATTAAGTTTGATAAAAAATACCTAAGGGTATCATTTGATACCAGAGAATCGAAACGCTGCTTAAAATTGATCATAAATTAGGAACAATATGCAAAATTTTAGTAAAAGTTACGAAAGTTTTGCTCAGCCTTTTTTGGATTTTGCTTAATTTTGGCTTATTTATTAACCGTTATCAGCCACTTGCAATACCGAGTATATTGCAAAAAAGCCAATATTGAAATTTGGATTTTAATTAAATTTGATTTAATTAATAAAGGGCAGATTTTCCATTAAATTCTGATTTCAGAACAAAGCAAGTATCTAATTTCAATAAATGTTTTTAGGTCAGTTGAAAATATTTTTAATAGTTTAAAGGAAAGCAGTTTTCTGCACTCCTGTAGAATTTTACTATCACCGTGTGTATATATGTGCAAGTGGCGGATACGCGATATTGCATGCCCAGCGACGATTTGTTATAACAACTTTATAAACTTTAAAGGAAAACTTTACTTCAATACTTTACTTCAAAGGAAATTTAGATTTGGTTAGGTTTCACATAATACTTTTTTTTAATATATTTACCTAATACCACGCTCAGGCAATTCCTTTTTGATTCGTTTATGTGATGGCTCATTACTAAACGTTTTCTTAGCATTTCCGGTGGTGCTACATGATGCTGCTTCCTGTTGTCGCTTGCGCTGCTGCATGAGAAACGCTGTCGGTGGTCGATAAGACTGATCCCAAATAGGAGATTCCTCCTTCAGCAATTCTCCTTTTAAAGCCTCTAAAAATTTGGGCATCTGCGTTATTATTGAACGTTTGTCCACAGGAAAGCGATCCCGTTCCGAAATACATTTTTTCTTTAACTGTTGGGCCATATATTGAAAAACGGTCTTAAGTAAAGTGCGACCGAATACAAGTGATGTTTCGAAATGACGCAAGGAGTTGCAAAATGCGGGTACATGGCAAAACACCAGCCACCGAGTGTAGTTGATCTTGTAGTTAGACGCATCTTCATGAGTCAAATCTACGCGACGCATTGAGGGCGGCTCAAAGTTATAGTGGTTTAGAAAGTTCAGGAAGGTCTTTGCGACCTCAGTCATCGTCTGCAGTTCAGTCTGGCTTAAATGATTGTATTTATAGAACACAAAAGAAGATATTGCTTTGGCAATACAAGGAGATTCAAAAGGTGGGTCTCCAAGTGGACCTCGGATGACAGCTTGTTGTCTTGTTATAACGCATTGCCGTAGCAACCGAAATAAGTACAAATAAACCTTCTTAGTATCTTCGTCTTCGACACGTTGCATCGACATAAAAAGATTCTCCATGTCTATAATTGCACCAAGCAAGTCATTCATCTGAGCACTGGAAATTCCATCGAGATGTGATATATGACTCTGTAGCGAATGTTTACAGTTGGCAATTCTACATTCTTCGCTGAACTCAGGACAATATGAAGATTCCACGTCACGATGGCGATTTTCCTGAGGTGTCTTCCAACCTGTACAGCGACAGTTTTCACTCTGGCATGCAGAATACATTGACAATTTGGCTAATTTCTGGGATATAGGCAAATTAAAAACTTTCTGTTTGCGCTGTTGTATGCGCTGCAGACTATTTTGGCGTGTTCCTTCGGGAGGTGCTGCATTGGTTGATGCATTAACATTTGTGTTAGAAACTGTTGAGGCGTTTGATTGAGTAGAAGATTGATGGTTTCCACTCATTCCACCAGTAGAATCAATTGCTTCTTCCTTAAGCGTAATCAATGAACCTCCCGACATTTTTGTCGATTGTGATAATAGTTTATAAACCAATTCGGAAGATATAAATAATTTCACAATATTAGTTAAAATGTAAGCAATTAAAGAAAAGTGAAATAGCAGATACTGCCACCCGCGCACGCTAACCAACTCAGTGGGAAAAATCCCTTTTAAGGTTATTTTCAATTGAAATGGGAATTCCCATGTTTTATTTTTTAATTGAGTGTGGTTTTTTTTAATTCATGTGGACTTTTTTATTATTGGTTTTTTTTTTGTTTTGTTTTGAAAATTCCAGAAAAATTCTCATTTAGCATGAAAAAAATTAGCTTCAGTTGCTGCTGACCATGGTGTAAGAAAACCAGGTGGAAGCGAATTTTTCACCACACTTTAAATTGCCCCTGGTCTGTCAAAAAATTCTGACAGGAAGAGATCAACTGTTGATTAGTGCCAAATTCTATTGGCTACGTTCAGCAGGTACAACTTTTGTGCAACCGGTTAGTGTGTGTTTGCTGAACAAAAAAATATCAGTGTCCAATCACAACATGTGAAAATGTCTGTCTTTCGCCGCACTTTATATTTTTTAAAACATGTGCTCAACGTATTGAGTATTTCCAGTTAAAAATTAGGCTTTTTTTGATTAAGTGTGCTTTTATAAAAAATGAAATAAATATCGCAAAAAATAACGAGAAAACACAGCTTTCCCCCTATTTTATCACTTTTAAAACAATTGTGTTCACAGAAATGAAAAAGGAACGTAAGCTGATACCTGATCAGAGACACAACATGTTGTACCCATTATTCAATTATTATTAGTTTGTTCAGATATTTGACGTCAACTCACAAGAATAATAGCTTAAACACATTTACGATGACAACAACATTGCCGCATGATTCAATTATTATAAGGTTGTCCAGATATTTGACGTCTACTCACAAGAATGTATACTCTTATATGAAGAGGAGAGCAAAAGAGCAATTTTGTAAGGACATAAAATCACGCAGTTGCGAGAATATCATACTTTTTCATAGTACAAACCAATAAATTTACATTTGACTACTACTTTTTGAAATACTTGCTCTTGTTGAACCAAAATATTATTAGCTTTAAAAATGTTATTGGCTGCATTCTGCCAAGGCGAGCGCTATTGTAGCGATGGATAATTTTACGCTGGATTTCTCTGAATGTGTTGCTACGTCGAACGTCAGATCTGTTGACAACTGACGTTTGATGTAGCTTGTTCTCTTGTTTTGTTTTGTTGAATTTAAAACCTAATTTCTTTCTGCTAAGAGGTTTACTTAATGCAAAACGTAGTGCTAGAGATGCGAATGGATGATGGTCTTGATATGGCTATTAAGGAGCACATTTCGGACATCATTCAATTATTGCAAGAAGCAAAGGATAGTTAAAAACATTAAAAATAGCACCAGCCACGAAAATTTGCATTTATTTTAAGCGTTTCATTTGAGTGTTTCTTAATTCATGCAAATTGGCACGCAAACAACTGTTAAATGACATAACTTGCAGCTGTTGAGTAGTACCAAGAATTTATTTCGCTAGGTAAAATGCACATCGCTCGAGCGTAGACAGCTGCCAGCGCTGTCAAAAGTGTAGCCATTCACCCAAATTTTCTTGAACACTAGTGTTGGCAGAATGCAGCCATTGTCACATTTTAGACGTAAAATAATATTGGAAAAATAAAACTTCTGAATGTTGTACGCATTTCATACAGAGTTTGCATGAATATTTTTATTACATATATGTTTTTTTTATATTTGAGTAAAAATAAGTAAAAATTATATAGTCAGTTTATATGTAAAATCTATTGGAATAATGTTTTCAAAATAGTTTAAAATAGTCTCTTTAACCAAAAGTATAAAAATAGTGATTTTTTACATTTGTGTTTGGGAAAATCAAAAATTTTTACTTTTTTCCTCTTTTGACAAAAGATAGCTAGTTTTGTTCAGACAACGCAGAACTTTTTTTTATATAATATATAAAACTATATTTTATAGTTAATGGTTGTGTTAATATGTCTTCTAAGTGTTTCGTGATATAACCATTGTAATTTTTTTAAGAACGTAAAAATATTTTTGACGTAGAATTACGTCTTAACGTTTTTGGAGGACACTTTGAAATATACTTACAGCCTTTAATATTCATCTTATCAGTTATATCTGTATAATAAGAAAAATCATGCATTGATGCTTCAGTTGCTGGTGACGTTCTTATGGTTGTTGCTTTTGTTCGTGCCGAAATCACGAACGCAACATCGTGTTGTTTCTTGGAATGCATTGTTTTACGAATAGTTCTCAGTAACGGCTTGTATTGTTGTTGTTATTAATACGTATCTAAAATTTAGAATGTAGCTACAAAAATGTGTATTACTACTACGCAGGTTTACATATACAGAGAATGCGCCATTGTGCTTTGAAAACTCTATTGAATCTGTAAATATCATACTAACTTCGAATTATTGATTGAACTAATTTTATACTTATTACACATTAAAAAATTATTTTGTTTGTTAAAATTTCAAATTAATTTAAGATATATAAGCTCTTTACTTGGGAAAAATAAAAAATTCATATTTTTCCGAAATATTTAATTCCATTTATTAAACCTAAGATTGAAATAAATTTATCAAAAAATATAGCAAACAAAAAACTCTACGCCTACGATAATATCTGTGTCTTTTGTTTACATAAAATAAGGGTATGTCAAATATCTGGATAACCTTATAATGGCTGCATTCTATCCGAAAGAGCGCTCAGGTAGCGAAGTAGCATAGTCATGGCAGAATTATAAGGTAGGGCCGACTCTGAGAGGAATGAAGTAGAAAGCAGAATAAAGCGGGCTAGATATCAAAATCAGCTGTTCATCTCACGTTTCTTTATGTTCATGTTTCGCAGTCGATTTTAGGTTAAAATTTTTACAGTTTTTTTTTCCAATTTAAGACTTCTCTCACATTTTAAAGTTGTAATTACACTGTTTTAATAATATTTTCACTCAAACTATCACAAATTTAACACACGCGACCGCACTACTTGCAACTTGGAAACATAAAAATTTTTCTTAATTTGCAATTCCTTGTAAATTCGTCGTTTTGACAACTTACCAACCTTTTCATTATCCACTACCTTATAATTCTCCTTATAACCGGCCCTACCTTATAATTCTGCTATGCATAAAGTGATACTTTCTGATGAACTATTTTTTTTTCGAAACGTCAAAAGGCAAACGGCTGTTCGACAATAAATGCTTTTTGTCTCAAATTTATTTTTTTTATGTTCTGGTTGCACACGTTTCAAACAAATAGTTTTAATTAAAAGCACTACTAAGCAATTTAATAATTTAGTAATTAATAAATTTAATATTTGGTATATTTATCTGTCCAAATAAAGTAAGCGTAAGCCGCTCAACTGAAGTAGCATAAACTATTTTCGCTACCTAAGATGACGACCGCTCAGGGAAAGTGTTGTGCGAGCACTTTATGCAACATACCATTCAGCCCGAAAGTTGTTCAACAGCTACGTAGCAAATTTTCCGCTGAATGCAGCCAATGATTGAAACAGGATTGTACCTGCTGAACGCAGCCATATATTTCTGCTGTTTTTGACAGATTCGGGTACAATTTTTGTGAGAGAGGTGAAAAAAACGCTTTCACCTGTTTTTCTTACACCATGCTGCTGACGTTCTTAGGATTGTTCATGGTGTAAGAAAACTAGGTGAAAGCGAATTTTTCACCACACTTTAAATTGCCCCGGGTCATGGCAGAATTATAAGGTAAGCTCATCACGGAGAGGAATGGAGTAGAAAGCAGAATAAAGCTAGATTGATGTCAAAATCAGCTGTTCATCGCAAATTTCTTTATACTCACGTTCGCAGTTTGTAGGTTAGAATTTGTTACAGATTTGTTTCCAATTTTAAGAGTTTCACATTTTATAGTTTTTATTACACTGTTATAATATTTTCACTCAAATTATCACAAATTTAACACACGCGACCGCACTTTATGGATGTTTATGTTTGCAACTTTATGGGAGGAAATTAAATTGGTGCTACATCGCATGGCCAAGCCATCAACTGCTGCTGGCCACCATGCAGCTGGCGGCGGTACAAGAGGGCTATGCTGATGCCTTGAAGGTAACCTATGACACCTTGGTTTTGGTGTGCAAGGTTTTCTTCTCGCTTTACTTGCAAGATGTGCCAGAATATGTGCCAGAGTTTGTTTACGATTTGAAAACATAATATTTTTATTTCATTTGACGTTTCTACGTACTTCGTCGTTTTGACAAGCATCTTCCTTCTCATTATTCGCTCTTCGTTGACGAGTGAGAGCATTTAGTATCATGGGCCTACCTTATCATTGTTTCATGCCCCGCGTCTGTCAAAAAATTCTGACAGAGAGAGAGCAACTGTTGATTAGCGCCAAATTTTATTGTCTGCGTTCAGCAGGTACAACTTTTGTGCAACCGGTTAGTGTGTGTCTGCTGAACGAAAAATTATCAGTGTCTAATCACAACATTAGGAAAATGTCTGTCTTTCGCAGCACTTTATATTTTTGATACATTTGCTCAACGTATTGAGTATTTTCAGTTAAAAATTTGGCTTTTTTAGAATAAGTGTGCTTTTATAACAAATGACATAAATAACGCAAAATATAACGAGAAAACACAATTTTTCCCCTATTTGATCACTTCTAAAACAATTGTGTTCACAGAAATAAAAAAGGAACTACAATAATACAATACAATAATAATAAGCTTGGGTAAGGAGATTCACCACACCGACCTCGAATGTCAAAATGTGTTTTAGCATTGCCACTTTTCTGTATTATTGATAAATGTGGTATAAATAATAAGAAAGGAAATTATTTGTAGGATAAATATGATAAATTCGGACAAATGTATTTACAATGAAATAAATCGCTCTTTTGTGATTTTAAAGCTTTGTTTTCAGTAAATTATTGCATATTAATTTTAGTTTAGTTTTTGTGTTCTTTATTTCTTATTTAAAATTTTTATTCTTAGGTCCACTAAAAACGTAATACAAAATTTATTAATGCCGTTTGATGGAGAAACTGTTGAACATAAATCAAAAATTAGAGTTTGAAAATTGGCACATAGCTTTTACTTCATCTTTTTAATCTTTTTATATAATCTGCTGCAACTTTTAAAAATTTAAATTTTCTTTGTTTCACGTTCTATGAGAGATGGCTGAACTTATTTTTGACATTATTAAAAATTTTAAATTAACTATAAATATATATTTACTTAATATATTCACATCAGAACGATTTTATAGCGAATGGCCTATGGACAAATGGCGAATGGAAAAACCAAAAAAATACTTCAAAACTTTTCTAACAATAAAATAATGTTCATTCCCGATTGCCAATGGCTACATTTAATTATTTCACTTTCGAAGCGAACGGCGAAGCGAAATATCAATATTAAAGTATATAGTGCATTAAAAAAAAAAAATTTTAAAAATTGTCTAAAAAATGGAAACAAAGCGATATTTTATCAAAATTATCGCGTCGAATGTGTTACACATTCCAATTTTTGACGAATTGCCGAGGATCGACGTTAACGAAGTTATAAGATCTCGCCACAGCTAAGACATTCATCATAAATTCAAAGTACAATCACGGATTTTTCGTGGATATTTTATAAGATACGGCAGCACAGTATTTATTAATTTTGACATTCCAGGTCGGTGTGGTCATGATACAATGATAAGGTAGGCCCATGATACTAAGTGAGAGCACGCGTCAACGAAGAGTGGATAATGAGAAGCAGCATTTATGTCAAAACGACGAATTTCGTAGAAATTGCAAATGAAGAAAATATTTTATGTTTCCAAGTTGCAAACAGTGCGGTCGCGGGTATTAAATTTGTGCTAATTTGAGTGAAAATATTATATAAAAAGTGTAATAAAAACTATGAAATGTGAAAGAAGTCTTAAAATTGCAAAAAAAAAACCTGTAACAGTTTTAACCTAAAAACAACTGCGAAACATGAGCATCCAGAAATTCGCGATGAACAGCTGATTTTGACATCAATGTAGCTTTATTCTGCTTTCTACTCCATTCCTCTCCGTTATTACCTTACCTTTTAATTCTGCCATGGGTGTGGTGAATCTCCTTACCCTACCTTATTATTGTATCATGGCTTAGTTCATGTCGAAATGACGAACGCACCATCGTGTTGTTCCTTGCAAGGTTGATTTATAAGGTTGTCGCAGGGCTGATCGCACTCTCTTCTCAGTACCCATAATTGTCAAAACCAGCCAATTTTGCGAATGACTACGAAAGAAGAACGGATGATAATAGAGAGTACTTGTAGATTTTCTATGAGCTGTCAACTTCGATTTGACAATTATGGGTACTCGCTCTCTCCCTTGCGACAACCTTATAAATCAACCTTGGTTCCTTGTACACCCAAAAAATGAAGAGTTATAGTCATAAAGAAACGGTGTCATGCTAACACTTTTACGTTATGGTTCTCAGTCAATCACGAAAATAGTAAGGCTAACACTTCAGCAGAGTAGAAAGAGTTAAAGTCGAAACCCAAAGAAAATAAGAGTAACCCTTAAACTGATGCGGAGTAATATTAACAACTTTACGCTATGGGTTCCAGTCAACCACGAAAATACTATGGCATACACTTCAGCAGAGTAGAAAGTGTTGAAGTCGAAACCCAAAGAAAAAAAGAGTTAGCCTTACACCGCTGCGGATTAACATTCACACCTCATAATACTTCGCAGCAAAAAAAAATTTAAAAACTATTTTTATATTTGTTTTATTTATTTTCAATTTGTTTATAAAAACACTTATAACTATAATTATATATGACTTTATATATAAGGATGGCCGCCAAATGTATGGAAAAAAATGAAGCGCTAATTGTAGACGCCATTAACTTATTATGTTCGATTTACCTGTTACCTGTTTCCACAATTGTAGAGCGTGCTTAAACTCAATCCGAAGAGCTAAATGCTCATCTGGAATTAGTGTGCTTATGTCTTCGTTTTGCAGCCTTTGAAGATGGGACTTTGTAAGCTTGTATCCTACATAAAAGTAAGTAGAAGTTTATATCATTTGTGTTTTATATTTTCATAATTTTTTTCAATTGTTTTTCATTAAAACTTACTTTCGCACTGATCCAAGATAAATGGAGGCATTACCCACGTTGCCAATAGAGCCTCTAGCGAATCGTCAGCAACAGAATTGGCGCTCACGTCCAGAAATTCGACCTCTTCAAAAATGTCGCACTCTGCATCCATTTTCACTTTTTGTGCTTATAGTCAACACTGCATGCCGATTTAAATAGCTTTTTGCTAACGAATGCTCACCTAACACGCACAGAGTTACATTAGCATGTCTTTCCCACTCTTATACTCTTCAGAAAAAATGTTATATTAACTATTAAAAACTATTCATAACACTTTTTGGAGTAATATTAAAATTCCAGCCTAGTTCTTTAATTAAACCCGAAAAAGTTTATTATTTATACTTCACATTTTTTTAGGTGTAGGTATTATATACAAGCGGACATGTTTTCCAGTTTGTGGCGGTCGGTAGGTGGCAAAACAGCCTTGACAACTACCTTTTTTCTCACGAGCGTCGATCGGGACTTGTCAAATCAATACAAAGATTAACTTTTCATGTCCCCTTTCAGATATGAAATTGAATTCAATTCTTGACCAATGTGAAAGGGGTCTAGGCATCGCATGCTTGATGCCTGAAGTAGGCAACTTTTCAAGCTTTGAGGCATTGACAGCTAGAAAACAGCTGATTGTGAAAACGTTTTTTAGAAAACAGTTCAATTAAAATTTAAAAAATGTCCGAATTCGAAGAGCTGCTCATAAATGAGATAAATAAATTCCCATGCATATTCGACAAGACGAAATGGGAATTTAAAAACAAACTGCAGCGGGAAAAAGCTTGGGCTGTAGTTGCAGGAGCTACCAAGTATCCAGGTAAGTTTCTGGTTTGCTGTCCGCGAATATGAGCTAACTTGTTTAAAGTATTTCAGTTTTTAGTACTTTATTTCTAATTTTGAAGCACTAAATATTGAATCACAAAACGTTTTTTGCTTTCAAAAGTTTGACAGAAAACATTTATTTTCTGTTATGACTCTCACCATGGCTGCTCCAGGCATGATGCATGCTTTTAATGTATTTTTAAAGTGTGTGATGTAGAACCGTGAAAGGCTTGCAGCGATGCTTGATGCGCTATGCCTGCAATGTGTTTTGCCCTTATCTTTTAAACTACATGGTTAATGCCGCGTTTCTATGTGATCTTTCAGTATCTTGTTTTATCCCATATCACAAAACATTTGCTATAGAGAGCGAGACGCATATATGTTCTCTTCCCTATAAATGTTTGACATATGGGAAATTTGTATACAAATCACGTATTTATTAAATTCTGCAAGTTATGTCATATTATTCAAAAATTAAATTACTGCTGCAGCTAGAATCCTTTACTTTGCGTCGTTGAAAGATCATGGAAATGGCTCAGAACGATAGCATGCATGAGAAATGTTATTTAGAATGTTATTTTTATATATTAATTTTAGAAAAAAAAAATCAGTTTTCTGTTTTCAGATTTTGCCATCATTGGCTTGCTTTGCTATTGCTTTCATCCTTGGTGCAAAGCCGAGTTCAAGCTAATAATTTAAATATACCCACCTATTGCCACACTCTCATAAATGCAATTACGATTGCAAATTTTCCAAAATTCTGTTTGTTGTGATGGGCCATCATTAGTTTATTACTTTCATCTTTGTTGGTAAATTGACTGAGAACAAATTTTAGCAATTGTGATTTATATTTTTACCTTTTTACCACCTAGTTGCATGCCGCCAATCTAGGCTAAAACCGTGCATGCACAGGTAGTCGAAGATATTCATCAAACCGGACAAATTCTATTGATCACACAACAAAAGCCGGGCACAGCAGCAAATAATTGTGACCACAGATTCAGCTAAATATATTATACATCACTTTTTACCGGCACGCAAGTCGCGTGTCAAGATATTGTTACCTACAGCACCGAAAATTTGTAAAGTTAATGGCATGGAAAATATGCCAACTCCTACGACCACATATACCGCTAACGTGCAACAACATCAGCAGCAACAGTAACAACGAGAGCAGCAACAACAACAACAACAAAAACAGCAGCATATTGAGACTGGTAATGAGGCCCCAGCCTCATCTTCAAAACGCTCATTAAGCCCTAGGTTAACATAGTGGAAACTATTGTCAGCGTCAATCCCAACATGACACCTGTCAGCACAGGCAACACCAGTGGCAGCGGTGCTAGCAGTGCAGACAAAACACGTTCGCGCTCACAGTCGGAAAAACTGGCCCATTTGCTATTCTGACATACGTCAGTCGCAGACATAACCTGCGATGTTATTTGGAATTGTGTCCCTTTTCCAAGCCCGGTGTTAAGAAGGAGAATAAAAGTAAGCCGATATAGATAGATGCTTATTAAAATCAAAACTAAAATAAAAAAGAAATAAAAAATAAAATAAAAATAAAATAAAAAATTCAAATTTTTTTGGTAGGTTCACTGGTTAAATTTATTAATCAAGAATATACATTTATTTCTTTTTATTTCTTTGTATAAATTTATTTTACATTATACGTGTAATCCTAATTACACTTTTGTAAGCTTAAATTTTCTAAAAATTGGTACTCACTTCATTTATTATTTAATTTTTCTTAAAAATGAGTTATCAGATATGAGAATCGAACTTAAATTACAAGAGTTATGATTGCTTTTCTTTTGGAAAAAATCTAATTTTTGTCCTGTTGTATTAAAAACTCACAAAAATCCAAATTGAAAAGAAATTGAGTTTAATGTAATGAAACACTCTATATCTATATATATAAATCTATATATATATTCTAATCAATATGCAGGGTGTCCCGCAATTGAGTGCAATTATTTACGGAGCTGAAAGTTTATGTCGGGGAACAGGGGGCGAACCTTCACATGGCAACGTGTCTGACCGCCTCAACCTGGCGAGGCTAGCATTATCCATGTCGAAATCGTCTCAAGTCGACTCAAACCTCCAAGTGGTGTTCCCTGGGCAACGGCAAACTGGCATCCGTCAGTTTGACGGCTAATTTGAGCGGCGGGTCGATCCATAGACCTTAAACATGGAATGTGTGCAGGGTTTGGGTCCCGCCACATTACTACTGCCCAATGAAAACTAAAACAGCCTCGGATAAGAACCCCAATTACGTTGACGACCACCGCAAACGAAAAACGGACAATGATTTACGGATATGCACCTGGAATGTCCGGACCCTTTATAGGGAAGGTGCCATTATCCAACTGGCGGAAGCCCTCAAAACAATACAATCTGACATCGCCGCCATCCAGGAAATGCGATGGAAAGGGCAAGGCTGCTCTAAACAAGCACACTGCGATATCTACTACAGCTGCCATGCGGAGAAGCGCGAATTCGGATGTGGATTCGTCGTATGCCGGAAACTACGCCACCTTGTTTCCCGTTTCACACCTGTGAACGAAAGATTGGCCACGATCCGCATCAAGGCAAAATTTTTCTACATAAGCCTTATTTGCGCGCACGCCCCGACGGAGGAAAAGGACGAAGCCGTCAAGGACGCTTTCTACGCTAGTCTTGAGGACATATATGACCACCTTCCGGTCCATGACGTGAAAATAGTCCTCGGCGATTTTAATGCGAAAGTCGGAAGGGAAGGCATCTTTGGCCCCACTGTCGGTCAGTTCAGTCTTCACGAGACCTCCACAAACAACGGTCTAAGACTGATCGACTTCGCCGCGGCACGAAACATGGTAGTTAGTAGCACCAGATTTAAGCACCTCGACATCCACAAGGCCACCTGGCTGTCCCCGGATCAAAAAACGCGAAACCAAATTGATCATGTTGTAATCGACGGAAGGCATGCCTCTAGTGTTCTAGATGTGCGTACATTTCGGGGGGTCAACATTGACTCCGACCATTATCTTGTTGCAGCCAAGATCCGCATGCGATTATGCAATGCCAAGAACATACGCACAGGAATGCAACGAAAGCTAGATGTCGCTAAGCTGCAATTACAACGGACTGCCGAAGCCTACTCCGCTCAACTCTCGGTTAAGCTCAACCAACCAACCTCTGGACTCGACGACGCCGGCGGACTTTGGGCGCATATATCCCACTCCATGCGCGCTGCCGCTGAAGAAGTCATTGGTTTCCGGCGCCCGCAACCTCGGAACCAATGGTATGATCAGGAGTGTCGCATTGCGACTGCAGTAAAAAACGCCGCTTATAGAAAAACGCTGCAGTCAGCTGCAACGCGAGCCGTGCGAGAAAACTACCGCGAAAAGAGGAAGGAAGAGAGGCGCCTTTTCAGACGCAAGAAAAGAGAGCAGGAAAAGCGTGAGCGTGAGGAACTAGAGGTATACCAGGGCAAGAAGGATGCACGAAAATTCTATCTACAGGTTAAGCGTCTAACCCAAGGTTTCAAGCCCGGAGCATCCACTTGTAGAGACGAAAATGGAGATCTGAATACGGATACACAGTGTGTGCTTAGATTGTGGAGACAGCACTTCTCCAATTTACTTAATGGCGACGATTCCACCAATGCCGCCCATCGAGAGCACAGTGCAGTGCCACCAATCGACGATGACGGAGTGGAAGTGTCACCACCTAGCCATGAAGAGGTTCGAGTTGCTATCCAACGACTCAAAAACAATAAAGCAGCGGGTGCTGACGGCCTGTCAGCTGAATTGTTTAAAACCGGCGGCGATGAATTGATAAGGCGCATGCATCAGCTCATCAGCAAAATATGGCTAGCAGAAAGCATGCCCGACGATTGGAACCTCAGTGTACTGTGCCCTATACTTAAGAAAGGAGACCCTACAATCTGCGCAAGTTATAGAGGTATCAGTCTTATTTCCATCGCATATAAGGTTCTCTCAAGCGTACTGTGTGAAAGATTAAAGCCAATTACAAAAACACTGATTGGACCTTATCAGTGTGGCTTTCGACCTGGTAAGTCCACCATAGACCAGATTTTCACGCTACGACAAATCCTGGAGAAAACCCACGAAAATCAAATTGACACACACCATCTCTTTGTCGACTTTAAAGCTGCGTTCGATAGCCAGAGAAGGGATTGCCTATACGCAACAATGTCTGAGTTCGGTATACCTGCAAAGTTGATTAGACTTTGCAGAATGACGTTGAGCAACACACGCAGCTCCGTCAAGGTAGGAAATGACCTCCCCGAAACCTTCAATACCGAAAGATGTTTCAGGCAAGGCGATCCACTGTCTTGCGATCTCTTCAACATCATCATGGAGGGGATCGTACGAAAGGCCGGTGTGCATCGTAATGGCACCATTTTCTATAAAGGTGTCCAGCTCCTTGCGTACGCTGATGATATTGATATTGTTGGCAGAACCAAGAGAGATGTTACCGCTGCTTTCGCCGCTATCGAAAAGGAATCAGCCAAAGTGGGTTTGACGATAAATGAGGGTAAAACAAAGTATATGCTGTCTACAAACAAGGGAGCGCGGCGTTTAGACTCCCACGTTTCATCCGGCAGCTATAACTTTGAAGTAGTCAAGAAGTTTGTATACCTTGGCACCGCCATTAATACTAACAACGAAATCAGCCTGGAGATAAAGCGAAGAACAATAATTGCTAATAGGTGCTACTACGGGCTCAGTAAGCAACTAAGTCCCAGAGCCCTCTCTCGATCGACAAAACTAACACTCTACAAGACGCTCGTTCTACCTGTGCTGCTTTATGGCGCTGAGGCATGGGTAGTTTCGCAAACTGACGCAGCCGCTCTGGGGGTGTTCGAGAGAAAAGTTCTTCGCAAAATCTTCGGTCCTGTTCGAGTCGGCGATGACTATCGCATCCGAATGAACCACGAGCTGTATGAGCTCTACGGAGACATTGACGTAGTTCGGCGTATAACTGTGCAGCGACTACGCTGGCTGGGTCATGTCCATCGTATGGACGACGAAGCTCCTGCAAAAAAAGGTGCTCGAAGCGAGGGTCGCTGGTCAACGACGACGAGGGAGACCATGCCTCCGATGGATGGACCAGGCTGAGGAAGCCCTAACCGCACTTGGTGTATCCGATTGGAGAAGGCGCGCGCAAAGCAGAGGCGCCTGGCGAGAGCTGATGAAGTAAGTAAGTAAGTAAGAAAGTTTATGTCGAGCTGAGCAAAATATTGTATGGGAGTCTATTTTCACATTCTTAAAGCGCGGTACACATTATCGACCATGAGTGACACTCAAAAATTCAACTCTTTTGAGTGATTGTTCGTAGAGGCCAAACTATCATTCATGCTCAAGCTCAAACCGTCATTCAAATTGTGAAATTTGAGCAATAAAGGTGAAAAAGTAGAGAATTTGTGGCGCATTATTAAATATCGCGCTAGCTGAAATGTAAAATAAACAAAAAAAAAAAAATAAGAAAAGAAGCAAATAAGCAAATAAGTCAACAAATAACTTTAATTTTTGACTGGAGAAAACATATAAAAAAAAATTTTTATTTTTGATCGTAAATATATCAACCAAAAATAACTTTTATTTGTGAGTTAATTAATTTTATGTTATCAAAAGAGGACTTTTATATATATTTTTTCATTTCATACAAATTTAAAATTATCTACGTATAAAACTTTGTATCCGCATCCATGCTCGCGCTGCAAAATTTATGCTTGACTGAAGCTTTTCAGTACACATTAGCAGTCAAAAACAAATATGGCCGCTGACTGTCACTCAACCACAAAAATTTTTGTGGTTGACTGTTGACTGACAAAAAATAATGGTCACACACGCGAACATGCGTAATATGAGAGAATTTGAGCAAAAACTGTCAGTCATGATCGATAATGTGTACCCCGCTTAAGAGCTCATTTCATTTATTACGCGAAATTCTGAGAAATTTGCACTCAAAACTGAAATTTGGTAGTTTCAATCGATTGATTTCATCTTCACACAATCACAGATCGGCAACGGTTAAGTTGGTGGGGTTTGTTGATACACCGTTGGAAAGGTGATTGCCTTTAAAATGAGCTATCAAAATAAGTCTTATGTAAGTTAGTTTTTCTGTTAGAAACAATAACGTGAATCAAAGTCGTGAAATATTAATTAACCCTGTAGCTCCTAAGAATGCTAAAATAGACCCCCCCCCTCCCATACGATTTTTTGCTCAGCTCGACATAACCTTCCAGCTCCGTAAATAGTTGCACTCAACTGCGGGACACCATGTATATTAATTCTAAAATAATCTATATATATTAATTTTACCTGTGTTAACTTCAACATATCCACATAAAACTTATATCGATGGAAAGGTATAATATATATATATTATATTATATATTATAGAGATATACAATATCTCTCAATGAGCTCTACGAAGACATTGACGTAGTTTGGCGTATAACTGTGCAGCGACTACGCTGGCTGGGTCATGTCCACCGTATGGACGACGAAGCTCCAGCGAAAAAGGTGCTCGAGGCGAGGATCGCTGGTCAACGACGACGAGGGAGACCATGCCTCCGATGGATGAATCAGGCTGAGGAAGCTTAGTGTATCCGATTGGAGAAGACGCGCGCAAAGCAGAGGCGCCTGGTGAGAGCTGACGAGGTCGGCCGAAACCCGGACACGGGTTGTTACGGCCACCTAAGTAAGTAATTATACACAATATACATATATATATACAATGTTTTCCCGTACTATCTGTCACAAAATATGCCGGCACTTGATGACCCCACCAAAGCTATCGAGATATGAACCAATCGTGACACTCCTCCAACCGTTCAACTCAAAATTATTCGGCATTATTTGCAGTTGGTTTTTTTAATTGCTTAGGCAAGCGATGGTTGAAAAAACCCAAGAATGTTTATTTAAAAGCATACCAAACAACTATAAAAATTAATTCCATATTTATAGCATGTGATCAACTTTGGCTGTGTGCAATTCGGAAACTTTTCACTCGGATGATGAAATTTTGACAGCCTGAATGTGAATATTTGGCACTTGCGAGGTGAATATGATTGTCAAAAATGCATGTAGCCTCAGGGGCTAGTATAAATTTTGACAATCGGCAAGAGAATTTTTGAACCAAGCATAATTAGAAAAAAAAAACACTTGTAAGTTCGCGCATAAAATAACTAAAGTGAAATTAATGAAAGCTAAACTTTTTAGTTAATTATAAATAAAAAAAGCACAAAGAATTAAAAATTAATGGAAATCCCAACAGAACAGCAAAGGAAGTTCTACGTAATATGTATAACTATATTGCATACTGTCCGCAATCCCATAAAGCCACTTGCTACTCGATAGCAAACCACTTCATACTCTATTGACCATCCATGATGCTTCGCTGGAATAAACTCCACAATTTTGCTAAAAGAGCTAGCAGATACTCTTAAAAGCATTTAAGTTTGTGCATTGTCTCTATTCAAAAAGGCATTTAATGATTCGGAATAACCTCTTTCCCGAATATAGGTAATATCCATAAAGGAATAATGTTTTGTCCGGAGCAGAAACACTTATTCAGTTATATTTCAATTAAGTTAATAATTCAGTTATATCAACAATTTTGCAAAATAAATTAAAATTCTCGCGCTAATACACTAACGAAATCTAAAACGCCAAAATTGCTAGTTGTCAAAATTTCATTGTTCTTTTGGCACAGCAAAAAAGACAATTTTATTTCAACAGACAGAAATTGTATTCAACTCAGTAACTTCTTTCCTACCACGAGTGCGTATAAAAATAGAAAAAGTAAGCCTGTTTCACTCTCACATTCATTAATGCCATAAGATAGGGTTCACATGATCTTTCTTTCTAACAAAGAATGTGACATTAGAAGATATTAGAAGATCACATGGAAACGCGGCATAAACTGAAATGTATGTAATACGATATCAGGGGCGGATCCAGAAAAATATTTCGGGGAGTTTTCAAATATTAATGTACTTAATTCATTAGAGTGGCCCTTAGTTGTATGGAAGAAATTTTTTTAACAAATTAAATTTAACAAACAAAAATATGCATGGGTCTGGAATGTACCTTTATATGTAAAAAGTAAATTGTGAAATTTTCAGGAAAAACTATTGATATTTAAAAATGTCTGTAGTGACCTATTTATTGAAAAGCTGTTTTTCCAAAAAAAGCACAATTAAATTTTTTTGAAGATCAAATTTTCTAAAAACTGGTGCGCACTTTGTTTTTCATTTCAATTTTATTTAAAACAGTGACGAGCAGACGCACACAACTTAAGCTGCTTGCATGTATGTGCAACATTTAAAACTTATCACTGAAAGAAATGGAACGTTAAAGCATTTAGAAAGCTTTCTGAAAGCTTTATGTACAAAAACAATAACAAATAGACGCGAATAGAAAAAATTATGAAAGCACATTAGAAAACATTATTTTTTTAGTATATATTATTATTGCGTTTATTATTATATATATTATTATCTATATTATGTACACATATAAAACAGAGTGGCATACGTGAGACCGCGTATAACTAAAAACAAAATAAATATAAAATATGTGCTCATTTGAATAAAAAGCGCTGCATTTTTAGAGTATCAAATGTAGACAAATATAACAGAACTAGGCATCGCTTCTTGATCTAATTCTTTTCAGTGTACAAACACTATGTAATTATATTGAAAACAAGCGAACAAAGTGACGTAACCCTGCCTGCTTCGAGTCTTCCTGCCTGAAAAAAGTCAAGTTTCAGCAGCTATTTTTTATCCGGTTTATGGTTTTTTTAATTTTTTGCACAAAATATCTCAAAAATATTTTTAGTTCATTTTTGGATTGCTTTTTCAAAATTTGTATTTTTGGGTTTTTATAATTGGAATTTTTTTCATAAAAATGCTGAAACTCGATATTTCCAAAAAGGCATACTTCTAGCAATAAATTTCGCAATAACCAAATTATTAAAAGTAATCGCAACAGATTTTTGTATATGTTTTAGGTATATTTTATAAAAATATTTCCATTGCATTTCACTGATTTCAGTTAACAAAATCACTTGACATTTAAAAGTGTGCACTTTGAGTGAATATGAAATTTTTAATTTTGTGTACACAAATAATGTGCACAGTTACGGAAGAGAGCCCCAGAACTCAGTGCATTAGAAATAGAAACAGCCACAAACGTTTGCAGCATAGGTGTTTGGTGCAAACAATTATAAATTTTTTAAGAATTTTATTTAATAATTTTATTATTAATTTTTAAATAATAATAATTTTCAATTCAAAGAAAACTTGATCGTAATGATAAGAATAAACAAAGTAGAATTCGTTAGAGTATAAATTTAAGACGATACAGTTTGTGAATTCATCGTGTTATTTTGTGGTGGTATTGAGTCCCCCTCCCTTTTTTTAAAAAATTTTGTCATGTTGGCTAAAAGGTTAAAGTGTACTTTGGTGTTTTTAATTTTAGTTGTATGTGTTTGTGCTGTTTCAGTGTCTAATGAGGCGGGTTTGATTCGGTCTATGTTGACTATAATCCCTACAGGAACAAACTAACTTGTTTTTAAAAACAACTAATTAAAAAACTAATTTAAAATAAACCAGTATATGAACTACTTTTAATTATATTAAGGCGGCAACTACTCTGATGTTGACATGTTTAAATTGCAAATGTTTATTAGATTACAAGTTTATATATATTTAACCATGTTATTTCATCAAATATTATTAACTTCAGGCCATCAGTAATAGTTTTCAATTGGTTATTTCAAAGCAATTAAAAAAATAATTTAAATATAACTAATTTAACAAGTAGTTAAAAATATATGCAGACGAAAGTCAATTGACTTATTTAGCGGACATCACCATACAAAATAAGTTAGTTCGTTCTATGGAAAAAAGTCAGAATTTCAACTAGTTGTGGTTGACAAAAAACTACTTTATCAACTACTTTTAAATTAGTTGATTTTCCTACAGGGATGTTAGTATTATTCTTGCGTATTCTGAAAAATGTTGGTGTTTTCTCAATAATTTCAAAGGGACCATCGTACGGCTCTTGTAGAGTTTTGCGAATTGTGTCATTGCGAACGAAGACAAATTTGAAAGTACTGAGTGCTCGAGGTATATATGATTGAAAGTTAGAGTTATGATGTGCAATGTTCGATTGTTTATTTTCTACGACCTCTTCAAGCTTGGACAAGGTGTCCGACGAATTAAAATGTTTACTATTTGTTGGGGTAACCTGAGATTTTGACCAAATACCATTTCAGCAGGTGAAGCCTTAATATCTTCTTTGACCGTGGACCTGAGTCCCAGAAGAATTAGTGGCAACTCTGTGTACCAGTTTGTTTGATTTTTGCTCGCTATTAAAGAAGTCTTGAGCTGTCTATGAAATCGTTCTACCATTCCATTAGCTTGTGGATGATAAGCAGAGGTGGTAATGTGTTTGCTTCCTAGATTTTTGACAAAGTTTTTAAATGTTGAGGACGTGAATTGAGGACCTCGATCAGAAACAATTTCCAGAGGAACTCCAAAACGTGAAATGTATTCCCTATGAAGTGTGTCAACGACAGTACTGGCGTTGGTATCTTTGAGTGGATACGCTTCGTGCCAACGTGTGTTTCTATCAACTAGGGTGAGCAGATATCTGTAACCATTATATATTGGTAAGGGGCCTACCAAATCGACATGAACATGTTCGAAACGACCGTGTGGAATGTCTATCTTCTGTGGAACTGTTTTTGTGTGTCTATGTATTTTTGCTTTTTGACATCTTTTGCATTTCTGTGACCATTCGTTAATTTGTGTGTTCATTGTTTGGCCAAAAATATCTCTGTGTAATAAGTCGTCGAGTCGTTTGTCGTATGTATGGACGTGTTTCTGTATTTGTGTGTTCTCACCAAATTTTAATGTTAAGTAGTGGAATGTGTATTTGCTTGAAATTGTAAGTATCGTTGTTTAATATTTCCTGAAGTTCTGAATCTTTTGTCTGTTCTCGGTGTAGAGTTCTGAGATTGATATCTGAGGTTGTAAAAGCCTCTATCTCAGCTCGTGAAAGTGCGTCTGCTACGACGTTGTCTGTACCTTTGATGTGTCTGACGTCATTGGAAAATTGTGCAATAAATTCTAGGTGTCGTGTTTGTCTTGGGCTTCTCTCTGTGTTTGAGTGTAATGCTGAAATGAGTGGTTTGTGATCTGTATATATTGTGAATGTTCGTCCTTCTAAATAATGTCTAAAGTGTTTAATTGTGAGGTAAATTGCTAAAAGTTCGCGATCAAATGTACTGTATTTTGTTTCGGATGGTGATCATTTTTTAGAAAAGAAAGCTAGTGGTTCTATTTGTTGTTCATGTTCTTGTTGCAAATCTGCACCGATAGCAGTGTTAGATGCATCCACAGCAATATAAAGTTTTGCTTTGCTATTAAAATGATTAAGTAGCACTTCCTTAGTAAAACTTTCTTTTATTGTTGCGAAGGCTTCTATTGTGTTGTCTGTCCAAGTAAGATGTTTGTTCTTTGTTTTAGATGCTGACGTAACCCTGTCGTAAATGTGTGTGAGTGTGTGTGCTAATTTTGGTATGCTTCTGTGATAGTATTTTATCATCCTGATGAATTCCTGCATTTGTTTAACTGTTTCTGGTTTTGGGTAGTTAACAATACATTGAATCCTATCGGGAGATGGCTGTATGCCTTTGTTTGAAATATTGTAACTAAAAAAATTAATTGTGTTTACGCCGAAAATGCATTTGTTAGGTTTGATGTTAAGTCCATATTTGTCTAAACGTTCAAAAACTAAATTTAGATATCTGAGATGTTCTTCTTCTGTCTCGCTTGCTACTAGTATGTCGTCAAGGTATATGAAAACGAAATCGAGTTCTTTCAACACTTCGTTTATGAAACGTTGGAATGTTTGAGCTGCGTTTCTTAATCCAAACGGCATTCTCAAGAACTCAAACATTCCGAATGGTGTTGTAATTGCGGTCTTGTGTATGTCTGTAGTGGCCATAGGAATTTGATGGTATGCTCTTACTAAGTCTAATTTAGAAAAAATGTTCTTGTCGTGTAAGTTAATAGCTAAGTCGTGTATGTGTGGTAAAGGGTAGCGGTCTGGAACTGTAACGGCGTTAAGTCTTCTGTAGTCGCCACAGGGTCTCCAGTCATTTGCATCTTTTTTAGGTACAAGATGTAGGAAGAAGCTGACATGGAGTCTGATGGACGACAGATGCCTGCTTTGACTAGAAAGTCGAATTCTTGCTTGGCAATTTTGTACTTGTTTGTGTCTAAACGTCTTGGTTTCGAAAAAGGTAACTGTCCTTATGTAATTATGTGATGTTCTGTCTTGTGTTTAACTGTTTTGTTGTAGTCTGGTTGCGATGTAAGAGATGGGAAGTTTTTAAGTATATTCGTGTATTTGTTGTTAAGTGTAAATAATTTGGGTAGTGTTGTGTCTGTGAATGCTGTAATTGCGTTAACTGATAATTGTGTAAGTGGATCGATTAGTTTCTTACGTTTTAAATCTATCAAGAGACCATATTTTGAGAAGAAATCCGCTCCTATGATAGATCGTGTAATGTCTGCTAGTATAAATGTAAAAGGAAAATCGCGTCACAGTCTTAAGTTAATATTTAATAATTTCTTTCCGTAAGTTGTATTGGTGCTACCGTTCGCAGCTGTTAGAATTAAGTCTGAATTTTTCTTGTTGGCTTTGAATTTATTTATTGGAAGTACTGAAAATTCTGCGCCACTGTCGATCAACAAATTAATGTGATTGTCATTGTCGTAAATAAATAGACGGCGTGTAAGTGTTGTCTGACTTCCATCATTAGCCGTCGCAATGATGGAATCACTTAGTTTGTCGTATTGTGTGGTGTTGTGTTATGCTGTGTGTCGTTTTGATTGAATAAACATGGTTGTTCACATCATTTGGCTGCCCTACCAAATCTAAAATGGTATCTACATACCCTGTTGGCAGGACGTTGTCGAGGTACACTTCTTGACGGGGATCTACGTCTTGAAACACCTCTGAAATTTGTCTCCCTCGAAGTTGAACGGTTACGAAATCGTTCGTTCTTTAACTCTTGGACCTCAATTGCCAATTTATTGAAATTGTCCAAAATTTTGGAAGTTGTCTCTGTGAAAGCTTGTGTAATCATCGCTAACTATGACTGTTGGAATGATTTCGTCGAGCGATGGACTGAAGCGACTTCGGATTCTGAAATGACTTCCTATAGGTTGTCAGCGAGTTTTAGTTGTTCGTCTAGTTCTCTGTGACTCGAGCTGGTCAAAGCTATATTAAGACTTTTGGGAAGCTTACGAAGCCAAATTTTATGTATTAAGTCGTTATCGACTGATGATCCGGCTAAAAGCAATAGTGACCTGTAGAATTGAGAAGGTTTTTGGTCGCCCATATCGGTTCCAGAAAAAATTTTGTCCAACCTCTTGGTCTCACTCAAAGAGTGTCGGTCAATCAATATTCTTTTTAACCCATCGAACAAGTTTGATGAAGGAGGTTTTTGAATAAAATCAAGCACTGTTATTATAACGTTTTGGGGAAGAGCGGTTACGAGATATTCGTACTTGGTCTTGTCGGCTGAAATTCCTTTCGCTTGAAATTGTATCTCTGCTTGGGCGAACCATGCGTCGGGACATGACGTCCAAAACTGAGGTAATTTCACTGCTGTCGCAAGTATTTCGTGATGCATTGGTGCATCGAATGGGTTGACAAATTCTGATTGCAAATTAATTAGAGGCGGGTGAAGGTCACCTTCTCCGCAATGAAGGGGTTGTGTAAGTGGGTTGGAAATGTGTAAGGGGGTAGGGGTGTGAGAGGGCTGGGTGGGGCTGTGTACCATACTCATTCTGATATTTTACTGTGTAATATTTTATGTACCTAAACAATTTTGTGTACCTAGGTGTAATGTAGTGCCTACGGAGTAAAACGATCGGTTTCTTCCGACCGGATCGTCTGCCAACCGTGTATAAAGCTAAGTGTGTGCCTCGTGATAAGCTATTACAATTATTACATATATTACAATTTATAATTTTTGAAATTTTATTTTATTTTTATAAAAAAAAAAATTTTATTGATGTTGACTGCTACGCTGGCTGTGTCGCTGGCTGCGCTGTTGACGTTGACTGCTCTGTTGACGTTGGCAGTGTCGCTGACTGCGCTGTTGACGTTAGCTGCACTGTTTACTTTGGCAGTGTTGTTGACTGCGCTGTTGACGTTGGCAGTGTTGCCGACTGCGCTGTTGATGTTGACTGCGCTGTTGACGTTGGCAGTATTGCTGACTGCGTTGTAGCGTAACAGCTGCTGTTGCTGTTGTTGTTTTTTTATATATGCGTATTTGCTGTGCAACGCAATTGTAATTTAGGCTGATGTTGTTGTTATTGTTGTCGCTGCTGCTAGTATTGTTGTTGTTGTTGTCGTTTCTGCTTATGTTGGTGTTGTTTACAGTTGTTTGTTGTTGTTAAGCAGCGACCGTGTCTACTGCTGATGTGTTGTTGTCGCTGCTGTTGTTGTCGTTGTCGTTAGGCAGCGACCGTGTCTACTGCTGATGTGTTGTTGTCGCTGCTGTTGTTGTCGTTGTTGTTAGGCAGCGACCGTGTCTACTGCTGATGTGTTGTTGTCGCTGCTACTAATGTTGTTGTTCTTTTTTGTTATCGCTGCTGCTAATGCTGTTTTTAGCTTGTAGTTGTTGTTTCTTCGGCTTTCCGTTGGGCAAATGATGTCGTGGTGGTTGTGAACTATGATGGTGTTGCTGTTGTATCCAGCGCCAGTGTTACTTTTGGCACAATTTGTTGTAAGTATGAACTGGTTGACCTGTATGTATGACCTGGAAGAGGTGACGCAGGAGTTTCTAACAATGCTGCTCTTGTTGGTGATGTTGTTTTGGTTTCACAGCTCCTGGTAGGGTCGCCAATATTTGGTTGCGAACAAATATATTTTTGAAGAATGTTCTTCTATATGATTTTATTTTATTTGTTAATTTTCAAATAACATTTCAATTTCATTTATTTTTTACAACTCATAAAATATTTGAAAATTTTTGAATAATAAAATTTTCAATTCAAAGAAAACTTTATCGTAATAACAAGAATAAACAAAGTAGAATTCGTTAGAGTATAAATTTGAGACGATACAGTTTGTGAATTTATCGTGTTATTTTGTGATGGTATTGCGTCACCACAGGTTTATGAATATTTAAAATAAATTATGAAAAAATCAATGTTTTTCGTGTTGGTATCCATGACCCCATAATAGACATAAGTATATCACATTTAAATGCAGGTTCTCCGAGAATTTTGGGGTTTCAGCCCCCAAAACTTCTCTCCCTGAATCCACGGCTGTACGTTATACGAAAAAAATTTTGTTAAATCTAGTCAACTTAGTAAAGTTGTGTTTATATGAACATTTTTCATTGTACCTATAATAATCTTTAAAACCCCCTATTGTTATTTTGATACCTAGATGGCGCTTCTCGCTTAAATATGAACTACATTTAATGTAGTTTTAATATGTCAAAGTGTATAAGCTTTTCTTTTTTCTAACTTCCTGTTTTTTGACTCGACGGGTTCTCGTGCACTTTGCGAGCAACCACACCAAGAGTAAGTTCTTTATATAGTAAATTATCAATAAATTATTATACGTTTCAGAAAACTAAACTTAGACTCGTTTATTCTTTTCAACTCAAATAATTGGATTTGAGCTTTCATTTTAAATCTTTTGCTTCACCATTTCACTGGCATCCTCATACTCGCATTCTATCAGTTTTGTTCATGGTCCTTCGAGCCGGATTTTAGGAAGCAGAAGATTTACTCTCAGCGGGTCTAAGCTGAAACATATATCCATCCAAGTTATTGATAATTAATCTCATCCAACGGAGCATTTCACCTCACCCATTTCACCATCATCATCATATACCAAGGAATCAGGTGTGTTTGCATTTTTTTCAGTTTTTCTTATATTAGTACAAGAAGTGCATTGCGTTAATCAGAAGTCACGCTTCTGCGAGTTAAATAAATTAAGATAGTTTCCTTAAAAGATCGTTGAAACCGCGATAGAATCAATTAAAAAGCATAAAAAATTGCCTTATTTCTAAAAAAGTATTGTCCTAAATATTTAAAATACGTAAAAATAACTTAAAGTTAATATTAAAATAACCTACGCGCAACGGTAGTGATCTCTTTTTCCCCCCAATAAAAAAAAAAAAAAAAAGAAAGAGAAGGTCAAAAAGGTTGAACGTCAACTTGACCATACATTTAAAGATCGGTTTTAAATCTTCGGGCTTAAATCATCCATCCAAATATTATATTCCATAATAATTTTTATAATTATATTAGTAAATTATAAAAAAGTAAAATTTGTAAAAATCTATACTTAGCTAAAAAAAAAAAAAAAAAAGCATAAGAAAGAATAAAAAAAAAAAAACATGTTATGTGCATCCATTAATATTTGAGTGATCATGATATGTAATCCAATTCCGCACTCTCATCTTAATACGATCGAATCGAACGGACGTCAATGTGTTAAGTTACATAGTTATTAGCTTGTAACAGAACCAGTCTGTAAATCTTAGCAGAAAATAATTATTTCAGTGCTTTTTAAACAGTGCTTCTCAAACTATTCCATATATATTCAAGGCAAAAGAGTAGCGCTCTGTTAGTTAGTAGTGCTGCTTTTGTTTTAAAATACTTACAACAGCAGAGAAACTAAGAAAAGGTTCAAACTTATAAAACAGCTGTTTTTATTACAAGCAATAGCAGTGGCTATTGAACTCGTTACAACAGTGATCAACAATATCTCAAACATTGCTTAAAATGTTTAATTGGTAAATTCAGTTCTTTAAGTGATTAAAAACAAGATAATATTATCTATAAATTTAATAAATAAATTAAAAACTAATTTTATTTATTTTTGTAAATATATCCCTAATTAAAACACTGCTGAAATTTAAAAGTTAATACTTGAAAAAATTAAATAAAGACGATTTGAAAAGAAAAATTTATAAGAAAAATAAACATTATCCTTGCAACTCATTTTTCTCATTCTTTTTCGAATATTTTTCTGCACGAAAATCCACATATTTCATATATTGGATGTTCATACAAAACGTGTTATCCCAATCTCAAGTTTGCCTATATCGATTTTATATTGAGTGAATATTTACTGCCAATTCAAAACATGCGTTCATCGATTTTTTTCGTAATAATTATTCGAGAACTTTTATAGTGAATGCTTTCTGTTAAAATCGAAACATTTTAATATATTGATTTACGGTAAATATATACAATATTTCAAGAATTTCTAGATTTAATAATAAGTCTAAAAAATACATGTTTTGAAAAGTGAATATTTGCATTTAACATTTAAATATTGTTCTCGAATCAATTTAGTGAATCGGAATTATCAATCTCTTATTGTTTTTTTTAGTGAATATGTATTGCGAAGATTCTAATACTTTCGTTCACATTTTTCATCGCTAATGGTTGCTGATCAGATCCAAATTTGTTCTTTTAGTGATTTTTCAAAGTAAATATTTGTTGGTGATATAAAAATATTTACGTCCGATTTTTTTTGGAATAAATATTTGCTGTTAAGTTCCGAATATTTTCAGTTTTCAACTTTTATCGTAAAAATCTATATCCAAATCTTGATATTTTATCTATCGATTTCCAGAGTGATATTTTTAATTGAAATTTAAATAATTTCTTTTATTGTTTCTTTTTCAATTTGAATATTTTATTTTAAATTCGAAATTTTATCTTATCCAGATTTCTTTACATGGTAGTTTTGTTATTGATATCCAAATTTCTTTTTCATCGCCTTTTTCCAAAAGTGAATAATTCTATTGAAATCAAAACCATTTTGGATTCAAAAACAAACCATGCATTGAGTTTTGAGATTGTCTCTTTAATTGTTTTCCAAATCAAATCTTTCCATATTCAATCCGATTATTCTCTTTTTACCAATTTCTTGAATCCGATTCTTCTTTTTTAACCAATTTCTTGAAACAAATATTTTAAAATTTAGTTATTAAAATATTAGATTATCTATAGAAGTACTTTTTGATTTTTATTAATTTGATCCTCTATATCAGGTGATCGAAAATTTCTTATTCCGTTTTGTTTTTTTCCTCGAATCAAGTTTGGCATTGCAATCCAAAGATTCTCTGTTATCGATTCTTTAGCATCGATAACCCCAAAAGTCTCATTATAATTCAGTGATAAACATAACTATATATATGTTACATAATTCCAAGCGTTTGATACAAACGCAATTCTTATTTTTTCTATAAAACAAAAAAGAACCAAAGTAAATTTTTCACTAAAATGAGTGCACTAGAATCGTTTATCCGCCTTTCGGACAATTTAGTGGAATTTGAGGCAGATTTAAACGAAACAAATATTTCACAATCTTCGGCAGCTACCATGGAAGTTCATAAGGATGAAATGAAATCCATCTGGATAAATGTGAAGTCAGCGTATGAAGCATGCTTGAACGAGCTCGCTCTACCTAAGGACAAGGAGGATGAATGTGAATATGACATTGAAACAATAAAAAATCGATATCATAGCTGCTATCAAAGCTATGTCCGGTGCATTTCACAGCTCGCTGAGAATATTCAAAGTATATCAGCTAGGTCGTCTTCCTCTCCAAGGTTGTCTGATATTCCGTCCAGTTCCAATTTTCATTTACCTCCATGTGACACCGATGTTTTCAGTGGGGACTATTTAATGTGGCCTTCCTTCCGTGACTTGTTTACAGCCATCTATGTGAACAATACTCGGCTTAGTCCAGTGGAAAAACTTTTCCACTTAAACAATAAAACGCGGGGTGAGACTAGAGATATTGTTAAAAAGTCTCCTTTGACAAATTAAGGTTTTTCGTCAGCATGGCATAACTTATGTGAACGTTTTGAAAATAAACGTATTCTCGTTAATAGCCAACTGAAAATTTTATTTAATCTTCCATCCATCCCCATCGAATCCAGTCACGCTTTAAAAAGTCTCGAAAGAGATATAAACAGTTGTATTACAACACTTCAACTTTACGATATAAAGATTGATAATTGGGATTGTATCTTTATTTATCAGTGTTCTACGCATTTGCCTGAAACTACCTTAGCTCTTTGGGAACAATCCATTCAAAATAAGACAGATATTCCAAAATGGGAAGCATTAGATAATTTCTTGACCAGCCGTTACCAAACTCTGGAAACTGTTTCGGATATTCGAAATTCAAATCCCCCAAAACATGCACCCAAGAAATCCCCTACAAATTTAGAAAAGAAGAGTTAACACATATCATTCCAAGATTTCTGGTTCATTTTGTAATCTTTGTCCACAGGAGCAACATCCAATTCGTCAGTGTGTTCGCTTTCAAGAATTCAATATTGAAGAAAGGACAAATTACATAAAAAAACATAAACTTTGTATAAATTGCCTTGCTCGTGGCCATAGTATCAAAGATTGCAAAAGTTCATACAATTGTTATACGTGTAATAAGCGACATAATACGCTTTTACATCGTAACGTTCCACGTTCAAGTAAAAATGTTCTACCCTCTGTTACTCCAAATACGGAGGTTAATGATTCCAGTATAACTTCGGGCGTGCAGAAATCAGACGTAAGCTCAACACAGTCCACTCATTCCTCTATGCCTCTTGATAACATTCAAACATGTTTTTCGTCTAATTCCAAGGGCGTTCTTTTAGGTACCGCGATGGTTCATATATGCCATTTAGGTACAACTTTTTCTGCTCGAGCTCTCATCGATACTGGTTCAGAAAGAACTTTTATTTCTGAACGCTTATTTAAATTACTTAAACTTCCATCTTCTACAATACATGTCCAAATTTCCGGTCTTAATAATACCACTTCTGCAAGAGTTGACAAGATATGTTCTTTTACCTTAAGCTCACCTATTAATACTGCAATTCATCTTGAAGCTAACGCTTTAGTTCTGCCACAGCTCACAGGTAGTCTTCCAACTTGTCCCCTAATCCAACTTGTCCAACAAATCCCTCAATTCTTGATAATCTTTCTGATATACAGCTCGCAGACTCACAGTTCTTTAAGAGCTCCCAGGTTGATTTACTGATTGGAGGTGATCTTCTTCCATTTATCCTATTAGACAAAATAAAACACAATGTTTGTGGTACTTTATTGGCCCAGGAAACAATATTTGGCTGGATTCTGACTGGGCCTGTATCTAATAGATCCATTTCTTCATTTTCAACATGTGTATCATACTTCAATGAAGTGTCACTTAACAAGGCACTTTCTAAATTTTGGGAGGTGCAGGATCTTCCTCAAAAACAATTCCTCAACCAAGCTGACCATTTTTGTGAAGAGCTGTATGCGCGAACAACAAAACGAAACAGCGATGGTCGCTATGTGGTTCAGTTACCATTCAAAGAAGGGTACCCAGAGACCCTTAAGCTAGGTTATTCGAGGTCAATTGCACATGCGCAATTTTTACGAAATGAAACTCGGCTACTAAAAACTCCTAGCTTTAAAGCTCAATATGACGACGTGGTGAGCGAATATCTTAACCTTGGACATATACATCCAGTTCTGAGACCAAGAGATGAATATATTTCAAGTCATTACTATCTGCCTCATCACGCAGTCATCAAGCCTGACAGCTCCACTACAAAGTTACGCGTTGTATTCAACGCTTCCAGTCCGTCATCCAATGGCACAAACCTTAATGATGTTTTATACACCGGGCCTGTGCTCTTATCCGATCTTAACCTGTTATTACTAAAATGGCGTTTCTTTTAATACGTTTTTAATAGTAATCTACAGAAAATGTACCACCAAATCCTAGTTGAACCTAGTCATTGACCTTTTGAACGCATTCTCTTCCGAGAATCTCCAAATAAAATGGTTTGCGATTTTGAGCTAAAAACAGTTACATTCGGAGTTAACTGTGCTCCTTTTCTAGCCATCCGTACGCTACTTCAACTAGCTGATGATGTCAAAGAAACACATCCACTGGCAAGCAAGATTCTTCAAAATAATATGTACGTTGATGATGTGCTCGCTGGAGCTCATGACATCGATACCGCATTGAAGTCGCGTGATGAACTCATTAATGCTCTAGCTTCAGCTGGATTTTCTTTGAGAAAGTGGACATCCAATTCAAAGTTAGTTCTTGCAGGTATTCCCTTAGAACACCTCCTCAATTTAGATTTTCTGCGTTTTGAAGAATGCAGCACCGCAAAAACACTTGGCGTTCGATGGAATGCAAGTTCAGATTCCTTTTTCTTTTCAGCCCAAACGTTGCCTAAAAAAACACATTCACAAAGCGCGAAGTTCTTTCGCAAATTGCAAAGCTATTTGATCCTTCTGGCTGGCTTGCTCCATGTATTGTTTTGGCTAAAATACTAATGCAAGAAATATGGCTAGAGAAAATTGATTGGGATGACGACTTGCCATCAAATTGCCTTAAGAAGTGGCAAACATTTATATCCAATTATTCACACATTAATGAAATCCATATTCCAAGATGGGTAAGATATTCTCCAGAACATAATATCCAATTCCATGCATTTTGTGATGCATCTGAAAAAGCTTTCGCTGCGACTCTTTATGTGAGAATAAGTCATCAAAATTCCGTGTACATCCATTTACTTGCTGCAAAAACAAGAGTAGCGCCAATAAAAACGATCTCTATTCCCGACTTGAACTATGTGGTGCAGTATTATTATCAGATATGATTGATGCTTTGTCACCACATTAAGATGTTAAAAAGCATGAACAATTTTTTTGGACTGATTCCACTATCGTTTTGGCTTGGCTACAAAAGCCACCATGCCAATGGTCCACTTTCGTAGCAAATCGCGTATCCAAAATTGTTCAAAATGTTGATTACTCAAAGTAATCCTGCAGATTTGGCAAGTCGCGGCCCTCCACCGCAAGATATTATTCAAAACAACTTGTGGTGGAATTGACCAGAATGGCTTTAACTTCCCCAAGCCCATTGGCCATGTTCGCACTTAAATCCTGATATTGATACATGCTTAGAACGAAAACCTATAAAAGCATTTTTCACATACTTTCAACATTATGAAGATATATTAGAACGATTTTCTGAACTTCCAAGAGTGATTTGAGTTTTTGCTTATATATATCGTTTCTTTCATCGGATCCATCCGAAATATCGGTCAGAATATTCTTATGAATCTAATCTCATAACGGCTTCTGAAGTGAGAAATATTAAGACTCAAATTATGATTCTGTGTCAAAAAGTAGCTTATCCTTCAGAATATCATAATCTTTCCTTAAAGCAACACATAGCATCTTCCAGCACCATATTGAATCTAAATCCATTCATGGATGCAAAGGGTCTTCTAAGAGTTTGTGGTCGTTTGTCATTGTCACCTTCGGTATCATACGACGAGCGCCATCCAATAATCCTTCCATATAACTGTCACTTCACTCGTCTTTTGGTACGTTTTACTCACGAACTTTCCATCCATGGTGGTAATCAGTTGATGCTTCGACTTCTTCGATTACAACTTTGGATCCCAAAAGTAAAGAATTTAATAAAATATACCATAAACCGTTGCAAAGCTTGCGTTGTCTTTAAACAAAGGCTGCAAACTCAACTAATGGGTAGTCTGCCGCCGGAACGTACAGTCCTAACGCGACCTTTTGCTCATACTGGTCTTGACTTTGCAGGACCATTCGAAATTAAAAACTATACTGGGCGAGCATGCCTAATTACTAAAGGTTATGTTTGCGTTTTTGTATGCTTTGCTACCAAGGCCATACATCTGGAAGCAACTTCCAGTCTATCAACCGAAACTTTGTTGGGCGCTTTTCACAGATTCGTCTCCAGACGTGGTTGTCCTATCCATCTTTATTCTGACAATGGAACGACGTTCGTCGGAGCCTCAAAAAGACTTACCCAAGATTTTCTTCAAGCATCACGTACAGCTCTAGTAACTAGCCACAGCCTCCAACAAATCTCATGGCATTTCATACCTCCCGGCGCTCCACACATGGGTGGACTCTGGGAAGCTGGCGTGAAAAGCTTAAAAACGCACTTTTCCAAAGTAGCAAGCTCTTTCAAATACACTTTTGAAGAACTTGCAACTCTTCTCTCTAGAATTGAAGCGTGTCTTAATTCACGCCCCATATCCCCAATGTCCGAAAATCCTGAAGATACTTCCGCTCTAACACCAGGCCATTTTTTAATCGGCGGACCAATTTTGTCTCCTATTGATCCGAACTTCTCCGAACAATCTATATCCATTATAAATTGTTGGCAGAGACTGAAAGCTCTTCACCAACATTTCTGCGCTCGTTGGACAAATGAATATTTGAAAGAACTCCACAAACGCAATAAATGGAAATCCTCTTCAGAAAATATTAGAGAAGATACTCTGGTCGTAGTTAAAGAAGATAATCTGTCGCCATATGAATGGCGATTAGGTAGAGTGAAAAAGATACATTTAGGACGTGATAATAATGTTCGGGTTGCAGATATTGCTACCGAACGCGGTTTAATAAAAAGACCCATCGCAAAACTTGTTGTCCTTCTAGCTTAGAATTTTCATTTTCATTAAATACAAAAAAAAATGTTCCTTACATCACACAAAATCACTTTACAGAATATAATGGACAACGCAACCAAAAAAATCCACAAAAGCCGGAATCACCGAAGTCATCCAAGGAAACCAAGCAGCATCAAGTCCAAGTCATACCAGTGCAAAATTTGTCCTCGTCATCATGCGCTACGATTTTGTCAGAAGTTTTTAGCGATGAACACCGAACAACGAATGCGTGTAGTCCTCTTACACAAGTACTGTTCAAACTGCTTGGCGCATAAACACTCCGGAGATTCATGCCTAAGTGGCTCTAAATGTCACTATTGTAAGGAGAACCACCATACACTTCTTCATCTTCACGAGCGACTCCGAAACAAATCTTCCAGATCAATCGGAGAACTGCAAAAAATTCCACCAACACTGTCATCTATCCTTACACAACATTCTGTTAGCCTTTTTCCAACGGCTTACATCAAACTCGATGACAACAACGAACTTCATAATGTTCGTGCTCTATTGGACTCTTGTGCAGCACATAGCAGAATTTCTTCTTCACTAGTGAAAAAATTGAAGCTTCCAACAACTTCAATTGAGACCGAAAAAGTGTGCTCTATCATTATTGGCGCTCGTTTTGACATCACAGTGGAAATAGATGCTATCCTACGTGTTGATAATCGCATTACTATGCAGACACCTACAAGGTCCATCGATGAGAAAATAAAAGAAAACTTTTCTAATTTGTTGCTTGCTGACTCCAAATTTTATAAGTCTGCTTTGATCTCCATCGTTTTAGGTGCAGACCTATATCCAAAAATTATCAAATCCGGTGTCATACCTAGCACTAACGGTCTTCCAATCGCTCAAAACACAGTGTTTGGTTGGATTCTTTCCGGTCCTTGTGCCTTATAAATTCAATTTTTTTTTTTTCTCATTGTTTAATCCACGTATATGCACGCACGTACTATTATAGTGAATTATTGAAATAATATGCAAATGCACAGCTCTTACGTATCATTTAATGAAGTTTTTATTTTTCATTATGTTTAGTAAATATCATATATCTAATTATTATATAATCATTTTTTATTATATTTTATCATATTATCTATAAATATTAATTGTATCTTGGAATTAATATGAATGAATTTTTTCAGAATTATATACCTAAATTTCGTTGCAGCCGTACTGCAAGGCGGGCGGAATGTTTATATAAACATTTTTCATTGTACCTATAATAATCTTTAAAACCCCCTATTGTTAGTTTGATACCTAGATAGCGCTTCTCGCTTAAATATGAACTACATTTAATGTAGTTTTAATATGTCAAAGTGTATAAGCTTTTCTTTTTTCTAACTTCCTGTTTTTTGACTCGACGGGTTCTCGTGCACTTTGCGAGCAACCACACCAAGAGTAAGTTCTTTATATAGTAAATTATCAATAAATTATTATACGTTTCAGAAAACTAAACTTAGACTCGTTTATTCTTTTCAACTCAAATAATTGGATTTTAGCTTTCATTTTAGATCTTTTGCTTCACCATTTCACTGGCATCCTCATACTTGCATTCTATCAGTTTTGTTCAAGTTGTAATACAATAAATAATACGGGCCTTAATAACTAATTGTTCTTTTATATGCGTTTAAATATAAAAATTGCTACATTTTTGGCAATTTTTTATGTCCTTGGTATTAATTTGTATTAATACTGTATTAATGAATACTTGTATTAAACTGTATTAATTTTTAAAAGAGGAGGAAGTGGTTTTTTTTGAGTTTTTTTTTAAATACGATGGGATTTTTTTGTTCATTTTGGGGATTTTTGTGGTTATTAATTTTAGCTATTGTGGGAAAAAGGTTTTTTTTTTGTGGGAATTAGAGGTGGCAACCGTACATCCGCGAAATTTTTATACGTTCATAGTTGAAACATACATACAACACTTTATCGCATCAATCAAAATTTTGATGGAGTTCCTGACCGGCATCAATAAATCACAGGTTTGCATAATCAACTTTTCTGGTACTTACAACAACACTTTTAGTCGGCATCGGCTATTCAATCAAAAAATCACGTGTGAGCAGCTATTCAGTCAAATATTTCGAAGAGAGTACAAGAAAACCAAAAATGCGATATTCTTCACTAAATTTGAATGACGTATAAACTCTGCAATAGATAACATTCGTGTATCATGCATGCTAAGCGTAAATACATAAGTGAACTCACTTAGCCCTCTAAAGGTCGCTTAACATTGTCCTTCTGTGTGTCATGATACAATAATTTACAAGGTAGCCTTGACAAATACCTTTTTTCTCACGAGTGGCGATCGGGAGTTGTCAAATCAATACAAAGTTTAACTTGCCATCTGTTTTACTGCTTCTTCGTTTTTCTTTTTCAATGTGTTTTTGACAACTTCAAATCGCCAACAGAACTGTCACTCCTACCTTGTAAGCCATTATACCATGCTGTGTGTTACAACATGCCAACATTTTTATGTTTGATCGAATGTGAGATGGTTTAAGCAACGGTAAGCAAAGTGTGTTCGAATCGGTTTTGAATGTCGGAATGTATGAATGCCGTAATACATTTTATTTTATAGCCTAGACACATTGACTGCGGCTGCGGCCATGCGGCATCTGTCAACATTTTTTACATGTATTTCTTATAGCCTAGATACATGACTGCGGCTGCGGCTGCAGCCGTGCGGCACTTGCCATTTTTTACATGTATTTCTTAGAGCCCAGACACATTGACTGCGGCTGCGGCCGTGCTGCATCTGTCAAAACTTTTTACAAGTATTTCTTATGGAGAGAAACTGGTGTAATGCCGCCCTTGCCGCAGCGACTTTGTCGCCGATATAGAATCGTTCCTAATTTGACAGCTTGTCGTTGCAGCCGCAATCAATGTGCTTAGGTCGTTAAGGTTTGCTTCTAATTTCATTACACATTCTATCCGATCAGAGATGCGTTTTACCATAAAACAACGTGAAATTTATTTTTCTTGTAAGTCAACAAGCTTGTTTTAATTTCAGTACAAAAATTATACTTTTTATCGAATTACAATGTTGTCTCAAGGGTGAGATCGTCAATTTGAAGTTGACAGCTCATACAAAATCTAAAAGCGATGACAAAGAGATTTTGGCAATTAAGTGTACTGAGAAGAGAGTACGATCACTCCTGCGACAACCTTTTGCGGCCCATACACACAGCATCAAAGCAACGCTGGAAGTCTAACCTGGAAGTTTTTGACGTTTTTCAGAATGAAGTCGCAGCGTGTGTTTCGAAGTTACGCAACTCAGGTTACGCCAATATTAAAATAAGTTAATATTTTGATTGCCGGCAAGGCTGGTTTCTGCAACCATCGCAGCGCGTGTGGCAAAATTTGTGAAAATATCGCTTTCAGGTTACACTTCCAGCTTTGTTTTGGTCGCAGCGTGTATGGGCCGCATTATAATTCAACCATGGTTCACTCTCAGAAAATAAAATTTAATTCGAGAACAGTGTCAAAAGTATGGAAACGATTTCTCGCTAGTTTCACGCACAAAAACAGCTGGTTGCCTATCAACCATAAACAGCGCTAGTTTTAATTTCTTACAAATGTAAACAACGTCAATTTCAACTTTATATTTTATATTTATTTAAATCTATTGATATTTAACAGTTTGTAAATTTATTTTTTATCGCATAACATAAGCAAATAATAAACGACAAATTGGCATTTCCTTGTTCTTATAGATGCTTGTTCTTATGAAGCTAGAACACATTTCATCAGGCACACTTCCAGAAACTTTCGAGCTTGAGAGAGCGATTTTATGCTTGTTGTTCTTCTCTCTTTTGAACTACAAAAAGTACGGAAACACGTTCTAGCAGATTAAAAGTTACTACAATCGAGTACAAAAACATACCTTGTAAGATTGTCGCAGAGCTGATCGTACTCATGATATAATTAGGCTGTTCACAGTTTAAACGTATATTACCTAAGCGTATTTATAGCATTTGTTATTTTTGAAACTGTGTGCACCTCAGTATGTGTTTGCCGTATTCAATGATTTTGCAACGCTGTTATATATGCTGTAGATAGGGCATATACGTACAAATACGAGACACAAAAACACGTCCAAGGGCTACTTTTATTTACGCGTGTTTGCGTATTTGCGGTTGCATGCAAAACAACAGCAAAGAAAAATACTCTTACGTAAGTTGGCGTAAAAATAACAAATCGTAAATTAAACAGGCCTGAGTACTTAAGCTGTGAATAGCCCAATTATTTCGCAACAAAATATGTATATTTTAGCAAAATTGATAACTGATTAACAAATAACTGAGCTTATTATGTTTCTAACGAACAGTTGAATCAGGTCAAAAACTTTTTCGTAAAACCATAGAAATCATAAAAATTTTAATATTTAAGTCATCAAATATACTCCCTTAATAGAAAGAGTTTTTTAGGAAAACTCTTGATTCAGTTTCCATTCTGTTTTCCATTTCATTTACGAAATTACAATTCGCGTCGTTTTCCCAGCGTTTCTCAAGGAACCTTCAAACCACACTTTTTGGAGCCATTTCTATTTTAAAACATTATTGAAAAAAAAGCATTATTGAAAAACTGGAATGGGTGTTGAATGTACTACACCTAAAAAAATGTGAAGTATAAATAATAAACTTTTTCGGGTTTAATTAAAGAACTAGGCTGGAATTTTAATATTACTCCGAAAAGTGTTATGAATAGTTTTTAATAGTTAATATAACATTTTTTCTGAAGAGTATAAGAGTGGGATAGACATGTTAATGTAACTCTGTGCGTGTTAGGTGAGCATTCGTTAGCAAAAAGCTATTTAAATCGGCATGCAGTGTTGACTATAAGCACGAAAAGTGAAAATGGATGCAGAGTGCGACATTTTTGAAGAGGTCGAATTTCTCGACGTGAGCGCCAATTCTGTTGCTGACGATTCGCTAGAGGCTCTATTGGCAACGTGGGAAATGCCCCCATTTATCTTGGATCAGTGCGAAAGTAAGTTTTAATGAAAAACAATTGAAAAAAATTATGAAAATATAAAACACAAATGATATAAACTTCTACTTCCTTTTATGTAGGATACAAGCTTACAAAGTCCCATCTTCAAAGGCTGCAAAACGAAGACATAAGCACACTAATTCCAGATGAGCATTTAGCTCTTCGGATTGAGTTTAAGCACTCTCTACAATTGTGGAAACAGGTAACAGGTAAATCGAACATAATAAGTTAATGCCGTCTACAATTAGCGCTTCATTTTTTTCCATACATTTGGCGGCCATCCTTATATATAAAGTCATATATAATTATAGTTATAAGTGTTTTTATAAACAAATTGAAAATAAATAAAACAAATATAAAAATAGTTTTTAAATTTTTTTTTGCTGCGAAGTATTATGGGGTGTGAATGTTAATCCGCAGCGGTGTAAGGCTAACTCTTTTTTTCTTTGTCTTTCGACTTCAACACTTTCTACTCTGCTGAAGTGTATGCCATAGTATTTTCGTGGTTGACTGGAACCCATAGCGTAAAGTTGTTAATATTACTCCGCATCAGTTTAAGGGTTACTCTTATTTTCTTTGGGTTTCGACTTTAACTCTTTCTACTCTGCTGAAGTGTTAGCCTTACTATTTTCGTGATTGACTGAGAACCATAACGTAAAAGTGTTAGCATGACACCGTTTCTTTATGACTATAACTCTTCATTTTTTGGGTGTAGAAACGTCAGCTTTTAAAAAAGTCGATGCATCGATACATCGAGTGGATACATACTTTTTATACATTGAGTGGAAAATTTTCGATGCATCGAAGCAAAACATCGATATTTTCGATTCATCGATGTTTTCTGACATCCCTAATTGTGATCTGTCAAAATAGAGTGAGCGTACGCCGCTCAACCCATATGCGCATCCTGGACATGACACAGCGAAATGTCAGGGAGACGTGTATGCCTATGGACGGAAGGCAGAGAGTGAGAATAACAGAAAAATGTTATAAAACTCTAATAACAGATGGATCCGTTTGTGGAGAAACCGCTGGTAGTGACATCAGTATATTCACAGACGGCTCTCTGATGAATGGCAGAGCCGGGTCTGGCGTCTACTCAGAGGAGTTGAACCTATCCTGTGCACTGAGGCTGGGGAGGTTCGTGTCTGTATACCAGGCGGAAATGCTTGGTGTAGTGCATGCGCTGGACCACTTGATAGATGGACGGGTAAATGGCAAGAAAATTGTCATTGCCCTTGACAATCAGTCGGTGATTAGGTGCATGCAACGAACAGATATTACTTCTAGGTTGGCCATAGAATGTCTTACCAAACTCAATAGGTGCGCTCAGACAAATGAGCTCACACTTATGTGGGTGCGAGGACATTCTGGCATAGAACAGAATGAAAAGGCTGATTCTTTAGCAAGAGAAGGATCAGCAGAAGAATTCTGTGGACCCGAACCACGTATCGCCATAGGCGACAACATGGTGGCAGGCCTTATTAAGCAATGGACTGACTCGGAACACCGTACAAGGTGGGAAGAAGCTTGTAATTGCAGGCAATCAAAGGCGGCCGTGAAATGGTCAAGTAGTGAGGCAGCAAAAGTCACCCGATACAATCGGAAGACTTTAAGCTGGCTTACTGCACTGGTCACAGGACACGGTCCCTACATGTACCATCTCAGGAAGATGACTCTGACCGAGGACGATGCGTGTAGGTTATGCCTAGAAGAGCCAGAAACAGCAGCACACATTTTGTGCCAGTGTCCGGCGTTGGAAAGCATAAGATTGACCATTCTGGGACGTCCATTTATTGACGAAGCCGAGATTGGTCAACTGACCTACAAGGACATGCTTGAGGTGACAAAGGTTGCTTATATAAGGAGCATGCTCACTTATGAGTGCTCCGAGCAGTAGCATCCTTCGTCAAATAGGGGAGGAAAAGGGACCCACTGTGGTCTGATTCGGCCAATCCCCGACTTATTATATATAAGCCGCTCAACCCCCGCAACAGTTGGGTATCAAGATTCCCAAAAAGTTAACGATAGTAATAGTTGTCGTTAACGGTCATTGTGCATGCGTAGTTTCATAGTAAATGACAGTTTTCGCCAGTTAACTTTAGCGACAATCGTCGTTAAAGCGTTTGGGAATCCCGCAACAGGTAGCGGACGCCATTAAATCGAGTGAAGAAATTCTATTCTACATGAGCAGAACTGTTGAGTGCTTTAACCCTTAACTGGTACAACTCAAAAATGTAGTTACAAGCTAGTTTTGACGTAGAATTACGTTTTACAGCGCGGTTTGTATGGTGGTATTTTCACAAATTTTTTCAAGGCCATTACAACGCTTTGTGGAGGGCACTTTAGGGCCTTATACAGCCTTTACTATTCATCGTACAAAGATAAAATGTATGCCAAAATATCAGTTACTTTGTGCATAAAAGGTGTCAGGTGCACCAGAACACTGTCCTGATTTTTGTATCATCCCTGACTATAAAGCAAAAGATTGATTAGATTGACAAGGAGAGAAAACTATCATAGAGCGGCAGGATGGTTCTGTTCCTTTTGCTCTCTGTGTCTCCCACCGAAAGACGAAAAAATGGCGACCCCCTTTCAGATTTCCTTCTATGGTGATCCATCGTGTATTTTGCCATACCGTTGTGCCGACCGGTGAGAGAAAAAAATATGGCGGTGTTTGATTTAAAAACCTGGATCTCACCGTGCGAAAGAGGGGGACAGAGAGACCCAGCACAAGGAGAGAAACAATAAGACACATACCGAGGAAAGAGTTGGTTTGGAATGGTTAAGCAAGTCGGATGTGCACATGAATCGGTCAGCGCGTAAAAAAAAAAATGTTGAGTTTAACATCAGGCAATAAAATAATAAAGCCGTTTAAAAGTCACGCCGTCCGCGATACGTGTGGGAGAATGCTCCACCTCAAGTAAGGACTAATATTTTTTTTTTTGATTTGTAAGGCGTCTGGAGACATATGTACAATCAAGTACTGTCCGCCGAATCCCACTACGATAATGGGCAATGCCATTAATAGTAACCACTTCATTTTTGCCAAAGACACCTTCCCCAAATAGCCAATGTAAGGCTAGAAAATAGAAAAAAAATACTTTGCTCTTTGGTAAATTTACGCGTTTGAGACGCCGTCATGTTAAGAACTATTTGTTTTGTGTTTCGGACTACATCTACGTGACAATGTACACGTAAAAATGTCTATAAAATAAAAAAAAAAACATAAAAAATACCTGAAAAGAAAAGTACGAAAAAACCTGAGAAGAAAATAAAGAAGAACTTGAAAAGAATAACCTGAAAAGAAAAGTAAAAAAAAGCCTGACATGTTAAGCAAACCAAATCAAAAAAAAGTGTCCGCGTATAAAATACATATATGAAAAAATCAAAACTTAAGCTCAGTGAGTGTGAAAAAAACCTGAAAAGAAAATAGAGAAAAACTTGAAAAGAAAAAACTGAAAAGAAAGATAAGAATAAAAACCCTTGAAAGAGAAAACAAAGTTAAGATTCCAACAAAGAAAAAAAACAAGCAAGTAAAGGAAGCTCAAACTCCGCAAGTGCCAGTATTTAAAAAAAAAAACATTTATATCGTTAAGCAAGCTAAAGCAAAAAAATAATCGCCGCGCATAAATAAAAAAAAATAAACAACATATACAAAATCGAAAATTATACTCAGTGAGTGTAAAAAAAAGAATAATCAAAACTGAATAAGTGAGAGAAGAAAGAAAATCATGAGTGCCAATAGTGTATAATTCAAAAGAAAAGTACACACTGAAAAAGTAAGAAGAATATAAACTAAAAAAAAATTTAAAAATTATAAATTAAGAGAAATATAATGACAACTCGTAAAGAGGAAAAATAGCGTAAAATTAAAAGAAAATATGCACTAAGAAAAAAATAGTAGACACAGAAAATGAAAAAGAATAAAGAACAAGAAAAGTGAGCCAAATAAAAAAAAAAAAAAAAAATCAACGTGATTCATGAGAAAACTAAGAAAACTAGACGTGATAAAAAAATGAATGCATAAAGACTGAAAATTAAAGTTAAAAGACAAAAAAGATATACACTAAAAAAAAATATTAAGGGTAAAGACCTAAAAGAAAGAAAAAACACAGAGGTGCGTCGTTGGACACACGAGAGAAGCGAAGCTTTTTATGCTACTGTCATTGTTATTTCAACGTCCTTGTGGGCAATTGTTAATTTTTTTTGCACTATGCAAAAACAAAACAAAAGCATGTACCAACAACAGCATAAACGCATTCACATAAAAAAAAAAAGTATTAATTTGCCCACCGTGAGGATCGATCCCATGACCCACTGATTAATAAGTCGACACTGTTTCCACCGATCCAAACAACTCTGTTAAGTTTTGATGTTGATTTAATATTAAATATATAACTGCAGCTATGTTAACAGTTGAAGGCGCTAACATATGACATTAGCAAACTGAGGATGATGACCAGTGTTGTCACTTGCAAATTTTAAATAGTGGTAGGTTGAGTCTAAAATGAGTGGTGAATTTTAAAAATCTTTGGAATATATATTTCTTTATAAGGAAAAATTCGACTGAAGTCCTACAGCAAAGCAAATCATAATCAGCTAAATTAGTTTTATTGCAAATAATTTTCATATAATGTTCTTAAAACAGTTCTAAAATAATATATTAAATGTAATAATAAATAAAATATATGCAATAAAATTTTTATAAAAATAAAATACATGCAATAAAATTTCTAAAATTTTAATTATAATGCAATAATTTTTATATAAATATATAGATTTTGGAAAAATGCAAATAGTGAGTGATAAAAGTGGTAGAAACTAAAAAATTGCTAGATTTACCACAATTGTGGAAAAGTGGCAATACTGATGATTCTTGTTGCAAGTGGCTTAGCAGCTACCCAAACCATAAAAATCTATTAATCAACTCTTGTAGCAAGTGGCTAAGCACTACCCAAACCACACAAATACCTTAATATATTATTGGATAAAGCTGCAACATAACTTCAATTGCACTTAATACTAAATCAATGATATAACGTAGGGAAGGTGTTTGGCTGAGAGGATGGAGTATAGAACTTCCAACCAAAAGTTTACGGGTTCGAATCCCCATGGCAGGTGAAGAGATCTTTTTTTATATTTGTTATATTAAATTGTCTTGTTGTAAAAAAACACAGAAACAAAGAAACCATATAATATTCTAAGAAAAAATCTGTCGAAAATTTTTCAGATTTCACTGCAAGCAAATCACAGAACGGGGCGTAAAAAGCTTCGCTTCAAAAAACAACATTTAAAAGAAACAACTGACGGCTACATTAATTGCCCTCAACCACAATCTATCTTCGTCCGAACCAGCAGAGGCGAACAAAAACCGCCATTCCAGCAGCAGCAGCGAGCGCACCACAGGTCACAACAGGCCGCAGCGGCAACAACGGATAACCACGACATAACCAGCAAAGACAACGATCGCTTCTGAGATGCGCAACCAAGGGTACGGCCTACCACACCGTCGTCGAGGTCAGGTATCTAGTCAGAAAAAAACAGCCTCAAAGGTAGTAGGTCTTTTGGCCCATTTAAGAACTGGCCATTTAGTGTATAGTTTGGCAAGTCAAAATTGAGTTAACTGTCAAATAAAACTCAACCATTTTTGTTGGTGTAGGTAAAGGATTTTGGTTTTCACTGGGAGGCTGATCCCACGTATTGACATATGTATTTCGATTTGTTTTAACTAAATAACTATCGAGGGCTTGGATTATTCAATTGTAATTTCTTTTATTTATAAGTATTTAGCGTATAAGCCTGTAATTATAAAAAAAATCTTCTTATTGAAAGCAAAATATTTTAAGTCTAGTCTTGGGGAAATAGCAGCTACAAGGGTGTTTATGTTTTTTTGAATTTATTCGGTTTTTTTGTTTGAAAAAGCCTTAAGGCTGCAAGAATTGTTTAAATTCGCTCTTTAAATATTTTCTACCGGTTGTTGCGAGGTCGTTCCTTTTCTTTTCGTTGGTTACTGAGCAGATTGTAAACTCGTTCTTATAAAACGTTTAACAAATGAAATTACAGATACGATGCACTATGCACATTACTTCACAAATTACATTGCACATTACTTTACAACTTACTGAAAAAAACTTGATCTTTGAAATCCGAACGGATTAAGATTAAATTTAAACGAACATGAAATTAAATTAAACTTAGTCTTAAAAAAAAAAAATAAATAAAACCAAACTAAGCGATAATGGAACCAATCCAAACTAAAGTTAAATTAGAATTTGAACATAACAGAAATAAAAATTCGGTTAGTACATAACAAAAAGACAGCTGATATTTAAGTAAAGCGTTAATGGAAATCGGGTAAAATAAAATAAGAATAAAAAAACTACAGATTAATATAAAATTAAATTAAAATAAAGATGAAAGACCGTTTGAATTTAAAATATTTTCCAACTGAGTCCTGCCAGATTAAAAGTTTTTCTATACATTATCTAGTACATTTCGGGAAATTAACTTTGATGTCTTTTATTTTCAAGATTTTTTTTATTTTTGTATTCACATTTTTCCAAGACGCTTCGTTTATTTATAATTATGCTCTATGTAATTAATGTTCTGTCTAAGAAATTTGATGTTGAGGTAGTTATTAAGTAATATATATATGTAGAGATCTGTGACATTGAAGGAAATTCAAGAATGTTGTTTGTATGATAGCTAGCAGATAAGTACTCAATTTGTTACTATTATAAACGTATATTGATATTTAATGAATATTTAAGTTGCATATTTTTAAACATAAAATTAATTTTTTTTTACCTACTTTAGATTTAGCTTTATCTGGTATTTGAAATCAAAATAAAACATGTATAATCTGAAATCCAAAAAAAAAAAAACATTTCCTTGATTAGTCCTGATTTTGGGTAAACGATGCAAGAGTAGCTGGTAGACATACAGGTGGCATAGGTTAAAGGGCATGGCGTAAGTATTCGAGTTGGGGTGATTTTATAAATGGACATCAGAAATCACCAATTTGGCATTTAGCCATTCGTGGGTGGACAGTCAGAGCCGATGGAGTAACACCATCACATCGGCTTAAAAAAAAAACCAAGAACTGACGGTAGTTCCTCTCCAGACATTCGCATAACGAGCCGTGAGGGTAATCGGGTTTGTGTAATTGTTTTTCATACGGTCGGGATGTGACTATAAGAAAGTCGCAGGCGTTTAGGGTAACAAGACTGGTACGAATTTTTATTTATGTCGTTTGCGGCTGCTAGTTCTGCATGGCAAGGACCACACCCATATCCGACGAGTTATAGCCGCGTATAAGTCACGGTACCAGCGCAGCCAACAAGCTCGCAGGGAACTTTTCAGTGTCTGAGGCATTGATAGCTCTACAGGTAAACATGACAAAGGAATATATAACTTTGGATTTTGTCACTTCTTTAATAAAGCCACAAAAGACAGCAAAAGAAAAGAAGAAAATTCACATATTTGTATGAGAAGAACGCATTGATGATTCAGTTGCTGCTGACGTCATTGTGCTATCGGCCTTAGTTCGAGAAATCTCAAACGCAGTATCGTACTGTTAGTTGATAGAATCCTTTTATAAATTTCCTAGATCTTCGCAAGAAATGCATATGTAAATAAATGCTTGCGCCGCTGAGAAACATTCAGTCTGCTGGCAAGCTCCGATCTGGAAGCGATGCATACCTCATTGTGTATGTATGTACATATAAACCATTATGTTAATCAAGAATCGTTTTACGAATATTTTTCAGTAACTGATTGTGTTGTTGTTATTAATACGTATGTATGAAATATTTGCATATATTGTTTTTGTTAATCTTCAGCAAGATTAATAAAATAAATAATACATACATAATACAAAAAATTATATTCCTACAATGCAGGCTTACATATATGCAGATTGGAGACTGGCATGGTAGTTATGCTATTATAAACTTAATATATTTTTTAAATATATATACTAAATTTGAATTATTTATTGAACTAATTTTATATGTGTATACTTACACATTAAAAATATATTTTGTTTGTTCAAATTTAAATATTCAGTCATATATAAAATATATATAAGTTCTTTACTGCAGGAAAAATAATAAATTCATATTATCCCGAAATAGTTATTTCAATTTATTAAACAAAAGATTGCAATATATTTATTTTTAACCAACATAAAATTGAACAAACACAAAAAATTCATCAACAAATATACCAAACAAAAAATTCTACGTACACTGATCAATTTCAATTCTGATCAATGCGAAATCATGTACACACCTAAATGCTTGAAATGTACTGAGAGTTAATGAATAAATGATGAGAGAAATATATTCTTTTCTTTTTTTTATCATGGTCCTACAGCCTAAGTGTACCAGTTAAGGGTTAAACTTTGACTCTAAACTCAAAAAACTCTTAACTTTGACAACTTTTTTGATGCTTAGCGTAACAACACATTCAGAGAAAAACATTGCTCACGATGGTATTGCTATCATAATAGTTTACAACAGTTGACTCCGCTGAATGCGGCCATTGAAAGTTCAGCTCGACTCGATTACTGTGTTTACATGCCGAGTTAACTCGGGGCTTACTCGTAGTCAACCCTGCATGTAAGAGAGAGTTTAGTTGAGTTTCGTTAAATCCAAGTAAACTCCACGAAACTTGCTGGATCTAGCTGTCAAAATCCATTATGGCATTTACTACTAAAGAAATGGCGGCTGATAAAGTTTTTTTGGAGTGCTCACAAGACAACACACACAAACTGTTTGCAAATATATATGGCAAATGTCAAATAAATTTGACAAGTCTAACTCAACTCGATGTTCTGGATGTAAACAGCATCGGGTTAGCGTCGCCATGTTTTTAACTCAACGAAAACCCTAACCCCGAGTTAGCTCTGTATGTAAACTCAGTAGATGTTGTGGATGGAAACGCTATCGAGTTAGCTACGCCATTTTGTCAACTCAACGAAAAGCCTAACCAAAATAGACGAAACAAGACGATTGCAACTTACCAAACGTCTGACGAGTTGATACGCTAGCAGTTTGGTTCTTACGGAACAAAACGTATGGACAAGCTGTTCCGTTCAGCTTCGTTAAATTACTTTTGTTTATTTTACAGGCCGGTTACACAGGCCAGTGACAGTGAAAGTGCGAAAGAATACGTGTACTGTGCGAATGATTCGAAGAATTTCGAACTTTCATGCTTTCATGCAAGAGGTGCTACGCATGCTAGTGGAAGTTCAGTAAAAAAATTTCATAGTATGCGTAGGTTCTCGCTGCTATTGAATCAATTTAATTTAATGATTTGTTTTTGAGTTAATTTTCTTTCCATTGAATATATTTTTTTTTGTATATTTATTGCATATAAAATTGTATATTTTTCACTTTTAGTCACTTGTTTTGCAACTTTCCACATTTGTTTCATTTGCTTTGTAAATGTAAGCAATTTATCAGTGTTGCTTCTTGTACGAAATCAAGGAAAACCCGAAATAAAGTACGAAATCGAGGGAAACCCTGAAATTAATCCACCAAAAGTAATTAAAAACAACACAGATATCCGCCTTTTTGACATACACTAGCCGCTGCTGTCAAAATCCACTGGCTCTGAAATTTCGTTGCTAGTAGCGATGAAAGTGCCGTGAAAGTAAATCCAGTGTGAGTGTATTTGTAAAAAAGTGTGAATGTATTGAGTTTCTCGAAGTACAGGGCCAGTATACTGGCCTGTGTAGCATGCCTGTTAGGCAACACCAATGAATTGCAGTAAAGCGAACATTTTCGTCTCTACTCGTTACGGAGCAACTCGTTTATTTTGGTTGGGCCTTAACCCCAAGTAAACTCGCCATGGAAACGCAGCACATGGTTCAATCATTGGCTGCATTCAGCGGAAAATTTGCTACGTAGCAACTTTCGTTGCAACACTTTCGGGCTGAATGGTATGTAGCATAAAGTGCTCGTACAACATGTTGCCTGAGCGGTCGCCATCTTAAAAATCTTAATAATCATCAGCGAAAATATTTTATGCTACTTCAGTTAACGCTTTACGCGTACTTTATTTTGACAGATAACAATGCCAAATATTAAACTCATTGATTATTATATTAATAATTTGCTTATAAGTATACAGGGTGAGTCTGTTAGAGAGGTCAATCCGAAAACCGGAGGTTCCTTGGGTCAATACAAGAAAAAAATTGTATGGGAGGGGGGGTCTATTTTCACCCCCCTCCGAGATAGGAGTAAAATAATGTAAAAAAGTCGAATTTTAAGGTAATATCACTTTTAGCGCAATAACTTTGAAAGTATGATAGCTTCGTAAGATTTAAGTGCAGTTTTGGAAACACAATTTAACAGGTCTAATAAAAAAATAAACAAATTAAAGTTAACTCGTTTGGTAAAAACAATTAAGCTGACCAAACTCAAAAAATAATTTTTTTCACGAAAAAAATTAGTACGAATGCGATTTTCTCTAAAGTTTATCTAAAAAAAAAATTCAGTTTATTACGTATTTATGTTCTCTTAAGTGTTCTCTAAAACTTCCGAATACAAACTTTTTACCTCAGGTCAACAGGTCATCTGTTTTTTGAGTTTTAATTTGTGCTTAAAATACCTATGTAAATTACAAAAGCTTACATTGATATGTAAACAATAGAAAAAACAAAAATTTACTTTGCAGTGTAATGTTTTTGTTGTAAAATTATCTGTAGATTTTAAAACTAACGCTACTATTATAGTAAACAACAATAAAAGAGAGTTGAATGCCGATATTATAATTACCGTTTTAAATAGTGAATTTGTATTTTCAGAAAATTTTTACAACAAAAACATTACACTGCAAAGTAAATTTTTATTTTTTCCTTTGTTTACATATCAATGTAAGCTTTTGTAATTTACATAGGTATTTTAAGCACAAATTAAAACTCAAAAAACAGATGACCTGTTGACCTGAGGTAAAAACTTTGTATTCGGAAGTTTTAGAGAACACTTAAGAAAACATAAATACGTAATAAACTGAATTTTTTTTTTAGATAAACTTTAGAGAAAATCGCATTCGTACTAATTTTTTTCGTGAAAAAAATTATTTTTTGAGCTTGGTCAGCTTAATTGTTTTCACCAAACGAGTTACCTTTAATTTGTTTATTTTTTTATTAGACCTGTTAAATTGTGTTTCCAAAACTGCACTTAAATCTTACGAAGCTATCATACTTCCAAAGTTATTGCGCTAAAAGTGATATTACCTTAAAATTCGACTTTTTTACATTATTTTACTCCTATCTCGGAGGGGGTGAAAATAGACCCCCCCCCCTCCCATACAATTTTTTTCTTGTATTGACCCAAGGAACCTCCGGTTTTCGGATTGACCTCTCTAACAGACTCACCCTGTATAGTAGTGCTTTTAATTAAAACTATTTGTTTGAAACGTGTGCACACAGATCATAATAAAAATAAATTTGAGACAAAAAGAATTTATTGACGAACAGCTGTTTGCCGTTTAACGTTTCGAAAAAAAATAATTCAGCAGAAATTATCACTTTATGCTACTTCGCTACCTGAGCGCTCTTTCGGATAGAATTCAACCATTATAAGGTTATCCAGTTATTTGAAATAGCCTTTTTTCATGTAAGCAAAATACACAGTTTGATATTATCGTAGACGTAGAATTTTTTGTTTGTTATATTTGGTGATAAATTAATTCAATCTTATGTTTACTGACTTACTTACTTAGGTGGCCGTAACAACCCGTGTCCGGATTTCGACCGACCTCATCAGCTCTCGCCAGGCGCCTCTGCTTTGTGCGCGCCTTCTCCAATCGGATACACCAAGGGCGGTTAGGGCTTCCTCAGCCTGGTTTATCCATCGGAGGCATGGTCTCCCTCGTCGTCGTTCACCAGCGACCCTCGCCTCGAGCACCTTTTTCGCTGGAGCTTCGTCGTCCATACGATGAACATGACCCAGCCAGCGAAGTCGCTGCACAGATATACGCCACACTACGTCAATGTCTTCGTAGAGCTCATACAGCTCGTGGTTCATTCGGATGCGATAGTCATCGCCGACTCGAACAGGACCGAAGATTTTGCGAAGAACTTTTCTCTCGAACACCCCCAGAGCGGCTGCATCAGTTTGCGAAACTACCCATGCCTCAGCGCCATAAAGCAGCACAGGTAGAACGAGCGTCTTGTAGAGTGTTAGTTTTGTCGATCGAGAGAGGGCTCTGGAACTTAGTTGCTTACTGAGCCCGTAGTAGCACCTATTAGCAATTATTGTTCTTCGCTTTATCTCCAGGCTGATTTCGTTGTTAGTATTAATGGCGGTACCAAGGTATACAACTTGACTACTTCAAAGTTTTAGCTGCCGGATGAAACATGGGAGTCTAAACGCCGAGCTCCCTTGTTTGTAGACAGCATATACTTTGTTTTTCCCTCATTTATCGTCAAACCCACTTTGGCTGACTCCTTTTCGATAGCGGCGAAAGCAGCGGTAACATCTCTCTTCGTTCTGCCAACAATATCAATATCATCAGCGTACGCAAGGAGCTGGACGCCTTTGTAGAAAATGGTGCCATTACGATGCACACCGGCCTTTCGTACGATTCCCTCCATGATGATGTTAAAGAGATCGTAAGACAGTGGATCGCCTTGCCTGAAACCTCTTTCGGTATTGACGGTTTCGGAGAGGTCATTTCCTACCTTGACGGAGCTGCGTGTGTTGCTCAACGTCATTCTGCAAAGTCTAATCAACTTTGCAGGTATACCGAACTCAGACATTGTTGCGTATAGCCAATCCCTTCTCGGGCTATCGAACGCAGCTTTAAAATCGACAAAGAGATGGTGTGTGTCAATTTGATTTTCGTGGGTTTTCTCCAAGATTTGTCGTAGCGTGAAAATCTGGTCTATGGTGGACTAACCAGGTGGAAAGCCACACTGATAAGGTCCAATCAGTGTTTTTGTAATCGGCTTTAATCTTTCACACAGTACGCTTGAGAGAACCTTATATGCGATGGAAATAAGACTGATACCTCTATAACTTGCGCAGATTGTAGGGTCTCCTTTCTTAAGTATGGGGCACAGTACACTGAGGTTCCAATCGTCGGCATGCTTTCTGCTAGCCATGTTTTGCTGATGCATGTGCCTTATCAATTCATCGCCGCCGGCTTTTAACAATTCAGCTGACAGGCCGTCAGCACCCGCTGCTGTATTGTTTTTGAGTCATTGGATAGCAACTCGAACCTCTTCATGGCTAGGTGGTGGTACTTCCACTCCGTCATCGTCGATTGGTGGCACTGCACTGCGCTCTCGATGGGCGGCATTGGTGGAATCGTCGCCAGTAAGTAAATTGGAGAAGTGCTGTCTCCACAATTTCAGCACACACTGTGTATCCGTATTCAAATCTCCATTTTCGTCTCTGCAAGTGGATGCTCCGGGCTTGAAACCTTGGGTTAGACGCTTAACCTGTTGATAGAATTTTCGTGCATCCTTCTTGCCCTGGTATACCTATAGTTCCTCACGCTAACGCTTTCCTGCTCTCTTTTCTTGCGTCTGAAAAGGCGCCTCTCTTCCTTCCTCTTTTCACGGTAGTTTTCTCGCATGGCTCGCGTTGCAGCTGACTGCAGCGTTTTTCTGTATGCTGCGTTTTTTACTGCTGTTGCGATGCGACACTCCTGATCGTACCATTGGTTCCGAGGTTCCGAGGCAATCTTATGTTTAGTAAATGAAAATAAATATTTCGGAAAAATATGTATTCTTTTATTTTTCCCAAGCAAATAACTTATGAACATCTTAAATTAATTTGAAAATTTAATATTTTAACAAACAAAATATATTTTTAACATGTAAAAAATATAAAATTAATTTAATAATTCGAATTTGCTGATATTTAAAAAATCAATGAAGTTTTCATAGCATAATGACCATGCGCAGTCTATGTATATGCAAAACCTGCGTAGTAGTAATACAATTTTTTTTTAGCTACATACTGACTCTACACACATCTCGGTAATACATCTGTATTGTTTATTGTATTTATCTCGCTAAAGATAAACAAAAACAATAACAAACGACAGAAATTAAAGCAACTGATATGCATATATAAATGTAAATTTTACATACGTATTAATAACAACAACAATACAAGCCGTTACTGAGAAATATTCGTAAAAAGATTCATTCCAAGAAACAACACAATGTTGCGTTCGTGATTTCGGCAAGAACTAAAGTAACAAGCATAAGAACGACAGCAGCAACTGAAACATCAATAAATGATTTTTCTTATTTTATAGATATACGTATAAGATATAACTGCTTTTTGACATATATTTTATCTTTGTACGATGCATAATTAAGGCTGTTAGTATATCCAAAAGTGTCCTCCAAAAACCTTAGGATGCATGCGCTTGAAGAAATTTGCGAAAAAGACCTTCACGCGCTGTAAGAAGTAATTCTACGTCAAAAACATTTTATTATTCTTGAAAAAAATACAACCAGTGTTGTGTGGTCTTCCCGAAAGAAGTTATATCCCGGAACAATTAGAAGACATAAGCAAACCCATTAACTATAAAATATAGTTTTAAATGTAATATAAAAAAGTTCTGATTTAACTAAACAAAACTAGCTATATTTTACCAATAGAAGAAAAAAGTACAATTTTTGATTTTCCCAAATACATATGTAAAAATCACTATTTTCAAACTTTTGGTTAAGAAACTATTTTAAACTATTTTAGAAACATTTTTCCAATAAATTTCACATTTAAACTGACTTTATAATTTATTACTTATTTTAATTCAAATATAAAAAAACATATACATATGTAATAAAAATATTCAAACAAACTCTGTATGAAATGTGTACAACATTCAGAAGATTTATTTTTTTCAATATTATTTTACATCAAAAGTGTGACCATAACATTTTTAAAGCTCATACTATTATTTTGGTTCAACACAAGCAAGTAGTTCAAAAAGTAGTAGTCAAATGTGTCTTTATTGATTTGTACTATGACAAAGAATGATATTCCGGCAACTGCGTGCTTTTTATGTTATTAAAAATTGCTCTTTTGTTCTCCTCTCCAAATAAGATCTCCTAAATCAGCGCGGAATCGCTTCCAAAAAGCGGTTGGAAAATCCAATTTTGACAGAGCGTTAGAAATCAAAGTTGGTTGCAGAAGACAAAAAAATTTGATGTGACAATTCTTAAAACTATTATTTTTAGCACGCTTTTGAATTAACAATATGGAGGTAAGAATTTTATTGATATAGACTAGTTTTAATTGCGGTGGTCACTTGAAATTAGATTTAAAAATAATGTTTATGTTAATATATTTTTATGTATATTTTTGAAATTTGCTTGCCGCTAACGGCTTTCATTTAGGGATGGTACTTCAGCGTTAAAGCTCTGCGTAAAAATGGTACGCTCAATACGCGCTGATTTAGGTTTGACTGTAACCCCCTAGCCACACGTGCCAGTCCGAAGACAGTAACAGTTCGAAAAACTCAATACACTCTCACTTTTCACTAATACACTCTTACCTTGACATCACTGGCAGTCCACTGGCAACAACTTTTACTGAGACAGTGAATTTCGACAACCACAGCCAGTGCGAAATCGAAGTAAGAAAACAGTGTTGTATTTTCTCCCTAAAATATTCGAACTTTAAATATGCACTTTTCTTTCATGTCTTGTAGTGAAATATATGCAATAATTTTAATTGCCCTTATATGACACATAGAATATCAAATGAATAAGTTGCATTTCATTTTGAAAAATATTGATAAACACATTTTACAACATAATTAGTTCCCCATTTTTATCCCGTTTAAGTTTGGTGCTGTGTTGGCATATAAAGCATCACTGAATAAAAGCAAATGGAATAAAAAAGTGGTCGAACCTTTGGCTTTGACGACATTTTTCAAATGAAAATTTACTATCACGTGTGGCCGTAGCGAAATTTGTTGATTATTCCGGAATATTTTCGAAGTAAATACATATTCTTTATTAGCATGCCAGTACTATCACGTGTGGCTGCAGCGTAAGGGTATGCATTCTTGTAAGTAGACGTCAAATATCTGGACCTTATAAGCTATTATTCGTGTGAGTTGACGTCAGATATGTGGACAACCTAATAATAATTGAATAATGGGTACAACATGTTGAGACTCTGATGAGGTATCAGTTTACGGTCCTTTGTGTGCCTGTTCAACACGTTTAGTGCTGTATGATAGATTTTCTACCAACACAATTGTTTTAAAAGTAATCAAATAGTGGAAAATTGTGTTTTCTCGTTTTATTTTGCGTTATTTATTTAATTTGTTATAAAAGCACGCTTATTCTGAAAAAATAAAATTTTTCACTGGAAATAGTCAATTCGTGGAGTAAATGTGTCAAAAAAATTAAGTGCGGTGAAAGGCAGACAGTTTTCACATGTTCTGATAATGATACAAAAAGTAAGACACTGATACTTTTTCGTTCAGGAGACACACACTAACCGGTTGCACAAAAGTTGTTTCTGCTGAACGCAACCAATAAAATTTGGCACTAATCAGCAGTTGCTCTCTCCCGGTCAGAGTTTTTTGACAGGCTCGAGGCAATACACGAGCTATTATTCTTAATTTCATTCCATGCTCCCGCTAGATCGCTCAGGGAACATTCCACATTTTACGTAAAAGTTCATGGGACGAATTATAGTCAATGTGACCCTATCTATAGATGTCTTAACCTATGTAACAGTATCAAAATAGATGTAGATTTAGCTAGACCAGCCTTAATAAAAGCCTAATGTGATATATTTCATTTGATGTCGTAAATTAATATGCCATTGCTACCACATATGATAAATGTGAGCAAAATGTACTTTATTTATAGCAAAAAATGGTTTTACAAAAGTTCACACGTTTTTTTGTATCCATATCAGAAAGCAAGTTAAAAAGCAAAGTAATCAAATTAGAGATGATAACTTTTTAATCCCGATTGTCGCAGGGCTGCCAACACCTCCCTTTTTAAGTAGTGTCGTAATATTTGAAGTAAGCTGGATGACGGATAGGTCTTCCCAGACGACCAGTTCGAATTGGCGACACCAGTGAAACATGAAGCGATTCAGGAATTGGACTTCTAAAAATATCGTCATCTGACTCAGCGTCTCCAAGTGATGATGGTGTTGCAGCGCTTAATGCCGGCTGATCACGTCCATTTGACTCCATCTCAGCCACTTGATTTGACTGATCAGTTGTTTCACTTTGCGGAACGATGTCGAAATAGTCGAGCAGCATGTCCGTAGGCAAATGATACTGCTGTCTTTGAACCATTCCTGCCAGGCGATCGCGTATATGAATTGTAAGTGATCGAATAAGCCGTGAAATATTACCAGTTGCTATATATTATTGATATTTTGCTTTATCTTTTGATTGATGCGAAGTTTACAATCGGTCGATGGTTTGACTAAGTTTAATTTAAGGATTAGACTATGTCGACAATAGTGTTAACAATATCGAAAATGTAAAAAATGGCAGTATTAGCGACGAGAATGCAAAAAATTAACTGGTCATACTTCCGTTGTCCAACAATTTGTTAAAAATGAGAATTAAGGATTAGCAATTGTCAGGCCCGCAGAGAGCCAAGTTCGGGCCCGGGGGGTTACAACATACGGGCCCCCTCAAAATCTTTTCAACACAAAAAAAAATGCAATTATAAATGTATTAAACAATGCAAGCTATTGCAAGATACATGCGAAAATTATTGTTTAGTTCTTAGTTAATATTTATAGTGCGTTGTGATATTTAAGTCACACACCATGACAAATTAAGTACATTTTATTGTTTGTTATCTGTATTAATTGTCAATACCTAACGACAACGTTTTTGTGTAAAATTCAAAATAAATAAAACCTACTGATGATTTGCATTAACCTAATCTTTTCATTCTTTTGTATTTTAGTTCTTTTTATTCATGTAAATTTATTTTCCTTGCTTTGGCAGAGGCAAAACAATTAATAATTACATCAAAATTTAATTTTTTTGCCAACTCCCATTCTATGCATAAAATTGCGAGCCCGGATACACGTTGTTGTGTAGAACATGATCTGTTGAAGTTTTTGATTCGCGATAGAACACTGAAAGAGCGTTCGGCACTAGCGACGCAGACAGGTAAAGTGCAAAATATTCTCAAGGCAATACAAACCTTTGGAAAGAGCGTGTGAAGATTTTTTGCGTAAATAGCATTCAGAAAATCAAATGGAGAAAGATTTGTATCAAAATTTGCTTTGTATATATTTTTAATGTGAACAATTTCACTCTTCAATTCTTTCTACTGATGAGTGCAACACTAATACTCGTATACTCTGTTATCACGACATACATATATTAAAAAGGAATAAATGCAAGTCAAAAATATATCCAGAAGTGTCCAACTTAAAAAAAAAGTATCAAAGTAATTCAAAAGTTCCCTCGCCACGAGCATAAGAAAGTTTCATTATAATTTTTGATATCGTAAATACAAAACCAAGAAAAAATATGAACTTTTCTCCCTCTCCAACAAATTAGCTTTTTGTTACTTTTTTTACCCGCCTCTCCGATCCCCCTTAAAACTCCGGGCCCGGGGGGAAACACCCCGTCCGCCCCCCCTCTCGACGGGTCTGGCAATTGTTAATCGCAATTCCCTGTATATTGATTTTGTTCTTTACTCAAATACTTATTTTAATGCAATTTACCAATGCAAAAATGAAAAATGCTTGCTATAAAAGCCGGCTGCCATTTTTCTCAGTAAATAAAACTCTTGGCAGCTAACTGGCTACACAGGCCAGTGACAGTGAAAGTGCGAAAGAATATGTGTACTGTTCGAATGATTCGAAGAATTTCGAACTTTCATGCTTTCATGCAAGAGGTGCTACACAGGCTAGTGAAAGTTCATTAAAAAAATTTCATCGTATGCGAAGGTTCTCGCTGCTATTGAATCAATTTAATTTAATGGTTTGTTTTTGAGTTAATTTTTTTTTCATTGTATATTTTTTTTTTTATATGTATTGTAATAAAATTGTATATTTTTCACTTTTATTTGCAACTTTTCACATTTGTTTCATTTGCTTTGTAAATGTAAATAAGTTATCAGTGTTGCTTCCTGTACGAAATCGAGGAAAGCCCGAAATAAAGTACGATTCGAGGGAAAACCCAAAATGAATCCACCAAAAGTAATTAAAAACAACACTGATATCCGCCTTTTTGGCATACACTAGCCGCTGCTGTCAAAATCCACTAGCTCTGAAATTTCGTTGCTAGTAGCAATGAAAGTGCCGTGAAAGTGAATCCAGTGTGAGTGTATTTGTAAAAAAGTGTGAATGTATTGAGTTTTTCGAACTACAGGGCCAGTACACTAGCCTGTGTAGCATGCCTGTAAGGTGTTGGGTTGCATAAAAATGTTTAATTATCTACACATGAAGGTATTGTCGACACGTCGTTAATAGTGATTGTCTACACCAGAGAACAGCTTGAGTGCATTCAAATGGCGTTTCGAATGTTTCGTCAATATACGAGCTACGAATATGCCTTCTGCATTAAAATTAATGCGCGAATACATGTGCCAATCGCTGTGGTTACGAATGCAATAGAGTTCGAACGCCTGCGATTACGAATGCCTACGAGACACGAATGGCCAAAAAAGCATGACATGAGCAACATTCGCCAAAAGCAACGAAACTTCATGCTTTTATGTCCATTCGCTCCAAGAAAAAAATGTTAACTGCAGTCTGCAGTGTTGGATTTTTTGTATACTAAAAATTACAATAGTATAGGTGAATATTTTTATTTGATTGATTATTTATTTTGTTTGTAAAATTTTTTTTTTCAAATTCAGAGAAAAATTCTGTTTTTTTGGTTGAAGTTTATTAATATAAATTTGTATTTTTATGCAATAAATAAATAATTATGCTAACTTTAACATTACAACAACTAGTAATACAATTTTTGTAACTTGTATTGGCTCAGTAGCTACATATATTTCCATTATTTATAGGGCTCTCGAATTTCGAGTACTTGTGTTGCATTTTGTGAAAATTTTGGACTAGGAATAGTGTGAAGGGAAAGGAAACTAATAACTTGCGGTGATTTTTAATAAAAAAAAGAGACATTGCGTTGTTGGTAGCTTCTAAGTTTGCAAACATAGTGAAGGCCAGTTCAGTCAGGCAGTCATCAGATTTTCACATTGGAGCAATAAACAAACGAATTCATTCATATCTTTTGCTAATGGGGCTATTAGTATTTGCATCGGCGTGTGAGGTTTTTTGTTATTGCGCATGCGTTTGTTGTTGTTGAGTTGAAAATGCTAAAGGTACTGCTTTATCCGATATATTTACAACGGCAGTCGTAAAAATGTGCTTTTTGGGTTTTTCAAAATTATTTGTAAGCGTCAAGATAGTAGTTTTTGTATTAAGTGCATTTATTAGAGTTGTAAACTTTTTAACTACTTTTGCAATGAAAAACTGTTGTGAAAATATGCGGATTTTTCAAAATAAAATAAGTCGCTTAACTAATCAAGGTTTCATTTAAATTAGCGATGGAAACGTAGCACAAAAAGGAAAAGATAAACTCAGCTATCACTTTGATGATGCATGAAAATTTAATTTTTTCCTTAAATTTCGCTCTCATAGATAGTTCATTCAAAAATTTAGCTGCTAAATTTTGCAGATTATTAAAAAATTTGAATTTTAGGAAGAGGCCTTAAGATCTCAAGAATGAAACTTTATAATGTCCTAAAAAATTACAGTAGCCCAAGATCACCAGGCAAAAAAACTGAATGCATACTAAGAGACTATCTAAAGGCAATGTTTAGTACACAGTCAAAAATGTTGAACTAATTTTTAATCCAGTCATTGGAGTCATGCTTTTTTTAAAACTTTTTTATTAGATTTTAAACTCTTCAAAAGATTCAAATTTTTCTTAATAAAGAGTGAAATAAAATTTAATACATATTGCAATACTCTAAGAATGCAGCGTTTGTTTTTTTTTATGTTTATCATTTTTTTTACTAGGGGCTGTACAAATCAGTTGTTAGAGCAATATATTATAACCTGAACGTTGTGGGTTCGAAACTGGCAACATTTGTTATTTTTTATTGTTGTTGAAAATATTCAAATACAAGCATATACTACAAGTTAGTTTTTTGAAGGAATACAACTTATTTTTAATATTTGACGTCGAATAAATTGTAATATGGTTTCGGTAGCGTAATAGGGGAATTTTCACAGAAAAGTCCACCGTGATCCAAAACTTAAAATTTATTAAAAACCTATTAGTTAATGATATTATCTTAGAGAAACATTTCAATTTTATTAATTCATTTCCATGATGATTAAGTCGTCTGCACTGTTCTGAAACACAGAAGTACAGAAAAATCTATTTTTTTCTTTTTAGTACAGGTTAAACAAATGTTTCGTAAAGTTTTTGTTTACTAAATGTAAGCAAAAATAAAAATAATGAAAAATGGTTGCGTCAAGGAGAGGTAAAATATATTAAATTTGGTTTTATAAATACTAAATTACTTAATTACGCAATTGAATTACAATGGGAATTTATGTAACGTAACGTTAGCAATGTCACTTCAGATGACTAAGCATAATAGCAAAACAAAGAGGGAAAAGATTTTTCAATTTGATTACTTGGAAAATACTCTTATATTCCTTCTTAAAAAAGGTTTTATACAGAAAAGCTTTTGCAAAGAGTTTTGCCAATTTTGTAATCCAAATCGAAAACTACTTCTGTTATTTGGTAACGTCGCGCCAGAGCATAGTTTTGCCTATACCTTTAAATCCTTAAGGTCAATTGTTGTATTTTTACTCAATATAGTTCTACTTAATTACTACGCAAATATAAGCACCTAAACAATTGACTTTTTCATTCTTTATTTTTTTTTTCGTACTGATCGTACGTAGCGCCAGTTTGGAAATGCCCATATATACAATATAAGACTTTAGTCAATTTGGTCCAAGATTATTGACCGAGTATTTTCAATGAATCAACGTTTTTCTTTAAAGAAATAAACAGAGCCTTTATATATTTCTTTATTAAAGTAAAATTTAGGCTGAACCAATCTAGGACGGAATCGACAACCAAGAAATATTGCATAAAGTTTTGATTACTTCAGACCCTGTGGTTAGCTTATTTATTACAAAAGCAAACCATAATGCAACACCACTTGATAATGCGTAACTGCAGAGAACTGCGTATGGAACTAATAAAAATAGGGAGGAAATGAGAGCAATTCTATAAGTGAGATATCAAATTCTGAATAAGTATTACTTTGTATGTGTTTGAATTTTTACAGCTTTTTTAATGAAAAATCAGTAGTTTTTCTTTGATAACCGAAAAGCCTGCAAGTTATTCTAAACAGGCATTATTTGTAATAACAGAGGAAAATGTTACAAAATTTTTAGTAATATATTTTGTTCTAATACAATTTAGTGTTTCAAAGTCAAAGCATAAAGTGTTAATTTCCCTCTATAGGTAACTCAATAAAACGCCCTGTAATTAAGAGGGTGTTTGAGGTAGACCCCAACTCCAGAGCATTTTTTTTTATGAATGAACCAAGGAATTATATCACAAAAATTTAGCATTCTTTCCGCCCAGATTGGTCAAATCGCACACTGTGCAACTGTTGAAAGTTCATAACTCTTTCTTTTATTAGGTTGCGAACATAATTAACTACGAATCAGACAGGCAGGCAGGCAGATCGGATCAGAAAACACATTAGAGCAAAAGAGATGCATGGCTTGGTTTCTTTATTGCTTCAATGTGAAAATCTGATCTGATCTGATCAAAAACAAGCAACCCTAAGAATTAACGCAAGATCTTTGGTTCCTTTCCTTTAACCTCAGTCCGGCTCAAAATAACGGCGCCTTTACTTCCAAATAAAAACATGAAAAATTCTAAACTACCCGGAAAGAGGTCGAAAGTTCGAAAATGCACATCTCTTCTAACACTCATTCTGAAAATACAGAAAGAATGCGTATTTGTTCCATTTTCGCTTTGTGGGTGGCGGAATAATGGAAAGCATCTCAACACATGTTGAAAAGAAATTGTGTCACTCTAACAGTGGTATTTGTTGTGCTGTACTTGAAGTTAATGAACCAATTTTTCGCGGATTTTTTTATTATTAAAGATGAATGACTACGCAGAAGTAATACGTAAAATTGGTGACGGTACTTACCAATTAAGTGAAAAAAGAAAAGGAAAAAGTAAGATTTGGACAGTTTTTGCTGAAATTAACAATGCAAATGGAATAATTATACGAAATATTGTTTATTGCCGTATTTGCTGTAACGTATTTAAATATAACGGAAGTCAAACTTCAAACTTGATTCGCCACAAGTGCTATGTTTCTCAAAATACGGAAAACCCTCTGAAAAAGTTAGACCAGGTTGAGAAGCAAATAGTAATTGATGCATGTTGCCAGTGGGTGATAGAAGACTGCCGACCATTTTCTTCAGTAGACGGGATCGGCTTTTATAAATTGGTGCAGATATTTTTAAAAATTGGTGCACAACATGGAGAAAATATCGACATAAAAGACTTTCTACCCTGTTCGGCAACAATTTCACGTCGAGTTTGCACGATGGCTCAGAAAAAAAAAGGAAGAAATTAAGCCAGTTATAAAAAAAATCATTGAGGAAGGAAAAGACCGACAATTTTATAAGAAGGAACTTCTTGTGTGCAACCATTCAATATCTTAACAACGGTGACTTCAAGGACATGGTGTTGGGAGTTAAATCAATGGATTTTCAAAAATCTCCCGGAGATAATATTTTGACTAAAATCCATAGCATTTTGTCAGAATTCGATGTAAGCAGTCTTGAAAAAGCAGCATTTATTACCGATAGAGGAGCTAATATAAAAAATGCATTAAAGGAGCACGAAAGGTTAAATTGTTCAAACCATTTATTTAATAACGTCTTAGACTCCAGTTTTGATGAGACAGTTGAATTAGAATCAATGATAAATGCATGTAAAAAAATAGTAAAGTACTTCAAAAATTCGAATTTACAGCATTTATTGGCAACGTCACTAAAAAATCCATGTGTTACCCGTTGGAACTCCCATTTGCACTTGTTTAAGTCAATTAACGAGAACTGTCTTAAACTGATAGAAATATTAATAGAAAATGGAGAAATTAATAGAATTTCAGAAATAAATATTTCTATTTTAAAAACGTTGGTCGAGCTTTGCGAAAAATTTTAAATAATAAGTAAAAAGCTGCAAGGGTCAAAATATATAACAATAGCTTTCGTTTATCCTTCAATAAATCGCCTTAAAGTGCTATGTGAAGCAAAGTCATGTGATTTGCTACCTATTTTAGTGTTAAAAAATAACATTTTAAAACATATAGAGGCTAAGTGGGTACCAAATTTACACATCTATCACAAATGTGCATATTTTTTATATCCTCCAGCAAACAATAGCGTTGACAAAAGCATTGCTGCAGAAGTTCAAGATTTTTGTGTTTCAAAAAGAATGGATACTAATGAGTTCAGTAGGAAGCCAAATTGTATCTTCAGGTTCAAGCTCAGCTCATGAGGATACTATTTCCGCTCCTCAAATTTCAATAGATATTGAATTTTTCTTCCCTGAACTAGTCCCGCAAGGCGTTTCAATGCCTCTCACTGCAAGCAACGAGGTACAAAATTACGTAAACAGTAGAGTCAAAATAGATTCAGACTTTAATGCAATTCAGTGGTGGGATCGACATGCGGCTGAGTATCCTACATTATCGACATTAGCCTTAAAAATTTTGTCGATACCAGCCAGTAGTTCAGCGTCTGAGCGATTGTTTTCACTGGCTGGAAATATAATAATCGAAAAAAGGAATAGAATAATTCCTAACACAGTAGATAGCCTTTTATTTCTTAAGTCTATTTTTAAAAATGAAAACTAAAACTTTTCCAACATTTTATTTAATTTAAGATATTTCAATAAAAAATGTATCTCAACTTAATTATTTTTTTATTTCAATAAATATTTGGATTTAACCTTTAAAATACAATGAACAAACAAATGTACATATTTTTTTAAACTTTCTTTATTGTATTGAAGCCGAGCTTCTTTTATTCATAATTTTTTACTCAACATATTTTTTATAAATATTTAGAAAAAATTTATCACTGAACTTAATAATTTTTTCATTTCAATATTTCAATTTTAGCTTTAAAATACAATGTAGAAATATATGTACATATTTTTTTAATTTTCCTTCAGGGTTTTGAAGTGTTTTTTATTCATAATTTTATATTAAACATATTTTTTAGAAATTTTATACAAAAAAATTTATCTATTAACTTAAATTTTTTTCATTTCAATAAATATTTTAAATTTGGCTTTAAAATACAATGAAGAAACAAATGCACACATTTTTTAAATTTTCCTTTAGTGCATTGAAGCAGAGCTTCTTTTATTCATATTTTTTTATTAAACATATTTTTTTTAGAAATTTTTTAGAAAAAAAATTTTCTCCTAACTTAATAATGTTTTCATTTCAATAAATATTTCAATTTAAGCTTTAAAATAGAATGAAGAAACAAATATTCATATTTTTCTAAATTTTCCTTTAGTGTATTGAAGTGTATAATTTTTATAATTTTTTATTAAGCTATAATTTTTAGAAATTTTTTAGAAAAAAATGTATCTCTTAACTTAATTGTTTTTTGATTTCAAAAAATATTTTAATCTTAGCTTACAAATAAAATGAAGAAACAAATGTACATATTTTTTATTTTCCTTTGGGGTATTGAAGCAGAACTTATTTTATTCATAATTTTTTATTAAACATATTTTTTAAGAAACATGAAGAAAAAATGTTTTTATTTTTATTTGTCAATCCATAAAATGAGCTACTACAAGTACTTTTTAAGTTGGTTTTTTCTGTTATGAAGAATTTAAAAAAAAAAACAAAATATTCCATTAATTGTTAACTGAAAAAATCTTAAGCCGAACCTGAATTGAACTGAATTTTAACTCTAAAATTATAAGTTTTATTAAAAATTAATTGATAAATTAATAATTTAATAAAATATTGAACTGGTGCATTTAATAAATAAATATGAATTAAAAAAAAAACAAATAATAAATTCGTCCTTTCTTTAATAATAATTACGTGGGTTGGCATAAAGAATGTTTATTGAAAGCAGAACAGTAGTATGTTTACCAATACGCTGCTAGAAACGGCAATGAAGTACGAAAATAAAAATTCATGCAGCACCAGATATTCGAGCTACGGCAGACACTCGAGCTATCAGCGAATTATCCGATTGTCTGCATTGTCTGGATCCCTTGTTTCGCTTCGCAATCGTGAAAAGCTGTGCTTAGCAGCAATCGTTGTTTACGAACTCAAGCACCATGCATGCATTAGTTTTTATGCGCGATTGTGGCTGACGACGAATGTTATTCGAGTGGCAAGTAATGACGAATGGTCATATGCAAATCTCTGGTCTACACGACTACTTTCGACTTGGTATTTTCGACAATGGTATTTTCGATATCATACGTCGCCCATCACTGATTTGGAGTATTTGAGTCAACTGCTGACGGCCAACCGTTTTCAATAAAATTTTTAACTGAGCGAAAAATTGTGCAACGGTTTGTAGCTGCTTGAATCATTTTCGATGTAACCGGCATTTCTTTGAAATTGTCTTCGAATTCCTTTTCGATGTCTTCTTCGAAGTTTGCACAGGCGATTATGTACTCCTCGTCAGATTTTGGATGTGATGCGATGAGATGTGATAGCATATCAACATAACTAGAATCTTTTGTATTCACATATTTGATTTCAAAGTCGTACTGCATACGAATTAAAGCCCATCTATTTGCTGTGTATACAGGGATGCTTTTTTTTTTAGCCAAACACGTAAAAGAGTGGCTTATGGTCTTTGAATCTGGACATCAAGTTGATGTTATATATACGGATTTTTCAAAGGCTTTTGATAAGGTCTCTCATAAATTTTAATTTTATTTCATTTATTTAATTCAATTATACAACGATGAGCCACGAATAGGCCTAATTATTGTACAGAAATTACAGATGGCAGAAAACAAAAACTAGAATGTTCAATGAGATTTAATAATACAATAGAATTAACATATTTTAATACTTTAAAATTATAATACTGTTTATACTTCAAACTTTTTAGATATGAGAAAAAATATATACATACATACATATATATAAAAACTAAGACCCGCCCAGCACGAATAAAGGGTAAACTTAATATAGACACAACCTAAATATCACCAGCAACAGCAAAGAAAAGTATTAAAAAAACAAAAATTTAATTAATAAAATCAATTAGAATTAACAAGTATTTAGATAATATAGCGTTAGAATTTCTAGACAATTATAATAAAGAGTTTCATAATTTGCGTTCCAAAGCGGCCTTAAATTGTCTAACATTCAACGAGAAATGACGTTCACTGTAAGGAAGGACGGTATTCCAAAGCCTACAAGCACGTACTATGAACGATCTTTCCATAATAGAAGAAGAAAAAGCAGGACTTAACAGTATACGCGTTCTACTTGAACTTGAAAATATGAATTTACTAACTATACATAACGGCACGTTAAAACGAACTATTTTATAGAGCAGTAGTAGAGTGCGCAACCTTACAAAACTATCAAAACTCCTCCCAATGAAATCTTTAACGTATTCAGAGATGTGATCATGAATGCGGAGATTATATACGAAACGAATTACCCTGTGAAAACATAACTTAAATTTTTGCAAATTGAGTTGAGTAGTCCCGGAATATAACTCCAATCCATAGAGCAACATTGGCATAAATAAAGCATAACCAATCCTTTTTCTAATGCTAAAAGGCAAAAAATAGTTAATACTAGACACTTTACGAAGTGCAAATGATACCTTGGATATTATGTGGTTAATATGAAAAGTAAAGGACAGATCTCTATCAATGTAGAAATCAAGGCTCTTGTAGTGAGAGATAAATTCTATAACCTCATTATTAACGTTAAACACTTGGGCTTGGCCTATACTACGAGGTCAATAAAATTTTGTTTTGACCAATTAGAAATATTATCCAAATCTCTATTAATCTGCAATACAAAGTTATTTAATTCTCTATCGCGACATACTCCAAGCATTTGCACATCGTTCGCAAAGATGTGTCCAGAGCAGAAACACACTCGAATATATCGTTCACATACATCATGAATAAAAGTGGCCCCAAAATTGATCCTTGTGGAACTCCCCTACTTAATTTAGTCAAGCCAGATATCGAGTTAAAAGATTGCACAAACTGTTCCCGCAAGTGAAGGAAAGAGAATACCAAATTACGGGCCGTTAATTCAAATTTATATTCATAATAAAGCTTGTTCACAAGCACGCTGTGGCAAATTGAATCAATAGCCTTTTTGAAATCCAAAAAAAATTATAACTGCGGTATATTTTTTGTCAACAGCGAATCTAATGTTGCCCACAAGGTCCAGCATGAGATTAGTTGTTTTATGACGAGCTCTAAAACCAGACTGAAAAATAGATATTAAATTATTAGGTTCTAAATAATCAAGAATCTGTGATTTCATAATGCATTCCAAAATTTTTGAAAATACAGATAGAACACTTATAGGGCGGTAGTCAGAAACAAGTTTAGGATTCTTGACCTTAGGTATAGGCGTAACCTTTGCGACTTTCCATGCTGTTGGTAAGGTTGACATAGTTAGAATAGTATTGAAAATTTGCAGCAAGTGTGATGAAATAAAAGGAAAAATTATATTTAAAAATTTAAGAGACACTCCATCCGCACCAACTGCATTAGATTTAACAGACAGAATCGAGTTCCATAGTTCATACTCACTGACCGTTCTGAAGGAAAAATTTTGAATGTCATGATGGTTAATGGTAGGAGGGACAGGCTACAGGGACTGGTCAATAGGCGGTAAAACAGAAAATGCATTAAAGCTATCGACGTGCTCAGCTGCGCAAATATCCAAATCACTAAGCACTCCCACGTTTCGCAATTTTCGCCACATTTGATTATGAGAACATTCACAAAAAAATTTAATAGCAGCTTTATTACGTTCCTTAAAATAGTAGATTAAAGTTTATTGCGGTACACACAGAAAATTCTCCAGTTACTATAATTTTTGCATTCAGAGAAAGCACGAAAGGCTAGATCCCTTTTTTCTTTACCCCTAACTATTACAGGGGATAGCATCTAATCATTCTGAGACTTTTTGTGATAAGTTTTAAGGGGAACAAAAGTGTTATATGTATTAAGAATGAAGGTGGTAAAAAATTTATGATGCAATCAATATCAGAACTAGCATACATCACTGAAAAATCAAGTAAATCCAAGCTCCGCACGCAAGCGGTCAAGTCAATGTTTTTGTAACCTCTATATTGAAAGGTAACGGGAGGTGTTTGCGAAGGCAAGCTGTAAGAAATATAAATCACAGCGTGATGTGAGTTGAGAGCTGGGAACTGGACTTGGCCTTTATTAACCACTAAGTTGACACGCGAAACAAAAAAATAGTCAATTAGAGAGGAGGTATTACACTGCACGTTAAAATGAGTTGATACAAAACTATGCACCACCGATAAGTAAAATTTACTACAGAAATTTCTAATTATATCTCCGTACACAAAAATGTTAGTATTGAAATCAACCATATGAACCACTTGTTCATACTCTATAGAGAGATCAGCAAAAATATCCTCATAAACGGAGAAATTACCATATGTCAAATAAATAACGCCGACTAGCACCTTCACTGAAACGCTAACCACAATCTCGACAAATAAAGCTTCACAGTTTCCTTCATCACGGTTTTCATACACTACCTTAGATTTAAATTTGTTAGCCACATACAGACAAACACCTCCGCCCCCTCAGCCTTCCCGATTATTTCGAAGCACATAAAAACCATAAATTGTTATAGCATTATTGTAAATATAACTTTTCAACCAAGTCTCTGAAACACCCACCACATCAAGGCCACTGTTCTCAAAAAAACATCTAATTTCTTCAAACTTAGTCGAATTATACCTCGGTAGCATACTCTGAGCATTAAAATGAGCCACATTTAAGTTATTAGTATTTAAGGCACTTTTCCAAAAACTACTATTGCTGGCAATTGAGCCGATATTATCCAAAATCAAATTTCAAATTACCCCAAATCCGTGCTATAATCAACAAACTTATTTTTAATATTTTTCTTTTTAATGCTATGTATCTTTACTCATATTATAAACTGTTGCGTGCATTTATACACCCAATAAGCTCAAATAACAGTAATCGAAAATAATTAAAAAATACTGATACTACTGGTGTATGGAAGAACAGCTGCTTAGCATTTGCTTCGACTGCACTCATGGTGTTTACAAGCGCAAAAATCTGATGTGATTCGAGAATTATTTCCTTTCCATCCTAACATGAAATTCAGGCCTTGAGGGCATCCGAATTTATAAGCAAAAAACGCCTTATTTTCGAGAAAAATCCGAGAATGAATATTAGTGTTAGTTATTTGGCTGAGCTTAAGGTCATATTTAGCACGATATCTCTCCATGATCAAGTCACGTTTCTGGACGCTGTTAAGCTTCACTAAAGCAGATCCACCACTACGACTTCGAGTGCACAAGTTTATATCATTAGGACTTAGATCCTCACCAAAAATTTTGGCTATGACGATGACAGTCTGAAGCAGTTCATCACCACGAATATCTGCAGGCAGCCCCCCAATGAGGATGTCAGCATGGTTGATTATCCTAAGGAGTCTATTATTTCCCAGCTATATGTTTTTGAATCTCTCGAGTGTTTTCTTCTCGACATCACTGACCTTAAGAACACATTCAGATAATTCAACCTTGAGGCCGTCAAGCTGGGTTGTCAGTTGGGTCGACAAGTCCTCCATCTTGCTTTCTAATTTTTCATCTAATTTATCAATTTTATTCACCAGCTTTTGATCCAGTTTATCCAATTTGGAAGCAATTTCCGTGAGCTCAGGTGTCGGAGATGACGAATTACTGACGCAAACATTGCAGCGATATATTAAACTACCAGCACTTTTCCCAATGGTGTCAATCATACGTTCGGAGTGATTTTAGTGGCACACTCAAAGTGGAAAGGGCGATGACAACTGCCGCAAGTGATGGCGCCTGAAGTTTTAGTACAATTTGCCTTACATAAATAACATTGATATTTGCCAGCCATTCCAATGAGACCAATGATCAGCCACCACAGAATACAATTTGGGCGAAGCAGTAGAAACTTACTTACTTACTTACTTAGGTGGTCGTAACAACCCGTGTCCAGATTTCGACCGACCTCATCAGCTCTCGCCAGGCGCCTCTGCTTTGCGCGCGCCTTCTCCAATCGGATACACCAAGGGCGGTTAGGGCTTCCTCAGCCCGGTCCATCCATCGGAGGCATGGTCTCCCTCGTCGTCGTTGACCAGCGACCCTCGCCTCCAGCACCTTTTTCTCTGGAGCTTCGTCGTCCATACGATGGACATGACCCAGCCAGCGAAGTCGCTGCACAGTTATACGCCGAACTACGTCAATGTCTTCGTAGAGCTCATACAGCTCGTGGTTCATTCGGATGCGATAGTCACCGCCGACTCGAACAGGACCGAAGATTTTGCAAAGAACTTTTCTCTCGAACACCCCCAAAGCGGCAGCGTCAGTTCGCGAAACTACCCATGCCTCAGCGCCATAAAGCAGCACAGGTAGAACGAGCGTCTTGTTCAAAAACTAACACTCTAGTTTTGTCGATCGAGAGAGGGCTCTGGAACTTAGTTGCTTACTGAGCCCGTAGTAGCACCTATTAGCAATTATTGTTCTTCGCTTTATCTTCAGGCTGATTTCGTTGTTAGTATTAATGGCGGTGCCAAGGTATACAAACTCCTTGACTACTTCAAAGTTATAGCTGCCGGATGACACGTGGGAGTCTAAACGCCGCGCTCCCTTGTTTGTAGACAGCATATACTTTGTTTTACACTCATTTATCGTCAAACCCACTTTGGCTGATTCCTTTTCGAAGCAGTAGAAACTCAAACTAAAAATTGAGGTTAAGTACTCGGTTGAACTCAACTTTTGTACAAGACGTTGCAGTAAGCAAAATTATTAAGTAAATGCTTTATATACTGATAAAAAAATGTTAACTCACGATTTGTTTTATTTTAGCAATTACTATGCAGTTAAATATTGAGAAAATTAAGAGCAAACGCACGCCACACTAAAACACGTTTATCTTGCCATCAGAGTTGCCAGATGTGTGTGAAAATAGATTTTAATAAATAAACTCTCCAAAATAGGTTTCCATTCAAATTTTTTAAAATTTATACAATCATGCCTAAGCAATAGTCTTTGTTATGTAAGTATCAATAATATAAATTCTTAGATCTTTTATCGCAACATCAGGAGTTCCACAAGGTAGTATCCTAGGTCCTTTGATTTTTACATTATTTATAAATGATATTTCTCTTTGTTTTAATAAATCTAGTTTTCTGCTGTATGCTAATGACTTAAAAATATTCTCTTGTTCTTGAGACACTTGTTCTCTTCGATCAGACTTAAATAACCTGCTAAATTGGAGCAAAACGAATAAACTTTCATTGAATATTTCCACGTGATATCATGTTACATTTGCAAAAACAAAAAATAATTTTATCTCCTCCTATCATCTGGATAATAGCTTGTTAACAAAGGTTGATGAAATTCTTAATTTTGGAGTAGTTTTCGATACTAAATTCACTTTTGTGCCACATATAAATGATATAATTCCGAAAGCATATTCTCTGCTTGCTTTTTTTCGCCGTAATAGTTCAGAATTCTTAGACCCCTATAATCATGAATTGCTTTACACTTCATTTGAACGTTCCAAACTCGAATATGCGTCATTTATTTGGAACCTACATTATGCAACACACTCGGCAAGACTTGAACGAGTGCAAAAAAATGTCTAAAATTCTTGCTTAGATCTTTAAATTTTGTTGAGCCACTTCCCTCATATAATAAGCGATGTTTGCTTATTCGACTTCAATTCCTCGAAAGCAGGAGACGAATTCGTTCTTTAATGATAATTTTCGATATAATTTCAGGTCAAATCGACTGCCCAGATCTGTTCGATCTTATTAATTTCTTTTTTCCTTCGCGACAACTACGTCAACATAATATGTTTGCCATTCCATTTCATAGTAGTAACTATGCGCTCAATGAGCCAATTTTTAGAACTATGAATGATTATAATAGCATCGACTTTTCTATTTCTAGGGATAGCTTTAAATCTATGCTAAATGAATTGTTTATATTATAGTATCATTGCTTCTTAAAAGCCTTAATATTCAATATTTTTAATAAAGAAATTGTTAACATTTATATTTATTCTAGTCTATCTAAACTTACATCCATGAATGTAACGGTTGAACTTTATCAGGCAAATATTAAACCTAGTGCCTCCATTTCGACTTGACTGTATCCTTTTTCCACTATTGTAAGTGATCGGGATATGTGTGAGCAATGTATGCACCCAGACCATCCTTCGACGCATCTGCTGCAACCCGAATAGGTAAATCTGGATCGTAATGTGTCAGTAATAAATCAGATGAAAGTATTGATTTAAATTGATAGCTGACGGATTACGGCGTCCACTCAAATTGAATATTTTTCTGCAGCAACTTATCTAATGGTGAGCGTAATTTTCGCACTTTCTTAACAAAATTTCGCTTATGGTTTACAGAACCCCAAAAACGATCTAAGCTAACTGACGTTCTCAGGCACGGGCAAATTTTGAATTTTTTCTATATTGGCTGGATCTGGGCGCAACCCCTGACGTTTTACAATTTTTCCCAAATATTTGATTTCACTGGGCAAAACTGTGAATTTGACTCTTTTAAGCTTAAAACCATGACTTTGCAGCCGCTGGAAGCCCCTTTTAAGAATGTATCCTGCGTATCCTGCTATATCTTCCAATCTATTGAGAATTGTGTCGATTAGGTGTTGGAAAGTTCCTGGTGCGGCTTTTACCCCCGGCGCTAACCGATTAAATGTATACAGCCCTTTGTGAGTATTTATTAAGAGAGCAGCTTTTTTGATTCATCGTCCACTGTTACTTGCAGGTATGCATCCGACAAGTCTATGTGTGAAACAACTCGGGGTTGATAACGTGGCAAAAATATCTGCTGGGACTGGCAATGGATACTGATTCGGTTGTAGAGCCTCGTTTAAACCTGTGGAGTAGTCCCCACAAATCCGAATTTTTCCATTTGACTTTAACGCAATGACTATGGATGCTGCCCAGTCCGAAAAATCCACCGGTGTAATGATTCCGTGATTTTCCAGCCGATTCAACTCATTTTCAACTTTTGACAGCATTTTGAAAGGAACCGGTTGTTTTGGTCTAAATACTGGTTTGGCATTTTCTTTCAAATGTAAGTGCACATTGATATGCTTGCACACCCCTGGATCATCAGATAAATCTCAGAAAACTGACTAACTTGTATGTTGTCAATTACTCGCTTTGAGTCATAATGCACAGCTATGTTTCGGCAAATTGTGTTACATGGCACTTCCCAAAGTTTGAACTTATCGCATAAATCTATTCCTAAAATGTTAAGATCATTAACGCTTGTTACATAAATTTAGGTTCAACAAACTTCCCCGTTTAGATCCACATCGCACTAAAAATGTGCGACTAGCTCGATGTCATGCTTTGATGCACTTTTTGCCTTAAGCTTATCCGCTTGTACTGGAACACCAGCTCTGCCTAATTTCTCCCAATTATCCTGCAAGATATTTGTAATATCGGACGCTGTATCTATTTGTAAATGAAGGGGAGTGCCCATGATTTCCTCCTTGCATTGTATACGTGAAATAATTATAGTTGTGAAACGTCTTACTGTTGTAAAATCCACTTTATGAACTTCTGCAAAAATGGCTTTATTCTGCAAATGCTTTTTGTTCTGCTGTGGTTGCTGCACCGATGCTTTCTTTTAGAAACATGCATAGTAGCCCTCCTTATGCCCAACCTTATAGAATTTGTTACACTTTTGGGAAGCATAAGGACAATTTCGTGCGACCGCAACCCCAGCATAGTGTTTTGGAAACTTGACTAACGGCACTTTGACTTTCAGCATGCTTTGGCACTGAAGTTTTATTTTCCCACTAGTTTTGCTTTCTTATTGCTTTGACATCGGAAAAACTACAACTTGCGTTTTCTGCTGAGCCTTTTCCAATCATTGCTGTATCGTGTTTTAAATTTATTGTGCGTTGAGCCTCATTTACTACTTTTTCGAGATCGATTGATTCGGTTGGTGTTGATGCTTCCAACTTTGACAGCAGACGTGCGCGAATATGCACATCTGATGCTGTCTGCAATCCGCATACGAAAACTAGGCACTTGAATTGATCAGTGTTGAGCTCGCTGAGTTAAAAATTTCACACTGCCTTTTAACTTTTGCTGCATATGAAAGGTAGTCTTCCGACGATGATTTTGCAGTTTTTAAACAGCGATAGCGGGTGTTGAATAAAGATTCCTGCAAACCGAAAATCTTGTTCAACATTTTTACAGTGTCTGCAAAAAGAATGTCTTTCGTTTGTTTTGGCAAAATAAAATCCTTATATTTTTCGTGATCGGCTGGACACAGCTTTCTAAGCAACAGTCGAACTTTTGCTTTGTCATCAAGCCTTTTGCCATTTTCGTTGTATCGTTGTATCTCGCTCCATATCGAAACGAAATTCTGTCATGTTGTTCGCCAAAGATTCCATGGTCAACTCCAATACATGTTTGGATGTAATTCCTGCTTGACTTGAACCGGTCGCCAGTGACTAACATTTGCTGCTGCAAGGCGAGTGTTTGCTGCTGATTTGCTAGTAATTCAATTAATTTCCGTAATTTTGTGATATTTTGGACGAAACAATTATCCTCGTCGCCAATTTTTCACATGTGATCAATGTGAGCAAAATGTACTTTATTAAATTAGCAGATAGTCAGTTCTTTTAAAAAAATGGTTTCACAAAAGTTCACACGTTTTTTGTATCTATATCAGAAAGCAAGTTACTGTGAAACCTAAACAAGAGCGGCAGCGCTGTTTATCTGTCACAAAATCGTCATGCTAATATTAATTGTATGGAGCAAACCATAATAACGCGACGGCAACGCTGAGCGGTTGGAAAATCCAATTTTGAAGAGCGTTAGGAAGTGAAGTTTGCTACAGAAGCAAAGAAAAAGTTGTCATTTCTGTGAAAAATATTAACATATGTTGACGATAAATATTTGCTTGCACAAATGGAGGTAAGTAATTAATTAATAATTAAAATTAGCTTGTGTTTAATTTCATTTTGTACTAATTACAGAAACATTTGACATAAGGTCGCCGCTCTTATTTAGGGAAGACAATTCAGCGTGAACGCCAAGTGGCTAGTAACGCGCCGCTCAACGCTCTTGTTTAGGTTTCACAGTTAAAAAGCAAAGTAATCAAATTAGAGATGATGATGAGATGTTAAGCAGTTCATCGATTGTCGCAGGGCTGCCAACAGACATATATTCAGTACTTCACTATTATTAATTATTCATAGTTTGTTAATAAACCTAAGCTTTAAGTTATTTTCTATTCTGTAAAGGCTAAGCCCAGTAGATTGTATAAAATAAAAAAAAGTCGAATTTCCTAGAAATTGCAAAAGAATAAAATATTTTATGTTTCCAAGTTGCAAACAGTGCGGTCCGTGTTTTTAATTTGAGATAATTTGAGTGAAAATATTATAAAAACAGTGTAATCAAAACTATAAAATGTGAAAGAAGTCGTAAATTGGCAAAAAAGCCTGTAAAAATTTTAACCTAAAATCAACTGCGAAACATGAACACAAAGAAATTCGAGATGAACAGCTGATATTGACATCTAGCCCGCTTTATTCTGCTTTCTACTTCATTCCTCTCCGAATCGGCCTTAAGTTATAATTCTGCCATGTGTATATATACCCTGCAGCGTCAAGAACTAGTACAAAAATTGTGAATTCGCTAGTATTTAGCAGACAGCTACTAGTACCTCGCCTATCTCCAAGCAATGCTTTTTACTGTCGCATTTAAAATGGGCTTGTCCTACGAAAAGTGTCAATTGTCACCCACTGCATCACCGCGTACTAATGCAATAACTGGTCCTTTGGGAGAGAAATTGCATTAGTACCTTGGGGCAGATATAGCACTAGTTCTAAAACAGGTTCTCTTGGGATAGATATGCGAACTTGTCACACACATTAATAAAATTGGAATTTAATGTAATATTTATTTATTTAAATATATATATAGGTACATATAAACATATTTACATATATGTAACAATATAACAAGCATATATATATTACTACACACATTAAAAACTTTTCTTCTTCCAAAAAACTTCTTGGGACTGCAGTAGTAAGCTATTCCCGTTCTAAGCTGCCTTTTGCCACCTGCCACTTTCACTTTGATTATAATTAATTATTATTACGTTTGTTTTTGCTTTATTTTATTAAATTTCTTTTATTTTATTTAATTATATTTCGCTTTGTTCTTTTTAACACTTTTTAACTACATTGAACAAATGCCGGTAAAAAGAAGAATACAAAAAAATTTAAGTTGCAGCCAAAACGGCATTGATACGCGCAGCTCGCTAAATAGCTTTGTTTCACTTTCTCTAATTCAATTTACTAGCGCGTTTTTGTCTACTAGGGTACGATAGCTAACTAGTTCGTATATGACCTATAAGTACTATTCTAAAACTAGTCCACGGTATTTATTATCTACCAGCTCGCTGCAGGGTATGTTTTGTCATCAGAAGTAAAGACAACCCACTGAACCATAAGTAGAGGTTTTGAGTACGTTTTTGTGTAGATTTTTTTTATTTTTAGTCTTATTTTCTTAATTGGAAGTTTGAAAGTACTTGCTAGAGAAGATTAAAGCTGTGATAAATTTTGCGAAATTTATTTATTTTTTATCCATTTAGTATTTTTCCCAAATGAACAAAAAAAGGTTAGTTTTTGAGAGGCATTTTAGTCCAGCAAGTGATTCAAAAAGGATTTTTTTATGAGTACTAATAATGAACCCGAAATGGTTAATATGTTAATTAAAAATTGAAGCTTTGGTAACTGGGAACACATGCTGTTCATATAATAACGGTTTATGTGTGCTTCAAGAAAATTTTTGTAGAACTCGCAAACATTTTGACAGTCAACCAAAGACAACAAGATAGGAAACTTAAATAACATAACCTCAAAGAGGTTTGCATGCTTTGGAATATGCAAAAAAAAAAACGCAATCATCAATCTTTTGCAGTTTCGACTTTGCAGTCAGCGAGCATTATCAATGATATAATGTTGTAATTTTAAAAAAATTATATATTCTGCCCAGAGTTGTAGTTTTCAGCGATGAAGAAGACATTGATGAAACTATCGTTGCCGGTCAAGAAAATAATGCGATAGATGAAGTAGCTGGAATATGTAGTAGAAAATGAAGATGAAATGAAGGTTTTGCCAAATTCCAATGAAAAAAATTATAGGCCAAAATCTTAATTTTCTGCGCCGAAATGGGTTCACATAAAACGAGCACATTACACCAAAAAAGTGCACGATTCCACAGAATTGATCAAAGAACAAGAGGAATGTTTCTACCTTTGAGTATGGGTAGGTGACTTTCTATTTGAATTTATTTATAAAAAATAGCAATGAAGCACTACGAGAACAGCACAAAGATTTATGCATTTTTTTTATTAGTCTTCAGTGCTGTTTTTTATAAATAAATTTAAATGGAAAGGTACCTATTGATTTGTTAAACTTATTTTTCTATGAAGATATATTTGGAACTGATTGTGATGAACTCCAATGAGTATGCAAGCAAAATAATGTTATGGAAAATAAATGCACAGTTCAACTGTTGCTGTGTTTCATTGAATTTTTTTATATTTGCTGGCTATCACATTTTTCCACAATATAAAAACTATTGGAGTTAGCAGCCAGATCTAGGTGTTCCAACTATAAAGCAAGTCAAGACACGTTCCGAATTTCGGTGGATAAAGAAATTTCTGCGTGTCAGTAATAATAACGACTTAGACAAAATTACCGCTTTGTCAAAATAAAACCTTTACTTGATGGATTAACACTTCTGCTACCTTAAGAAAAAGTCACACTTGTGATCTTAAGGTCACGTAATGACCAAGACTATATGGATATGGCCATGTATGGATATGTTATAAGAACAATGTTTTTGTTATGAATTTTTTAATTTTGAATGAGTATTAATTAATTTTAAATTTATAATAATTATTAAAAAATTTATATTTTTATTGATAATTAATTAATTTCCAGTTTTTTGAGTGTTAGTTAATACAGTACAATAAAATCACTCGACATCACTTTGAACATTTTCGTCAGAGCTCTCGCCATATGTAATCTCCACTACAACATAGTCTTTTTCAGACCTGTGTCGAAAATTATTTCGCGACAGCAGTAAAAAACGCCGCATACAGAAAAACGCTGCAGTCAGCTGCAACGCGAGCCGTGCGAGAAAACTACCGCGAAAAGAGGAAGGAAGAGAGGCGCCTTTTCAGACGCAAGAAAAGAGAGCAGGAAAAGCGTGAGCGTGAGGAACTAGAGGTATACCAGGACAAGAAGGATGCACGAAAATTCTATCAACAGGTCAAGCGTCTAACCCAAGGTTTCAAGACCGGAGCATCCACTTGCAAAGACGAAAATGGAGATCTGAATACGGATACACAGTGTGTGCTTAGATTGTGGAGACAGCACTTCTCCAATTTACTTACTGGCGACGATTCCACCAATGCCGCCCATCGAGAGCGCAGTTTAGTGCCACCAATCGACGATGACGGAGTGGCAATATCACCACCTAGCCACGAAGAGGTTCGAGTTGCTATCCAACGACTCAAAAACAATAAAGCAGCGGGTGCTGACGGCCTGTCAGCTGAATTGTTTAAAACCGGTGGCGATGAATTGATAAGGCGCATGCATCAGCTCATCAGCAAAATATGGCTAGCAGAAAGCATGCCCGACGATTGGAACCTCAGTGTACTGTGCCCTATACTTACGACAGAAGACCCTACAATCTGCGCAAGTTATAGAGGTATAAGTCTTATTTCCATCGCATATAAGGTTCTCTCAAGCGTACTGTGTGAAAGATTAAAGCCGATTACAAAAACACTGATTGGACCTTATCAGTGTGGCTTTCGACCTGGTAAGTCCACCATAGACCAGATTTTCACGCTACGACAAATCCTGGAGAAAACCCACGAAAATCAAATTGACACACACCATCTCTTTGTCGGTTTTAAAGCTGCGTTCGATAGCCCGAGAAGGGATTGCCTATACGCAATAATGTCTGAGTTCGGTATACCTGCAAAGTTGATTAGACTTTGCAGAATGACGTTGAGCAACACACGCAGCTCCTTCAAGGTAGGGGATCGTACGAAAGGCCGGTGTGCATCGTAATGGCACCATTTTCTATAAAGGTGTCCAGCTCCTTGCGTACGCTGATGATATTGATATTATTGGCAGATTAAAGAGAAATGTTACCGCTGCTTTCGCCGCTATCGAAAAGGAATCAGCCAAAGTGGGTTTGACGATAAATGAGGGTAAAACAAAGTATATGCTGTCTACAAACAAGGCAGCGCGGCGTTTAGGCTCCCACGTTTCATCCGGCAGCTATAACTTTGAAGTAGTCGAGGAGTTTGTTTACCTTGGCACCGCCATTAATACTAACAACGAAATCAGCCTGGAGATAAAGCGAAGAACAATAATTGCTAATAGGTGCTACTACGGGCTCAGTAAGCAACTAAGTTCCAGAGCCCTCTCTCAATCGACAAAAGTAACACTCTACAAGACGCTTGTTCTACCTGTGCTGCTTTATGGCGCTGAGGCATGGGTAGTTTCGCAAACTGACGCTGCCGCTTTGGGGGTGTTCGAGAGAAAGTTCTTCGCAAAATCTTTGGTCCTGTTCGAGTCGGCGGTGACTATCGCATCCGAATGAACCACGAGCTGTATGAGCTCTACGATGACATTGACGTAGTTCGGCGTATAACTGTGCAGCGACTTCGCTGGCTGGGTCATGTCCATCGTATGGACGACGAAGCTCCAGCGAAAAAGGTGCTATAGGCGAGGGTCACTGGTCAACGACGACGAGGGAGACCATGCCTCCGGTGGATGGACCAGGCTGAGGAAGCCCTAACCGCCCTTGGTGTATCCGATTGGAGAAGGGGCGCGCAAAGCAGAGGCGCCTGGCGAGAGCTGATGAGGTCGGTCGAAATCCGGACACGGGTTGTTACGACCACCTAAGTAAGTAAGTCGAAAATTATTTATTGCAATTTAATTCCAATCCCTTGGAATTAGAAATTGGTAAATGGAATTCTAAAATATCGTCAATTCCATTACAGGAATTGTAATTGGTAATTGAATGTTTTAATGCCTCTGAAATGGAATTAGAAAAAATTTCAATTCTATTACAGGAACTGTAATTGGTTATTTAACTTTTCAATTCCTCAGGTATGGAATTGGAAAAAATCTTCAATTCTATTACAGGAATTGTTATTGGTTATTGAACATCTCAGTTCCTCAGGAATTGACATTTTCATTTCCATTACAGGAAATGTAATTGGAGGTTACTGTAATCAAATTTGTCAATTCTTTGGAACAAATTCCAAGGAATTGTGATTAGAGGTTGCTGTAATCCAATTACAATTACAATAACCTTCAATTATCAATTCCTGTAATGGAATTGAAAATTTAAATTCCTGAGGAATTGAGATGTTCAATTACGAATTACAATTCCTGTAATGAAATTGACGATTTTTTCCAAATCCATTCCTGATGAATTGAGATGACCAATTACCAATGAATTTCTCCAAAAAGAATCATTACAACCCAGCTATGGTCTTCGTCCGCAATGTCACTACCCTCATCAATATCGTCTCTTTCGATCTGCTGTATTTCGCTGTCTGTCAGAAGCTGCGTTCGCTGTGTTAGGTTAGGTTAGATATGTAGGGTCGTGCACCGTTACTGGCGCTTCCGCGAGTCCATTGCGCCTATAGGTCCATTGCGAATCCCTTTTTATATTTGTGGTACCATGTTAAACCATTGTTCCAGTTTGTTTCTCTAACCATCCTATGCTTTTTATGAACCTCCAGATGTCTAGCAGTGGTGTGTTCACTAACTCTTCCAAGTCTCTGATAAATCTGTTCCCCATATGTCGGAGTCGACGATTCTGTAGACTTGGACATTCGCATAGTAGGTGAGTTATTGTTTCTGTTTCCTCCGGATCTTTGCAGCTCCAACAGAAGTCTGGTGCTGTTATGCCCATTGTATTGGCCATAACCCCAATAGGGCAATGACCTGTTAGAACTCCGACAAGAATCCGGACTTACCGTTTGACCAAAAGCAGAAGGCTTTTAGTTCTTTTCTCATTTATCTCTGGCCAAAGCCTTCGAGATATGTTGCAGTCACCTCTGGAAGTCCAGTTTGTGTTAACAATATCTCTGGCTTTTAGGTCTATACTCCTTTTGACGACACCTATTGGAATGTGCACATCTGTATCTCCACGCCTCGCAAGTTCATCCGCTGCGTCGTTTCGTTCGATATTGCTATGTCCGGGAACCCAGCAGAGAGTGACATTGTGGGTATTGCAGATACTGTTCAGTGCAATTTTACAGTTTTGCACCGATCGAGCCTTCGTCGTTTTACTGTTCAGTGCTTTGATGGCCTCTTGGCTATCCACAAAAATTGCTACCCTTGTGGGGGTAAGATTTTCCTGTAAATGGCCTGTGCAGCTTTTTCAATAGCATATATTTTTGCCTGAAAAACGCTGCAGTAATCTGGGAGTTTGTAACACTCTTTGATTTGCAGTGTTTCACAGTATACACCCGATCCAGTTCCGTTTTCCATTTTGGAACCATCAGTATAAAAATGGAGACTGCCGTAGGATTCTACGGCCGTTTCTTCCCATTCTTGTCTGTTGGGGATGGATGTGGTGTAGTCCGGACCGAATCTCACACTGGGTATGATTTAGTCGGTTGCTCTTCTTGATTCCTCGGTTCCAAAGAGATTTAGAACAGATGCATGTCCGAATGTGTTGTCCGAATGTGGCGAATCGCGCTCTTGGTCGCCGAACATTTAAGGAACTCTTCTATGGAGAGAAGATTTACCATCATATCCAGACCCGCCTGTGTCGTAGTTCTCATGGCTCCTGTTACTCCTGTGCACGCTAACCTTTGAGCCCCTGTTAGGGACTTAAGGTAGCTCTTTTTATGCGTTATCGTCTACCATACAAGAGAGCCGTAGGTAATAATGGGCCTCACGATCGCTGTATACATCCAGTGGATTATGTGCGGTCGCAGTCCTCATTTTCTGCCGAATGCTCTCTGACATGCGTATAGAGCGCACAGTGCTTTTTTCCATCTTTCCTTTGTGTTGCGATTCCAGCTCAGCTTGTTATCAAGGATAATTCCAAGTTATTTGGCTTCCGTGAAGATTCAGAGGTACTTCGTTGAGTTTCGGTAATGTGAAACTTTCTATTTTCCTTCTTCTTGTGAACAGAACGAGTTCGGTCTTTATTGGGCTTACACCAAGTCCATTCGATTCTGTTCACATTAGTTTGCTAATTGTTTTCAGGTATTTCCCGCATATTAGGATGGCAACGTCATCGGCATAGGCTACCACTTTTTTCCTCCAGTTTTGAGTGTAGTGCGAATTTTGTCAACCACCAAGAGAAGGGGGGGATATTGCGGTGTGCCTGTTGTGACTTCTTTCCTCACCACGCTCATTCCCATTTGTGTGTGTATACGTTTGCTATTGAGCATTTTATAAATCCACTGTGTTATTTTACTGTTAACTTTGTCTACTTAAGCACTTCTTATAGAATCTGTATTTACATTGTCGATATCTAAAAACGTTGCTAAAGTATATTCTTTGTGATGAAGGGTTTGTGGATTTTCGTTAATCTTCAAGAATAAAAACACTTAGGAATTCTTAGCTTAGTTTTTTATTTACACTATTTACACTCGAAAACACTGTGAGGGAGCAATGGAGCGATGGAACTTAATTCGGCGCGGTCGAAAATCCAACTAACTAATCATGGTAGCATGGCCCAGAGCCCATGCCACCATAATGCATTAAATATGTACTGCAGGGCACAGTACACGGCTGCAGCACATCCCATAGCCAATAATACAATTAAATACTTGTGCGCATCCATTATACAATATACAACTCAACGTCGGCAGAGACTGTATTTTATATGGCTCCGACTCGTCACCAGCGCTAGTGACGGACGGACAGCCCGCGGTGCATGAAAATGCTGACAACGCAAATGCCTGTAAGTATACAAGCGGCGCGGCTAGCTGCTTGTTGGGTAGCTAAGCCAACAAGCAATCTACAAGCGCAACGTATCCGATGACCATAGCGTGTTGTTTATACAAACAACGCTCAATATAAACAAGCTGGTCATATTGCCGTTAATCGTCATAAGCAAGAATTTAGCGACAGTGACTGTGTTCTATGACGGGCCACGTTTGTTGTTGTACAACACACAAGTGTACAACAACAACACGCATGCAAAGTCAGTGGCCGAATTACAGCGGATCGCGATAACGTATGCACTGATTCAAGTGCCTGCTGTCCTAAGGGCAGCAACAATGTATCGAGTGGCTAGGAATGTGCTTGGATCACCATTTGCGTGATCATCCCAGCAGCAATGGTTGAAACTGTTTACTGTGTCTGGGACAAAGTGTCGCCAAGGGCTCTAAGAGCTGAAACACGATATTTCCAAATTCTATTCCTTGACGGAGCTGAAGGCACCGCCACAGGTTCTTTCTATGACCGAAATCACCTCATACAGTGCCGTTTCTACCGGTTTACCCTTAAGGTAGGCATGTTGTGCACTACAGAGATTATTATCGTTCACAGATTCTCTTATGTGAAGATATCTTATTCTCTCTAGCGTTTTCATTAAGAACGATGAGAGACTAATAGGCCTATAATCCTTTGGTGCTGAGTGTATCGGTTTCCCAGCTTTAGGAATGACACTTCTCGCACTTCTCTCCAAATTTTTGGCACATATCCTGTCTTGAGGCAGCCGGTGAAAATTGCTATAAGCCAGGGCATGATGCTAGGAAGGGCATGCTGCATCATGGCCGATAGGATTCCATTTGGTCCGGCAGATTTGTAAGGCTTGAAGGACCCGATCGACCATTCTACAGTTGACCTTGTAATAATGTTGGGGAGTTCTTGTAACGGTTCTGGTATTGTTATTTCCAAGTTTCTGTTAGCTCCGTTTTGATCCGATTCTGTACAACCTTGAAAATGAGTTTCCATGAGTAGCAAAAGCGTTTCTTGGCTGAATTCTGTCCAGGTCGAACCTCTTAAGGTATCCTGGGAGCGTTGGGTCTTTGGATAGCGTCTTTCGAAGTCTGGCGGCTTCACTGGTATCCTGAATGGACTCGCAGAGTTTTGTCCAAGATGTTCGCTTTGCTATTCTTACTTCCCTAGTGTAAGCATTTAACGTGGATCTGTAGATTGTCCAGTCCTGCTCTAGTTTGCTTAAGATGGCCTTCCGGTGAAGTTTTCTAACCTCTGATTGCCTCTTTTTGAGGTTGCTGGTCCACCAACTCGCATTTGCAGGTTTGCGGCTTCGAGACTTTGGGCAGAACTTCTTGAAAGCCTGGTTCATTTCTTCCGTTATAAACTCGACTGCATTGTCAATGGATGCATCGGTTGGGAGGTATTCTGTGTCAAGGTCATCAATATTTCTGCTTTTCCAGACCGAAAACCATTCCCAGTTAGTTTGTAATGGGTTCCTAAACTGTTTCTTTAATTGGGGATCGTAGTCAATAATAAAGAGAATCCTAAAAAGGTCGGAAAACGACTCTTTCTGTGACACCTCCCAGTTATCGACTATAATCTGTTCAGAGTTACTAGCTATATTAAAATCAATTACCTCTTCCCTGACTCTATTCTGAAATGTTGGCCTATTGCGCCTATTGCATAGAATAAGGTCTGTGGTAAGGATTAATATGAAAATAGACTCACCCCTTTTGTTGATGTCTTTACTGCCCCATTGCGAGTGATGGGCGTTAGCAACACAACCGATGACCAGGAATGCGTGTTCTGCCAACTTGCGGACTGTTTGCACTAGCGGGTTCGCCTCTTCATAAGGCATGTACGCAGAACAAAGGATCAGTTTTGTTGACGTTGTTTCCACGCTGGTTGCCACTACGTCTCCTTTGATGAATCTAGGGAGGAAAAACATATTAATGAATTTTTTTGCAAGTATACATCTCCTTAACTTACCTTCATTTGTAGAGTGAAACAGGGTTTATTGTTTCGACCATAGGCCTTGGTCGAACATCTACATTCTCCTCGGACATACAGAGCATCAAGTTGTCGGTATCTGCCTTACAGTGATGCAGGATGATTTGCATCACTTCCAGCTTAATCCTTCTTTCAGCTATTGTTGGTTCAGCCTCTTTACCTTAATGGATCCGAGGCCGAATTAAGCCAGCCTGTGGAAGCAGCGTCAACAGAAAATAATTTTTCCTTCTCTGCCGTGACTTTTCTGCGACATGACCAGTTTCCACTGCTGAATTTTGGCGTCTTTATTCTGCGCCGCCAAAAGCCTCTGAAAATGATCATCCTCGTGCAAAGCAGGAGGAGGTATCCATACAGATACCTTGTGGCGAAGCGGAAGCGTGGACTTGGAGATCACCTTTAGTGAAGCTCCCTTCCAAATTTCACCAATACTGGCGATGGTTTTGGTCAGGAACTCCAGGGATTTCTTCGATCCACATCCGACGACTCCTTGTGTCCAACCAGCACCGTAATCGTCGGGATCACCGTGTTCGACGCTAGGCATCATGGCTTTAAGGATCTCATTTTCCACAAGCAGCCATTTTTCCCCCGCTATCACACTATCAATCACAGTGTCCCAAAACGAAGCGGCCAATGAACTCGTGCTTCAGATGCGGTGAATTAGGACACTTTCACCAGGCAGTTAAACGAAAGCGAGGAGTTGTTGCTGCCATTGACGGAGAGTTGCCGGCTGATGAGCTGACTGAAGAAGAAGGAAGACTTATGGATATGGTTAACGTGATGCAGATGGTAAGTGTTGCTTTCCCTACTCAAAGAAACAAACACACTGAGGTTAAACAAATTTTTTCACTTTTTGGTTACGGTAGTCCGAGGAGCTTCATTAAAAGGTCTGCTATAACATTTTCTATAAGCGATAAGAGGCAACTCACCAGTCTTAGAGGAATAGGTAATAATCAGTTAAAAATTTGCTGCAAGATTTTGTGTGCTGTGAAGTTTGGAAATCAAACTGTATCGCTGCCTCTATTAATTGGACGTGATTTGCTCCATAAATTTAATATTTTTTTATGTAAACGTAAGAAAAATATAAAATATGAAATGAATTTCCTTTTAAGTTTAAAAAATAAAATATCATTATTTGAAAACAGTGTGGTTGATTCTTTTGGTTTGAGAAATTGTTCTGTGGTTAGTGATGAGGAAAAGAGTGAGGGTGCGGCAGAGGTGGACGTTTTGATTCAACCAGAGGTAGATGGAAATATTGAAGACAATTTGCTAAATAAAAAAGGTTCTATACAATATTTAGTAAACAAGAATATTGATGTTCTTATGCACATATATGCGGTAGAGTTAGAAGGCAATAGAAAATTTTTTTTAAAAAGTCTGGTAGTCAAGATGAACACTACAAAAGCTCAGAATTTTCCACAAATATTAACGTAATAGATAGAATAGATAGAATAGATAGATAGATAGATAGAAGTTGATATTAACTCTGACCTGACGAGGGAGCAGAAAGAAGCATTTAGGTTAATGATTGATGACACTTATCTTTGCCCTGCACCTGAAGTAGCAATTGAACCATACAATTCGAAAATGAGGATCAATTTGACAGACGATACGCCTTTTTATAGTGCCCCTCGAAGGCTTGCTTATAGTGAAAAGGTTGAGGTGCAAAATATTATAAATGAGTTGATAGAAAAAGGAATAGTGCCTATTTTACCAATTTATAGTCCTCAAAGGATTACTGAGTTACACACTGATGCAAGTAAACTAGGTTTTGGTGCGGTTCTTACATCCTGTGGCCTTTTTCTCTAAAACTGCTACGGAAAGTGAATCGAAACTACACAGTTTCGAATTAGAAACATTAGCTATAGTATATGCGGTGGAGCGCTTTAAAACACAGCTTAAAGGAATTCCATTTACTATGGTCACTGACTGTAACGCATTGGCACAAGCCTTACAAAAGAAACAAGTAAATCAAAGAATTGCTAGATGGGTCTTTAATTTTGAAAACTATGATTACAAGGTAAAACATCGTAGAGGGGAAGAGATGGGTCACGTGGATGCATTAAGTTGATGCCATTTGGTAAGTTCAGAAGGATTAGAGGAAGTCGATTTGAATATACAGATCACGCAGAGCCGCGATCATATAATACGATCAATAAGATCAAAGCTAGAAAGGGGCGATGTGCAACATTTTGAAATTCGGGATGGATTAGTATTCAAAGTAGGACATGGGAAAAGTCAACTGTATGTTCCAACTGAAATGGAACTTAATATAATTCGACTAATGCATGAGAAGATTGGACACCTAGGAATTGAGAAAACTGGGGCGGAAATTTAGAAGAATTATTGGTTTCCTAAACTTAAGAAGAAAGTAGATCGATACCTTAAGAATTGTATTAAATGTATTATTTATTCACCCGCGGCCCGAAACAATGAGCGTAACCTGTATAATATCCCTAAAAAACCTATTCCTTTCGACACCATACATATTGACCATTTCGGTCCTTTGCCTTCTGTGCGGTCAGTTAGGAAATATATTGTTGGTGGTAGATGGTTTTACAAAATTTGTTAAGTTATATGCAGTTAAGTCAACTAGTACGAGAGAGGTATGTGCTTGCTTACAAAAGTATTTTGATAACTATAGAAGACCAAGACGGATAATAAGTGATAGAGGAACTTGCTTTACTTCAGGGGAATTTGGGTCATTCATTCAGAAGAATAATGTAGAGCATATTAAAAAGGCTGTAGCCTCGCCACAGGCTAATGGTCAGGTTGAGCGAGTAAATAGAGTGTTTAAGTCCATGCTAGCTAAACTTTCTGAACCGATAGATCATTCAGACTGGGTGAGTAAGCCATCTGATGTAGAATATGCTATAAATAACTCGGTACACTCGTCCACACATAAAACTCCAAGTGTTTTACTCTTTGGTGTTTCTCAAAGAGGAAGAGTGGTGGACCAACTTACAGAACATTTACAAGATAAATTAGTTACCGAAGTAGGTGATATTGAACAAATCCGTGGTGAAGCCTTAGAATCAATAGAAAAGTCACAAGAGTCGAATATGAGATATTTTCTGAAGCGTAGTGTACCAGCGAAAATTTATAAAAAATGGGATTTTGTATTTATGAAGAATGTAGACACTAGCATAGGAACAAACAAAAAATTGCTACTGAAGTACCGAGGTCCATATGTCATAAGTAAAAAACTACCAAATGATAGGTATGTTTTAAAAGATGTTGACAACCATCAGGTGACTCAAGTACCTTATAATGGTGTGGTGGAATCGAATCGTCTGCGTCTGTGGCTTTCTGCACCAAAAGAAAATGAACATGAAAGCGGCACTTCCCCTCTGTATATAACTTAATTATTTGAAAGGTAAAAATCTCTTTGTAAACTAGTGATCGAGGTCGATCAAGAGGTCAGGATGGCCGAGCTGTAATGATTTCGAAAATTACTGTACAACCGCGTTTTGCATATGGCAACTCTTGGTCCAACTTGAGATGTGGTAATTTATTGACAACTGCTGCCAACTTTGTATTTTGTATAAGTGCTACCAAATTTGTACTATATCTAACTGCAGCCAACTTTGTACTTTTTGTAACGGTAGCCATGTTTTTAACTTGTTCTTTCCTTTAAGGGGGTCCTCTGGTAGTCCGAAATTTTTTTTTTCGATTTTTTTTTTTCATATTTCTATTCTATTGCATATTTCTATACTCAAAAACATTTTCCCAAAAGGATTTTTCAAAATTCGAAATAGTTTAGGAGATACAGGCATTTTTGTGTAGTCAGTGTGTAGTCGTCAAAATAACGCATCAGCAAAGTGGTTTATTTGCCTGCAGTCATTAGTCGAAAATTCTGTGGAATTCTTCCAAAATATGTATTGATATTACAAAATATACACACACAGTATGTATACATGCAGTATGTATCCATGCATGTTTTGATTTAGGGGTTGAAATGATTTTGAGCCCAGGTGTTCACATGAAAGAAGCAAACGAACGAGATTCAGTTTATTTTCGAACGCTGAAAGCTACGCGTGCGCGATAACTGCTGTTGTAAAATAAAAGAAAAATCGTTTTGTGTTTTTTTTTTTGCTATGGATAAAAAAAGCCACCCAAACGCGCCGCGTAAGTACGCGTATCGAACAAGAAAGAGGCATTTCCGTGGAAACCAGCACTCCCAAGTAGAGGACACCGACTTTGCCAGCACATCGGCCAAAAAATTCCAAAAAGCCATGGAAAACTCGTTTTATGAGATGGAGGAAGGCACACTTTATGGGGCTGGAATTGCCGATTAATATTCGTAAGTATTGTATTAAAAAAATATGTGTTGTCATTATACACAATATGTCATTTGTGTGCCTCAAAATTGAAGTCAAAACTTTAAACGCGTTTTTCTCGAAACCATGTTTTTCAAAATTTTGCGCACGATAACTCAAACAGTTTTTGACCGATTTTGATATATGAGGCATGAAACGACGCAGAATTTACGCCGCTATAGCCCCTACCTCAAACTTGCCGAAAAAATAATGTTTACTATTTTTTTTCTACACTAGACTACAAAAAAAAAGGTCGAAATTCGATTTTTCATTTTCAAAGTGGCGGCTCCTCCCCTAAAAAAATTTCGATTTTTGTTTCCGAGGTAGGGGCTATAGGGACATTCATTCTAAGTAACTGAATATTTTTTTTTTCAGACGATGTTTACACTTGGAATCGTGCGCAATTTGGACCCACCTTTTTTCCGGAGAACCTCGTTACCAGGCCGAGAACTTTCTGAACGGTCCATAAATTCACTTTTTCAAAATTTTGTATTTTTTTCAATAAATTAAGCTACCCAAATCAAAAAACGGAACTAAAATATCTTTACTCGTTCTCTTTCCACAATATTTTTAAAATAGGCTAAAATTTGGCATAGATTACCAGAGGACCCCCTTAAACGCCCTAAAAGAAATCAGTTTACTTACTGTTTTTAAATTTCTTTGCATTTTGAGAAAAATTCACTTTTCATATTATTAAAAAGATACGAATTCACAACTGATCGCTAAACAGCTGATGGTCACTGAATAACTATAAAGCTCACACACGTAAGTTATGGAGTTGCCCCTTATTTGATACAACCAAAAGCTTCTTTTTGTGCTTTTTCGAAGGGATTTCCCTCTATGTAGGTTATCATGAAAGGAAATGGCCAAATCTTTTCTTTCCGGAAGTATGAGCAAATTGAAACCCAAATGGTCACAAAATGACCTTAAGGTACCAGAAGTGTTAAATAAAAAATTTAAATTGAAAAAGATCAATACACATCAAAGTGACGCAACACGTTACTGTAAAGCAAGAGGAAGGCAAAAAACATCTGTGCAAGCAACCATAGCCACACTCTATTTATGTTTAAGAAATGCGAGGTGCACATATATCGAATGAATACATACGAAATGTTTTGAAATTTTTCATAATAAATCATATTTATATATAAACTAGCTTAAACCCGCCGCTTCGCCGGGTTTTCAAAAAGTTTTCATTCAAAAATTGATAGTGGGTAGGCTTGATTTTTCGCTACCAAAACGATTTTTTATTGTTTAAGTAATACTACAAATTATTAACCTTAAGATTGTTATATCATCTGATAGGAAATCGAAAACCTAAATTTTGGATTTAATTTTTTTTACAACAAAAACAACTTTTATCCAATTTTTTGGCTTAAACTAAAAATTTTTTAACATTTTTTAAAAAAATTTTTAAAAATATTAATACTTTGGTTTAGTAAAAATTTCAACTTATGTTTGAAGGATATTTTAACAAACAACATTTTTCAAAAAAAATTAATGAAATCTATTGCAAACTGACTGAAATATTTGCCTTCAAAGCTAAAAGTGTGAATTTCAAGTCGTTTTTCTCTCATTCTCAGCTTATAATTAATACTAAAAAGATCTGGTACTAAAATTTTTCACAGTTTTCAAACTACATACATGATTTTGGTATCAAATTGAAGGAAATTTAAAAGCGTTTATTGATTTTGTTCTCGTTTAACCGAAGTGCAATTTATTATTCATTAGGGCCGAAAGAAAACCATAAAAAACAGACATTTTTAGACTTGAAGCAACATTTTGGTGAAAACTATGTATGCCATTGAGCAGAAATAAGTTATTATTGCATGCTAATTTTAATTTTTTTAAAAAACTGGCACTAAAACTTTTGAAATATTATGCAGTATTTAATGAAAATTCGAGACGCATATGTTTCCATATAGTAACATTGGTTGTTAATGGGTTAAAATAAAGTATCCTATTGCACTCTCTGCTGACCTATAAATATGTGTACAAAATTTTATAAAAATCTGAGTTGTCGTTTAAACGTGATGAGTGAACATAAAAAGTGGCTACAGATTTATTAATAGTATATAGATAAAATGCGTTTTATTTACACTTGAAAAAACCTCATACGTGTGTACATATCATGCCAATGGTAATTAGAATTACCACCCATTTTCTGGGAAAAAACCGACTCCAAAGATTTGAATTTTCTTAATTGGCATCAAAATAGGTTTGAAATAAATTTTTATGCAAATCGGTCAACAAGATCTTGGTGCGGCGAAAAATGGGTTAATACACTTATGATAATAACGAGTTAGAAAGGTACTAGAGCCGAATACGAAAAGTTTTTCTTTTATTTTTGAAGCGAAGCTTTTTACTCCTCGTTCTGTGATTTGCTTAGAGTGAAATCTGAAAAATTTTCGACAGATTTTTTCTTGGAAATTTGATTGTTTCTTTATTGCTAGCGCTTATTACAACGAGAAAATTTAATACTTTAATATTAAATACTAAAAATATTTTTAGCCGCCCGTGGGGATCGAGAACCCGTGTCTTCTTAAATGAGAGTCTAATACACTAACCACCAGGCCACGATGACTTGTTAGAAAGAGTTGTTAATTTAATATTAATTATAACAGAAGCTATGCTGCAGTAGATCGTTACCATCTATCAAAAGATAGAGGATTGTGTATTTGCTATGGCCCATATTAGACGATGTCCGTTTGTCCGACGAAAATGAACACTTTTTACTCTCTTGTCCGCTGGATGGTCACACTACAGAAAATTTAGGGCGGACACATTTGACATTTCATTTAGTTTGAGTACATTTTCTACTGCACTTTATTTTGTGCACTTTAAAATCAATTACTTTTAATAGCAACGTTGCATAGAAAAAGTACTTTTTAGCTGCTAAAGTGTAGCAAAACTTTTATTTCACCACATCGCCACACTGTTGTGGCCGTTGTCTGTTGACATCAACAGCAGACAAAATGAACATATTTTGTCCGCCTTACAAAAAGTTCATCCGCTCTCACTCTCACTGTTTTTTGACAGTTTCACATCTTTGTTGTTGCTTTCAATGTGAAACTGTCAAAAAACAGTGAGAGTGAGAGCGGATGAACTTTTTGTAAGGCGGACAAAATATGTTCATTTTGTCTGCTGTTGATGTCAGCAGACAACGGCCACAACAGTGTGGCGATGTGGTGAAATAAAAGTTTTGCTACAATTTAGCAGCTAAAAAGTACTTTTTCTACGCAACGTTGCTATTAAAAGTAATTGTTTTCAAAGTGCACAAAATAAAGTGCAGTAGAAAAGGTACTCAAACTAAATGAAATGTCAAATGTGTCCGCCCTAAATTTTCTGTCGTGTGACCATCCAGCGGACAAGAGAGTAAAAAGTGTTCATTTTCGTCGGACAAACGGACATCGTCTAATATGGGCCATATGGGCCTATGCTACAACTAACATTTTTGCTTTTATTTGCTTTTATTTGCCACAAGGTGTCTCCAGCATCGGTGTGTTTGTATTGTGAATGCGTTTGTGGTGTTGTTGGTACGAAGAAAATTAGCAATGCCCACAAGTGCGTTTTTAAGTGTCAAAAAAATGGATGACATCAATAAATATGGAATTAACAAACGCATGCATGAAATCGGCAAGGTATCTAAAATGTTTGTTAAATTTTGTTTCGTGTGCGTTCTTTAATATATATTTTTGAAGCAAAGCTTTTAAATCCTCGTTCTGTGACTTGCTTGGAGTGAAATCTAAAAAATTTTCGACATATTTTTTCGCTAGGTAGTACACCGTTGAAGGAAAAAATTAGTTCAGTGCAGCCAAGTTCACAACCATGTGTGGAAAGTTAAAATGGAGAGTCGCTAGCATTATATGCCCGTATATACAATTGGCGTGGAAATTTGACATTCAACAATAAAATAATAAGCAGTAAATATGTTTTCTGTATATATGTAATTTATTTAATGTTATTTTAAATTTTTGAATTTAAAAGTTAATTTATTAAAAAGAAAAAAATTTTAGGTTATCAAATCTATGTAACTGCGATAAAGCTTCGCTTCTCTCGTGTGTCCAACGACGCACCTGTGTTTTTTTAGCAATATTTGTATTTTGCCGTAGTTAAAGTGTTTGTGAAATTCTATATTTATTTTGTTAAATTTCGTTCTCAAATATTGTTGTGGAAGAAGTTTTTTTATTCACCCTTTATCAATAATTTCTCTTCTTGCAGCTTCTTTGCAAGTAAAGATCATGATTCAATCATTATAAGGTTATCCAGACATTTGACATACCTTTATTTTATGTAAGGCTGAGGTCAGACGATGATCGTTTGAACGGCATTCGATGAACTATTTTTACTCTCTTTCGCGTTTTGATTCTTGGTCGCTCAGACGGCAGCGAATTGAATGGCATTCTGTCTTTGTCTTTGATATTCCATAAATTTCATTACTTTTTCTCCTCCCTTTTTATTTCGTACTATAAAAAATTGCTCTTACATGACCACTGTGTTTGGAAGGCACTAGTGAGCTCATTTATAAATACTTTGTTTATGCTTACCAATTCGTAGTGTTTGTTCTGAGGTCTTGTTTTGGTGTGTTATTTTTATTGTGTGTGTGTGTGTGTGTGTAGCTTCTGTTCTTTATATTTAAATCTAAAAAATTAATAATAGCGAAAGATATAACTGCGATTTACATTTAACATTTATAAATACTTAATATTGCTTACCAATTTTTAGTTTTATTTGTTGTCAAGAGTAAGGTTTCATGCAACTCTTTTTTTTATTATGTTGTTTTTTATTTAAAAAAAGTAGTTTTTACCTACTAAAAGCCAGCATATCTGTTATTTTGCCACCTGAAACACTGTCCTGAACGATCATTGCTATCATGTGCAGCGTTCAAAAATGAACAAATTTTGATTGCTCTAGAAAGTGTTCATCCGCTCTTGTTCTCACTGATTTTTGACAGTTTTGGATTGAAAGCAACAACAAAACATATCGAACGACGTTCAAACAATCATCGTCTGACCTCAGCCCATGATACAATGATAAGGTAGGGCCGTTTTGCTGAGTGCTCTCACGCGTCAACGAAGAGTGGATAATGAGAAGCAACATATATGTCAAAACGACGAATTTCGTAGAATTGCATATGGAGAAAATATTTTATGTTTCCAAGTTGCAAACAGTGCTGTCGCGGGTGTTAAATTTGTGCTAATTTGAGTGAAAATATTATAAAAAAAGTGTAATAAAAACTATAAAATGTGAAAGAAGTCTTAAAATTGCAAAAAAAAACCTGTAACAGTTTTAACCTAAAAACAACTGCGAAAGGTGAGTATAAAGAAATTCGCGATGAACACCTGAGTTTGACACCAATCTAGCTTTATTCTGCTTTCTACTCCATTCCTCTCCGAGTCGACCCTACCTTATAATTCTGCCATGCCTCAGCCAAGGTTGATTTATAAGGTTGTCGCAAGGGAGAGAGCGAGTACCCACAATTGTCAAATCGAAGTTGACAGCTCATAGAAAATCTGTAAATGCTTTCTTTTATCATCCATTTTTCTTTCGTAGTCATTCGCAAAATTGGCTGGTTTTGACAATTATGGGTACTGAGAAGAGAGTGCAATCAGCCCTGCGACAACCTTATAAGTCAATCTTGGCCTCAGCCAAACAAAAATATTTTTACTCTCTTGGAAAAATTACAGCCAGGGTTGTGTGGTCGTCCCAAAAAAAGTATGTTTTTGTGTTCTGTTGTATTTTTTTTAACTCCTTTTTCCATATGCTTGTGGTTATGTTAAAAAAAATCAAGTGTGCAATATTTTAGTAAAATTTGTTGACATGATGATAGTTTGTGGAAATTTGTTTCAATTTTTATAGCGTCATTTATCTCTAATAACTTTGTGTTTAATTAGTATGTGATATTAGTAATTTCGAGCTAGTGTTAAATAATTAATAAATGCCTTAAACATGTAGGATATTTAAGACGTCGTATGTGTTCGCCAGTGAGCAAGTGTGAAAGTACGCAGTGCCCTTGGACTTCCGTATTAAAAAATAAACTTATTCATTCTAACAATGACAAATTTTAGAATAAAAAGAAAATTCATGTTCAAATTAAAAATATCATTTTTGATTCAAAAATTTCAAAACTAAACCTACTTTTTTCACTGTTAAATTTGAATTCTTTTTAAAATTGTTTTTTTCGGTGTATTCTCTGCGTAGTGTGAGCAAAACTAGCTATCTTTTGTGAAAAGACGAAAAAAGTATGTTTGATTTTCCCTAATATAAATGTAGAAATCACTATAATCATCCTTTTGGTTAAACAATCGATATCAAACTCAATAAATTTTACATCAAAACTGACTTTTGTTTATTACTTATTTTAGCGCAAAGCTCAAAAACATAATAAAAATATTCATACAAATTCTTTGCAAAATTCGTTTTGCATACACAAATCAAATATTTTTAATATTATTTTACATCAAAAATGTAACCATTACACTTTTAAGAGCTCATAATATAAGTTTTGTTCAAAATAAACAGGTAGTAGAAAATGTAGTAGTCAAATGTATCTTTAGTATATTGTAGTACGAAAATGTATGATATTCATGCAACTGCGGGATTTTTAGGTCATTAAAAAATTGCTCTAAAGGGTATACACAGTGCAGAATTATATGGTAGGGTCAACTCGGAGAGGAATGGAGTAGAAGCAGAATAAAGCTACATTGATGTCAAAATCAGCTGTTCATCGCGAATTTCTTTATGCACACCTTTCGCAGTTGTTTTTAGGTTAAAACTGTTACAGGTTTTTTTTGCAATTTTAAGACTTCTTTTACATTTTATAGTTCTTATTCAAAGAAATAAAACATAAGGAAATGGTGTTCTACTCACAGACTCTATACGTGTATAGAAGTATTTTTCGTCAATTGAGGAAGCGAGATAGACTGTGATTTTTTTGACATAAGCTCTTGCCCATCAAAACAATTCGAGTCCGTCGTGAAAAAATATAAAAATTTTAAATAAATCGCGATTCATTCAAATTATCATTCATTGAAATTATTTTAAAACGAACAGAAATTAACAATAAAATTGCCGTGCCGTGGAAAGTTGTGAAAATTCACAAAAAACCAATAATAAAGAAGTTTCATTTCACAGATAATCTTGCTTACAGCTGATGTTTTTCCGAAACAAAACAACATTTTTGTATTAATTGGGTTGTGTTTAAGTGTATTCTACTTGAAAATAATAATTTTTCTAATCAGAAATATGTTAGAGTGGACATTATAGTTCGTTAGTTTGCCGCCATATGTGAGCAAGAGCTTCTGTCAAAACACAAGTTCTGTTTCATGAGCGCATTCATTCTATAGGGTGGCAAACATTAAGGCCTTAATTTTTCTCGTATGAGGATAAGCTTTAATGTTTTTTTACAGATTCCCCCAAGTTCTTGATTTGAAATTGAAATGGATTAGCACCCTAAGGGTGGAAGTTGGTATTGTTAACCAGAAATCAGTTGTGTGCTCGAATCATTTGTATGAAAATGATTATATAGGGTTCTCAAAGTCAAGCCGGAGACTATTTCCATCAGCGGTACCATTCCTTGATGATCTTGACAATACAATGTAAGTATCTAAGAGACTTAAATCTTACATTTATTTCAAATTATTCTATGAAATGTTAATAAAAACTTTTTTAAAGAAATAACCACACGCTAGTTGCCTGCAGTTGTCAGTATCGTGAAGCTGAAGATAATAAGGAGAATATACAAATTTTAGAAAATAAATCTATTTTGCATCAAGTATATTATAACAGTATTTTATTAAACACACAACATTCCCTGATTGGGAAATCCAGTTTTGAAGGCCATATAAAGTCGTCAGGACACTATAATATCGTAGTTAAGTTATTAGTAGAAATTGTTTTAAGAACAAGATACTTTTATATAACAAAAAAAAAACAATAAAAAGCCAACAGGCAAAAACTACATAAAACCATTCATTTCAAAGAAATTTAAATATAAAAATTGAGCTATGAACTCACATGTATATATTTATAGCCTTATTCTGGTCGTATTATTCTTTTTCGTCGCATTGTAGGTTTTTCATTATTAGTTTTTGTTATGTAAAAATATCGCATTTTTACAAAAAATACAATTAATGATTTCAGTAAAATATTATAGTGACCGGAAGACTTAATATGACCGTCGAATAAACTTTCTTCAATGAGGGATTGTTGTGTATTATTTACAATTCGATTGTAATATATTTTATGCAAAATAGATTCGTTTTTACTAAGCGATTTCATTTGAACACGAAGTTCTTTTCCAGCAAGCATGTAGACAGTTTCCATCGATTAAGATGGCAATTTTCAAATACCCCTTCGATTTGAAACTCACAAGTGATTGCTGATCAATTTCATCACCCTCTAAGTCTTTTTTGCAATCATTGCATTGTACTTACTTACATACATTTTACTTACTTACTTAGGTGGTCGTAACAACCCGTGTCCGGGTTTCAGCGGACCTCATCAGCTCTCGCCAGGCGCCTCTGCTTTGCGCGCGCCTTCTCCAATCGGATACACCAAGTGCGGTTAGGGCTTCCTCAGCCTGGTCCATCCATCGGAGGCATGGTCTCCCTCGTCGTCGTTGACCAGCGTCCCTCGCCTCGAGCACCTTTTTCGATGGAGCTTCGTCGTTCATACGATGGACATGACCCAGCCAGCGTAGTCGCTGCACAGTTATACGCCGAACTACGTCAATGTCATCGTTGAGCTCATACAGCTCGTGGTTCATTCGGATGCGATAGTCATCGCCGACTCGAACAGGACCGAAGATTTTGCGAAGAACTTTTCTCTCGAACACCCCCAGAGCGGCTGCATCAGTTTGCGAAACTACCCATGCCTCAGCGCCATAAAGCAGCACAGGTAGAACGAGCGTCTTGTAGAGTGTTAGTTTTGTCGATCGAGAGAGGGCTCTGGAACTTAGTTGCTTACTGAGCCCGTAGTAGCACCTATTAGCAATTATTGCTCTTCGCTTTATCTCCAGGCTGATTTCGTTTTTGGTATTAATGGCGGTGCCAAGGTAAACGAACTCCTTGACTACTTCAAAGTTATAGCTGCCGGATGAAACGTGGGAGTCTAAACGCCGCGCTCCCTTGTTTGTAGACAGCATATATTTTGTTTTGCCCTCATTTATCGTCAAACCCACTTTTGCTGATTCCTTTTCGATAGCGGCGAAAGCAGCGGTAACATCTCTCTTGGTTCTGCCGACAATATCAATATCATCAGCGTACGCAAGGAGCTGGACGCCTTTGTAGAAAATGGTGCCATTACGATGCACACCGGCCTTTCGTACGATCCCCTCCATGATGATGTTAACGAGATCGCAAGACAGTGGATCGTCTTGCCTGAAACCTCTTTCGGTATTGAAGGTTTCGGAGAGGTCATTTCCTACCTTGACGGAGCTGCGTGTGTTGCTCAACGTCATTCTGCAAAGTCTAATCAACTTTGCAGGTATACCGAACTCAGAAATTGTTGCGTATAGGCAATCCCTTCTCGGGCTATCGAACGCAGCTTTAAAATCGACAAAGAGATGGTGTGTGTCAATTTGATTTTCGTGGGTTTTCTCCAGGATTTGTCGTAGCGTGAAAATCTGGTCTATGGTGGACTTACCAGGTCGAAAGCCACACTGATAAGGTCCAATCAGTGTTTTTGTAATCGCCTTTAATCTTTCACACAGTACGCTTGAGAGAACCTTATATGCGATGGAAATAAGACTGATACCTCTATAACTTGCGCAGATTGTTGGGTCTCCTTTCTTAAGTATAGGGCACAGTACGCTAAGGTTCCAATTGTCGGGCATGTTATCTTTTAGCCATATTTTGCTGATGAGCTGATGCATGCGCCTTATCAATTCATCGCCGCCGGTTTTAAACAATTCAGCTGACAGGCCGTCAGCCCCCGCTGCTTTATTGTTTTTGAGTCGTTGGATAGCAACTCGAACCTCTTCATGGCTAGGTGGTGATACTTCCACTCCGTAATTGTTGATTGGTAGCTCTGAACTGCTCTCTCCATGGGCGGCATTGGTGGAATCGTCGCATACTGTGTATCCGTATTCAGATCTCCATTTTCGTCTCTGCAAGTGGATGCTCCGGGCTTGAAACCTTGGGTTAGACGCTTAACCTGTTGATATAGTTTTCGTGCATCCTTCTTGCCCTGGTATACCTCTAGTTCCTCACGCTCACGCTTTTCCTGCTCTCTTTTCTTGCGTCTGAAAAGGCACTTCTCTTCCTTCCTCTTTTCGCGGTAGTTTTCTCGCACGGCTCGCGTTGCACCTGACTGCAGCGTTTTTCTGTTTATTAGCTATAATACCTAAGAACCCCGTTTTCTTCTGTGTAGTATAAGCAACTGCCCATCAATTGTGTGATGCTTACTTATATAGGTACCAACATTTTTGGAAAATGAAATCAAACTAGCTACATTTTCTTCGCAAGCGCCTTTTGAAAACCAAATTTTCGAATACTTCTACTATTCAGCATATCGAAGACATCATTTATTTGTCTAATAAACCTAACTGTAGCTTCACTGTCTTGAAATTCTGGTAAAAAAGGACATCTTTACAAAATACCAATGCATCAGCTACAAATTTGAAGAGCTTGCACGGCAAACTTGACTTTCATTTTCTGGTCTCTAACGTATATATTAGCTCCTCTAATCTTTGTTCCTAAATGCAATTCTTCAATCCTTTGAGCCTGAAGCCTCTATAAGTCTCTGAAGATAATGCCACTCAATAGCTTTGAAGAGCTCCTTATATGCTTAACCATATGGCAGGGGTCTGGTAATATACAAAATTTGTAGTTCAGAGAGTCTAGCTGAAAAACAGTGTCCGTACTATTGTCACTCAAGTCTGCACCTAATAATCTTGATGCAGTAATGTTAGCTTTTTTTATTGTGTTGATATTTTTTTTATTCATGTTATAAGCTTTTGATTGCTGTTGTTTTTGTGTTGTTAGGCAATAAGCTTTTGATTACATTTTAAATTAAGAAATTTTACAGTTGTCAATAAATTAAGAATTGTCAATCCCTAGAATAAGGCTATTAGCTTGTTATATAAGTAGTTGCAAGAATATTAAATTTTTTATTTAAATGTAAAACAAAGAATTATTTTTGTAATATATAGATATTATGTAATAAATTTATATATCATAAATCATTGACTTAATTTTTTAACTTGGAATAATGTTATACAGAGACTTATTTCATATGCAATTCCAATCAGAAAAATTGCGCTTAGCTGTACGCAACAACCGAATACGGCCCTGAGTGATAGGCCGAACACAATGTGCGCGACGAGCGGCAAGCAGCATGTCTCCACTTTGTCGTTGTTGAGATATGTTGAGTGACTTGATTATAATAAACGCGACAGCAGCAAACTCTAACTGCTCTTCAACTATTTGTTTATCTAAGTCCATACTGCAATAGAAGAATTATACTACATATTAAATGCTTTATGTTATAATATATAAACTTACCTTCAAAACTTTATCTCAAAAAACTTCTTTTACAAAGTAAAAAAAAAGATACGAGCACTTCAACAGCCAAACAATAGTAAACAAAAAACCATGGCTGCATTCAGCCGACTCAACAGTTGCCGTTTAGAATAACAACACTGATCTAAAAAAGAAATACATTAAATTTAATTTTAATTTATTAAGGAGCTATTTAGTAACCAACATTTATTGTTTTTTTCAAAAGGGATTTAAAATTTATTTAAAATTTAACAAATTTAAATTTTTTTTTTTAAAAATTTGTCGACGTTTCGCAAATTGTTTGTCTGCTTCATCAGGGCGTCTTTTATAGTTCATAAAAGGCGCCCTGATGAAGCTGACAAACTATCTGAGAAACTTCGACAAATTTTTAAAATTAAAAATTTAAATTTGTTAAATTTATATTTTTTTAAAATCTTTTTTCAAAAAACAATTAATTTTAGTTTCTAAATAACGCTGTAATAAATTAAAATAATTAAAACGTAACCATAAAAAAGAAAAACTGAAATATAATCAAAACGGAAGGCAAACCGTGCACTATACAATAAAATTTTATTTTCAAAGAAGTGAATGAGTAATTGACGAAATAAGAATCCATTCAATGAATGCAAAACTCATTCATAAATAAAAATGTTATTTCACATTAAGTCTTAAAAAATTCATTAATTATTCGTTTTGTTTACAGCAATTAATGAATAAAAAAATTAATAATGAATAAGAAATTAGTAAAGATAATAAATTAATAATAAATAACAATCTAGTAAAGAATAACAAATGAATAATGAATAAAAATGAATAATATATAAAAAATGAATTATTAATATGAAATGAATAGCTAATAAATTATGAATAATGGATAAAAAATTAATAATTGAAAATTTTGAAATTTTTTGTGAAATGCATTCTTTGTGTATAGTAGAAAAATTAATAAACTATTTATTCATTATTAATTTTTTTATTCATTAACCACTTGTTATTCATTATTCACTTGATATTCATTACTAATTTCTTAATCATTATTAATTTTTTAATCATTGTCCAATTTTTATTCATTATTAATTTTTTATTCATGGCTTCGGTGCAAATGATTAACTTTTTATTCATGGCAAATGATTAATTTTTTATTCATGGCTTCGATACAAATGAACTCAAAATTAATAATGAATAACGAATGAATTGTGAATGAAAATTAATAACGAATAAAAAAAGAATAATTGAAAATTCTGAAATTATTTGTGAATTGCATTTTCTGTGAATAGCAATCATATGAATAAAAAATTCATTCATTATGAATAACGAAAATGAATATTTGAAATGAATAATTAACCAATTTTTTAATATTAAATGTGAACTAAAAATTTTATTTATAAGTCAATTTTGCATTCATTATGGATTCTTATGTTGTTATTCAGTTGTACTTAAAATTCTGAAGTTCAAGCAAAACATCCCTCACTCACCATAAATTTTACAACAGTACAGTTTGCTAAATGCTACCAGTAATAACAAATGTAAGCAATGGCAGAAACTTGCTTTTGCTGCCTGTCAAATTAAAATTAAATTGAAGCTGACGGCAACGGCAGGCGGCAATGTTGAGCAACAAGTCTCCAAAATTCGTCCCATAAGAAATACATGTAAATGAAAAGTGACAATTGGAGCTTGCCGCTCGTCGCGCGTGTTGTGTTCGGGCTATGAATGTATCTGAATTAGTGTGAACATACACAAGTAAGAAAAATGCCTCATAGCCCAAACACAATACGCGCGACGAGCGGCAAACAACATGTCTCCACTCTGTCGTTGTAGAGAAATGTTGAGCGACTTGATTATAATAAACGCGACCGCAGCAAACTTCAGCTGCTCTTCAACTATTTGTTTATCTAAGTTCATATTGCAATAGAAGAAACATAATACATATTAAATTCTTATTGTTATAATTTATGAACTTGCCTTCAAAACTTTAACTAAAAAAACTTCTTTTACAAAGTAAACGGAAAGTAAGCACTTCAACAGCCAAACAATAGTAAACAAAAAACAATGGCTGCATTCAGCCGACTCAACAGTTGCCGTTTTGAATAATAACACTGAGCGCAAAAAGAAATACATTCAATTTCATTTTAATATATTAAGGCGCTATTTAGTAACCAAATTTAATTGTTTTTTGAAAAACGATTTAATAGAAACTTTCTACGTTTCTGTTGAATTATTGGGTAACCCAGTTATTCCTTATTAAAGCATTATAATAAAAATTTATCACATACTTTTAGGCATCACAAAGAAATTTGGTTGGTTTTCATAGAAAATTGTTTCAGCTTTTTAAAAAAAAAAAAAACACAATATTTAAGAAAAAATAAGACCTTATTGCACATCTACAAAGCAAGACCTTTCGATTGCTACCCTATTTATTAAAATCGCGTCTTTAGTATAGATTTGATAGTCATCACAAAAAATTTGCTTGCGTAGTAATAATTTAGACGGATAAAAAGAGAATATTTGAAAATTCTGAAATTCTTTATGAATTGCATTCTTTGTGAATTGCATTCTGTGTGAATTGCATTCTTTGTGAATTGCATTCTTTGTGAATAGCATTCTTTGTGAATAGCATTCATATGGAAAAAAATGCATTCATTATTCTGTGGCGAGAGTTATAACTTCACTTTTGAAGCGAACAAAATTGTATGAAAAAATAAAATACAACAAAATTGTATGAAAAAAATAAAGCAAAGTGATATTTTATCGAAATTATCGCCTGTCGAGAGTATGGCTGAGTTCCTAAATGCATTTATGCACAGAATCAGTGTCTTTTTCTTTGAAGTGGTGTATAGATGATTTACCAAAAAAGCGCAACTAAAGAGTGCTTAAAAATAATAATCTAGTTGCGCAGTTTTGGCGAATTAACTATGCACCAGTTCAAACAAAAAGTCACTTAATTAAAAATTTTATTTATAAATCAATTTTGCATTCATTATGGATTCTTATGCCGTTATTCAGTTGTACTTAAAATTGTGAAGTTCAAGCAAAACGCCCCTTACTCACCAGAAATTTCACAACAGTACAGTTTGCTGAATGCTACCAGTATTAACAAATGTAAGCAATGGCAGGAACTTGCTTTCGCTGCCTGTCAAATTAAAATTAAATTGAAGCCGACGGCAACGGCAAGCCACAATGTTACGCGACAAGTCTCCAAAATTCGTCTCATAAGAAATACATGTAAATGAAAAGTGACAATTGGCGCTTGCCGCTCGTCGCTCGTGTTGTGTTCGGGCTATCACTTTTATTCGAGAACACCACTTCGTTATCTCTTGTTTCTATGTTTTTATTACACTTTTTATATAATATTTTCACTCAAATTAGCACAAATTTAACACCCGCGACCGCACTGTATGCAACTTGGAAACATCAAATATTTTCTTCATTTGCAATTTCTACGAAATTCGTCGTTTTGACATATATGTTGCTTCTCATTATCCACTCTTCGTTGAAGCGTGAGAGCACTCAGCGAAACGGCCCTACCTTATTATTGGGTATACATTGTTATTCTTGTGAGAAGATGTCAAATATCTGGATAACCTTACGTAAGACACACCTAAATTTTGCATAAAAATTAATATAAGTTCCCTTCAAGGTTGATTTATAAGGTTGTCGCAAGGGAGAGAGCGAGTGCCCATAATTGTCAAATCGAAGTTGACATCTCATAGAAAATCTGCAAGTGCTCTCTATTATCATCCGTTTTTCTTTCGTAGTCATTCGCAAAATTTGCTGGTTTTGACAATTATGCGTACTGAGAAGAGAGTGCGATTAGCCCTGCGACAACCTTATAAATCAACCTTGGTTCCCTTAAGTCCCTTGATAACTGAATTCAAAAATGTTGTGACGTAACGCATGACCTCTCTCTCATCTCACAGTTCGTCACAAATGTTCAAGCCCCACCCCCTAAAAGTGTTACGTAATTTATGGACAGCCCCATGGAACATAAAACTGCACTGAATTTTCACACTTTCGTGGTTTTTATAAGCTAAACCATTCGAGGCCGACAATTTAGAGAAAAAGTAAAATTATGCCGAATTTTGCACAAAGCAAGCGCTTCTTTTGCTAAAATTCTGCAAGCTTAAATTCAGAAAAATTTAAATCCTGGAAGACATCGGGGATTGTTTTAGAAACAGTGCTCTTGGGATCATAATTAAAATCGACAAATATTTTGCTTGAATAATATCGGTTTCCGAATTCAGACACCGGAACCGATTCAAACATAAAACCGTAAAATCAAAATTTAAGTCCGATCCCATGGTTGCTACAACCCCGTTTATAGTAAAATCTGTAAGCGGCAGATTTTTCATCTCAACCAAAATAAATAAATAAAATACATAACTCATTGTTTCGCAAACAACTTTTAATTATTTATTTGTAATACATCAATTTGATATGAATAAGTAGTGTTTGCAATCAATTCTTTAACATGTTTTTTCCCACTTTATTGAGATTTTTTCTCACCGACTTGAGGTTTGATGTAGTTTTCTTCTTTGAAATGTAGGAAAACAAATGAAAAGATGAAGACGCTAATCATCATTGAAAATGCGCTACCATAATAGGGAAAGGCGCTTGGAATAAAGCGTTCATATTCAGTATGTTCTAAAGGTCGCACCGAAACCTGAGTAGTGTTATGAAGATGGGTGTAACCCACCCTATCATAGTTAACCTTAAACTGATATACTCCATAAACATCAGGAATCTTGAATTTAGCTTGGTATAGGCCACCATTAATTTGCTTGAGAGTAGTACGAACAAATGGATCGATGCGCACAAACTCCAACTGCACATCAACAGCTTCGAATGGTTTCCATAAATTATTCTCCAGGTTTTCAATAGATATTTCATAGACTACGAGGTCCGAGATGGTATAAGACTGCGGCGGATTTGTTTCACCCTCTTTATGATGGCTTACTTTAGCTACACGTAGACGTCCACTCTCTCCAAACACCCACTTGCTTATTGCTGTAGCCACAAGCAAGTTGCCAGAGCTTTTGTAAAATGTTCCATCTTGGCCGTTCTGCACAGACATAGTAAAAGCCTCATCAGAGAAGAAATGTAAAGATCCGGAGAAAACAACTCTAGCGTTATTACGTGCCTGTAAGGCTGCAATTAAAAGAGTTCCTTTACCCACAGCATGGGGATAATCTTTAATAGTGCTATCAGGATTATAGCTGTAGGCAGTACTTTCAGCTGTCAACAATTTTAAGACCAATGGATTCTCTTTATCGGCTAATAAGCCTGTGCCTCTATATATAATAGGATTTTCATGTTTTTTCCCGACAATTACAGGACTATTTATAAGATTTTTTGAGTGGGTTAAAACTGTTGTGTGATCGCCAAAGTCGGAAACGTCATAATTCAAATGGTCAATAACAGAGGCACCCTCCTCGTCCACCTCAAAACCACATTCAGATGCGAACTCCCGCAAAGCATCTCCGGATTGGTGACTGCCTGCCACGAGAACGTTCCCACCGTCATCAACAAACTGTGTAAGTTTTTCCACACTCACGTCGCCACCTAATTCCTCCACACTTGGTGCAAATATTATGACATTCTTATAAAAATATTCTCCATATTTCGATAGTTGTAATCCTGAATCGTCTGCCAACTTGAAGCTTAGTTTAAAGCCTCTTTCTGTTAATATTGCAAATAATTAATATATCGACACGTCATGCATTTTTCGCTCGTAGCATACCTTGAAGTGATTTGAAAAAAATCGAATGTGTCTCTCGTATTGCGAGGTTATCCAGCAACACAAGAGTATCGGCATCAGATTCCAATACTGCTTTGCTGTGATTTATGGCTAGCAAGACAACTATTAAAGCAAAAATTGAATTAAGAACCATAACGAGGAATACAATTTTCACAAATGGCTTCGAAAATCTAAAGGATGGAAATATGAATAAAAATAATCGAAATCGAAAAAAACAGCGATTTTCAGAGCACAGGCTACACATTATGCAACATGCTATCAAGCCATTAGCTGCATTCAGCAAAAAATTTGTTACGTAGTTGTACAACTTTCTGGCTGAATAGTATGAGCATAAAGCGCTCACTCATGTTCCCTGAGCGGCCACCACTTAAAGGAGCGAAAATATATTTTGCTACTTCACTACCTATAGCCGGATTCCCAAAAAGTTGAAAAAAAACCAAATAGCCATTTCAGCCCTTGAAAGGATTTTGTCCGAGCTTCTTATGGTCAATTATGTTGTGTGTGTTGTGAAATGTTTGAACACAAATCATCGGGTACTGGACCTACATGTTTTATGCCGACTCCGAACGGCTTATGTTCTCGAGAGCTTTTCAAGACAGATTTGACTCTCTGAGGTTTGCCATTGTCTGCAGAGAGGTGACGGCCGAACAGAAAAATTAATACAATTGAAAAAACTTTCTGTGTCAGGTGGGATTCGAAATAGGGTTCTCTGGCGTATGGGCCACACACTCTACCCACTGTGCCTCGGCCGCCACCGAAAAAATGTTAACTTCCCAAAAAGTTAATGATACTCATAGTTTTCGTTAATCTGTCATTGTGCATGCACAGTTTCATTATAAACGACAGTTTTCACTAGGTTACTTCAGCGACAATCGTCGTTAAAGGATTCTACCCACTTACGGCACGTAATGAAACTACAAAATATAACTATCCTGTGTTCTTATGTATTCATGCACACTAACCGGCGACTTAACGGCAACGACCGAAGAAAATTCCGATGGCTATAAAACCAAAGAATTCTGACCAGCTTGTCATTTGGTTTCGTTACGTGCCATAATGGGCAGAAGCCTTAAGGCGTTTGGGAATTGCGCAACTCAGTGCTATTTCGGATAGAACGCAGTATATGACATAATAATTTGTAGGTAGAAGTGACCGTTCATTTGCCGTCCATCATTTGTAAAAAAAGTTTTTCCTGCAATGGAAAAGAGAAAATGAATGCAGAAAACAGATACCGTATGTAACAATAATTTTAATGCATTTGCAATTGTAATTTGTAATGTATTACATATGATTGTCGACGCCATGTCAACGCAGCTGAAGAGTTTCATCATTGGTTTCATCAATATATCCATTGATTTTTTCTATTTACATTAAATTGTTTACTCACGCGTCATACTTACTCTTCAGACGTATCACTATTTTAGCTATCGATAACGCAATTACCAGTTTTAAATTGTACTCTTTTGTATTTTGATAACCATTTAGTGGCTTTCAGAGAACTTTCATGTCAGCGGACTTGGGCATGTCTGACGACATGCACGATCGTTCGACGGCAAGAGAGACGGTCGGACGGATATGTCGGATGAAAATCAAAAAATTTTGATTTTGAAGTCGCCTTAAGCGACTTAGACGACTAAAAAACCCGATTGTAAAATAAGAATTCTGTATCATACATTACCTTGTTGGCCTTCGTGGCGAAGCATTCATACACGCAATCATGCGCCCAATAAAAAACACCTAAAAATATACCCCGTGCTTTTTCATTTGTCGTGAGCTCGTGTCAACTCTGACAATTATGCAGGTGATTTATGTAACGATTGTATAATGATAACAATTTGGCAAGTCTGTCAAATGTCAATCGCGCAAATAGAATTGTTTTAATTTGGAAATTTCTTTAATTTATTAACATTCTTATATATATAAAACAAGTCCAACATAGTAAACAAACGCTTCTCCATCGAATGCCAATAAAATGCCATCTAAACAATCGACTAAAACATTAACTGCGGCATTTGCAAACGGCGCATCGAAGGCGATTGAGTCAAATGGGATAAATGGATTCACGGATTAAAAAATCAGCGGAGTTCGTGTCGGGCCAATACCAGAAGCTTATCGGCATCGTTAATCAGAATAAAAAAAAGTAGAATCAGTTGCAAAGAAAAACATTAAACTGCAGACCGAAGTACGTGAGCTTAAGAATTCGGTCAAATTCCTTATGGATGAAAGAGTGAAGAATGACTGAACTTAACGTGGGGGTCTACAATCCAGCAGACTATCAAAGAGAAGCAAACAGCAACAAAAGCAGCAACAAAAGCAGCAACAACAACAGCAACAACAACAACCACAAGACGCTTCTAGTTCTAGTTAAGTTCTGTAAAGCGATGCAAAGCTTTCTTTTTTGGGGGCGAAAAAAATAGTTAAATACGACCAGGCTAAAAAAAAACACTGTGTATATAAATGACTATCTGAATAGAGACACACTGCAGCTCTTTGGCCACGCAAAGACTTTGAAAACTTCGGTTTCAAATTTGTATACACTAGGGGCAATACTATTTTCCCTAAAAAGGCTGAGAGTTCAAGGGCTGAAAAAATCCTTAAATATGAAGACGTCGACAAGCTGGTTTTGGAGGCTGCAACCAACAACAAACACAGAGGCGGCCGATTTTCAGCAAGGACGCAACAAAAGGATGCTGGCTCTAAATACAACGATGACACAAGGCCATACAGCAGTCGCTTCCCAACTCGCTCACAATAGGTAACTAGATGGTATACCAATATTCATAATAATGAACAACTTTAAAAATAATTTTGAATTCAGTAATAGCAAAAATAAACAACTGTAAGCTTTATTTATGTACCAATATGTACCAATATGCATCAATCGAGAATAATGTGAACCCTAAACACAGCCACTGTCAAGCATATCGTTGCCAACTTCAAACTTCCGACATATTGCTGCCAACTTCAAGCACTTTGAATGGCAAGGGTAATGGCAGCAATGGCGTCTTCCGGTTTCACTTACTTTCGGCACTTGACCAAACACGGACATATGTAAAAAGTAATCTTAAAAAATAAAAGTTTATAAATAAATTTAAAATAAAATTGTTGTTTAAAACTCAGAAGTGGGATTTATTTCTTCAAATGGCAACGAATATTTCACGCAGAACTACACGGGCTGGCGAAATAGCCACAGGCGAACGTGCCGTTGAAGTTCGGTCGTCAGTTGGGAGCGCTAGCGCTTCCGCGAACATCAAACCTGTCGCAGCTACTTCTACTACAGCTGTCAGCACTTCTGTAACCACTTCTGCAACCACTTCAGTTACTACTTCTATCACCGCCGTCACCGCTGTTACCAAAGCTACAACCACTGCTGTCACCGCTGCTGTTACCGCTGCTGCCTCCACCTCGGCTATTACTTCTGCCAACACTTCTGCCATCTCCGCTGCCACCATTGATGTACCGACTTCTGTTGCTGCGGCAAGCAAGTCCGCTATTCTGCCAGGATTGGAAGTGGCTAGTGGAACAACTTCAGCGAATGCTTCTGAATCGGAAGAGTTGTGCCCTTGTGCTCCCGCTGCTGCTGCCACTAGGGATGAGTATTTCAACACGAATATTCCAAGTGAAGACATGCTATGCGCTGCTACAGAAGGTCACTTGCCCTGTGACAATGGCGTGCAAGCGCAAATAGAAAACTTACGCAAAGAACGTGAATTGTTGCTGTTGATGCGTGAGGTGGATTCATTGCGGCTCCAGAACAATCATTATGCTCCTATGGACACGGGTATGATCGACACGATGATGAATCGTTTCTCTGGTGACGATACGTACGACATTGTAAAGTGGTTTGCCGATCTCGAAGACACATTTGAGCTGCTTCGATGCGATGATCGCACAAAATTTATTTGTGCTCGCCGACTACTAGACGGATCTGCTCAACTAGTCGCTCGTACCAATTTTTCAGCTGATTACGGGCAACTTAAGGTCAACTTACTCGAGGAGTTTGGACGTAGCCATACTCTCATAGAAGTTTACGGCTCAAGAATCGGAAGCTGAAGCCCAATGAAAGTCTGCAGCGCTATGTTCTGGAGATGAAAATGATCGCGGACAGAGCCAGCGTGCCGGAAAGGGACCTGGTTGACGCAATAATAAATGGTCTGAATGACAAATCATCGTTAGCTATGATGCTATACCAGGCAACCACTTTGCGCCAACTCAAAATTCAACTTGAACGCTACGAAAAGTTGAAACCAAAATACGTCCCCGGAATTCCTCGTGTCCAACCGAAGCCTTCACCGATTTCAACTTCTGCTAAAACTGCTGCCGAATCTGCTGCCATACGCTGCTACAATTGTTCATCGTATGGGCACTATCAATCGCAGTGCCCAAAGCCAAAGAGGGCTCCTGGATCCTGCTTCAAGTGTGGCAAGATGGGCCATTTTCATCAGGCCTGTCCAAAAGGGTCCAACGTGGTAGCTGCTGTTGATGAAGATGTTGATTCGCAATTTATTAAGGCTGTAAATGAAATGCAAATGGTAAGTGTTGCCTTTTATCACCCAAATAACTCAGTCACTGACTCTAAACCTTTCCTTTCTCTTCTTGATACGGGCAGTCCGAGGAGTTTTCTTAGAAAATCCGCTGTACCTTTTAACGTTGGAACAACGCTGCAGCCAACACAATATTACACTCTTGGTAATCAGCAATTAAAAACTTACGGTTCCGTCTTATGTAAACTTAAATTAAATGAACAATTTGTATTTCATTCGTTTTTAGTCATTCCAGACTATAATATAAAATTGCCAATGTTAATCGGTAGAGATTTATTACTTAAGTTGAATATATATTTATGTTTTATGAAGAGAAAGAGAAGGTACTCTAAAAATGAATTAATAAACATTAAAAATAATTTACAAAAAAGTGATTTAAGTAAATCTATATTTTACAGCGATGCTAGCGTTAATAACTTGTGTCTTAAGTTTGATTTGGGAAGAAATGCCACCGTGATGAATGAGCAGGTAAAACCAGTGGTAGACTTATTAAATGAAACCTATGCTGAATTAGGTGAGAGTGAATTTGTTTTATAGATACATTTAGTAGAAAGAACTGGTACAAATGTTGAGGGGTGCATGTGTTTAGCTACCCCAGCTGAAAAATTAATTCTGAATATAAATCAGGGCTATGAAGTGTCAATTGATCCTGCTTTAGAAGTGGGGCAAAGTCAAAAATTGCGCGAGGCTATTGAAAGAAGTTATTTTAAACCTTCCACTGAAATAAAAGTCGAGCCTGATGAATCTAAAATGAAGATCAATCTAACTGATGATACGCCTTTTCATTGTGGACCCCGAAGGCTTTCTTATGCTGAGAGGCTGGAGGTTCAGAATATAGTTGATGAATTATTAGCAAAGGGAATTATCAGACACAGCAGTTCGCCCTACGCTTCGGCAACAGTCTTAGTGAGGAAGAAGAATGGGGAAGGAAGGTTATGCATTGATTATAGATTTCTGAATAAGAAGACCATTAGGGATAATTTTCCAATGCCTTTAATCGAAGATTGCTTGGAATTTTTGGAAGGTAAAAAGTTTTTTACGGCTCTCGATCTGAAAAATGGGTTTCATCAGGTGCAGATGCATGAAGACTCGATTAAATACACTTCATTTGTAACTCCTGGCGGCCAGTTCGAATACAATAAAATGCCATTTGGTTTGAAAAACGCACCTGCCTTCTTTCAGAGGTTTATTTATGGTGCACTTAAGGGACTTATAGAGGCAGGAAAAGTTGTTGTATTTATGGACGATGTTACCATAGCAACCGTGGATTTTGATACTCATGTCAAAATAGTGGAAGAAGTTTTAGAATGCTTGTATAAGAAGGGCCTGGAGTTAAGAATCGATAAGTGTAAATTCGGATATTCGGAAATAGATTTCTTGGGGTACACTGTGAATTCGCCTGGAATCCGCCTTAATGGAAAACACTTTGAAGCAATCAAAAACTTTCCTCAACCACAGAACTTTAAACAGATGCAGCAGTGTTTAGGCTTGTTTTCTTACTTCAGGAAGTTTGTTCCCTCATTCTCTGCATTAGCCAAGCCTTTAACTAATTTATTGAGAAAGGACGTACCATTTAATTTCGACAAGTCATGTATGAAAGCTTTTGAGGAGCTCAAGAGCTTATTGTTATCCTCACCAGTGCTGGCAATTTATAGTCCCGCGAGAGAAACAGAGTTACACACGGACGCAAGCAAAGTAGGATTCGGGGCTGTGTTGATGCAAAAGCAAAACGATGGCAGATTTCATCCAATTGCATATTTTTCAAAGACCGCCTCCGAGCAAGAATCGAAGTTGCACAGCTTCGAATTAGAAACCCTGGCAATTGTCTATGCACTTGAGCGGCTTAGGACTCAGTTGCAAGGAATACCTTTCACGATTGTGACAGATTGCAACGCGTTGACATTAGCTTTGAGTAAAAAACAGGTGAATCAGCGTATAGCTAAATGGGCGTTCAGTTTTGAGAATTATAACTACAAAGTTAAGCATCGAAGTGGGGCCTCTATGATGCATGCAGATGCATTAAGCCGCTGTCATCTTATTAGTACTGACAATGTTTATGATGTCGACTTCAATATTCAGGTGACGCAGAATCGAGATAAGAAGATAGAAGCCCTAAGAGCAAAACTTGAGATAGGTACTGACAAAAATTCCGAATTAAAGGATGGACTTGTGTTTAAGAAAGATAGAGACCGACTTCAGCTCTATGTTCCCTTAGAAATGGAAGATAACATAATCAGGGTAATTCATGAGAAGATTGGTCACATGAGCGTAGACAAGACTGTAGATAAACTTAGAAAACACTATTGGTTTCCTAAATTGCGAAAGAAGGTGATGACATTTATCAGGAACTGTGTTAAATGTATAACATACTCACCAGCAGCCCGGGCTAATGAATATAATTTACATAACATACCCAAAAGACCTGTTCCCTTCGATACTATTCACATAGATCACTTTGGACCATTGCCTTCGGTGAAATCAGTAAGAAAACATGTGTTAGTAATTGTAGATGGCTTTACTAAGCATGTGAAGTTATATGCGGTAAGAACTACCAGTACTAAAGAAGTACGGGCCTCCCTTCAAAAGTATTTTGATAACTTTAGCCTCGACGTATCATCAGTGATAGGGACACATGTTTTACTTCGCAAGAATTTAAAACCTTTTTAGAGGAAAATAACATTGAACACGTTAAAGTTGCGGTAGCCTCTGCACAAGCGAATGGGCAAGTAGAGAGAGTTAACAGGGTTTTGAAGACAATGATGGCAAAAATTACAGACCCAATAGATCATGGAGATTGGGTAAGCAAGTTAGTCCATGTGGAGTTCGCAATAAATAATACTACCCATTCAGCCACAAAGAAATCGCCAAGTATGTTGTTGTTTGGTGTAGAACAGAGAGGGAGGATTGTGGATGAGCTTAGTGAATATTTAGATAGCAAAATCCATTTAGAGGAACCCGATTTAGAGAAAGAGCGATCTGATGCATCAGTATGCATAGAAAGAGCACAAAACTATAATCTGCAGTACAGTTTAAAGCATAGTGTTCCAGCTAAAGAATATCAAGTGGGAGATTATGTTATGATGAGGCATGTTGATACTACTGTAGGAATAAACAAAAAATTTATGCCTAAATATAAGGGGCCTTATGTGATAGGTAAAGTACTGCCCAATGATAGATATGTACTCCGTGATATTGGAAGCTGCCAGATTACACAAATTCCATACGATGGAGTAGTTGAGGCAAAGTATTTACGAATGTGGCTTCTTCCCAAGGATGACGATACAATAAACAGAAAAAAACACGTGACTGGTGAGGAAGGCAACACTGATCCTTTATTATTATAATCTTTATCTAATGTAACTTGTATTCGTATATTGATCGAGACGATCAAATTGTCAGGATGGTCGAGATGTAAGCTTTATTTATGTACCAATATGTACCAATATGCATCAATCGAGAATAATGTGAACCCTGAACACAGCCACTGTCAAGCATATCGTTGCCAACTTCAAACTTCCGACATATTGCTGCCAACTTCAAGCACTTTGAATGGCAAGGGTAATGGCAGCAATGGCGTCTTCCGGTTTCACTTACTTTCGGCACTTGACCAAACACGGACATATGTAAAAAGTAATCTTAAAAAATAAAAGTTTATAAATAAATTTAAAATAAAATTGTTGTTTAAACAACAAAAATATTATATAAACTTTTTATCATTAAATGCAAGAAGCATAGCTTTAATAAACAAGTTCAATGTCTTTCGAACTGAGCTCTCTAAGTTTGAACAGCAGCCACAAATTATATGCGTTGAAGGAACATGGCTCCTTGCAGAAATTGTCGATATATATGCGATACCAAGGTACCGAAGCGTTTACTGCAGCAGAGAAGACGGATATGGTGGGCCATCTTTTTTGTACCAGAATAACTCTCATGTGATATTGAAGATGTTTGCAACGAATCGTACCGACATTTTGTACGTATTTCCATACCTACAATAAAGTTCAACATTAAACCGCTGTCAGTATTCAAATTTTATCGCTCGCCTAGGTGCTCTACAAACTTATTTTTAAATCTGCTCGAGAACCAACTGCAACAAAATTCCACAAAATGCTGCATATCGGCTGGTGACTCGAATATTGACATTCTATAGCAATCCACAGACAGGCAGTCATTACTTGCACTACAGAATTCAAATTGTATATATTCATGCCATGAATTAGTTACAAAACCAAACTTCAAACTTATCGATAGACAATGTTTTTTCCAATATACACTGCGAACAAATAGTAATCAGTTCGATAGAAAGCACCATGAGTGGCCACAACATGATGAGCAGCATAATCAAAGTAAAGAGTCAAACTGAAAAGTATAAAACATTTATGAGAACCGTCTAAAACTATGATATTATTGCTAGAGCCATTGATTCAGGTCTCGATGCTCCATCTTTTACTGCAAACAACAATCCCAATATATAATTTTACCAATAACGTTATTACCAATGTGATCAAGGAAAATAAAAAGGAAGAGACCACAAAAGTCAAGCTTCAGCACCTTGCTTCACCGTAGCTCAATCAAGAGTTCAGATACCTGCTTAAAATAAAAAACCACTTGCTGAAAAAAATTAAACAACAACAACACAGGAGAAATTTGAAAACGAGACTTAAGGGCATCACCAACATAATCAATCATACGAGGAAAGTTCTCCACGACACCTACTACAAGCGCAAATTTACAGAAGTCAAAGGCGATATAAAAGGAACCACAGCAGGACGTAATCACAAAAATGTAAGATGCCGAAGGCACAATAATAAGTTCCGGCGACGAGGTAGCAAATTGACTCAACGTGTTCTTTGAATCGAAGCAGAAGATGGGGAAAACATCAATATGATTAGAGCACTAAGCAGCGCGAACAAAACTTTTCAGTTTGAGCCAGCTTCTCTGAGCGAGGTCAAACAAACGATACAGCAGCTCGCTACGAGCAAGTCATTCGGTATAGATGAGATCCTGCCAACGATCGTCAAAAATTCCAAGAGCTGGAGATGGTGTTAGCGCTGGTGCTGTAGGTACTGGTGTATAAAGATCTGAAATGAAAAATATATTTTAAAAAATGCAACAAACTATAAACGATGGGAATAATTTACTTTTAGCTAAACTTAATTATTTTGACTTTTTTCTTGTGAATTACATGTATTAATCCCTTCTTATTCCAAATCTGGAGAAATTAATAGCCACTCTCAATTGGCTTAGAAGTTATAGGGCTCGAAAAATGGAAAAATAGACATTAAAAACTTGTGATTTTTTTAATTTTCTTACAAAACCTAACATTATTGATATCAAAAGTTATCCTATTACCTATTCAACGAGCTATCAATCATTAAAATCCATGCATTACTTTTAAAAATATAGCTTTTTACATATTATCCTCTCTTGGCTGTTCACTCTTTTACGAAATAACCAAACACGGGACAAGCACAACAATAACTGGACAATCCCGACGAATCCAAACCACCTAATCCTTACTAATCCCCACACACATTCCACATTGAATCAATAATATGAATAAGCATAATGAAAAAAGCTTACCCTATTGATTTAGCGTTTGTTCGTGTCCACAAAGACCGCAATTAAAACCCACACAACTGTAATGCGCCCATAGCTGCTACACATGGACATCAGTTACACTTCCATAAAACCTATCGGACATGCATAGATTTTATGTACACGAGCGTATCTTGGATAGTAGTGGCTACGCGTACACTTTGACAAGCTCAGAGAACCATTAATAACAGCCATGGTAAGCACCGAATGCATGGCAACGCCAAATGGTGCTATTGTAGCTTTATGACTCGTCTGCAAGTCCTGCATCAATAATGGCCAAGCCTGCATTAAACTTATATCAGCCAATAAAACTTTTGGCAACAGCTTTAAGCTGCAGCTTGTTTGTATTTGCAACAGATCATAGCTAGGTTGATTGTTGGTATAATGCATCTCCAGCGCCTTAATGCATTTTGTCAAATTTAAAGTTTTTTTATAATCGGTACGAGGAAAATACAAACGCTAGCCGGGGCATTGCACAGGGCTATCAATGCTTATACAAGAAACTTCCAATCCATTTTCAGGTGCTGCATAAAACTCCGGTAGCAAAAATTTCGATGTTATACCATCTTGCGTTGGTGCTCCAGCCTTGGTAGACACCCCTTTTTCTGCGGCGTGCAGTGGGCCCACGAACAGTGGATACTGGTGCAGTTATGGGAGCACTTCCTCTGGCAAAGAGAAAACAAATTGAAACACAAATAATACAAATTCACAAAAATACAATGCCATACAAAAATTTTACATTATTTTTCATAATAGTACCTTCTCTTTCTTTCTCATGCATTTGCCACAATTTTATATATTTTCCCTGGTTTCACAAATTTTTTACTCTGAAATAAATATGCGAATGTAGTCGTAAACATAAAAATGTATGTGACTGCGTTGAAGTTTCGGTTATCCATTTCTTGTAGGGATACGAACATGCAGGAATGCAACATGCAACCACGACATACAACCGAACGCAACATGCGACGAACATTCTTCAAACCCATTCAATTGCACACGGCACCACTGAAGCCGTCATCGTTATAATAAGGTTATTCACTTCAGCGCTGAAATTTCAGAAATGCTGAAATTTACGAAAACTTCAGTGCAATTGTTGTTGCTTTGGTTTTCCGAAGTTTGCTTAAATTTAATCATCGATTGAGTTGATGAAAAATAATCAGCGGAAACTTGCGAAAAAAGATGTGTTCAGTAACCATAAGAAAAACTGTTTAATGAATGTGAGTCATTGTGAATATGATAATTTCGATAAGAAGAAGAGCATTCTGTCAAATTCATTTTATTAATTGGCGCGTTCGTTGGAGAAATCTAAGGTAAGTTTCTGATTGGAGTTTAATCAAATATTCCCAACATATTTAATTTTTAGAAACTCAAGCGGGAGTCCAACCACCGTTGGTCTGAAGAAGAGATCAGTGGGCTACTGAATGCCGTTGCCGAAAAAGTAGGAGCAAACCCTGAAGGCTTTGAGGCAAGTACATAATTACGCAGCTATTAAAAATTGGTCTATAATATGAGCAATTTTAGAAACCAACTGCTGAGAAATTCTATTTTGCCGTCTGCAAAAACACACCAGCCCTAAGGCAAAAAGCTGCACTGGGATGAAGCGTACTAAAAAACAAAATTAGGTATTTTAAGAAGACCTGTGCCAATGCTGAAGACTGGAAAGGAAGCACTAAAGCTGGGTTGCTAGAAGATGGCAGAGAACAGAGAAAAGGGTAAGTAAAAGAGATGCATCTGGATCCACTCTGGCCGCAGCCTAAGAAAGTGTTTAGGATAGCGATTATACTCGTACGCAGTAGCGCAATTACAGCACCGCATTGCTTTGCTTATATTCAGCTAAATTCTGTAATGAAAATTGTTTAAAGAGCTTAATGCCAAGTAATTTATTGAAAAAAAAAACAACTAACAACAACGGATCTGTATAGAGCAAATCATACAACAGACTAGACAGACTGTTTCGTGGACGCTAGTCCCACTCATCAGTAGTCTTATGTGACTTTTTACTCTGATCCGCTCCACACAGCGTCCACGAAACAGTCTGTCTAGTCTGCTGTATGATTTGCTCTATACAGAGCCGTTGTTGTTAGTTGTTTTCTTCAATAAATTACATGGCCTTAAGCTCTTTAAACAATGTTCAATTTAATTAAATAAAGGTCACATTAAATTTAATTCATAAATTCTTTAATACCTGCCCTTTAAAAAAACACATTTATATTGCTATAAAATTTATATTTTTTTATCAATTAATTTACAATTTTCAGAATATATCAACAAAATTTGCCCGCATTATAACGCTTTGTAACAAATTTTTGGACAAAGGAAGTCCGACGTTCTGCCATACATTTATGACTCATTCGAGGACGTTTTTCAGTGCGAACATGAAAGCCAAGGAAGTTTTGTAGAGTGTGCCGAAGATGTAAAGTACATTAACACTGAAGTGCTTTACGAAAATATAGAAGATGAACAAGAGGCAGTAACTGAGCGCATAAAAAAAAAGTTAAAACTAAAACCGAAAGAAAAGAAAAATTTTTTCCACTTTTTTTTGCATAATTTCTTGTTAAAATACAACAAACACTACTTTTTTAAACAAAATATGAAGAAAACTGTTTGCTTTATTTTCAATGAATGTGAGTAATGGCAGTTTGACAGATACGTCGGAAAAAAAACTAAAAACGGTCGCTCACTTCAACTCATCGAAAATTTGCGATTTCGCAAATTTCAGCGTTGAAGTGAATACCCTTAATATATCGACTCAAGCCAGCAATTGAAAACCAATACAACGACAACAGAAACACGTCACTAAAACGACCGCTAGAACAAACAACAATATACTAAGCCTGCATCAAAATATACGCAGCAACTAATAATAAACTAAACGCTATTTTGCACACGACACCAATGCAAGCCAACCACGATAAGCAACACTAAGCATTGGTACAGTTTAAATAACAAACACACACACACACACACACACACTGAGACGTAATAAGCAAAACCTACTCTTTTGCACACGGAACCAAGCATGAGAATAATAGCAGAAACGCTGCTAGAAAATCATTCAACAGAGAGTCTTATTTTAATCGTCAAGCAGTACAGACGTACATTGGGAGAGTCTTATTCCAATCGTCAAGCAGTACGGACGTACATTCAGAGAGTTCTTCTTCGATCGCCAAACAGTGCAGACGCTTATCCAGCGAAGTCTTATTTCAACCACTGGCGAGTAAAATAATATACAGAGGAAATTATTGCAACCATCAAAGCTATGAAATCATAATAACAAGGAAACAAGAAATAAATTCTGCATCAATAAACACTGAAGCATCAAACACGAACGAGGCAGTAAGTTTACAGTCACCGAGCAATTCATATCCTTATTTTCTATTATATCCTACTTCCCTTCAACTTGTGTCACTAGAAGACAGGATAGCATAAACTCTTTTGATATTATGCTTGAACAATTTTTAGTGCCACACGTCCTTCGCTTTGCACGAGCACAGTTTATTTTTTTTCAATTGTGTCACCGGAGGACATGATGACATAAATTCTTTCCCGTGTCACGAACTCCTAGTCCTGCACGGACATACCTATCTTCTTCTATTTAATTGTGTTGCTAACGGACAATATACCATAATTTCCTACCGGACAATTACCATAAATTCCTGTTAGGCTGAGATTCTCCTGACTTTACATGAGTCGCAAGCTATCTCTTTTCCCTCTCTCTCTCAATTGTGTCACCGGAGGACGGGATAACATAAATTCTTTCCCGTGTCACATACTCGTGCTCCATACGAGCGCAGCACGCAAATCCGCTCCTTCTCATTGTGGCCACCACTCCTTATAAATATTGCTCGCCGAACGCGATCAAGTCAAGCTAACCGACAAGACTTCAAAGTAGCAGATCTGCATATTAAGCCGTAACATAAATAACGAAAAACAAGCCTACCAAAGCGAGTAGCTGATTCGCCCTATAAAGCCGTAACATAAAGAACGCAAAGCAAGCCTACCAGAACGAGTAGCAACTGTACCGAACGACTGGTACCCAAGACGAAACGACACTTCAAGGTCACGAAAAGCGTCGACTATCCAGTATAAGATTAATTACCAGACTATCAGTATAAAATAAAAACCCCACAGGGATTAATTCATGTATATTAATAACGAAACAATATACCCATTAACTAAATTTAAGAAACAACTAGAATTAAATTAACTGAATTAAAATTTAATAATAATAAAATACCTCAATCTTTTCTTGATTACGAACCCTGGATAGCCTGGACAGAGGATACCTCAACTGGAAAGTTAAAAGTAACGCCCAGGAGGTTCCTTACAAAATAAAAAACAAAATTTAACATTGTATTGGATTTGGAAAAGGGTAAATTGAACTAAATTTGCAAAATGGATTCGACTGAGAAACTTAAAACTAACTAACTTAAAACTAAAAACGAAATGCAAGGTTTAAGTTATGTGTTTATATAACTCCAATAATTTTTCAATTATTTAAGGTTATATTTTATCGAGCTCAAGTTCAATGTTGCTTTCCGAAGAAAACAACTGATGGAAAAACAACTAACAACAACAATACCCTATATAGAGTGTCAATCACATAGCAGACTAGACAGCTGTTTCGTTGGCCGCTACACCAAGTCATCAGTAGCCTTTTTTGTTTCGTGATTCTTGCTGTGATCCACTAAGCTCTTAATTTTCTACTTGTTTCACGAATGCAATTAGTAAATTACCCTGAATTGCATGTACGAGAATACAAATAATATGAAAGCAGCCTAAAGTTCTTCTAATTTGTGAAGCATACTTTCAGGGAAAGTAAGTTCTATTATTCGAAGATAGATCAAAGGTTTTCTTAATACTATAAGATTTTGTTGTGCTAGTTGTTGTTGCTCTTCTATTTCACAATCGATCTTAACTTCAGCAGTTGGCTGATATTAAACTATGACGACATGAAGGTTTTTTTTTTGAAAACTTAGGTTTTTAATTTATTGTGTGTAAACACACACAAATAATCGTATTTTCAACGGCCGGGCTCTGCCATAGAATTTATGTGTAAATTAATTACGACCTTCTTTCATAAGTTTTAAGTTATGTGTTTATATAACTTCAATAATTTTTCAATTATTAAAGGATATATTTTATCGAGCTCAAGGTCAATGTTGCTTTCCGAAGAAAACAATTGAAGGAAAAATAATTTACAACAACAATACCCTATATAGAGTATCAATCACATAGCCGACTAGACAGCAGTTTCGTTGGCCGCTACACCAACTCATCAGTAGCCTATGCTGCGTCGATTTACATTCGTGTGAAACAGACTGATTGTATTGTCAGTCATTTACTTTACGCAAAAAGCTCCAGTCAAGACGACATCAGTCCCTCGGCTTGAATTATGTGGTGCAGCCCTTCTCGCGGATATGGTAGACACCTTGCTATCGCACCTCGAAATAGAAAGGCATAAATTCTATTGTTGGACAGATTCCACAATCGTGCTTGCCTGGCTATGTAACCCCCCCTTGTTCCTGGACAACCTTCGTCGCCAGTAGAGTGTCAAAAGTGGCAGAGAAGGTAGGAATTCAAAATTGGTTTCATGTAGATACTCATAAAAACCCAGCAGATTTAGCGACGCGTGGAGTTACACCAAAAGCTGGTTGACAACACTCTTTCGTGGCATGGGCGGTCTTGGCTCACACTCGAACGATCTTCGTGGAAAAGAAAAGCTCCGTCTACAGTTTTGGAAACATCGCTTGAACGCAATGCTGTGCAGGTACACTTTGCATATTATTCGATATATGAAGATGTCTTAGAGCGTTTCTCTTCATTGCCACGGGGATTAAGAGTGTAAGCTTACGTGTTTCGTTTTCTTCACCGCACCCATCCACAGTATCGGACGTCCTTTTCAAAAAAATCAACTTGTCTGGAAAGTGCAGAAATCAAGCTTGTGAATGTACGATTGGTGTAATTGTGTCAAAAAGTCGTCATTCCAAACGAATATCATTTATTGGAAACCAATCAAATGAGAGTTCAAGAGATCTAAGAGTTCAATTCTTGCTCTTAATCCATTTCTGCACACAGACAATCTTTTGCGCGTTGGTGGACGGCTTGCCTCCTCACCAATGCTGTCATACAATGAAAGACATCCAATTATATTGCCGTATAATAGCCATTTTTCACGTCTTTTAGTACGCTTCGTTTATGAGAATTCGCTTCATGGAGGAAACCAATTAGTGCTTCGACTTATTCGAATGCAATATTGGATCCTCCGTGCTAAAACCCTCATCAAAACAACTTTACGCAATTGTAGAACTTGTGTCACATGAAACGCCAGAGAACACAAATAATGGCTGCTCTGCCAGCTGAGAGAACGGTTATTTCACGACCATTTGCGTCCACTGGCATCGACTTCGCTGGCCCGTTCGAGATCAAAAGCTACATATGTAGATCTTGCCGAATAAGTAAGGGCTATGTTTGTATATTTGTGTGCTTTTCAATTAAAGCAATTCATCTCGAAGCCATTAGCGATTTATCAACCACTATTGTTCTAGCAGCTTTCTCTCGATTTGCTTCTAGGCGTGGCTGCCCAGCAAATGTGTACTCTGACAATGGTACAAATTATGTCGGTGCCTCAAATGTCTTAAAAAAGGATTTTAAAACTTTTCTAAGTGCGTCACATGATGCAATACTAACGCAGTATGCTCATCAAGAAATCGCATGGAATTTCATTCCAGCTGGTGCTCCCCATATTCGAGGATTATGGGACGCTGGAGACAAAAGCTTTAAGACGTATTTTAAAAAGATGACCGGAAGTCTGAAGTATACTTTCGAAGATTTTACTACGATACTGAATCGAATCGTGTCTAAATTCGAGGCCACTTTCTGCCATGTCCGAAAATCTCGCTGATTTTCAATCTCTGACTCCAGGTCATTTCTTGATTAGCGGCTCACTGCTCTCGCCAGTGGAGCCAGAAATATCTGAACAACCTCTCTCTTTCTCTTGTCAACCGATGGCTGAAAGTCAAGGCGATGCATCAGCATTTTTGCCACCGATGGAAAAATTAATATCTTAAAGAGATGAATCGGCGTGCAAAGTGGAAAACTCCTCAATTAGACTTCATTGCCAACGACAAAGTCGTAATCAATGAAGATAATTTACCAGCGAATGAATGGCGATTACGTCGAATTTTAAAAACATACGTCGGTAGCGACAATAAAGTTCGCGTAGCTGATGGTTGTACCGAAAGAGGTTGCGTTACACGGCCGATCGTGAAGCTAATCGCTCTACCATTGAATTAGCTCAGTCACCATCTTTTTTCTCATAACCTTTTATTTTTCTTTTATTTTTTGTTTCTTTTGTTCTCGTTTCAGAATGTCATCAGCCAACATCGTGCGTGACCTCCTGGAGGAGATGATTCTCCAGACAGATTCCAAGATGTCCTTGAGCGAGATTGGTACGGTGCGTGGGCGGACCCCAGTTCCCAGCCGGCACTCAAGTCCAGCGCAGTTGCCATAGTGATGCGAAGCGATGCTATCCCCAAGTGTCGCTTGTGCTCCATGGAGCACAATCTTGCGTCGTGCCGACGGTTCCTAGCTATGAACCTTGAGGAACGGTTGCGAACAGTACTACTCTATTTTTACTGTTCTAACTGCCTTTCAGCTGTTCATATGCGAATTCATATGCCTTCCTCGATCCAGAATTGCACACGAGTTGGCAAGAAAATGGAGGCTTCCAACTTGTGTTGTCGATGGATGGGAGGTGTACAAGCTGATGCTGCGGGGTTGCTATGGATCGAGCGTTCACCTTGAGACGACACCAAGGGTCGAGCGACGGTTGGAGGTCGTCACGCCGTCCAGAAGTATCGACGAGCATTCCTGCAAGGCGGGCGGCATGTTGAGCACACAATTAAGCACCATGTCCTTGTTAAGCTGCCGTAGCAGAGCTCTCTTTTTTTGTTATTTGCATCTTTCTTTTGGGCAGCGCTTCTCGCTGCCTTTTTTTCAACTCTATTAGTGTTAAGTAAAACACAATAAAAGTGACATCGGTCAACTCAAGTTGTAAGTTTAAAGTGTTAGCTAAATATATCTCCCTCGTAGCGAATTATTCTTCATATTTTTATCAATTCGAAAGAAACTTTACCCATTTGATTAAAAACATAATAAAACGTTAACAAATTGAATGATTGATTTGAAAAAATGTGTTTTATTTGTTTAAAAAAATGCTTTTCTCAACTTGATAAAATCTGTTTACTTTTTATTTAATTTGTGAAACAAAAAAAATATTTCAGTAACAAATCAGAGGGAGTGAGGAGTTTGAAGTAAGGATGAGGAACTAATTAAGTTCTAAAAATTACGTTCTTCTTAGTGATACATTATTAAATTTTATTTTGCAATATTTAATAAAATTACTTGATAAAATAAAATATTTTATTAAAACAACAAAACATTTTCGTATGATTGATAAAAAATATATTTTCAGCAGAAAAGCATTTTTCTATATAACAAACCATTTTTTCAATTTAAAGTATTCCTTATTCATATTGACAAATTTTTTTATGAAACCAAAATATTTAATAAAATTTTGTTAATGTGATTGCAACCTCTCGCCTTCAATCAAATTGACAAAAGCTTTTGTTGACTCTATACTGACAAAAAATCATCAACTTAACCTAGGAATTTTATCAATGTGGATAAATACTTCTTTGAGTGTAGGCATAATGTTAATTTTGAAACTCCTAAAGGATAACAGAATTCTGCTACGAGGCAATTGCAGGTATTTTCTTCGAGTCACGGTTCGGCAGATTCGAACAACTATTTAAAGAAGACGCCAAGAACATTAGTGATTCAGCAGAAGTCCGACTCCTTCTTTGGAAGTTGCATACGGCAAACTATGAAAAATATTCGAGCTTGATTCTGCCAAAAACAACGACCGATTTAACATTTGATCCGACTGTAAAAAATTAACAGAAATATTTGATCCACAAAAATCGCTTTTTCATCGAAAATACGCATGTCTTCAGGTAGAGAGAAACGATGGTAAAGATTTCACAACATATGGGAGCAAAGTCAACAAATTTTGCGAAGGGTTCGAGCTTTCCAAGATATCGGCTTATCAATTCAATAGCTTGATGTTTATTCTTGGATTGCGGTCATCACGCGAAAAGGGGCTCGAACGCTGCTTTTGTCTAAGTTAAACGATGGTCAGCTCAAAGGTATCGAGCAGCTTATTATCGAATGTCAGGCTCTTAACAACTTGAAATCGGATGGTAACCTGATCGAAAAACCGATAACGTCAAAGGCAGCTGTCAACTTAGTCAAGCATGCAGGAGGAGAACAAGCATCAACTTCACAAACAAATTGACGATAATTTTAATTGGCGCAATTTACGTTTGACATGTCTGCAGTCAAAATCAGCTGTTTTGTGCTTGAAACTTCCTAGAAGCTGTTTCCGTACTTTTGCAACTATTCTCACATTTCATTTTAACTCTCTCAGTTTGAACTTACACAAATCTTACACAGTGTAGAGTACGGAAACACACCTAATATGAGACAAAAAAACACGCCCAAGGGCTACTTTTATTTACGTGTACCTCTGTATTTGCGCTTGCATGCAAAACATAAACAAAGCAAAATACGTTTGCGTAAGTTGGCGTAAAAATAACAAATCGTAAATTAAACAGACCTGCGTACTGAAACTGTGAACAACCTTAATATTAGAAAAATAAAACTTGGTTGAACTTTATATATATTGACATATTGCTTAATTAATACACAACACACCCTAATTTTCATCCTGGCATTTGAGAGCTTATTTTTCGTCCAAATATTTACATGCGACTTCAATCAGAAGTTTAAAGTGAGGCTTGGGGAACCCGTGCTCGGTCGAATAAAGCGAATATTTGCCCGATTATCCAGTGGAAGCGTTCGGTAAGAAACCATAAGAAAATTTGAGATTTGAAAAATTCTCAAATTTGTTGAAACAAATCATGGTACAACCATTACATTAGGTGTGTTCCCGTACTTTTTGCAAAGATTCGCAAGTTGCAAAATTTGCAGAGAGTAAGCTAAAATTGCGCTCATTGGGTGAAAATTACAAAAAAGTTTCTGCAAAAGGTGGCAACTGTTAAAGAAACGTCAAAAACATTTGTTTAATGCATTAAAACTTACAATGTCGTACCAAAAGAATATATTAGTTTCTCTGCTTGAGTTAATTCCTTGATTGCTTTTTTGCACTTTATTATTTCTACTAGGAAATTTAATCATCAGCTGGCATTGACTAATGCAATATTTTAATATAAGCTGTCAAAATATGGCAGTTTGCTAATTGTTTCTAATTTTGCTTCGCCAAATTTATGTAGCAGAAAATTTTATTGACAGGGATTGCAAATTCTTTTTCGCTCTCTTTTGCAAATTTGTTGGGTACTGGAACAGGGAAAAGCAGAAAATCGTACGAATTCGAACGAATTTTCAAGTACGAGAACAGACCTTTTATATTAAAACTGTTTATTAACATGTGGGGAAAATTGTGGAATAATTTTACCTAAAAGCCCAAGCTCAAATATTTTTATTTTATGTATATGGGCCTTCTACCCCTAACGCTGCAATAACATTTGCCCGCTCTTGGATGGTTTACGAGATAAACATCGTGAGTTTGAAAATTCAGTGCAATTTTTAAGTATGTGGAAGATGGAAACAGAAAAATCGAGCGAAATGGCCAAAATAGTCCTTTTTTTGTGATAAAATTGTTTGCCCTGTTAAATGTTGTTTTGAACATTCCGTACAAGGGCTAATCATCTTGTAGTAAAAAAAAAACACAGGTGCGTCGTTTGACACACGAGAGAAGCGAAGCTTTTTCGCAGTTACATAGATTTGATAGCTTAATAATTTTTTCTTTTTAATAAATTAACTTTTAAATTAAAAAATTTAAAATAACATAAAATAAATTTCATATATATAGAAAACATATTTACTGCTTATTTTTTCTTGTTAAATGTCAAATTTCCACCCCAATTACATATACGGGCATATAATGCCAGCGACTCTCCATTTTAACTCTCCACACATGGTTGTGAAGTTGGTTGCACTAAACAAATTTTTTCCTTTTTTCCACAGAACGAAGAGTAAAAAGCTTCGCTTCAAAAATATATATTAAAGAGCGCACACGAAACAAAATTTAACAAACATTTTAGATATCTTGCCGATGTCATGCATGCATTTGTTAATTCCATAATTATTGATATCTTCTATTTTTTTTTTTGACACTTAAAAACGCACTTGTCAACGCACTCGTGGGCATTGCTAATTTTCTTCGTACAAACAACACCACAAGCGCATTCACTAAACAAATTTTTTCCTTTTTTCCACAGAACGAAGAGTAAAAAGCTTCGCTTCAAAAATATATATTAAAGAGCGCACACGAAACAAAATTTAACAAACATTTTAGATATCTTGCCGATGTCATGCATGCATTTGTTAATTCCATAATTATTGATATCTTCTATTTTTTTTTTTGACACTTAAAAACGCACTTGTCAACGCACTCGTGGGCATTGCTAATTTTCTTCGTACAAACAACACCACAAGCGCATTCACAATACAAACACACCGATGCTGGAGTCACCTTATGGCAAATAAAAGCAAATTTTTGTAAGGTGTAGCATAGCAAATACACAATCCTCTATCTATTGATAGATGGTGTCGATCTACTTCAGCATAGCTTCTGTTATAATTAGCAGTAAATTAACAGCTGTTTATTGCAAGTCTTTGTGGCTTGGTGGATAGTGTGTTGGACTCTCATTTAAGAGGACGTGGGTTCGATCCCCACGGGCGGGCCAAAAAATATTTTTAGCTTTAATATTAAATTTTCTTGTAATAAGCGCTAGCAACAAAGAAACCATCAAATTTCCAAGAAAAAATCTGTCGAAAATTTTTCAGATTTCACTCTAAGCAAATCACACAACGAGGAATAAAAAGCTTCGCTTCAAAAAAAATGTCCCTATTTCGCTGCGAGTTTTTCAGTTTCCAGCTGCCACACACTTAAAAAATTGATCTGAATTTTCCAACTTTCACGTTTTTTATCTCGTAAGCCATACGAGAGCGGGCAAATTTTATTGCGCCATTAGGCTTATGAGGCCCATATATATCTAATAAAAATAAGAAAAAAAAAATTATTTGAGGTTGGGCTCTAAAGCCCCATTTCCAATAACGCGTGAGATGCGTTGCGTAAATTGACGCAAATAATCAATGCATGAAAACATACGTAACAGGTTCCAATAACCAGCAGGCGTGTGCACGCAGCGTGAAATATTCGAAAAAATTGAATATTTCACGCGCGTGAAAATTTGACAGCTATTGAAATCGAAACAGCTGTTCACTTTTTATAGTGTTGTATAAACTGTTGACAACTTATTATAAGGTTATTGGTACTAGTGCGAATACTTTTTAATCAAAATTGACAAAATGACCTCAAATTATTTTTTTTTAAATATAAGTGTATAGTTGCGTAATTTGTGTCATATCTTGATTGTTAAAATTTTACGTTCAGTCGAACTCAAACAAAACATCGCAAACAAAATGCTATTTACAAAATTGACTGAGCCGGTTACTGTTCAAAATTATGCTTCGCTAAGCAGAATTGCGAGCAATCATATGTTCACGCACACGCTCTATTGGAAATTGATTTTTTCACGCAGCTTCCGCAGCGTAAAACGGAACGCATCTCACGCGTTATTGGAAATGGGGCTTAAAGTACAACTATGCCAAAAATGTTACATCTCAAAATTCCTTGGTAATAAAAAAACCCATGAATGGGATTTAGTCCAAAAATCTGGTTTTATGTCTCAAATACCATATTTTCCAACATCCTACATATTTTAATTACTGCAACACTGCCAAGAATTTGAAGAACGTGTTCATTTATAAATAAGAAAGTCTTGATGTTTTATAATTGTTGTGATTTCATGTCTATTCAATGCAGTAAATTTGGTAGGAATTTCGAAGATTTCGAGGAGGAATTGGAACAGTTTTCCACACGTAAACAATCTGATACCAAAACAGCTATGAATATTTTAACAACTCAAATTGGACAAAACATTTCTGTTCAGAGAACGACTTTTCATGATCAGATACCACTGCTTATCTGTGATGTACTCAAAATTGTGGAAAATAAAATTGGCATACAATTTAAGAACTGCCTGCTTCATGCACGCGTCGTTAGCCGCTCGAACTTTAGTAATAAATATTACAAATACATTATTGACGACAGTACAGAATCAATAGAAATTAGAATCCCTCGTCGACAGAGTGATTTGGAGAAGATTCTGCGATTAGAGGCTGAAGTAGAATCATTAAAAATTGTAAGTGCTGCTCAAAACAAGTTGGAGATTTCCGGCTGCCTACAACGTCTCTTAGCTAAAGCCAAGCACGAATTGAATTTCACGAATATTCCAATAGGCAGCAAAATATTGGTGCATGGCAAACCGTTTGTATTTCGGGGAAAAGTGGCTATTGATGTGTTCAGTCTATTTTGTAATCAGCACATAGAAAACCTAGAAATCGAATACAAGGATTTACTTATTGAATGGTACTCAGAAGAGTATTAACCATAATTTTAAAGAATTACTGATTATCCGTGTGAGAAAATAAAGTAAACTGTAGTTAATATTTGTAAATAAAAAATGATAGCATATATTTCAACGTTGCTGTTTTTATAATTAATTCTCCAGATGTTGGCCGCAGTAACAAATTCTAAAACAACTTAATTTCTATGCATTTCAGTGTTTCAATTGTAATTTACGAAAACTTCTTGAACAAATAACTACTATTAATTTAGGCTGTCTTTGCTCTAATAGCAGCACGTTTTCCAGTCACGGCTTGGAAACCTGACTTGATGCTGGCAACAGAACATCTGGAGCCACATGATTCACATTGCAGGAAGAAGAGTCGAGTATCCTTTTGCAAAATTGTTTCAGGAGAGCGACAAGTATGACACGTCACATACTCTTTGATGTATCGACGTAAAACATTTTCAATTTGTTTCGGCTGAAAACGTCCTTTAATTATTAGTTGCTGATTACCATCCATGGAACCGCTGGTTCCCAATTCCGCCAACAAAAAATCAAGCAAATGCTTGGGTAATCTATGCAAAGTTCTTGCGATGTCGATGAAATTTGCAAATGATGTCTTTTTAGTACCCACACGTAATACTTGAGGCGGACGCATTACAAATTTTGGTTTGCGTCCAGCAGCCATATCTGGATTCTTATCCATTATTATTTCAAAGACTCTCTTAAGTAATTCATCATACGTATAGTCGCGATCGGAACCGGCCCATGATGTACTATTGTCGTCAACTGAAAAGAAACATATTAAAATAGTTTGAGTAAAGTATATTTATACCGTCAAAGGAAAATATTTGAACTACAATCTTAATATATAAAAGGCAAGCATGCGGCTCCGCACCTAATATTGTTCAATTTGTTATTTTTTTGAAGCGAAGCTTTTTACTCCTCGTTCTGTGATTTGCTTAGAGTGAAATCTGAAAAATTTTCGACAGATATTTTCTTGGAATTTTGATGGTTTCTTTGTTGGTAGCGCTTATTACAACAAGAAAATTTAATATTTAATATTAAATACTAAAAATACGTTGTGGTTCCCGTGGGGATCGAACCCGTGCCTCTTAAACGATAACCCAGCACGCTACCCACTAGGCCACAAAGACTTGTGAGACTATGTTGTTAATTTAATATTAGTTATAACAGAAGCTAAAAAAATTTGCTTTTGTTTGCCACGAGGTGTCTTCAGCATCGGTGTGTTTGTATTGTGAATGCGTTTGTGGTGTTGTTGGCATAGAGTATAAATTATTATCTAGAGATTGCCCTATAGAAACAAACTAACTTGTTTTTAAAAACAACTAATAATAAACTAGTTTAAAATAAACCAATATTTGAACTACTTGAATTATATTAAGGCGGCAACTACTCTGATTTTGACATGTTTTAATTGCAAATTTTTATTAGATTACAAGTTTATATATATTTAACCATGTTATTTAATCAAATATTAACTTTAGGCCATCAGTAATAGTTTTCAATTGGTTATTTTAAAGCAATTAAAAAAATAGTTTAAATGTAACTAATTTAACAAGTAGTTCAAAATATATGCAGACGAAAGTCAATTGACTTATTTAGCGGACATCGCCATACAAAATAAGTTAGTTCGTTCTATGGAAAATAGTCAGAATTTCAACTAGTTGTGGTTGACAAAAAACTACTTTATCAATTACTTTTAAATTAGTTGATTTTCTTACAGGGTGTATCAACTGTGCTAAATCTCTGGCATGTGTTAACAGAGGTTAACAGTTTCTTTTCTTCATGTTTTTAAGTGAAATGACTCTGTTAACACTGTTAGCAAAGTTGATGCAATCTCTAGTTAATAATTTACACTCTATGTTTTAAGCGTCAAAAAAAATATATGATATCAATAAATATTGAATTAACAAACGCATGCTTGAAATCGGCAAGGTATCTAAAATGTTTGTTAAATTTTGTTTCGTGTGCGTTCTTTAATATATATTTTTGAAGCGAAGTTTTTTACTCCCCGTTCGGTGATTTGCTTGGTGTGAAATCTGAAAAATTTTCGACAGATTTTGCGCTACGCAGTACGCTGTTGAAGGCAAAAATTTCTTCAGTGCAGTTAAATTCATAACCATGTGTGGAGAGTTAAAATGGAGAGTCGCTGGCATTATATGCCCGTATATGTAATTGGCGTGGAAATTTGACATTCAACAATAAAAAAAAGCAGTAAATTTGTTTTCTGTATATATGTAATAAATTTTATGTTATTTTAAAGTTTTGAATCTAAAATTTAATTTATTAAAAAGAAAAAAATTATTAAGCTATCAAATCTATGTAACTGCGAAAAAGCTTCGCTTCTCTCGTGTGTCCAACGACGCACCTGTGTTTTCTATTATTAAAGTGCTTTTCACACATATACAGCCCAATTCTGAATGAAATCTCCCCGGGAATTGAAAAGGGGAGTTTTCATTTTTTAGACAGGGGATAATGCTTTTAAAAGTAAAAAAAAGAGTAGTGGAAAAAAGTAGTTAGTGCAAAAAGTAGTGGAAACGTCAAACTGAGATGTGTACAAATCAAACAGCGAAGAATAAACCGAAAAAACGATATAAATAAACAATTAAAAATTGAAAAAAAAACTTGCACCATAATAATAAACGTTTTTGTGATCATAACAACATAAAATACAGACTTACCATTCTGCATAATCTAAAATAAAAGGTCTGAAACTTTGTAATAAATTATTTTATCTTGGCTTTATTTGATATTTACAAAGGCGGCACATTTGTGAGAATATAGCTATTCCTTTCGTTCACACTGGTTTAGTACCATAAAATGGGTGACGAAGAGGTGGACAATGAAAAAAATAGGAGTTATTGCAAAAAATGTAAAAAAAAGGTCGAGACAAGAGGAATCAAATACGAGGGCTTGTGTCAATCATGGTGGCACATAGAATGCTTAAACTACAGCGAAAAAGATTATGTTTATGTTTTTGGGTCTGTGAAACAGATAAGAAGAAGTTCAAACAATGACTGAAGGGTGAGTCGAGCTTGCAAAAAATATGTGCAACGAATACAGAAATAAAACAAGGAAACGAAAAAATTCAAGAGAACATAAACGAAATGAAAAATGCACTAAGCAAGATAGAAAGGAACAACAATAAGCAACAAACTCTATCCTATGCAGAAGTGTTGGCAGGCGACAAAAATAAACAGCAACCCAGTAGACCGCAGAAAACACAAAACAGCATTATTATATTGCCAACCGAGGAACAGCAAACTAGTATTGAGACCGAAAAATATATTAAAACAAAAATCGTACCATCAAAAATAAAAATTGGAATATCATCAATAAAACACATAAATGGAGGAGGAATTATTGTCAACACAATGGATACTCAAGGGCGGAACAAATTAGAAACAGAGATTAAGCAACAATTCAGCGAGGGCTATAAAATAACAATTCCGAAAGCAAAGCAGCCAAAAATAATTATTTCAAATATAGACTGCGAGTACAACGAGAAGAACTTAATGGAGGAACTTGTGGCAACTAACCACTTCATTGATAATAGCGATGAAATTAAATTTGTTTATAAATACATAAATAAAAAAAATAACTTGTGGAACTATATCCTGGAAGTATCTGGAAAAACTCTACAAAAAATTAGTAATCGATATGTGATGCTCAATTACAGAACGCGATACATAAAAGAATACATTTCAGTAACCAGATGTTATAAATGCCAAAAATACCACCACACAAGCACGAAATGCGATGGCGAAGAAGTTTGCGGCATATGTGCGGAAAAACATGCCACCCGCTCATGCAAAGTTACTGCTAATTTCAAATGCATTAACTGTATGAGAGCGAATGAGCATGGAGCAGCTTTTATGTGTGATCATAAAGTTGGGGCACATAACTGCAATGTGCATATAGCTAAGTTAAGAGGCGAGCGAGAAAGAATTTCATACCAATGATGAATAACAACACAAACCTTAATATATTTTATGTCAACATTTGTAGTTTGCGAAACAAATTATACGATTTAGAGCTTATAATTAAAAACATAAAGAACATAGATGTCATCATAGCTACAGAAACATGGTTATACGAAAACGAAACAAAAATATACAACATCCCGAATTACGCGGCTATACATAACTGCAGAAATGACAAACGAGGAGGTGGTACAGTCATTTTTATAAAAGACTGCTACACATACAATGAAATGACAAAAGATGAAAAGCACAATCTAACAGTTATTGAAATAAAAAATTTAAAAATTCCTATAGCCATAGGCACGTTTTACAAAGCTCCAAACGAAAATTGTAACACATTTATGGATTATATTGAGCAAAGAATGGTCAATTCAAAAAACTGTGTTTTCTTTGCAGATGTAAATATTAATTTATTAGAAGAAACAAATACGGTGATTAGATACACAGATTTAATACAAGGCAACGGATACACGTTTGTTAATAATAGATTACCAACAAGGCAAACACCAAGAACGAATACATTGATTGATCACATAATAACCAACATTGATACAACACATGAAATAAGCTACAAATTGGAAGATACTTACATCTCCGATCACAAATACACAATTACTACAATAAATGAAATAAAACGATGTAAGAAACCAATGGAAATACAACTCATACCAAAAATAAATTATCAAAAAATCACGGAAATGGTTGGAAACGAGGTGATTGAAAATCCAGACATGGACATAGAAACACTTATACATGCAATACAAAAAGCAAAAACCAAAAATACCAAATATGTCAAAGTTAGAACACGGGAAAACAATTGGATTACAGCTGAACTTAAAAAAAAACTTAAACTCAGGCAAAAACTGTACAAAACGTGCAAAACATATCCCAATGATCACAACAAACAAGCAGAATACAAAAAAATTAAGAAAGAAGTAGAAAAATTAATTAAAATTAACAAAGAAAAGCATGTTAATGAACAAATAGAAAAATCTGGAAACAACTCGAAAAAATTATGGAACATTATAAACACAACAATAAGAAACAAGGATGAGAATGTATCCAGCACCAAAAACAGCCAAGAACAAGACAACCAAAACAAAGTAAATACAGCAAACGCTTTTAACAAATTCTTCAACGAAGCAGCTACAAACATAGCAAAAAATATACCAAACACTAGAACACCGCCAAATGTACACAATCAAAAATCCATATTTCTCAAGCCAATAACACGACAAGAAATACAAGACAATTTTACCAGTCTAAACAGCAATGCAGCTAAAGGAGCAGACGATATATCGTTCAAGGACCTTAAATTGCTCCTACCAATAATATCCGAAACCCTGGTCAAAACAATAAACAAGTGCCTTACAACAGCAGACTTCCCAAATTGCCTTAAAAAAGCTATTGTAACGCCCATACACAAAAAAGGGAGAAAAGACAATTGTGAGAACTACAGGAAAATTTCTGTACTAAGTGCAGTCACTAAAGTGTTCGAGAAGGTCATGAATAGTCGAATAGAAAACTTCATAAGCTCTACAATCCGGTTCGATAGCAATCAATTCGGGTTCCTAGCTAGAAGTGGAACAGAGTCAGCAATCACGGCCTCTATGGAACAAATAAACGATGCGCTGGATGAAAAAAAAATTAGTTGCTGCAACATTTATCGACTTATCAAAAGCTTTCGACCTTGTTGAACATGTAAAACTGTTAAACATGATGAATGACATGGGCATACGAGGAGTAGCAAACGAGCTTATACGAACGTATTTAAGTAACAGGCCCCATGTTGTAAAAATTGATGTGTGTGTACGCAGCGAGCTCATAAGCAAAATCGGCGTACCGCAGGGCTCAATACTTGGACCACGACTGTACTTACTACACATAAACAACATACAGAACTGCACATTCAAATCAGTATACAATATATACGCTGATGACACAAATTTTCTAACAATGGCAAGTACTGCAGAGGAACTAGAGGAAAACATCAACCACATGAAAATCTACTACGAATGGGCATGCGGAAATGGACTGAGCATCAACATTAAAAAAACAAAGTACATAATATTCCGACCACGTAGCAATATAGATGTAAGCATCAAAATTAAAATCAACAACACAGACTTACAAAGGGTTCACCACACAAAATATCTCGGGATGATTATAGATGAAAGGCCCGATTATGAGAACCATATCAAAGAAATCAAAAATGCAATTACACCATTGATACGAGCAGTTAGAAGAATTGGAACAATACAGGAGAAAGCAGCTAAACTAATTTACACAGGACATATTCTTTCCAAAATACGATACAATATATGCAGCTGGAGCCAGTGTACCAAATTTCAAATCGAACAGATCGGAAGGTTGATGAATAAATCACTACGAGTCCTATTCAACAAAGACACAACAATATCAACAAAAGACCTATACAAAGAAACTAAACAGATGGACGTAAACCAACTAATATACGCAGAAAAATGCAAATACATTTACAAAATCAAGAACAACCTTATGAAAACAAAAATGGTCCTCACTACAAGAAACACAATACACCAACACAACACGCGACAGAAGCACAACTTTGATGTACCGAAGGCCAGAACCACAAAACAACTACATAGTCTAAAACACAGCGCAATAAGACAGTATAACAACTTACCGGAAGAAGTAAAAAATGCCGTGAATATAAGTATTTTTAAACAAAAACTAAATACATATATTAAGAATTTAAGATAGGGTAACTTACATATGATCTCACTAATGTGATATTTTTTAAAATATAGGAAATTGTTTATTTATTAGTTTTTAAGAATATTTTCTATCCTTTTACACACGGTTACTCCGTCTGAGGATTTTAGTAACAAATTTACAAAATTAGGTCATAAAATATAAAAAACCTAGGTTGTCAAACATTTGAATTGAAAAAAAAACAAAAAAATAATGAAATTTTGAATAAAGTTACTAATGAAAAAAAAAAAAAATATTTTTTTTGTAATCTTAAAAATTGGTTATCAATGCAAATATTTGCATTCAAACTTTTCAAAAACTTTGTAAACTTTGTTAAAAATACGAAAAATTGCCCTTTCTCCTTCTACAGATAAAATATCATAACTCTCGAACGAGATGTTCAAAGTATATAAAATTGTATATTTTTGAAAAATATAGAATCTAATGCTTTTGATGGTATTTCTTCTAATTAAAATAAATCCTTCAATTAGATCAGATATAAAATTAGTTTGAAAAATATAGTTTTTCTAAAAATTATTAAAAAATCTGAAAATTTCGGCAGTGTAGAGGAACAAATCTATTTTTTTGATTTTGCTTAAACTTTCAAAAAGTGATCCTTAATTTATTAAAAACTGAGGAAAAAAAGATAGAGGTGCGATTTTGCGTTTTTTGTGTTTAATTGAATTAATTTGTGATGGCAGTTTTTCGCCTAAAATTAAAATTTGTAAATTGAGTCATTTATACATACTTTGGAGTCTGCTGTGGGATAATTTTTAAAAAGAAATTTATCATGTTTGATAGTTTTAGAAATTTCTGAATAATTATATTTTCGATATGAATTTAACTATTTAAATACAGTCTTTATTTCAAAGTTATTCAACATAAACATTGCGTTTTTAGTGATGTTAAATTTACTGAAATTGAAAAACCACAAATTATTTTCCAACTTTGAGAGTGAATTGCTCCAAAACCATTTTTTGTTTTTTTTTTAATTTTTTATATATTATTTATCAACTTATTTAAAAAATATGTTGAAAAGATGGAGGTGTATTTTTACGTCATTTTTCGTAAAGGGTATTTTTTGGTAAAATTTACATAGAAAATCACGTTATTTCATTTTGGGAAAAAATTGTTTAAGCTTAAAAGAGTAATGTTTATATAGAAGTATTTTTTAAAATTTTTAATTCCTTGGGTATTAATGCAAGAAAAATTTTTTTTCGTAGAACCTACTCCCGAACATGTCACCTGAAAATATGTGGTCCGTCAGCGTAGAATTATCGGAAGGAGTTGAGATAATTACATGAAACTTGGTACACATGTTCATATGCACCCAAATTCCTGGACAAATGATAATTTTTTTAAAACAGCTAAAACAGTAAAAGAAACGAACACGCTCACCTCCCAAACAACCCACAACAGTGCAAATACTATAAAATGGCTTATAATTGGGTACATATATAAGATTTGGTATGTGTGAAAGTTACATCGAAACTGCGAAATATGCAAAAAATAGGCGTAGTCCGCCCACAAATACAACCCTCAACGTTTAATAGTATTATATGTATTAAAGTATTAAAAGTATTATATGGGCATTTCCGCCGAAAAGTCCACCGTCACACAAAAATGAAAAGTTATTAAAAACTTATTATTTAATAATATTATCTTAGAGGAACATTTTTATTTTATTGATTTAAGCAATTTAAATATAAATTCATTCACCATGATGATCAAATCGTCTGCACTGTTTCACAAATGTAATTTTTCTTTTTAGTTAATGTTTTGTAAATATTTCGTAAAGTTTTTGTTTTAGTAAAAGTGGAAGGCATTGGCTAAAAATAATGAAAAATGGTTGAGGTAAGGAGAGGCAGAATATATTAAATTTGTTTTTAATAACTAAATCACATAATTACCTAATTAATTAATTACCAAATGAATTACAATGGAGAAAATCGGACACTTCCCAGTGAAAGTGAAATCTAATCACTATGAATTCGACTTTGGTATTGGAAGTTTTAAATCAAATTAAGTGATTTGATTTCACTTTCACTCGGAAGTGAAATGCAGAACCTGCTCGAATGCCACGTAACGCCATGTCACGTAACGTTTCATACTAAGCCCAATAAAAAAAAAAATCGAGAAAAGGTTTTACAATTTTATTACTTTGAAAATAAACTTATGCTATTTCAAATACTTCTAAAAAAAGTTTTATACAAAAACTCTTGCCAATTTACAGAATTTTACTAATTTTGTGATCCAAGTCAAAAACCACTTCCATTTTTTTGTTACGTAACGTATCATTTTTGGTGGCTTCTATTTAATAGCCGAACTTTTGACAACTCTTAGGTTTTACACCTTGTATAGTGTGCTAAGTAAGCTATTGGAAAATTAAAACAAGGAACTTGTAAGTTAAATTGTTCATTCTTTTTTCACTCATTAAACTCGTACGACCGTCAAGTGCGCCACCACGGAAATGCCCATATAGTATATGAGTTAGAGAGAATCAAGTTTTGTACCAAAAAATCCGCTCACTTAAAACATGCGTAAAATTCGCTACAGTTATTTCCAAGCTGGTTTAACCCGTACTTATTTATCCTAAATAGAGCCCCATTAAATATTAATATTACAAACTTTTTGAATGCACACCTTTTTAAAAAATTGTACTGCATATTTTTAGGACGCGAATTATTTTTGATATTAGTCTTTCTGATTGTGATTCTGGACACTATTTTCTGTTTCCGTACTTGCTGTGCTTAAAATGGGAGAAGAAGAACAAGCATAAAACCGCTCTCTCGAGCACACATAGTGCTAGAACTCAAGACTCCAAGTAAAGTAAGAACAAGCATCAAGAAGAACAAGCATCAACTTCACAAACAAATTGACGATAATTTTAATTGGCGGAATTTATGTTTGACATGTCTGCAGTCAAAATCAGCTGTTTTGTGCTTGAAACTTACTATAAGCTGTTTCCGTACTTTTGCAACTATTCTCACATTTCATTTTTACTCTCTCAGTTTGAACTTACACAATTCTTACACAGTGTAGAGTACGGAAACACACCTCTTATTAAAGCGGTCCTGACAACATACCTTTATGTATATTGAAATAATGCTGTGAGGAATTAGTAATTCCAATTACTTTGCTTTTTACTGCATCGTTACAATCGTGCTATTTTCCAGTGGCTTGGAAATCTTTTTATATTAATCTGCTCTATAAATCTGGCAACAGGTCTTTGATAGATAATCGTGGAATTGCAAAGCAAAGCGCCCTACCTAAACTTTTTGAGGCAATTGTAACCTCAGAATTATCACATAGCGTCAAGTCTTTAATGTCTCCATTCCAACATGGATTATTATCTGAAAAATCTACTGTTACTAATCTTCTAGAATTTACATCAGTAAACTATTGAGAATTTCGGAAAAGGTCTACAAACAGATGGTATTTATACTGACTTTAGTAAAGCCTTCGATGTTGTCAATCATAAGCTCCCACCTTTAAAACTATACCATCTTGGATTTTCAACTCAAATCAGTGCGATGGATTGAATCATATTTATTAAATATTACACAAAATGTTATCTTTAACCTCGTAAAACCAAACGAGTATCCTATTACTTCTTTGGGCTTCTATTGTTTTAGTTTATATAAACGATTTATCATCTGTTGCAAAGCATAGCAATATTTTATTATATGCTGATGATGTTAAACTTTTTCTTGTCATATAAAAGTGAGCATGACTTTTTATTCTTACAAACTGATTTTGACCATCTTTGTTTACACAGATTCAAATTTTCATTTACCTCCTTATGAGTATCGATTACAGCTTCTATATCTACCTTCTTTAAAAAATTGGAGAATTATGCTTAATGTTAGTTGGATTATCAAACTTGTACAAGGATATGTCAACAGTTCATATTTACTAAGTAAAATTTATTTCAATGTTCCTCGTCGACCTAGTAGGCCTTTTGAGCTACTTTTTATGAACTTTTGCAGAACTAATTATTTGCAAAATGAACCACTGATTACGCTCTTTAAAAATTCAGCACTTTCACATGAGCCTGTTGGACCGGTTGGAAGCAGCTTAAAGTTCTTCTAATTTGTGAAGCATACTTTCACAACTAGCGCAACAAAAATCTTTGAGTATTTAGAAAAGCTTTGATCTATCTTCGAATAATAGAACTTACTTTCCCTGAAAGTATGCTTCACAAATTAGAAGAACTTTAAAGCTGCTTTCATATCATTTGTACTCTCGTACCGCAATTCCGCAAAAAAGTAGAAAATTAAGAGCTTAGTGGATCACAGCAAGAATCACGAAACAAAAAGGGCTACTGATGAGTTGGTGTAGCGGCCAACGAAACAGCTGTCTAGTCTGCTATGTGATTGATACTCTATATAGGGTATTGTTGTTGTTAGTTGTTTTTCCTTCAGTTGTTTTCTTCGGAAAGCAACATTGACCTTGAGCTCGATAAAATATAACCTTTAATAATTGAAAAATTATTGGAGTTATATAAACACATAACTTAAAACTTATGAAAGAAGGTCGTAATTAATTTACAAATTAATTTTAAATTGTATTTAACAATGGTTGATGGTGCAGTTACAAACGTTTTGGCACATAATCGGGCATCAATCAATTGTTATCTATGTGGAACGACTCCATCTGTAATTCTTTTCATTTCATGCAAAGAACTATAGACGAAAGACATTCACAATATGAATTATATACATAGCTTGCATGGATTAAAACTTTTGAATGCCTAATTCATATTGAATACAGCATGCCTCTCAAATGCTGGCAGGTAGGCGAAGAAAACAAACGAATTTTTTAGAGCAAAAAATAAATATACAAAAAGAGTTGAGATAAAATGGGTCTTATTGTTGATAAAATAAAAACAGGATATGGCACTTCAAACGATGGGAATACTGCCAGAAGGGTTTTTCAAATATTGAAATCGTGTATGAAAAACCAAACATAAATAAGAACACTGTTAAGCGGGGAAAAAAATACATACTACAAGGTTCAGTATACTTTTAAAGGATACTTTTAAAATATATGTGGATAATTATCGCTGGTATAATATGCCAATAGCTGTCCACATAATATCAATTCTTGGATGTGAAATAATTAAAAATTTTAATTAACCAATTGGACTTTTATCTGAAGACGCATTAGAATCTAGTCATAAGAAATCTAGAAAATATCGACTAGGTCACACTAGGAAAAATTCAAGGGAAAATTGCAATCGAGATCTTATGGCTTGCATTACTGATAAATTCGGATCCTCTCATTTCTTCAAACAGGCATATTGCCAAAACAAAAGGAAATTATTATTAAGATTTTTTGCCATATATTATAAAAGAAAGTACAGATGCCGATGTTCATAATAGCTTCATTTCTTATATAAATTTTGAAGATTTTTCTGTCATTTTTATTTTCCTTTTTACATATTAAATATATGAATATATTATTTTTTTTAAATTGTTTAATAAATGATCTCAAATTGTTTTTTGTGTTGAAAATTTGGTTTAAATTGGGGTAGCACAAAAGGAAGTTAGCATATTTTATAAGGAATCTTTATTTGGAAAAACGACTTTTTTATAAAATGTTAAAGTGAAAGTGTTTCAAAAACGTGGGTTATATGGGGGTATTCCAAACAATGTATCAATTCAGGCTATTTTAAGCAAAGACTTAGGATAAAATATAGTTCTCTATGTTATTTTTTTCAAATGAAGTGATTAGAATAAAAGTACTCGGGTTTTAAGAATTTAAGTTTTATGAGGGGTACCCCAAAAACTGGTCTGAACCAGCCCATTTTTAATAAAGACCATTGCTAAAATACTGAAAATATTTGCGTGTGATTATAATAAAATCAACAAGTTCGCTGTAACATACCTGCTGATTAATTTAACAAATTTAGCGGTTTAAAGTGATTATAAATCAGCTAAGTTACTTTATCAAGTACTAGTTTTTCTTCAAACTATATATAAAAAAAAGATTTCTTCAATTAATCTCCTGTCATCAAGTTATAAACTTTGCAAATTCTGTGAAAATTTACATTTGGATTGCTTAACTTCATTCGGACATTATACTATAGCAAGCATATTGCCATCTCACTCGCGCTCATTATCTCAGTGCCTAAGCCAAAGAACACATATAAGCATGAGAACTGGTTGTGAAATTTGTAAGTCGGAGTGGAGCACTTTCGACAACTTTATATCGTGTTTTGGGTGCTCCATGCGTTTCCACTTGAAGTGTGCGAAGTTGTCAGACAAGGTTGGAGATGTGCTGCTTAGCACTACGCCGAATGGGTTATACTGGCTTTGCCAGTCATGCAGGAATTCGTCATCTACTGTTTCCTTAGATTTACTAAATAAAATCCGCACTGCCATATCTGGCTTAAAATCATCATCAATTTAATGTCTCAAATCTTGACTTAACTTAGAAAATAAAATTAATAAAATACTACAACTACCCTTTTTTGTGTGTCCATCAAACAATATAATTTATTAATACAGTAAATTTTAAATTAAATCAATATACATGCATAGAAAGTTATTTCGGGAACGCGTCTTAATATACAATCTTAACCAGCAAGTCCGAAATATATTTGGAAAATTCAAGGTATTTAACATCTGTCATTACTTAATATACCGTATTTTTTATACAAAATCTAGTTTTGAAAAGGATACTAAAAGATTATTTCTTTTTAATTAAAAAAATGCAAAAACAGTTTGTCCGATAGCGCTCAAGTCATTTCAGTGAACGCATTGATAATCGAACAAAAATAATTTTAAGTGAACGCAGCCATTCGGTGTCAAACGTTAGTTGAGGAAGAAAACAATAACAAAGCCGACTGTCAGTGTATTTATCGTCAAATATATTATATTTAAGTGGTAAGTACCTTTCAATTCATTATTCGTAGAGCGTACATCAATAGTGCGTCAATTCGTGAACGTATTTATTACATTTACCTATTGATGAAATTATTTTTACGACACGAAATAACAAAGAAACCTCAAATATTTTTCTATTGAAAAAGTTAGGTCGCATTTTAGATGGCCTCCGTATAATCAAAGCACGTGCTTATTTGAAATCGTCATTTCGTGAACAGTCATTTCGGTAACGTTCTCGGACATGATGGCACGTTCCCGAAATGACTTTTGCGTTCTCGGAATGATAACACTGGTCAACAATTTCGCAACTTTTAGGTGCCACACGAACTTTGATAGCTCATACTGTTTAAGCTTTCTTCTCTTGTTATGAAATTGAATTTTTTTTTAGTTGGCCTCAGATTTTTTGTGATTTCGGACTTTGTGCTTTTAGGACTTTGATCCTGTTTTTTTGCTCTGGAATCCAAATCACTTAACGCTGAGCAAAAAGAAAAAACTTTCTTTCGAGAGGAACGATTAAAATAAATTAAAATATATGAAGTCATATGAAGCATTTAGCACTCTTAGTATTCCACTTGCACTTAAGCTCGAAGCTAAATGCTTCGTATGACTATATGGCTTGTTCGTTTATTTTAATTGTTTCTCTCGGAGAATATTTTTGGTACAGGACTAAACACAAATTAAAGCTTTACTGACGGTAACAAGAACACCAACGTTATACATTATAACTTGGACATGCAACAATTGTGGAAATTGTTTGTTTTAGTTTTTTTATTATTCTTTGATGTTCACTTTAAACGTAAAGTTATAACATTTTTTTTCGATGACTGCTTTAGAGTAAGAATTCACACTTCAGTTCAGCAAAAAAAAGTTTTTAGAAGCTGCTACAGTTCTTAAAGGTGTTTCAAATGCCTTTTATACCTTTGGTCGATTTAAACATAGTTTAAGCTGTCTTTTTCTGTTTCTGTTCCGTTAGTTCTATTTCGCGTTTTTTTATTTTTAAAAAATGTAATCAATACTTACAATAAAATTTAATTTTAATAAAATTTAAAATTTTGAATAATAAAATCATTTCGGTAACATTTTTGTCATTCCGGGAACGGTTGATCATTTCCGGGAACATTAAAATATTTCAATAAAATACACATAAATTGAGTTTTTTTAGAAAAAACATAATTTAGTACATTACAGAACTTTCATTCTGTTCATGTAACGTTAATACGATTATAAAAGTTTTGAATATTTCAAAATGTCTTAAATTTTATGCACAATTATAGCACCTTCTTTAATTTTTTGCCCTATTTTGCTTGTAGAAGATTTTGTATAAATTGTTTTCATTATTGCATATTTAATATAGATACATTATATACTCATATTATTAAACAAAACTTAAATTATCTGCTTGTTTGTTTTTTTTTTGTTGATTTTATCAAACTGAGAAAAACGTTCCCGAATTGATGGTTCTCTGTAAAATATTTACTGAAAAGCAATATTAATAAAAAAGTGTAGAATTCTGTGCGCTGCCCTGTCAAAGTTTATTAATGTACAAATTTTGCAACAGTATAAACTAAGAGTCATCATTATAGCTTGCAGTTTTTTTTTGTCACAAAAACTATCTTGAAATTTTCAACCTTGGTGATTTTGAGCCACTACGCTTAATGATGAGTTAGGGCGGCTCCACAAACAAGCCGCTGATCAATACTCAATAATAAACAGTGTATTTGACCTCGCTCAATCAAGCATAAATGTTGTAAACTGCTCCTCTGATAGCTCACCCAGAATTGGTCGCACATCCACCAGAGCTCAAGCTGCGGTTACAAAATCTAATTCTGCACCGACTGGGAATGAAGGGGCTGCCAGCGCTACTTCTTTGGAGGCTGTTTCGGTCTCTGATTGTGCAACAAACACTCAACAAGTATCAATAAACTCATCCATAACCTCAAATCCGACTATAACTACTCAGTCTAGTACGGACACTGTTCCGTGTCCTACTACTAACTCATCACCAGAAAGCGAGGAATTCATGGTGAGCTTGGTAGTCATCCAGCGAACGCATAATAAAGCGATATTCTTATCTACACACGCTGCTGACACCTCAGAGGAATCAATTTTAAACTACATTAAGCAAAAAAACATCAGCTTCATCGAATTTATCTTCTTATAAACGCAAAAAATTCAACTTTAGTTTGCCACGTGAAATTGCCTCTTTTAAAGTTACTGTTCAATCAGATAAATTTCAGCAAATCATTTCCAATGATTTTTGGCCGGCTGGTGTTGTTATCCATGAATTCGTATCAAAGACTCTTTATCCGTCTATTAATGTTCAACCGCCGCACAGTGCGCTTTTTTCGATTTTAGGATGACATTGCTATTATTTCAGAAACTATAAGAGCTAGAGTCATGAAATTTTGTACCAATTATCTTTAAGGCAATATTAGTAATGTGACAAAAAAATCAGAATTCTAGGTCAACTGCCACGCCTACCTCTAGCTATGCGGGTATTACGCCTCCTTTTTAAAGAGAAAAAACTCCATAACTTTGCTAGAACTAAACGAAATAAAGAAGTAAAGTTTATTTAACTACATTAAAGCGCCCCGCCAAAAATTATTAAGATCGGTGAACTTTTAGGTATACCTTCCATACAACTAGACTGTACCAAAGAACTACTGATATTATTTATCATATTCTCATATCATATGCATGTTTTATATAAAACATATTTAAAACAAATATATAAATTTGTTGTTAAATTTTCCTTTTATTCTGAATCAGAACTATCATTTTGAGGTTCTGAGGAGCTTAAAAGACTTAGAACTTCTGAAGTAATTTTAGACTTTAATAATTAGTAATTTAGTGTTTTCCGTAGCTCAAACGCAAGGAAAAACGTAATAATTTCAAACGATTTTTAATTTAGATATATTTATTTTAAAATCAAGACAATATACAAAACAATTTAAAACCTCCATAGCACTATGGTTTTTCTTTAACATACATTCTTCGTGACTGCAAATTTTTGCCCAAAATTAACAAAATTTTGAAAAAAAAAATTTTGACGAAAATTTTTTTTTTCAAATAAAAATATGAATTTAATAAGCAACAACGCCAAGTTAATCAAAAATGACTAATTTTAATTTTAAAGCAAATTATAAATAGACATAAAACAAATTGTCTTGCAAATCCATGCGTTTTAGTGCAAATATTGCATTTTTTAAGGGTTTTTTGATTTAAAGTGTTTTTTCTTATGCGCAGCTAGCCGCAGCAGATTTTTCAAGAAACATAGAGTAGAAGTACTATATTTAATGGAAGTATAAGTGACCCCCCAATATAAGGTGATATAAGACGTTTTTTTTCACTTTATTTTTGTTAAATTAATATTCCTTGAAAAATTAAAACATAAATTTCTGCGATTTTTCTATTTTATGTTTATAATTATATTCTTATTATTTTATAATAAGCTTAATTATTGTTAAAGCTTTAATAAACATAAAAAAACCGAATTGAAATATGTTCTTTTCGCTAGAAGTTATAAATGTTTGAAATTGCCCTTCTTTTATTTGTTTTGAATGCACTTATTTTTGTTATCAAAAAGTTTCAACTTTGGCGAATTATGTAAAAATATTCAAAAACAGCATCAAGTTTTTATTATCCTTTTCATTTTAGTCATTTAATTTTCTGTTGCAAAAATAATTTTTTTTATGAAAAATCAAAATCAAAAAATTTACTGATGTCATCCTAATTTTGAAAAAAGCGCACTGTGCGCCGGTATTGTCAGCGATACCAAAAAACTAGTATGCCTTCATCATTCACTGATTCATCTTCACTAATTTCCATTACTGCTAGTTCATCTTTATTATCTGATATGGTTTCACCTGCAATAACTTCAGCTCTAGAAACCACTTCCTAATCACTAGCCAGATCTACGACACTAACATCATCTTTACCATGGTCTTCACCAGCAATGGGCATGCCAGCGTCCTCGTATTCATCCTCGTCACCATCATCATCTTCTATGGCATCTCAAACACAACAACTTACAACTTTTCCGTCGCCAACATCACAGTATTCATCAGCTACTGATAATTTATCATCTTCAATCTATTTACAATCTTCATCTCTCAATTCAGTTGCTATATCACCATAAATTTCACCAATAACAGCCCCGCTTGCACTGACCTCATCTAACTTTGTACACGTAAATCCATCATCATCTGTTACTCGAACATTGTCTACGTTATCATCCAGCTTTACCAAAACTTCTTCAGCTCCAACTTCTGCACCTGAATATCTGTCATCTTCGTCGCCGACTACTTTATCGCTCTCGACCGCCACTGTTCCGCATCAAGAAGCAACGGGTAGAACTCGTCACGTCGATGAAAGTATTCGCAAGCAACATCGAAATTGCTCCCTTTACTTTTATAACGTTGGTGGACTCCGTACAAAAACCTGTCAGCTGTACGATACATCATGCTCGGTAGATTATGAGATCATCGCTCTTGTTGAAACCTGGCTTACTCCACATTTCATCTCCAGTGAGCTGTTTGACAGACAATACTTTGTTTACCGCAAATACAGATCACTTGGACCTAGTGTAACCAGAGGAGGAGGCGTTTTAATCGCAGTATCTCAGCGCTTCTAGTCAGTACGGAGATTCTTCTTCCTCGCAATTCTAGCAATATTGAGCAAGTTTGTGTTATGGTATCATTTGGCAATAATCTTAATTATAATGTTAACGAACTCGTAATACTTCTAAGCTATATACCACCTGAAAGTAGCATAACAATGTCTTTAATGATCATCTTTTTAATATTAATCATATTTTTAACTCTTTAAGCTTTAATCAAACGTGTGTACTAGGTGATTTCAATCTAGGCAATATTGTGTGGAATTTCTGCTCGGAAGATAAAAAAATGCTTGTGCCATTTAAGGGGGGACATGACATAGTCAGTTTTTTTAATAATTTTGTATTTTAGTAAATATTCTTAAGATTCTAAGAAAAAATTCCTACGGGTTCAAAAGTTACAGCCGGATTAGTGAGAGCGCATTTTTAATTTTTGCGCTACCTACGTACGGCAGCTGGTATATACTTGTTTTCGTACCTTATAGTATAGTTATTTGCAAATGTTTCAACTACTTGGTATCACCATAGGAGCTACAGCATTGAATTTTTCCAAAGGAAATGATGCAAATCGTTTGAAATGCGCCAGAGTGAAGGCATATGAAGCTTCAAAAGAAGCCCAATTGCTAAACGATAGCAAAAACTATAAGAAACAGCACAACACAAGATAACAGCACAACGAAGGCATACAGTACGAAGCAGGCATGGCAGATTGAAGGTAACCTTTTCAAAAACTTTGAACGCGTTTATCTCGAAACCATGTTTTTCGTACTGGTTGCGGCACTAGCGGGTTAATTTTTTGACGATTTTTTTTTTCGCTATCGTTGACACGAGCTTTTTTTTTAAATTTTTTTTCGATTTTTTATGAATTTTTAAAGTCAATATTTTTTTCGAAAAAACACACTTTCAAATTTAGAGCATCACCAAAAATTGAAAAAAAATTAAAAAAAAAAGGTTGTAATTTGTTCAATTTTCTACAATAATAAATAGTGCAAAATAAAAAATTTTGGAAAAATGTTTGTTTTTTGAGTTATGAATTTTAAAAAAAGGTCTGTTTTCTCTGCCGCGAATGTCTTGTCCCACCTTAATGCAACGAGTGCTACCGAATATCTTTTATGTGATTCTTTATTTATGATATAAATAGAATTTTGGATTTAGTCTTCATCAGCAGCGACTTTAAATACGAATTATGTGAATGTGTAATGCCGCTCACAAATAATTCCGTTTACGACAAAGCACTCACCCTTGACTTCTTTTTTATATGTTTGATAACGGCATTGATGAGGACAAAATCTCTTCATTATACAATTTTAGTAGAGCTAATTATACTGCGCTCAATTGCTATTTCAACTCTATCGATTGGAACCTGTTACTTGGTCAAGGTGACTTATTGCAAATGTATGCAACATTCAAAAATGTAGTGAATAATGCGCTTAGTTTATTTGTGCCAATCGCGGCTAGCAAAAATAAAAATAAACACCCCTGGTACAATAAGCGTTTGACTCATCTGAAAAATTTGCGCAGCAAATCTTACTTAAAATTTAAAAAGACTGTTTTATCAGCGGATAAGGCTATGTTTGTCTTGCGAAAGCGGGAGTATGAATTTCTCTCTAACTTTCTGTACAATAAGTATATTATGTTAACTGAGCATATTAAAACAAATCCAAAATCTTTCTGGTTATTCATTAATTCTAAGAGAAAGTCGTCAGGGTTGCCTAATTCCATGGAGTATAATGATTCTCATGCAGATAGTCCCGAAGAAATGGGCGATTTATTCGGTGATTTCTTTGGATCAGTTTACAGGTCCGATCCACATCTAGTTCATCCAAACACTTTTGATAACGTACCTCATCTCTTCAATTTAGGTAAAATCAAGATAACAGACAAACTCGTTTTCGATACCTTGGTTAGTCTTGATATCAGCAAGGGTCCTGGCTTTGACTTGCTCCCACCGTCATTTCCAAAAAACTGTGCGTCTACGCTTTACTCTACTTTAAGCCTCATATACAAGTCTCTTTCTTCTGGTACTTTTCTGAATGAGTGGAAAATTGCCTGCATTTCTCCTATATACAAATCTGGCCAGAAAAATCAGGTTGAAAACTATCGGCCCGTCGTAAAGCTATCAATTATTCCAAAGGTATTGGATAAGATTGTTGAAACTACTGTTTGCGGAGGTGAAGAATTGTATATCTCCTTATCAACACGGCTTTTTTTTCTGGTAGATCGACTACCACTAATCTTGCAGTTTTTTCCAACTTCTGCGTCAATGCCATTGAAGATGGCTCACAAGTGGACACATTATACACGGATTTCTCAAAGGCGTTTGACAGCATCTTGCACAAAATTCTATTTGCAAAGCTTGGAAAATTAGGGTTTCACTCGTGCATGTAGTGTCAGTAACAGAAAAAATATCGCAAAAAACTTTCACATTCAGAATATTAATACTCCAAACTAAAACTCTGCATATTTATAATTACTTTTTTTAAGCTATTTTTGGCCGTACTCGTTACACTATGTGCCGTTCTCCACAACTCCCGTGCATTTGTCCACTAGGTGGTAGATTTTGAGAAAAGACTGGGAATTGAAGCCATTAGACCATTGTTTGCATAATACGTTCGGTGAATGGTCTAAAAATCAATTGGAAGTTTAACCGCATTTTTAACCGAGAAATCTTCAGCGATGAGGGATATTTCTGGCTTAACGGGCATATAAATGCACAATTCCCGCATTCGGGGTGAAAACAATCCTTAAAAGACTCTTCAGGCTGCCTTGAATCAAGAAAAAAGTTGTCTAATGTGGATAGCATGCCGAATGCATCATTGGTCTATACTTTTTTAAAACTGAAAATGGAGCCAACGTTACCGTCAACGCTGAGCGCTACAGCCAAATGATTCGCGACTTTTTGGTTCCCCACGTCAATATCAATCGTCCAAGTGATAAATGGTTCCAACTTTATTGGGACGAACTTTTAAAGATTGAATCATATCAAGAAATAGCCCTGTCATTTCAACACCTAGGCCATGTGATTTGACTTCGTTAGACTACTTTTTGCAGGGGTACGTCAACTCACTGTTCTTTGCTGATAAACTAGCTACGACCGACCAGTTGGAAACGAACTTTCGGCGCTTTATTGGAGATAAGGCCGGCTATGATGGAAGTGGTGGAAAACTGGACAGGATGGTCTACATGAGCTGAAGTCACGGTGGCCATTTGCCCGAAATTGTTTTTTTTTACATGCAAAATTCAATTATATTCAATTTTAAATTTTATGCTCCATTGCCAAAAGGCTATGAAGGGGCCTGCTAATCTGGTTTAACATATATCAAAGACTAAATGCTATTAAACTTGCAAACTAATAAAGCCAAAATATTGGCAATTTCATTATTTTTCATTTTATCTGTACAATTTTCTATACCTTTAAAATACTCCCTGTATTATATTTACAAATATGTTGTTTAGGTAACAATCTGAATAACAAGAAAATTAATTAAACCTCACCGTTTTCCTTGTCATCGGACTTATCATCGTCGAGTTTTTCTGAAAACAACTCATCCAACTCCTTCTTTTTGCTTTTCTTCTTTTTCTTTGCCATCGAAAAGTCCATATCCAAATTAATATCTTCTTCTTCGGGTTCATCTGCAACAAAACCTACTTCGGCATTTGCATCCCCATCTCTTGTTGGCAAAGCTCCTTCTAAGTCATCCAAGTTAAAAGCCTTCTTTTTTTTCTTTTTCTTGGTGCCAAAACTGTCCAAATCAAGGCTGTCATCAAGATCATTTAATGCCAATTCCGCTATAGACTCTTCTTTTAAATCCTCAGTTTTTTTTGAAATATCACTATGACCAAGAGCTGAGTCCAAGTCAAAAGTAGTCTTCTTTTTCTTTTTTTTTTTTAAAAGAGTTGGGTCCAAATTTAAAGCCTATATTTAATATTTTCATTAATCCCAACATAACCTCAATAACAGAAAAATGTGATATTAAGCTTTATTACAAAAAGCATGTTATTAACTTACATCTTCTGCGTCCATATTGATAATTAAATGTTAAGTCTTTCAAATATGCTTTCTGCTGATAAAATGGTTTAAGTTAATTATTGCATCAGAACATTGTTCCACATCAAAGGAAATCGTGTCGACAAAACACACACAACCACAACTTAAATAAAGTTTTTGACGTGTGACTTTTTGCTTAAATTGTAATAGATTATTACGTTAACTTGGGGTGGTGTAATGTAGACTGTCATGGGCACGGCACGGTAACGAGTTTCTACTCCCTTTTTCCGTTTGATGAATGTCGTGCCCATGATACAATGATAAGGTAGGGCTGCTTCGCTGAGTGCTCTCACGCATCAACGAAGAGTGGATAATGAGAAGGAACATATATGTCAAAACGACGAATATCGTAGAAATTGCAAGTGAAGAAAATATTTTATGTTTCCAAGTTGCAAGCAGTGCGGTCGCGGGTGTTAAATTTGTGCTAATTTGAGTGAAAATATTATAAAAAATGTGTAACAAAAACTATAAAATGTGAAAGAAGTCTTAAAATTGCAAAAAAAAACCTGTAAAAGTTTTAGCCTGAAAACAACTGCGAAACGTGAGCAGCTGATTTTGACACCAATCTCGCTTTATTCTTTCTACTCCATTCCTCTCCGAGTCGACCCTACCTTATAATTCTGCCATGGGCACGACCGACTCGGAGAAGAATGGAGTAGGCAGCAGAGAAAATGCCGGCTAGTTGTCAAAATCAGCTGTTCATGTTTCTTTGTATTCACGTTTCGCAGGTGATTTAAGGTTAGAATTGCTACAAGTTTTCTTGCATTTTAAAGACATCTTCCACATTTTATAGTTTTTATTACATTTTTTTTATAATATCTTCACTCAAATTATCAGAAATTTAACACAATCGACAGCACAGCTTTCAACTTGGAAATATTTTATATTTACTTCGTTTGCAATTTCTACCAAATTTGTCGTTTTGACAACTAGCCGGCATTCTCAGCTTGCACTATTCGTTAACGCGTGGGGACACTAAGCGACTCGGCCCTACCTTATAATTCTGCCATGGTCGTGCTCACAGTATGTTATGCTGACGGTAATTTGATCTATGAACTCTAGTACGTGCAACACATTTGCGCTCAGCATTGTATGTCAATTTAATTTTTAAGGGCATTCATGCAAATCGTCAATACCCTTATAAATGGTATAAACAGTATAAGTTTATCAGCCTTATATATGAAATGTATTTAGAAGTTTTTAAACAATCCAAATATATTTGCTTTAAGATTTAGGTGAGCAATCGATCTGGCATACTTATACCAGCAATCAGCTGATTTTATTTTGTGAATTTGTTTCTAAACAAAAAGCAAATAATTCGAAATGGAAAAGGAAACAATTCAATAACTCTATTAAAAGTAATTCAGATATTGCATATTTAATTTATTTATTTATTTTAATTATTAATCAAATAGAGTTGTTCTCTTATAGACTACTAATTATCGATAAATCCCAATTTGTAAATTAACAACTAAGACTGTGTGCTATTAGGAAACTTTTCACTCGTGGTAGGAAAGAAATTACTGAGTTGAATACAATTTCTGTCTGTTGAAATAAAATTGCCATTTTTGCTGTGCCAAAAGAACAAGGAAATTTTGACAACTAGAAATTTTTTTCGTTTTTGATTTCGTTAGTGTATTAGTGCGAGAATTTAATTTATTTTGCAAAATTGTTGATATAACTGAAAATGAAGAAAATTTTACGCTTATATTTTCCACTTCTGGTTGCTTTGCTGTCGGAAGCAAAAAGTTTTGAACTTCCTTATGACTTTTTTTAAAGGAAGGGGGAAGAGTAAGTACTGCTTTTGCTTTTCTGTTCCGGACAACTACCTAAAACATTATTCCTCCAAGAATATTGCCTATATTCGGCCAAGAGGCTAATCCGAATCATTAAATGCGAATCATTTTGAATGGAGACAATACGCAAACTTAAATTCATTTTATAGTGTCTGCTAGGTTTTATCGCAAAATTGTGGAGTTTATTCCAGCGAAGCATCATGGATGAAGTGGTTTGCTATCGAGTAGCAAGTGGCTTTACAGTAGGCAATATAGTTCTACATATTACGTAGATTTTCCTTTGCCGTTTTGTTGGGATTTCCATTTTTTTTTTAATTCTTTGTGCTTTTTTAATTTATAATCAACTAAAAAGTTTAGCTTTCATTAATTTCACTTTAGTTATTTTAAGCGCGAACTTACAAGTGTTTTTTTTTAATTATGCTTGTGTCAAAAAATCTCTTGCCGATTGTCAAAATTTATGCTAGCCCCTGAGGCTACATGAATTTTTGACAATCATATTCACCTCGCAAGTGCCAAATATTCTCATTCAGACAGTCAAAAATTTCATCATCCGAGTGAAAAGTTTCCGAATAGCACACAGACTAAGTATTTAATAATATATATATATACATGAGTGTTAATATAGACACATGAGTAAAAACTTATAAAGTGTAAGAATTTTTGAGCAAACAAGACGGTGAATAACAATTAATAGTTATCTTAATAGTTAAGTTAAACAATTAAACAACAAGTTATTATAAAACAGATAGAAGTATAGTTAGACATCAGAGCTTTTGAGAAAATTATAGAGATTGATTTTAAAGTTTTTACGAGAAGATGATGTAAATATATCGGTAGAGGAGAGGACTTTATTTACTTTTTTAGTACATCGATATAAGGGTTCATTAAGCCCATATGCGGTTCTATGGTACATTACGTGGAAATGGAACTGACTACGGAGGGATCTTGCAGGTATATGGAAGTCAAGCATTTCTAGTAATTCTGGACATTTAATATTATTTTGGATAAGATCTCTAACAAATATGATTGAGGTTGCAATTCTTCTGCATTGCAGAGTATTTAAATCCATGAGGGCACATCTAGTTTAATATGTAAGGGATTCAGGCAAGTTACAATTAAGTTGGTATACCACATATCTAGTGAATTTTCTTTAAACTTTTTCGATTCTTTCTGAGCGTAAAAATGATGAAGGGTCCCATATTATAGAGCAGCATTCAAGGTGAGGCCTAACGAGCGAAGTAAAGAGTGTTTTTAGTGTGTAGGGATCGTTAAAATCTCTGCTGTTTATTGTTGATATAATATCACAAAATTAATTTTTTCACTTTGTTTGTGCATGATGAAAGTTGTTTAATGTTTGTGAAAATTTTGCCTAACAGCTGACATATATGTTGCAAGTTCACAATCGATCCAAGAGACCGTTAATGCAACCTACCTGATAAAACTATCTAATTACCCAATATATAACTTTACCACTTCACATGAATACCCTTTTTATTTATTAATAGTTTATTTTAACACTGATTGGACCTTATCAGTGTGGCTTTCGACCTGGTAAGTCCACCATAGACCAGATTTTCACGCTACGACAAATCCTGGAGAAAACCCACGAAAATCAAATTGACACACACCATCTCTTTGTCGATTTTAAAGCTGCGTTCGATAGCCCGAGTAGGGATTGCCTACTCGCAACAATGTCTGAGTTCGGTATACCTGCAAAGTTGATTAGACTTTGCAGAATGACGTTGAGCAACACACGCAGCTCCGTCAAGGTAGGAAATGACCTCTCCGAAACCTTCAATACCGCAAGAGGTTTTAGGCAAGGCGATCCACTGTCTTGCGATCTCTTCAACATCATCATGGAGGGGATCGTACGAAAGGCCGGTGTGCATCGTAATGGCACCATTTTCTATTAAGGTGTCCAGCTCCGTGCGTACGCTGATGATATTGATATTGTTGGCAGAACCAAAAGAGATGTTACCGCTGCTTTCGCCGCTATCGAAAAGGAATCAGCCAAAGTGGGTTTGACGATAAATGAGGGTAAAACAAAGTATATGTTGTCTACAAACAAGGGAGCGCGGCGTTTAGACTCCCCCGTTTCATCCGGCAGCTATAACTTTGAAGTAGTCAAGGAGTTTGTATACCTTGGCACCGCCATTAATACTAACAACGAAATCAGCCTGGAGATAAAGCGAAGAACAATAATTGCTAATAGGTGCTACAACGGGCTCAGTAAGCAACTAAGTTCCAGAGCCCTCTCTCGATCGACAAAACTAACACTTTACAAGACGCTCGTTCTACCTGTGCTGCTTTATGGCGCTGAGGCATGGGTAGTTTCGCAAACTGACGCAGCCGCTCTGGGGATGTTCGAGAGAAAAGTTCTTCGCAAAATCTTCGGTCCTGTTCGAGTCGGCGATGACTATCGCATCCGAATGAACCACGAGCTGTATGAGCTCTACGAAGACATTGACGTAGTTCGGCGTATAACTGTGCAGCGACTACGCTGGCTGGGTCATGTCCATCGTATGGATGACGAAGCTCCAGCGAAAAAGGTGCTCGAGGCGAGGATTGCTGGTCAACGACGACGAGGGAGACCATGCCTCCGATGGATGGACCAGGCTGAGGAAGCCCTAACCGCACTTGGTGTATCCGATTGGAGAAGGCGCGTGCAAAGCAGAGGCGCCTGGCGAGAGCTGATGAGGTCGGTCGAAATCCGGACACGGGTTGTTACGGCCACCTAAGTAAGTAAGTAAGTTTATTTTAAACATTCATTATAAATATATAAATAGCTTACAAATTCTTTTCTTTTCTATAATGATTATTCCAATTAAACTTCAGCTACAAATAAATAAACGTTATCTAGCGATGTGCGGAGAGATTGAAAACAGAATATTATATAACTCGAATACTCTTTATGGCGGATATGGCAAGAATTTTTTCTAATTGTTGTTTATACAATTCGCTAGAGATTGAATATTGTCGCTGCGCAAATTCCTTAGAACGATATTTCCAGACAAAGATGCAGGTGTTAGGTCTTTGGAATAAATTATGTTTTTGGGATAAAACCTTTAATGGTTTCAATGTTTCCATTAATGAAACTATACCAGACTACATGTTTTATGCCGACTCCGACCGGTTTATGTTCTCAAGAAGCTTTTCATGGTAGTTTTTACTCTATGAAGTTTACCATTGTCAGCAGAGAGGTGATGACAATTAATTGGATTAAAAATCTGTGTCAGGTGGGACTCGAACCATGGTTTTTTGGAGTATGGGCCACACACTCTACCCACTGCGCCACGGCCACCACATGCAAGAACTGCTATATGAAATGGTAATATGACATTTCGTCACTCTTGTTGTGCGCACTGTTGTGTTCATTCAGTTAAAGGGAACTGTTGGAACTAGATAGTTCCGCGGACATGTTTTGGTTCTGAGAGAACTGCTAGTGTTCTTATCATGTGCATTGCTCGTTTATTTGGATGAACATGCAAACGGTCGGAACTAGATAGCATTTTTTGGCTCCGAGAGAACTTCTACGTATGAACATGTTTAAACAATTAAAATATATAGGATAAAATATTATATAAAGAATGTATAATAGGGTTAATTTCATTATGTATATGAGAATAGCATTTTTCAAGAGCTGACTGTATAATATATATTCATATCCTTAACAGATTATGTTATAAATTTAGTACACAAACACATTTTTCCTTTCTACAGATCAAAGGAACAAAATGGATCCGCGGACATGTTTCCGCGAACTTGTTCCGTTGTACGAAAGAATCGTTCCATGTTCATTCCGGCTCCGGAACTGTTAACCACAAGTGTAGTGTTGGACGAATGTGCTGACTTCTAGATGTTAAGAAGTACATTTTTGAGAAAAAGTACTACTTTTATACTATACACTCTCAGAAAAAATTGTTAATTTTAACAAAAAAATAACAATAATATTGGTTGAAATAGCAATTGAAATTGTTAATTTTTCGAAATTTAATTTTGATGGTAATAAGTTATCATTTATAAATGCCAAAAAATCCAAAATAAAATGTCAGAAACTGTTAAAAATGCAACGTAAGAAATATAAATATGTCAAAATAAAAACTTCAGAAAATTTTAGTATTTAAAATTAAGTGCCAAAAAATAAAATTAACTGTTACAAATGAAAATTTGAATTTTTTCAATTTGAAAAAAGAATTTTATTATATCCTTCAATGCATAAAAACAGAATATAAAATATTTTGGAATTATACATAACAGAATATAATTATATATAATCATTCAATTTTTTTGGTGGCGGCCGTGGCGCAGTGGGTAGAGTGTGTGACCCAAACGCCAGAGAACCCTGGTTCGAGTCCCACCTGACTCAGAAGGTTTTTTTCAACTGAATTAATTTTTCTGTTCGGCCGTCACCTCTTTGCAGACAATGGCAAACCTCAGAGAGCAAAAACTGCTATGAAAAGCTTCTTGAAAACATAAGCCGTTCGGAGTCGGCATAAAACATGTAGGTGCAGTTCTCGATTATTTGTGTTCAAACATTTCATAACATACACAACACTACTATACAATTGATCATAAGAAGTTCGGTCAAAGTCTTTTCAAGGGCTGAAATGGCCATTTTTTTTTGTTTTTAATTTTTTTGGAAAATTAGCGCGTCCTTTGTGCACAGCTATAAGAGCGTTGCGATTCTAGTCAGGGCGCCTTCGGAAAAGAAAAAAAGGCATGTATATATTAAAAATACACACAAAAATAATCTCATGACTTAGCTTTTAAGCCTGCATTATTGGTCCAAGATAACGCTCGGCTCTTTTATTTTTTTCAAATCCAAAATGCTTGCTAATTTTTGTTGCTTTTGCAAATTTTGCTGCAAGAATTTAAACGACTTAATTTATTAAGAAGATTAGTTTAAATGTTATATTTGCCATTGGCTGCATTCTGCCAACAATAGCGCTCAAGAAAATTCGGGTGAATGGCTTCACTTTTGACAGCGCTGGCAGCTGTCTACGCTCGAGCGATGTACATTTTACCTAGCGAAATAAATTACGCTACTTCTACTCAACAGTTGCAAGTTATGTCATTTAACAGCTGTTTGCGGGCCAATTTGCAAACACTCAAACGCTTAAAATAAATGCAAATTTTCGGGGTTTGTGCTATTTTTAATGTTTTTAACTATCCTTTGCTCCTTGCAATGGTTGAATGAGATCCGAAATGTGCTCCTTAATAGCCACATCAAGACCATCATCCATTAGCATCTTTACCACTACGTTTTGCATTAAGTAAACCTCTTAGCAGAAAGAAATTAGGTTTTAAATTCAACAAAACAAAACAAGCGAACAAGCTACGTCAAACGTCAGTTTTCAACACATCTGACGTTCGACGTAGCAACGCATTCAGAGAAATCCAGCTTAAAATGATCCATCGCTACAATAGCGCTCGCCTTGGCAAAATACAGCCATTATTTTCCGAATTTATTTTCTGGATGCTCGCCAGAACATAAATACATTTTATATTGAACTGAATTAGATAAATAAATTTTCGAATTGAAAAAATTATTAATTAAATTGTTAAATTCAACAATAAATTTAACAATCGTACTATAAAAATTGTCAATTTTTAAAAGAAAAATTAATACTCAAAATCAATACAAAATTTTAGCAACGCAATTGTTTAATTTATTAACAATCATTATTGTTGAATTTCAACAATAATTTTGGGAGAGTGAAAAATTAATACTCAAAATCAATACAAAATTTTAGCAACGCAATTGTTTAATTTATTAACAATCATTATTGTTGAATTTCAACAATAATTTTGGGAGAGTGTACCATGATAAAAAAAGAGTTGTATAAAAATAAGAGTTGTTGGCTATATTCGAACTAACGGCGACCATTGCTTATTATTTGCTTGTATACCTAACTTTTTATTTTTGTTTACTTTTTTAATTTTCTACATTTTTAATAGATTTTCAAAAATGGTACAAAGTAGAAAATGAAAACAGGTAAAAAAAAAAATTAAAAGTTAAATATTCAAGCAAGTCACCGTTTTTGTAAATATAATTGCATGATGCAACTTACAAGGTGATGGTGACGGTTGTTTTGGCGATCATAGAATGTCAAAAATGGTACAAAGTTGCAAATGAAAAACAAGTAAAAATAAATAAAAAGTTAAACATACAAGCAAATCAGAGCCTATGATCGCCATTTGTTTGAATATAATTGCATGATGCAACAAACAAGGTGGTAGTGACAATTCTTTTTGCGATAATTGGGCCTATTCGGCACAATCTGTTATGAAAACATTCTATTATTCTGTTATGATATCCCATACAAATTTTTGAGCGGTCAAAAAATCTGTTTTACGAGACTAAAATTCTGCAAAATTCTTTTATATAAGCCTAATATGTGCGCATGCTCCGACAGAGGACAAGGACGATAAGATCAAAGATACGCTTATGAGCGTTGCCCCCGTTACGACACAAAAATTGTGCTTGGTGACTTCAACGCTAAGGTGGGCAAGGAAAACATCTTTGGTCGAACAGTCGGAAAGTTCAGCCTCCACGACATCACATTCGATAACAGAATGAGGCTGCTTGACTTCGCCACAGCACGAAACATGGTCATAAGTAGCACTAGATTCAAGCAACTCAATATTTATAAGGCCACCTGGTTGTCCCCTGACCAAAAAACGCGCAACCAAATTGATCACGTTTTGATTGTCGGAAGGCACTCTTCCAGTGTATTAGATGTACGCACGATCCGTGATGCTAACATAGACTCGGATCATTATCTTGTGGCAGCGCAAAGAACGCGCGCAATCCTACACAGAGAAAGCTTGACATCGACAAGCTGCAGTCAAAATGGACAGCCGAAGCCTCCGCCACTCGACTCTCACTCCTGCTTCAAGAAAGCACTCCTCCGATCGACTATATATGCGCGCAGTGGTCACATATGTCCCACTCTATGCGTACGGCTGCCGAAGAGGGTATTGGCTACCACAATCCCCGCCGAAACCAGTGGCACGAACAAGAGTGCCGCGCCTCCACTGCAGAGAAAGACGCTGCCTACAAAGCCACCCTGCAGTAGATTGTAGCGCGAGTTTTGTTGTTTTATAAATAAAATAAAACACTTGTGTTATTTCCAAGAGATTCACTTGTCAGTATTGATTGAATCAACGAAAAACTAAAACCTGACTTACATTTTAAAAAGACACATATCTAACTAAATTTTTGTGACTAATTGCAATGTCATCAAATTTAAATTTATAAAATTTACATGATATTCTAATTGGGTTGATGTCGTAATCGACTTTAAATTTATGAACTCGCAAAATGCTTACATTGTTTATTCTCGATTTTAAATTAATAATATTTTAATTGGGTTGATGTCGTAATCCCTGGTGGTGTTCCCTGGGCAACGGCAAACTGGCATCCGTCAGTTTGACGGCTAATTTGAACGGCGGGTCGATCCATAGACCTTAAACATGGAATGTGCGCAGGGTTTGGGTCCCGCCACATTACTACTGCCCAATGAAAACTAAAACAGCCTCGGATAAGAACCCCAATTACGTTGACGACCACCGCAAACGAAAAACGGACAATGATTTACGGATATGCACCTGGAATGTCCGAACCCTTTATAGGGAAGGTGCCATTATCCAACTGGCGGAAGCCCTCAAAACGATAAAGGCTGACATCACCGCCATCCAGGAAATGCGATGGAAAGGGCAAGGCTGCTCTAAACAAGCACACTGTGATATCTACTACAGCTGCCATGCGGAGAGGCGCGAATTTGGATGTGGATTCGTTGTTAGCCGGAAATTACGCCACCTTGTTTCCCGGTTCACACCTGTCAACGAAAGATTGGCCACGATCCGCATCAAGGCAAAATTTTTCTCCATCCGCCTTATTTGCGCGCACGCCCCGACGGAGGAAAAGGACGAAGCCGTCAAAGACGCTTTCTGCGCTAGTCTTGAGGACGTATGCGACCACCTTCCGGTCCATGACGTGAAAATAGTCCTCGGCGATTTTAATGCGAAAGTCGGAAGGGAAGGCATCTTTGCCCCACTGTCGGTCAGTTCAGTCTTCATGAGACCTCCACGAACAACGGTCTAAGACTGATTGACTTCGCCGCGGCGCGACACATGGTAGTTAGTAGCACCAGATTTAAGCACCTCGACGTCCACAAGGCCACCTGGCTGTCCCCGGATCAAAAAACGCGAAACCAAATTGATCATGTTGTAATCGACGGAAGGCATGCCTCTAGTGTTCTAGATGTGCATACATTTCGGGGGGTCAACATTGACTCCGACCATTATCTTGTTGCAGCCAAGATCCGCATGCGATTATGCAATGCGAAAAACATACGCACAGGAATACAACGAAAGCTGGATGTCGCTAAGCTGCAATTACAACGGACTGCCGAAGCCTACTCCGCTCAACTCTCGGTTAAGCTCAACCAACGACGGCTCGACGACGACGCCGGCGGAATTTGGGCGCATATATCCCACTCCATGCGCGCTGCCGCTGAAGAAGTCATTGGTTTCCGGCGCCCGCAACCACGGAACCAATGGTATTATCAGGAGTGTCGCATTGCGATAGCAGTAAAAAACGCCGCTTATAGAAAAACGCTGCAGTCAGCTGCAACGCGAGCCGTGCGAGAAAACTACCGCGAAAAGAGGAAGGAAGAGAGGCGCCTTTTCAGACGCAAGAAAAGAGAGCAGGAAAAGCGTGAGCGTGAGGAACTAGAGGTATACCAGGGCAAGAAGGATGCACGAAAACTCTATCAACAGGTTAAACGTCTAACCCAAGGTTTCAAGCCCGGAGCATCCACTTGTAGAGACGAAAATGGAGATCTGAATACGGATACGCAGTGTGTGCTGAGATTATGGAGACGGCACTTCTCCAATTTACTTACTGGCGACGATTCCACCAATGCCGCCCATGGAGAGCGCAGTTCAGAGCTACCAATCAATAATGACGGAGTGGAAGTACCACCACCTAGCCCTGATGAGGTTCGAGTTGCTATCCAACGACTCAAAAACAACAAAGCAGCGGGTGCTGACGGCCTGTCAGCTGAATTGTTTAAAACCGGCGGCGATGAATTGATAAGGCATGCATCAGCTCATCAGCAAAATATGGCTAGAAGAAAGCATGCCCGACGATTGGAACCTCAGCGTACTGTGCCCTATACTTAAGAAAGGAGACCCAACAATCTGCGCAAGTTATAGAGGTATCAGTCTTATTTCCATCGCATTTGCTTGGATGGAATCGTGCTGCTTTATGGCGCTGAGGCATGGGTAGTTTCGCAAACTGACGCAGCCGCTCTGGGGGTGTTCGAGAGAAAAGTTCTTCCCAAAATCTTCGGTCCTGTTCGAGTCGGCGATGACTATCGCATCCGAATGAACCACGAGCTGTATGAGCTCTACGATGACATTGACGTAGTTCGGCGTATAACTGTGCAGCGACTACGCTGGCTGGGTCATGTCCATCGTATGAACGACGAAGCTCCAGCGAAAAAGGTGCTCGAGGCGAGGGTCGCTGGTCAACGACGACAAGGGAGACCATGCCTCCGATGGATGGACCAGGCTGAGGAAGCCCTAACCGCACTTGGTGTATCCGATTGGAGAAGGCGCGCGCAAAGCAGAGGCGCCTGGCGAGAGCTGATGAGGTCGGTTAAAACCCGGAAACGGGTTGTTACGACCAACTAAGTAAGTAAGTGATGTCGTAATCGTCTTTAAATTTATAAAGTCGCAAAATGCTTACATTGTTTATTTTCAAATTTAAATTACTAAAGAATTTTTTATGTTTTAATTGGGTCACTGTGTCGTAATTGACTTTCAACCTTGTTTATTTTTATACAATTAACATGAAGAAAAGAAAATACAATTGGTTAAACTAAATTATGCTGACCAGTATATCGGAATTATCTGTGGCTTAATTAAAGTTGGAGGTACAGTCGACATGACCCCTCCCCTCTCGGATTGAAAACTCTCCTGAATTTTCTTAAAATTATTGAATTTCAGTGTTTTATATTTTCTTTTTATATAAACATATAAGAGTACTAAGATATGATAATAATTAAAACTATGATTATTACTATGAATATATAGGTATAAATTGTATTGCTCTGTTTATGATATTTTAGTTCATTAATTTTTTGAATATTTTGAACTTGTAATTTATTGAACAAACGTGAGTTGTGTTCTTGTTACATTAATTCTTTCATTTGATGGTATTACAAAGTGTTCGTAATACTTTGTTTGGTTGCTAAAAATTTTTTCATTATTGGTTTCTACAAGACATTCATGAAATAAGATTAAGGGTGTGTGCAAATCGAACTAAGTTGCTACCTTAACTAAATTAAGGTAAAGCAGTTAAGGTTTATTAAGGTTAAGTAAGGCTTATTACAAATAGGTTAAAGGTTAAGAAATGTCATTATTCTCTTCTCTTAAGAAATGTCATTAATTTAGCAAGCATTTTGGTAGCTCGGAATTTTCCTAAATTAATTTAGGAAACACTGCTTTATCGGCATCAGGGGAACAGGGGGCGAACCTTCACATGGCAACGTGTCTGACCGCCTCAACCTGGCGAGGCCAGCATTATCCTTGTCGAAATCGGCTCAAGTCGACTCAAACCTCCAAGTGGTGTTCCCTGGGCAACCGCAAACTGGCATCCGTCAGTTTGACGGCTAATTTGAGCGGCGGGTCGATCCATAGACCTTAAACATGGAATGTGCGCAGGGTTTGGGTCCCGCCGCATTACTACTGCCCAATGAAAACTAAACCAGCCTCGGATAAGAACCCCAATTACGTTGACGACCACCACAAACGAAAAACGAACAATGATTTACGGATATGCTCCTGGAATGTCCGAACCCTTTATAGGGAAGGTGCCATTATCCAACTGGCGGAAGCCCTCAAAACAATACAATCTGACATCACCGCCATCCAGGAAATGCGATGGAAAGGGCAAGGCTGCTCTAAACAAGCACACTGCGATATCTACTACAGCTGCCATGCGGAGAAGCGCGAATTCGGATGTGGATTCGTTGTTAGCCGGAAACTACGCCACCATGTTTCCCGGTTCACACCTGTGAACGAAAGATTGGCCACGATCCGCATCAAGGCAAAATTTTTCTACATAAGCCTTATTTGCGCGCACGTCCCGACTGAGGAAAAGGACGAAGCCGTCAAGGACGCTATCTACGCTAGTTTTGAGGACGTATATGACCACCTTCCGGTTCATGACGTGAAAATAGTCCTCGGCGATTTTAATGCGAAAGTCGGAAGGGAAGGCATCTTTGGCCCCACTGTCGGTCAGTTCAGTCTTCACGAGACCTCTACGAACAACGGTCTAAGACTGATCGACTTCGCCGCGGCACGAAACATGGTAGTTAGTAGCACCAGATTTAAGTACCTCGACATCCACAAGGCCACCTGGCTGTCCCCTGATCAAAAAACGCGAAACCAAATTGATCATATTGTAATCGACGGAAGGCATGCCTCTAGTGTTCTAGATGTGCGTACATTTCGGGGGGTCAACATTGACTCCGACCATTATCTTGTTGCAGCCAAGATCCGCATGCGATTATGCAATGCAAAGAACATACGCACAGGAATGCAACGAAAGCTAGATGTCGCTAAGCTGCAATTACAACGGACTGCCGAAGCCTACTCCGCTGAACTCTCGGTTAAGCTCAACCAACCAACCTCTGGACTCGACGACGCCGGTGGACTTTGGGCGCATATATACCACTCCATGCGCGCTGCCGCTGAAGAAGTCATTGGTTTCCGGCGCCCGCAACCTCGGAACCAATGGTACGATCAGGAGTGTCGCATCGCGACTGCAGTAAAAAACGCCGCATTCAGAAAAACAATGCAGTCAGCTGCAACGCGAGCCGTGCGAGAAAACTACCGCGAAAAGAGGAAGGAAGAGAGGCGCCTTTTCAGACGCAAGAAAAGAGAGCAGGAAAAGCGTGAGCGTGAGGAGCTAGAGGTATACCAGGGCAAGAAGGATGCACGAAAATTCTACCAACAGGTTAAGCGTCTAACCCAAGGTGTCAAGCCCGGAGCATCCACTTGCAGAGACGAAAATGGAGATCTGAATACGGATACACAGTGTGTGCTTAGATTGTGGAGACAGCACTTCTCCAATTTACTTACTGGCGACGATTCCACCAATGCCGCCCATCGAGAGAGCAGTGCAGTGCCACCAATCGACGATGACGGAGTGGAAGTATCACCACCTAGCCATGAAGAGGTTCGAGTTGCTATCCAACGACTCAAAAACAATAAAGCAGCGGGTGCTGACGGCCTGTCAGCTGAATTGTTTAAAACCGGCGGCGATGAATTGATAAGGCGCATGCATCAGCTCATCAGCAAAATATGGCTAGCAGAAAGCATGCCCGACTTAAGAAAGGAGACCCTACAATCTGCGCTAGTTATAGAGGTATCAGTCTTATTTCCATCGCATATAAGGTTCTCTCAAGCGTACTGTGTGAAAGATTAAAGCCGATTACAAAAACACTGATTGAACCTTATCAGTGTGGCTTTCGACCTGGTAAGTCCACCATAGACCAGATTTTCACGCTACGACAAATCCTGGAGAAAACCCACGAAAATCAAATTGACACACACCATCTCTTTGTCGATTTTAAAGCTGCGGTCGATAGCCCGAGAAGGGATTGCCTATACGCAACAATGTCTGAGTTCGGTATACCTGCAAAGCTGATTAGACTTTGCAGAATGACGTTGAGCAACACACGCAGCTCCGTCAAGGTAGGAAATGACCTCTCCGAAACCTTCAATACCGAAAGAGGTTTCAGGCAAGGCGATCCACTGTCTTGCGATCTCTTCAACATCATCATGGAGGGGATCGTACGAAAGGCCGGTGTGCATCGTAATGGCACCATTTTCTATAAAGGTGTCCAGCTCCTTGCGTACGCTGGTGATATTGATATTGTTGGCAGAACCAAGAGATGTTACCGCTGCTTTCGCCGCTATCGAAAAGGAATCAGCCAAAGTGGGTTTGACGATAAATGAGGGCAAAACAAAATATATGCTGTCTACAAACAAGGGAGCTCGGCGTTTAGACTCCCACGTTTCATCCGGCAGCTATAACTTTGAAGTAGTCAAGGAGTTCGTTTACCTTGGCACCGCCATTAATACCAAAAACGAAATCAGCCTGGAGATAAAGCGAAGAACAATAATTGATAATAGGTGCTACTACGGGCTCAGTAAGCAACTAAGTTCCAGAGCCCTCTCTCGATCGACAAAACTAACACTCTACAAGACGCTCGTTCTACCTGTGCTGCTTTATGGCGCTGAGGCATGGGTAGTTTCGCAAACTGACGCAGCCGCTCTGGGGGTGTTCGAGAGAAAAGTTCTTCCCAAAATCTTCGGTCCTGTTCGAGTCGGCGATGACTATCGCATCCGAATGAACCACGAGCTGTATGAGCTCTACGGTGACATTGACGTAGTTCGGCGTATAACTGTGCAGCGACTACGCTGGCTGGGTCATGTCCATCGTATGGACGACGAAGCTCCAGCGAAAAAGATGCTCGAGGCGAGGGTCGCTGGTCAACGACGACGAGGGAGACCATGCCTCCGATGGATGGACCAGGCTGACCGCACTTGGTGTATCCGATTGGAGAAGGCGCGCGCAAAGCAGAGGCGCCTGGCGAGAGCTGATGAGGTCGGTCGAAATCCGGACACGGGTTGTCACGGCCACCTAAGTAAGTAAGTAAGCTTTATCGACATAATTTAGTTTAGTTAGCAATTTAGTTTAATTCGCACACATCCTAAGTAATTATGATTTAGTTTTGTGTTTCTGTAATCGCAAGTACTATTCGTATATGAGTTAAGCTGGTTTTTTAGTAATAATAAGCCTGGTTTAATTTCTCTGATTTCTTATTATTTCGTATTTGTATGCAATTATTACTTAATATAAAAAGATTTGTTTTCTTTAAATGTTGTAAATCTATGTTCTCTTGATATTCGTAGACATCATTATTAATTTCTACAATTTTTTGTTTTGTAAATAATAGTTCTTCGTATTTTGTGTTAGAAACAGGGATGAGCAGGGATTTAGGAGTTATTATAATTTCGTTTGGAATCCTTATAATGAAAACTATTTGGACATTTTTATATTCAGCTGCGCCTAACTGTATGTTTTATAATTTATTTATATTTATGTCATATTGTATTATTTCCTTGTCTGTTAGTATATTGCTTGTCATGGTGCCTAGTCTTGCAGATGCAATATTATTTTGGATGTGTACGATATTGTCTTCTAAGATTTTGATTTTTAATAAGAATTCTAAATAAAATATCTGGTACAGCATATTTATGTTTGTTTTGTGTATGTTATTAAATCTTTATAAAACTTTTTTCCCATCTGATTCTATTATGTTCTTAAGCATTTGGAATGTTTTATTAAAGTGATCGTTAATTTGTATATTTTTATTTAGGCTATATATTGAGTTCTGGTTATTTTCATCGATTTTCGGCAATTTTTTTAGAGAATCATTCTGTTCAGATTTTTTTAATCCTGATGGAGAGTACTTTGAATATATGAATTCCGAACCCAGAGTTTCTTTGGAACATATATCCTTCACTCCAGAGGATATTTTAATGTATATTAGATCGATCGATGAGGATTTTGGCGCTGGACCTGACGGTGTTCCTGCCGCAGTGTTAACACAATGCGGTTCCGTTTTGAGTCAACCTTTTTCTTTATTATTTAATAAATCTATTAACGAAAGTTATTTTCCACTTTTTTGGAAAAAATCATTTATAAGTCCACTTTTTAAAAAGGATTGCAGGAACGATGTCAGTAACTATAGGCCTATCGATAAGCTCTCATCAATTCCAAAACTTTTTGAGTGGATGGTGTATGATCGGGTGAAAATTCACCGTGGGGAAGTCATAACAACTCATGCATGTGAATGGCAGATCCAATGTGTATAATCTTCTCAATTTTACAATATTCTGCTAAATTCTATTGATTCCGGTAACTAGGTCGATTGTGTTTACATGGACTTTAGTAAGGCATTTGATAAACTACCACACAATCTAATGTTATTTAAACTTGAGTTAATGGGATTTCCACAATATTTTGTGAACTGGATTAAATCGTATTTGGTGGTGCGATCTTATCAAATACATTTTCAAGACGTATTGTCTTCTGAATTTATTGCTGAATCAGGTGTTCCTCAGGGTAGCCACCTTGGTCTTCTTCTGTTTATTTTAGCTATCAATGATGTAACTCACGTCATTGGACACTCTCATCTACTTATTTATGCCGATGGCATGAAAATATACAGAACGATTAGTTCTAGAGATAATTCAGATCTACTTCAGTCTGATCTAAAATTCTTTGAAGTTTGGTGTTCTAAAAATAATATGTTTCTAAATCCAGATAAATGCCAAACTATGACCTTTTCGCGAAAAAGAAATAATTTTATTTTTGATTATAAGATTAAAGATACTGCCTTGAGTCGTGTAGACACCGTCAAAGACCTAGGTATATGCATGGATTCTAAGCTGTCATTTAACATTCATATTGATAATATTTGTAAAAAAGCATCTTCAATGCTTGGTTTTATAAAACGCTGGGCCAAAGAATTTAAATAAAAAAAACAAGACAGTTTCAACTATTTAACTTCATTTACATTTTGGCAATTCTTGCTTTCTCACATCTTTCTCATAGCTTTGATATTTTATATGTGTTGTCAACTTCGCTTTGACAATTGCGGCAGTACGCTCTCATCTAGCGAGCTTAACTGCATGAATTCTACCATGGTTGTAACCGTAGAAGTTGTTTATTTTCGATGGATTCAAGTTGTTAAACGTGAGGCTATCTATAATACCCGTAATTTCAGTTGGTTTGATGATATGTAGAATTGTATTGTAACTTTGGGTGATGTGAGTGTCCGCCAGTTTTACTTCGATGTATCCATTTTCGGTTTCTATTTTTTCAATTATTAACGTTCCTTGAGCCATTTTGTAGCAGTATTGGGATTAAAGCATTTAATGTCCATTTGACCTGAAAAGACCCTTTGTGGGTCTTTTAATATTCCTTGGGTAAATGTTATTTACTTTGAGTTTCCTATATCTTGGTTCATATTTATGCCTAAGTGCCTTATAGTTTTTTACATAACCTTCTTCATTTTTCTGATTATATAATTCTCGTTTTTCATTTGCCATATTTATAAAGCGTTCTTTACTTGTTTTTAATAGCTGTATGATTTTATTTTTGTCTATTTTTCCTTCTTCTACGTCTATTGGTCTTGCTTATATTGTTGACTGTACTGATTTGTTGTACCATTGTACACATTGCAATATCTTTCTTGTGTAGATAGTTCAAATTTCTCAGCTTCCAATGCTCGAATTGTTTCCGCAACGGTACTATAAAATCGTTCAATGTCCGAGTTTCCTGTATGCCTATTAGTTTTCGTGAAATGTACTACTATTCCAACTCCGCCAGGGTTGCGCCTGCCTGTCCCAAGCCAGGATAAAGGAGGAGGGTTGTTTGTAGGATACGTCCTGCAAACGGAAAAACTGATAGGGCCAACCAAGAGCTCGGGGTGGCGCCCATCTTGGTAGCAGGTCATATTCGGTATATCGATATGAAACAAGCCTGCGAAGGTATAGCAATTGACCTTAAAACTTGTTAGTACGGGGACAGTCTTTACCCGTCAGATGGGGTACACCCTATCTATCCACCGCATGGAGACCTTAAATGGGCGTGTTATAACAGTTGTGAAGTGTCGGCATGCGTGCATAATAGTGTCGGCTCTTCGGCTTTCCGAAGTGGATTGCTAGTCAAGAGTTTGACTCGCACCCTCAAACTGGCACGGCAGTCACTGAGGGAAGTGTAGAAATGGTTGTATAACTAAGGGTTCTCATACTGAGCACGGCAGTCCCTGAGAACAATGGCCAATACTCTATGTCTGGATGGTGAAATCCGAACGGCCAGAGTAAGAGTGGCAATTGCAAAGGTCCTCCAAAGTAGGTACCGATCATGCGCAATAATCTTCCAGCTGAGTCGGCAACTGGAAATTGTTAGACTAGCCCTTAAGTGCTCATTGAGCACAGTCATGTGTAAGAATGCGCTTTTTCATAATTGTATTTGTGTATTCTTGGTCTTTTTGCGGGGATGTTGTGGATCCTCATTTGACGGGATCAAGTTGCCCAGATGACTGTCGTGGGCTGGCCCTTCGGGGAGTCTCGTACTGGTTGTGGTTGTGTGAATGCTACACAGGTCTAGATTGACCGGCGGGGTCGCACAATGGTACGACCGGGCTGGCATATCCGTCTTAGTATGCAAGAGATTGGGTAGGTCTCGTCTCCACCAGTAGATGGATGGAAGTACGTCGCTACTGAAGTCTAAACTGGTACTGCTATTACGGGCAGTATGTAATTTATTACATAATGCTCCTAATCAGCAGGGCACTGGGTGATGCTTTGTGTTTATGAAGCAGCTTGTTTTAGCAGTATGTTTTACTTGTTTAAAACATAAACGCGTCCGTGTTGTGGTACAACACAAAGTTCATGGTTGTCTGTTTCATGAACTATTCCCCTAGGTTTTGGATAACCCAAGTTGCTTAAGCCTTACGGCAGGTGCACTTGCTAATTTAAAAATCGTCTGTACTACTATTCCCTCTGTTCTTAAAAAATCTTTTAGATTTACCGAGTTAAATTCGTTGTCCATTATAAATTTGTCTGGTTTAGTTTTAATTGAGAGGTCGATCTTTTATATTAAGGTGTTGCTATTTTTGTCTTCTAAGTATAAAATTATTGCAAATTTTGAAAATTTGTCTATAAATGACATAAAGCCGTGTTTTTTGTTTGCGTATACATCTACGTGAAGTTTCTGTTAAAAAAAATTTAGGTTGTATTAGTTTCCTATCAAATTTTGCTTTGCTGCCTATGTCGAAGTTGTTTATCTATTTTTGAATGATTTGCTTTAAATTTTTAAAGTATATACACTTTTTTAGTCCTCCATAATTTACTACTATTCCTCCATATCCAGTTTCATTTTTGTGATATTTGGCAATTTGGCTGTATGTATCGTCTTCATTTGCCATGTCTCTGGCATTGCCCATGCATTTGTATATTTGAGTGTTGAATTAAATAACTCTATGATCTTTTGTTGTACTTTGTTGAAATGTAACGGCAAACTGAGTGGTGGGTTCTGGCTTTCATGTTTAAAGGTGGCTTTGACTGTGATTTTGAATCCACTTTCGACCATGCAGGTCAGGATTCGCCATGGCTGTGTCGTATGCAGACATGAGTGACATAATGCTTATGCCACGGCGGACGCGTTCGAGGTGTGACAGCTGACTTTGACAGCTGACATTTTGACTTTTACAGTCAATACATTAAGTGACAGTTGACGTTTTACTTTGACAGATGACACTTTGTTAGCTGACATTTTGCACTTTGACCGTTACCATTTTTGTTTTGACATCTGACCTTCGTGCAAATGTGACATCTGACAGTTTGTGTATTTCAAAACGGACGGTATACCTTTTTTTTTTATTTCTGACATTTTATTTCCGGTGAAATCTGACTTTTCCTTGACATTCAAATCCGACATTTGTATTTAATTTAACTCTGACGTTTTATCTTTTATTCAATTCTGACCGTTTCCTTTCATTTAAATTTGACGTTTATCCTACATCTTAATTTTGACATGTCGTCATACATTCATATGTGACATTTTACTATCATTTAAATTCTGACATTTTTACTTTTGCTTAACTATGACTTTTTTTTTTTGTTACAGTTTTTAGTTAACTCAGACAGCTGTCACAGGTCCTGTTCAGCTGTCGCACTTCGAACGAGCGAGCCTTGGTACTCAATACGAAAGTGTGTCACACATGTAAAGTTCGAAGATCACTCTCAAGTTTAAGCGCACCCTCAGCAATTGTTATCAAGTTTCGGAACGCTCCTTGTCGACATATGTCAAATAAAATTGACAACGGGCAAGCGAATGGCCAAACTTCCGCCATAGGAAAACAAAAAAATTTCTTTTCGATCGCGACAACCGCGCAGCCACAACAGCACACCACCACCTTATAATCGGCGGACATCAGCGACGTGGTACTCGCAGGCTAGAGACAGCCTCAGCAGCGGCACACAGCCCAGCAAAGACCGCAACTCCAAGTGCAACAGCAGCCACTTGCAACAGCAATAGCGGCGCACAAACAGCAGCCACTTGCAACAACAATAGCGGCGCACAATCCAGCAGCCACTTGCAACAGCAATAGCGGCGCACAACCCAGCAGCCACTTGCAACAGCAATAGCGACGCACCGCCTCAGCAGCTGTGCACACACAAACAACAACTGCAACAACAGCAGCCACTTGCAACAGCAGTGGCGTCCACGAGTCGTCAACAACATTGCCCACCACGGTAGTGCTCCACCGACAATTAAAGCGCCATCAAGCACCCCAGCGGCGCATCCACAGCACAAACAGCAGCAGCATAGCCACCACGCACCGCACCGCACTCAGCCTGCAGCAGTACCACTTGAAGTGCCGTCAGCCTTGAAGCGCTCTAGCGGTGCACCCCAAAAACGTTGCAACAACCGCAGCAGCAACAAATGCCACAACCGCAGCAGCCACTTGCAACAGCAATAGCGGCGCACACATCAACATCCTCACTAGCGGCGCACCCCAAAAATGGTGAACAACCGCAGCAGCAACAATGGCACAACCACAGCCGCAACAATAGCATCATCAAGTGCCGCCGCCAACACAGCAACGGCAGCAGTTCAGGACAACAGGTTATTCTAATTAATTTAATTTTTTTTATTCAAAAGATGGCGGGCAAAGATAGGGTTAAATTATGAATATTTAAATAAGTGGTAACGTCATCAGAGTGTTGTTAAATTTACTTAATGCTAACATTAAAACAAATAGCATAAAACTATGCACGTGTTTAGCTCAGTATAAAGCATATAATGCAAAACAACCAAAGCCCGAAATTCGTAACTTTTTTCATGGACATTTTTAATTGCCCCTTTTTGTTGTAATTTGCCATTTTAATATAAGCTTACACATTTGACCGACAGAAAAACGTAAATGTTTCATATCAGTTGATAATTAAAAAAAAAAATTCTGCAATTTTCTATATAAGTTCTACATAATTTTGATTTAAATGTATTGATTGATTTAAGTTCTGATTCATTTTTGCAAACACTACAGTCATTAAGATCAAATGTCAATATTGATTAAAGTTTTGACATTAGATAATTTCAGTATTTTATGACTCTTTCAGTTTATATTTTTTATTACTAGTTTTAATATCTAGCTACATGAACTATATTTTTTTTATAATATATATAAATCGAGTAAAGGAAAAAAAAAACTAAAATGTACTGTATATATGTTTGCATTTTTTATGCTCTAAATATGTTTCAAGTAAAAACGAAACATAATAGAATGAAATCTTATAAACTTAAACATAATATAATGAACACTTAAAAACGAAACATAATATAATGAAAACTTATAAACTTAAACATAATATTATGAAAACTTAAAAAGTTACCATAATATTATGAAAACTTAAAAACTAGCCATGATAATTGAAAACTTAAAAACGAAACATAATATTATGAAAACTTAAACACGAAACATAATGTAATGAAAACTTAAAAACGAAACATAATATTATGAAAACTTAAAAACTAACAATAATATTATGAAAACTTAAAAACGAAACTTAATATAATGAAAACTTAAAAACAAAACATAATATATGAAAACTTAAAAACGAAATAAAAATCTTTACATTACAAATAAAAAGTATAACGAAATAAAAATTAGTGCAGAAATGAAAATTTTATTAAAATAAAATAAAATAAGACAATAATAAAATTTTTGTTTTTGTTTTTATTTAAAAATAAAAAAAAAAATAAAATATTAAATTTAAATTAGTTTTAATTAAAATATGTAAAATAGTTTTTAAGATTTTTTTTATAAGGGAATTAAATTGTATCCGTGGAAAATGACATTAAGTTCTTTTATTTGGTTGACGGGGAGAATGGTTGCGCATGGGGAGGGCTAAGAACTTCGCCCCAAGGTCCTCCATGGTAGGGAGGGATGCGTGGGCCGAGCCTTAACATCTGGCTCGAGTGTTGGTTGGTGGATGGGTGAGCCAGGGGCTCCCAACCTTTTCCATTTTTTGTTGTTATTTAATTTTCTTTCTTTTCAGGTCCGGTAACTTTAATATTTGTTGGTCCAAATCTCGACGCGATATTTTAATTTTTTTGAATGCACGTGAAATATTTGTACGGCGAAGGTACGTGGGGTAGGCCACCATGAACCCCCCCATCACTCCCGAACTGCTAGCACATAGGCTAACTAGCACGTGCAGTCGTGGCCAACTTCGTGTCCACGGGTCACCTGACCAGGGGCGGTGGCGTCGGCCAGGGTAAGCAGGCGCCCTGACTATTTTTTCTCTCTGTGCTGAGGTCACAGGGGCGCATTCACCATGCGCCCTCAAAAGGTACAAGTCAGGGCTGCTGCTTCACAGGTCGGCCTCACCGCTCAGCATTGCCAGAAGCAATCGCAGTCGTTTTCGTTTTTGTTTTTAAAATCGGTCGTGGCTCTTTTCGTTTCGCTACAAATTGGCGCCCAACGTGGGGCCTTCTTGTGTCAGGGTTGTAAAATTTTTGCGTGACCCAATTTTGTTCCGCTACAAATTGGCGCCCAACGTGGGGCCTTTTTGTGTCAGGGTTGTAAAATTTTTGCGTGACCCAATTTCGTTCCGCTACAAATTGGCGCCCAACGTGGGGCCCGAAATTAATTCGGTTCCCATCTCTACTTTTTATGTTCAGTATCGCGCCGGGGATTCAAACCAATTTAATGTAAATTTTTTTTTTAGCAGTTTTCATGGCATTTGTGTTGTTCTTTTTTCTCGAATACAATCATCGGGTTTATTCAATCGGAATATCCGGCATGAGGCTCAACCTTATACCGGATCCGGTAGTAAATCTTCTAAACCGATTTATTCCTCTATGTGGCCATGAAAACTGCGATCGCGTTTAAATTTCATACTTTGTGTTATTATTAAGTTCAATCATTTTAATTTTTTTTGTTTGTGAATTCTTGCTGAGAGTTTTCGTGTTGCGTAGTGTCGAGTGTCGCATGGACTGCGATGTAGTCGCGTTCAATCGCACTGGTCGACCGCGGCACTCGGGACTATTTCGCCGTGGCATGGAACTTTCAGCAAGCCCATTTAACTTTGTTTTTTTTTTTTGTAAATTTTGTTTTATGAGCCAGACAGCAACCAACACTCAAAATTTTTTTTTTTAAAGCAACGTTCTCTCCCGAAGACCAAATAATTTTCATAGCTATACATTGATTATTTATTTTTAACAGAGTCATCACTTATTAAAACAACGGTTTTAGTAGTGCTATAATCTCCATTTTAAAACATTTCATTTTTTTATATTTGCCATTTATTATACGGCTACTATGCCTTTGCACCATAGCACGGAGGATATACCAGCTCAGGTGAAGGGTGCGGAAAATTCGTGCAGCATTTGTAAGCAGGCTTTCACGAAGCCTGAAGACATGGTGCTGACCCCATGCAAGCACGTTTTCCACCGAGCATGTATATCTCAGTGGATTCATACGAGCCACAGTTGTCCGTTGTGCCGTACGCTTTGCAGCGACAAGAAACTTAGGCCATATCAGTCAGCTCTAGTGAGTGCTTCTTCGTTACCTTCGCCAGGTAAAACGAATTCTAGCCAGGGCGCGGTAAAGAAGGGACGTCCGGCCACTAGAAACCAAAGAAACTTAGGTTTCAGTCAGGAGCAAGATTCAAATATGAATCTTTCGGCGAGGCAGCCGTTTGCAGATGAGTCTGTCGAACGGTTCTCCGATCAAGCTGCTAGTGCGAATTATCAAGATCCATCTGATAATTTTCTGCCCATTTCAGCACCGCACTCATATTCAGATAAAGATTTGCAGCTCTTGATTAATGAGACAGTTCGAACCGAACTCGCAAAATTGAATTTAAACCAAGTCAGACATACTCAGCACGGAGCAACGCCACATCCTGTTCCGTCGCAGGGTCTCCAACAGGCGCGAGCATCAATGCCTGTTGCAAATAACCCCCAATTTTTAAATTATCAACAACCTCATCTTCATCAGGCTCCACTTCCAGATATCGGATACGGTCGAAAATATCCTCAGGGCCTTTCAGGTCCTCCGCCACCGAATCAGCAGGTGCACAGTGGCAGTGGTGTTCCGGGTTGGTCCTCGCACTTTGTGTTGGCAGAGAGTGTGACCAGCAAAATTTCCAACTGGAAAATTACCTTCAGTGGTGAAACTGATGCGCTGACCATTGATAAATTTATTTATCAAGTACACTCTCTGACAATGCAGAGCTTGCGGGGAGACCTTGGAGCACTAGCTGACCATGCACACCTGTTGTTAGTGGGCAAGGCCTTGGACTGGTTCTGGCGGTACCATCGAAGTGTCACCCGAATCGAATGGACAGCACTGTGCGCTGAGCTTCGAAGCCAATTTACTGACCACCGAACCGATCTCGACATCATGGATCTAGTGCGTAGCCGCAAGCAGAAGTTCGAGGAAAAGTTTGATGACTACTATGAGGCAGTGTTGCAGCTTACCGATAAACTGCACAGGCGTCTTGATTCTCAGGCTCTCTTGGAGATCGTGCGACGAAACTTAAGGCTAGATGTGCGACGTAGTTTGTTGTATGTCTCGGTGAACAGTGTTAGTCAGCTTCGCGCGTTTGTTCGGAGGCGTGAATTGCTGGACGAGGAACATGGAAGGAATTCCAGAAGCTTCCGGCCGCAGCGTCAGGTCTTCGAGCTGACATGCGAATCTGGCCACACTGACACCAACACAACACCTAACGCATCTGATAATACTTTTCTAGATTTTCAACCAGCCCCTCATTAACTTCTGAGGTGGCATGCCAAACTGAGGCAATACCAGATGTAACAAACGTTAAAATTCAAATTTTGAAACGCGAACAAACGGCTTCTAGTGCGCCACAAAGGACGTTCAAGCCTTTGCACGTGCGATGGCAAGAATATAACGCTGCTCGCAGACGGATTTTTCAGAGCGAGGGCTCCAGCCAAACAAAAAATAACAGAAAGCAAAGATCAACTGCGAGATTGAGGCAATTTTGGAACAAGGTCAGAGCCTTGAGAAAATTTGCGTGCTCGGCGTTTTTATCGGCTGTTCCCGAGAATGATGTTGGTCCTTACGCACTGGTCTCATTAGCCGGCGAGACGTTAGTAGGGTTAATCGATACTTTTTTTTTTGTTTTGTTTATTTGTATTTCATCAATGGAATAGTTTCCTTACTGACTACAATTAACATAAAGAAAAAAGTGTAGATTTAATTAAATATAAATAAAAATATTAATTAAAACATACATAACAGTTTTAAACATATCAACGATAACAGCTGTTCAATAAATTTTTTAGTACCAATTTTGAGCACGAAAAATCAATTTCAATTTCTTTAGATAGCCTGTTAAATTCAATTAAGGCACGATTTAAAGGAGCGTTTATTGCGTAGTTAGTTTTTATCATTCCGACGTAAAATAACTCATAGAACCTGAGATTTCTAATAGGAATATTAAAATTAATCGCCCCTAAAAGACGGGGGCAATCAATAGTGCTACTAATTATATCAAAAATGAACATTAGAGAAAGTATTGTTCTTCTACTTTGCAATGTTTTTAGATCTATAAGTAAACATCGAGCATTATAAGAGGGAAGAGGATCAATAGGGTATAAAGATCGTAAAGCATAACGAGTAAAAATTTTTTGTAAACGTTCCAAGCGATTAATATGGACAGCATAATATGGGTTCCAAATTAATGAGGCATACTCAAGTCTAGATCTGACCAAAGACGTATAAAGAGTTTTATGCGTGTACGGGTCCAAAAAGGCGGTACTATTTCGTCGCACAAAAGCCATCATGGCATACGCTTTCGGGAGAATAAAATCAAAGTGATTATAAAATGTAAATTTGGTATCAAAAATTACACCTAAGTCTGAAATACTATCCACTTTCTTCAATACAGAGGTACCGATGTGATAAGACGTATTGAAGATATTTTGTGACTTAGAGAACGTTAATTGGAAGCATTTATTAATATTTAGCGAGAGACGGTTTTTGTGGCACCAAGCAAAAACATTAGACAGTTCAACCTGAAGAAGATCAGAGTCCGAAAGATTTTTTACTGCTGTGTATATTTTAAGATCATCTGCGTATAAAAGATAATTAGCTTTAGCAAAACAAGAACTTATATCGTTAATGAACAATATAAATAGCAGTGGTCCCAAAATACTCCCTTGAGGAACTCCCGATGAAGCATAGAAAGGGGCAGATTTAGCATTATCAACAACAACAGTACAAGATCTATTTGTTAAATAGGATCGTAGCCATTGTAATAGATGTGAATGAAAGCCTGATTTGGCTAACTTAAGTAATAAAATACTGTGCGACACTTTGTCGAATGCCTTAGAGAAGTCGGTATAAATTGTATCTACTTGATATCCGCTCCGAAAGGCAGAAATACAATCTTCAGAAAAAATAGCCAGATTAGATACAGTTGAACGTCCAGTAACAAAACCATGCTGGTTAGGACAAATCAAGCGTTTAGCTACATGGTAAAACTTATCCTTAATGATGCCTTCAAAAAGTTTCGAGAAAGTAGATAATTTAGAAATAGGCCTATAATTAGATATATCATTTTTGTTCCCGTTTTTAAAAATTGGTGTTATTAAAGCAATTTTCCAATCAGCAACAAAAATTCCTGAAGCTAGAGATTTATTAAGAATAGCTTTAATGGGTTCCACTAATCCTAAACAATTTTTTAACAAAAAAGCAGATATACCATCAATATCTGTCTTCATTGATGGTTTTAAACCTTGAATACCTTTTATGACATCATCGGAGGATAATGCCAACGAACCAAAATCGAAAACAGACTGAATATTCATGAGGAAATCATCACAAATATCACCGTCATAGGCAGTTTCAAAGTTCGACTGAAAATATTCAGCAAAAAGATCTGCCGCTTCATTCGCATTATTTGCTATTTTGCCATTGTAGAAGACATCTGATGGTATACTAGCACTATTTTTTTTCGATTTAACAAATCGCCAAAAAGCTTTAGGGTTAGATTTTATATTAGTTTCAAATCCCAGTATGTATTGGTTATACAAATATTTATTTAAAAAATTAAATTCCCTCATGTAATGCTTGTATTTATCATAAAATTCCGAATTATTGCTTCGCTTGTATTTCTTAAAAAACTTCTTTCTTAGGTTTTTTAGTTTTTTAAGACCTTTAGTAAACCAAGGAAGCTTAAAAGACGTGGCTTGAATCTGAGGAATGTTCTTATTACAAATCTCATTTACATTGGCCTTAAATTGAAGAAAACATTCTGAGACATCAGCACCGTTGAACATAGAGTCCCAATCAAAATTATTAAAAATATTATTTAAAAGACTAAAATCACATAGATTATAATTGAAAGATTTAACATTATTATCTTTATCCATTTGCAAAAATACATAAAATTCGAGTTCAATGGCCAACGGAACATGGTGCATGTCAGAAGCAGTAATAGGAAATGGATTTTCAGCGATCTTAAAATTGATATTATTGCTTATAAAAACTAAATCTAGAATTCTATTAAGCATGTTAGCAACGTTATTAATTTGGACTAAATCACAACTTAAAAAGTTATCAACAAGATAGATTTCATTACAACTGTTTACATTAGACGGAGTAAGAATAATTTCATCATCAATATATGACCAACTCAATTTATTTAGGTTGAAATCGCCTAATACACAAAAGCAGCAATCCTCATTATTTAATGATAATCCAACGATGTTGTCAACATGAGCCATATAAAGAGTATCTGCGGAATTCGGAGGAATGTAAGATACGCAAATAAGCATCGATTCCGAAGTACACTGGAGTTTAACACATAGCTGATCCAACATAGAATCTGAATTTTGAAGCACAACGACAGAAGCATTTAATCTACGATTTACAGCAATCAACACACCACCACCTCTTCTACAGCCAGTTTTTAACGAATCACGATCTTTACGAAACGTATTATACAAATTTGAATCAAAAAACTCCTCATCAAAGAAGTGCGAGTTTAGCCATGTCTCTGTGAGAACAACAACATCAAATTCAGCAAGACTACTATGCTGTAATATTAAACTAGCTTTAGTTCTAATACCAGACATATTCTGATAATAGATATTAATAGCTTTAGATTTATCTAAAAGTGCATTATCAGCAGCTAAGTTTCTTCCAATAGTTTCAGTTCTGCTAAACAAAGGTGTTGTTGTAATAGGTGTTGTTGTAATAGGTCTTTTTATTGCATTCGAATTCGTTGAAACGGTGCTGCAATTATGTGAAATGACTTCTTTGTGTGCTAATGAGTAATGACATTCACTCCCTCTTTTGGTAAAAAAGAAGAGAATTGCCGAACACGTAGATTTGCGGGCCATAAAGCAGAGTTAAATACTTTTTCATAATCATTGCTTAAAATTTCTAATTTAAAATTTACTCTTTTTAATGTGGTTTCATCCACACCTCTCTTCACGAGGCGAAAACATTTAATATTACTCTTATTTATATCAGTATGCGATGAAATATAATCAATTACATTCTCAGCGGTGACCGATGGCTTAAAAGAAGAGAGATGCAAAAACTTCATAGGCGCAGCCACATCAAGCTCATTATTAACATTGTTGCCAACAATTCCAATGTTATGATTTATGTCGATAAATTTCTTTTTATTATAGCGCATATTAATCCACTCATTTGTAGGAGGCCTTAGAGTAGAAGGAGAAGAGAAAGAATCACCAGCAACAGCAGCAGCAGCAGCAGCAGCATATGACATCGAGCGTGAAGAGACAGGTGGTGAGGAATCATGGGCAGCAGTTGTAGAGGGGGGCAGAGTTTGAGGCGCAGCATCGAGAGTACGAGAATATAATGCATTTGATGTCTCAAAACCGGTTTTCGAAGCGGATACAGGAATTGCATTGTTTTTGTTTGTACTATTTGCATTATCTTTATTAGAAGAGCAAACATTAGCAACTATATTCTGTGACTTAGCAGCTGATATTTGGTCGCCGCAATTGAGTAAGGGCTTAAATTGATCGGAACGAAAATTATTACAGTTGACAATGAAAGCTTCATGCATAGTGCCACGCAGTTCATTGACCTCAGTAGCAAGTGTGGAGAGGGTGGCAGCAGCTTCATTTTCGACCAGTTTAAGCTTTATGGCAATTAATTCCGACTGCAAGTTATCTACTTTTTGCATTAGGAGAACCTTATCCTCTTGTAAAGAGTTAATTAACACGAGCGCTCGCTCACTAGAAGATTTTAGGGCAATGAGTTCAGTTAGCAATGTTTGTAGATTAACATTTAAATTATCATTATAATCACTATTAACTATCAACTGTTGTTGAATATTTTGGCTATGGCACTGTGCTTGTTTCTGTTGCTTAGTTACAAAGATATCAGTTATTGTTGCTGTATCAGAAAAAAGCTGTTGGTTGATTAAATGTTCATCAGTTGAAGTAGCAGTTACTATTGGCATATTAGTGTTGTTGTTAGCATGTGAAACGTCACCACCCACATTAGCTGACGGCGGGGGCGAACGAAAAGAATCACGGCGCTTAGTGGTACAAGACTTGCAATGATATGGAGTGTTAGTAGTTTGCATATAGTCAACATCAGTTTGCAGGACATTGACACAGGGCAAATGAAATAAATCATTGCACTTTGCACAAATAACTTTGAGCTGACCGCGCTCCACTCTATGACCACAAACACACGGCATGATGGCAAAAGCCGGCACAAATCAAATTTTAGTGTCAAAGCCTAGCAAAAACAAACGCACAACGAAACGAATTACTAAGCTCTCGCACACGTTGGTAAATTATTAAAATATACTTCTTTAAACAAAGAGACTTAGGTAGCAAGAAAAAAGACGACAACTGTCGACGAGATCAAAAGAAAGACTGGCGCTACTGTTAGTTGCATTGCCAACAATTTGGCACAAAGACTGTTGTCTAATAAGCAACTGAAATGGCAAAGGTATGCGATTGATCTGAAAACGGCGGACGGGACGACTCATTCTTCGGTGGAAGTACTCGACACCACCATCACCTTTCGAGGAGTCACCAGACCACTCAAGTTTTTGATAGTTCCAACTTTGTCTCAAGACTTGTATTTGGGACTTGATTTCGTTAAAGCCTTTGGCTTGGCTGGAGATCTCTTTCTGAAAAATTACAACTGCTCTTCCGTCAGTGGCGTATGCGAAGTGGATTCGACTAGACATGTTTTGACTGCTCGTCAGCAAGGTAGACTGAATGCAATTTTAAATTTTCCATCTTTTTCTGAAGAAGGCTTAGGCCGCACTCGTTTGATTAGTCACGTCATTGACGTAGGAAATGCAAAGCCAGTCAAACAAAGGCATTTTTCTGTTTCTCCTGGTGTCGAAAAACTTATTTTCGCTGAAGTCAATCGCATGCTGGCACTTGGTGTTATTGAGGTGTCTCAAAGCGCTTGGTCATCTCCTGTGGCTTTGATCGTCAAACCAAATAAAGTGAGGTTATGCCTCGACGCGCGCAAGGTCAATGAGATCACTGTGAAGGATGCCTATCCTTTGCCGCTCATTGACGGAATCCTCAGTCGGCTTCCAAAAGCTCAATTTATTTCGAGCTTGGATCTGAAGGACGCCTTCTGGCAGATTCCGTTAGACGTAGCGTCAAGGGATAAGACAGCCTTCACAGTGCCTAATCGACCATTGTACCAGTTCGTTACAATGTCTTTCGGCCTATGTAATGCGCCACAAACGATGTCCCGTTTGATGGACAAGGTCATACCTGCTCACTTACGAACTAAGGTTTTTGTCTATTTAGACGATTTATTGCTAATCACCGAGACGTTTGACGATCACTTATCTTTGCTTCAGGAGGTAGCCCTGTGCATGAGACATGCTGGTCTAACCATCATTATTGAAAAAAGCAAATTTTTGCTTAAGCAAATTCATTATTTTAGTCACGTGATTGGGCATGGAACCATAAGTACCGATCCAGAAAAAGTGAGGGCAATTCGAGATTTTCCCTTGCCTAAAACTGTTCGACAACTTCGTCGCTTTCTTGGAGTTTGTGGATGGTACCGACGGTTCGTGCTCAATTACGCTTCCATTTCTATCCCTTTGACCAACATGTTGAAGAAAGCGAAAAAGTTTGTTTGGACTGATGAGTCGATAGCAGCGTTTGAGGCCCTCAAAAATAGCCTTTGTAGTGCACCCGTGCTTCACAGTCTTGATTTTTCTCGTCCGTTTTCCATCCAGTGCGATGCATCTCAGTACGGAGTTGGAGCGGTTTTGGCTCAGCGCGATGATGAGGGTAATGAAGTCCCAATTGCGTACATGTCGCATAAGTTTAACCAAGCGCAAAAAAACTATACTGTTTCGGAACAAGAATGTCTTGCAGTGGTCATGGCTATAAAGAAATTCCGAGCTTATGTCGAACGACATGAATTTGAAGTGATCACCGATCACGCATCTTTGAAATGGTTGATGGGCCACACTAATTTGCATGGCAGACTTGCTCGCTGGGCATTGAAATTGCAAGGTTTCAAATTTACGATTCTTCATCGCAAAGGTAGCCAAAACGTTGTGCCTGACTCTTTATCGAGAGTGCATTCGCCTCAGGACGTTAAAATCGCTGAACTGACCGCAGAAGACCAAGGAATGACTTGGCCGGCTTTAGATTTTTCGTCAGCACCTTTTAAAACTGAGAATTATCTAAAGCTGATCGAGGAATTTCAAAAGGTTGGAAGTCAGCAGCCGGACATTCAGGTAGTAGACGGGTTAATTTACAAGCGGTGTGAATTTGCCAGTGGTGATCCCACTCAAGAAGAACCGTCATGAAAACTCTGGGTGCCGGAGGAGTTGAGAATGTCTCTCATCGTTGAAGCTCACGATCACCAAATGAGTTCCCATGGTGGGATTCACAAAACACTGACCCGTTTAAAAATGTTGTATTTTTGGCCACGAATGGCAAAACAAGTACGTGATTACGTTCTAGCTTGTGAAGTCTGCAAAATGACCAAGGCTCCTAATTTCATACTTCGTTCGCCTATGGGACAACAGCTTACTTCGGTACGAATCTTTCAGACTCTGCGTGGACCTTTTAGGGCCTTACCCAAGGTCACGCTCAGGGACCGTGAGTCTCGTGATTGTGCTTGACCACCTTTCAAAATTTCACTTCTTAGAACCCATTCGTACGTTTACCACGTTGAAAATCGTTGAATTTCTGGAAAAGCGAATTTTCTCTATTTTTGGCGTTCCAGAAATTATTACGACGGACAATGGTGTTCAGTTTAAATCTAATAAATTTAAAGATTTATTGAAACTTTATGGTGTAACGCATAATCTTTCGGCCAATTATTCTCCTCAAGCCAATGCAGTAGAACGCGTAAATCGCTCAATCATAGCCGCGGTTCGCGCGTATATTCGCCCTGACCAAAACGATTGGCATGAATCATTGTTTACGATTAGCGCAGCTCTCCGCAGCTCAGTTCACTCTTCATCTGGTTTTTCGCCGTATTTTGTTGTTTTTGGACAAAATATGATTTGTCATGCAAAAAATTATGAACTTCTACGGAAGTTAAAACTATTGGAAGATCCAAAGGCTGAAACTACGCCTCAGGAGAGAACTGAGCTGATTCGAGAGCAAGTGCGAAAGAACTTGCGACATGCATATGAGAAGAATGAGAGGATGTATAATATGCGTTTACGACCAGTGAGTTTTGAGGTTGGTCAGCTCGTGTATCGAAGAAGTTTTGCCCAAAGTAAAGCGTCTGAGCATTTTAATGCTAAGCTGGCGAACTTGTTTGAGAGGCTAGGGTCATTAAGAAGTTGGGTTCAGCATACTACGAGCTGGCTGATATGGCTAATAAGCGGCTGGGGGTGTTTCACGCTAAAGACATTAGGGAATATTGCCTTCAGTCCTTGCAATAAGTGTTTAACTTGTCCGAAGAACTGTTTTGTAACGGCAAACTGAGTGGTGGGTTCTGGCTTTCATGTTTGAAGGTGGCTTTGACTGCGAAGTTGAATCCACATTCGACCATGCAGGTCAGGATTCGCCGTGGCTGTGTCGTATGCAGACATGAGTGACATACTGCTTACTGCCTCTACGAAGGATAGCCACCTTGTCGTGGTGTAGAGGCTTAGGTTGCAATGAAACAATGGGCTATGATGACGGGAGCGCAAGCTCCTGGTAGGGTCACCCATGTCGTACAGGCTATTGTGGAGCAATGAACAAAGAGCTATCCCCCCCTAATCCAGGGTGTTATGTTGCACCGTGCCTATTGGATGGTTTGCAGCCAGGGGGTAATACCGGCTGTATGGGAACGGAGACCTCACTGATACCTGGACGCCTCAGTGAGTAATTGTGGCCTTTCCATGGTATGCAGGGCTCTGGCATGGATGACGTACTTTTCCTAGCTACTCGTGGGACCAAAAATTAACAAAACCTTTAAAAACAACAACAACAAGGAAGAATGTACAGAGACGACAACAACAAAAACTACTACAGACGAAACGGCAACATGTCGAAACTGGCAGGTCTAGCATAGGGCGACCTACTCTGACCAAACAGGACAACACCGACGCGGGTGGGGACTTGGACTCAGCGACTCTGAGGATTCTGGGCAGGTTGAGCATTGGAAGTGACACGGAGGAATCGAGCATCCCTCAAGTCCTTCACAAAGTTCCTAGCTCAGAGACTGAAGACGAGCTTCTCAACTCCGACTCCGACGCGACGGTCATTGAGGCGGGTAGTGCAGCAGTCCACAGTAGATCTGCTTCGAAAGAAGCCATGCAACGAAAGTTCTACAGGACTGCTAAGAACTATCTGCTGAAAATGAAAACCGCAGACCCGACTACTCTTACTTCCAGGGACAAGGCTCTCATCAGGAAGCACACGAAGAGAGTGAACACTTTTGAACGTCACTATGCCCCCAAAGCATCGACGAACGAAGCTGCCACAACTCTGCCTGCTTCCACGGATGAGGGTCTTTGCAAGGCAGGTCCATCCAACTCCAATGACGGGAAAAGCGACAAACGGGAGAGGGAAATGGAAGGTAGAAAGAGGAGGAAAAGAGGTAGGAAGAATAGAGGGGACAGAGCTGAACTGTCCCAATCCAAGGTTGCTAAAGGTGACAAACGGGATTGCGGTATAGGTGGAAGCAAGGGAGTGAAAGAAGGGGCAACGACGGTTAAGGCAGGTCTTTCCTACTTTAATGTCGTCAAAAGCGGCAAACAGGAGTGTGGAAAAGGCGGAACCAAGGAGAAGGTAAAGCGAGACAAGGTCAACCCAAGGTTACCTCAAACAGGGACCAACCGGGGGTTGACCACGGTTTCGAGAGGAGAACCTCCCTGTGCACCTGGTTCCACGGCCAAACGGCAAAGATCTGCGGATGAGGTCGCTGCGAGTTGTTCGAAGCGTAGCAAGACCCGGGGGAGCTTCGAAAACTCAGCAGAGGTCGCTGCGAGTTGTTCAAAGCGAAGAAAAGCAGGGGGGAGCTTCGAAAACTCACCAGAGGAGCTAAAAGCAGCCATTATAGACACAACTGACCCAGACGGCTCTATGACGGGGGAAAAATGGCTGCTTGTAGAGAATGAGATCCTTAAAGCTATGATGGCTAGCGTCGAACACGGTGATCCCGACGATTACAAGTTCGACGGTGCTGGTTGGCAACAAGGAGTCAAAGTCGTCGGATGTGGATCGAAGAAATCCCTGGAGTTCCTGACCAAAACCATCGCCAACATTGGTGAAATTTGGAAGGGAGCTTCACTAAAGGTGATCTCCAAATCCACGCTTCCGCTTCGCCACAAGGTATCTGTATGGATTCCTCCTCCTGCTTTGCACGAGGATGAGTCTATTCAGAGGCTTTTGGCGGCGCAGAATAAAGACGCCAGAATTCAGGAGTGGAAGCTGGTCAGGTCGCAGAAGAGTCACGGCAGCGAAGGGAAAATTCTTCTCTTTTCTGTAGACGCTGCTTCCACGGGCTGGCTTAAGGAGCAGTCGGACATGCTCAAATTCGGCCTCGGATCCATTAAGGTGAAGAGGCTGAACCAACAATAGCTGAGAGGAGGAGGAAGCTGCAAGTGATGCAAATCAACCTGCATCACTGTAAGGCAGCGACCGACAACTTGATGCTGTGCATTTCCGAAGAGAATGTAGATGTGGCCCTCATCCAGGAACCTTGGATCACCAACAACAAGATCCAAGGCCTAGGGTCGAAACAATATAACCTGTTTCACTCTACAAATGAAGGTAAGTTAAGGAGCTGTATACTTGCGAAAAAATCTATTAATATGTTTTTTCTTCCTAGATTCAGCAACGGAGACGTAGTGGCAACCAGCGTAGAAACAAGGTCAGCAAAACTGATTCTTTGCTCTGCGTACATGCCCTGTGAAGAGGCGAACCCACCAGTGCAAACAGTCCGCGAGTTAGCAGAACATGCTAACACAAGCAGGGCATTCCTGGTCATCGGTTGTGATGCTAACGCCCATCACTCGCAATGGGGCAGTAAAGACATCAACAAAAGGGGTGAGTCTATTTTTGAATTTATCCTTACCACAGACCTTATTCTATGCAATAGGCCAACATTTCAGGATAGAGTCAGGGAAGAGGTAATCGATCTTACTTTAGCAAGTAACTCCGAACAGATTATAGTCGATAACTGGGAGGTGTCACAGAAGGAGTCGTTTTCCGACCACTTTACGATTCGCTTTACTATTGACTACGATCCCCAATTAAAGAAACATTTTAGGAACCCATTAAAAACTAACTGGGAAAGGTATTCAGTCTGGATAAGCAGAAATATTGCAGACCCTGATACAGAATACCTCCACACCGATGTATCTATTGACAATGCAGTCGAGTTTATAACGGGAAAAATGAACCAGGCTTTCAAGAAGTTTTGCCCAAAGTCTCGAAGTCGCAAACCTGCAAATGCGACTTGGTGGACCAGCGACCTCAAAAAGAGGCGATCAGAGGTTAGAAAACTTCACCGGAAGGCCATCTTAAGCAAACTAGAGCAGGACTGGACAATCTACAGATCCATGCTAAATGCTTACACTAGGGATGTAAGAATAGCTAAGCGAACATCTTGGACAAAATTTTGCGAGTCCATTGAGGATACCAGTGAAGACGCCAGACTTCGAAAGACGCTATCCAAAGACCCAACGGTACCGGGATACCTTAAGAGGTCCGACGGATCCTGGACAGAATCCAGCCAAGAAACGCTTTTGCTACTCATGGAAACTCACTTTCCAGGTTGTACAGAACCGTATCAAAACGATGCTAACAACAACTTGGAAATAACAATGCCAGAACCTTTACAAGAACTCCCCAACATTATTACAAGGTCAACTGTAGAATGGTCGATCGGATCCTTCAAGCCCTACAAATCTGCGGGGCCAGATGGTATCCTACCGGCCATGATGCAACATGCCCTTACTAGCATCATGCCCTGGCTTATAGCAATCTTCACCGGCTGCCTCAAGACAGGATATGTTCCAAAAATTTGGAGAGATGTGCGAGTTGTTTTCATTCCTAAAGCTGGGAAACCGATACACTCAGCATTAAAGGATTATAGGCCTATTAGTCTCTCATCGTTCTTGATGAAAACGCTAGAGAGAATAATATTTCTTCACATAAGAGAATCTGTGAACGATAATAATCTCTGTAGTGTACAACATGCCTACCTTAAGGGTAAATCGGTAGAAACGGCACTGCATGAGGTGGTTTCAGTCATAGAAGGAACCCTTCATCACAAAGAATATACTTTAGCAACGTTTTTAGATATCGAAGGCGCATTTAACAATATAAATACAGATTCTATAAGAAATGCTTTAGTAGACAAAGGAGTTAACAGTAAAATAACCCAGTGGATTTATAAAATGCTCAATAGCAGACGTATAAGCTCACAAATGGGAATGAGCGTTGTGAGGAAAGAAGCCACAAGAGGCACACCGCAAGGAGGAGTCATATCCCCCCTTCTCTGGCTAATTGTGGTTGACAAAATTCTCACTACACTCACAACTGGAGGAACAAAAGTGGTAGCCTATGCCGATGACGTTGCCATCCTAATATGCGGGAGATACCTGCAAACAATTAGCGAACTAATGTCTGCGGCATTGAATAAGCTATCGCGGTGGGCAGAATCGAATGGACTTGGTGTTAACCCCGTAAAGACCGAACTCGTTCTGTTCACAAGAAGAAGAAAAATAGAAAGTTTCACATTACCGAAACTTAACGGAGTAACTCTGAAGCTTTTCACGGAAGCCAAATACCTTGGAATTATCCTTGATAACAAGCTGAGCTGGAAACGCAACACAGAGGAAAGAAGGAAAAAAGCACTGTGCGCTTTGTACGCTTGTCAGAGGACATTTGGCAGGAAATGGGGACTGCGACCGCACATAATCCACTGGATGTATACAGCGATCGTGAGACCCATTCTTGCCTACGGTTCTCTCGTATGGTGGACGATAACGCATAAAAAAACTACCTTAGCTTCCTAACAGGAGTTCAAAGGTTAGCGTGCATAGGAATAACAGGAACCATGAGATCTACGCCACAGGCGGGTCTAGATATGATGCTAAATCTTCTTTCCGTAGAAGAATTCCTTAAATGTTCGGCGACCAAGAGCGCGATTCGCCTCAACGAATCACGAGCCTGGAAAAGCAGCACATTCGGACACGCATCTATTCTAAATCTCTTTGGAACCGAGGAATCAAAAAGAGCAACCGACTATATCATACCCAGTGTAAGATTCGGTACAGAATACACCACATCCATTCCCAGCAGACAAGAATGGGAAGAAACGGCCGTAGAATCCTACGGCAATCTCCATTTATATACTGATGGTTCCAAAATGCAAAACGGAACTGGATCGGGTGTATACTGTGAAACGCTACAAATCAAAGAGTGTTACAAACTCCCGGATTACTGTAGCGTTTTTCAGGCAGAAATATATGCTATTGAAAAAGCTGCACGGGCCATTTACAGGAAAAATCTTACCCCCACAAGGCTAGTAATTTTTGTGGATAGCCAAGCGGCCATCAAAGCACTGAACAGTAAAACGACGAAGGCTCGAACGGTGCAAAACTGTAAAATTGCACTGAACAGTTTCTGCAATACCCAAAACGTCACTCTCTGCTGGGTTCCCGGACATAGCAATATTGAAGGGAACGACGCAGCAGATGAACTGGCAAGGCGTGGAGTAACCGCAAGTACAAACAGAGCTGACACAGATGTGCACATTCCAATAGGCGTCGTCAAAAGGAGTAAAGAACTAAAAGCCAGAGATATTACCAACACAAACTGGGCTTCCAGAGGTGACTGCAACATATCTCGAAGGCTTTGGCCTGAGCTAAATGAGAGAAGAACTAGAAGCCTTCTGCTTTTGGTCAAACGGGAAATCCGGATCCTTGTTGGAGTTCTAACGGGTCATTGCCCCATTGGGGTAATGGCCAATAGAATAGGTATAACAGCGCCAGACTTTTGTCGGAGCTGCAAAGAACCGGAGGAAATAGAAACAATAACTCACCTACTATGCGAATGTCCAAGTCTACAGAATCGTCGACTCCGACACATGGGGAACAGATTTTTCAAAGACTTGGAAGAGTTGGTGAACACACCACTGCTAGACATCTGGAGGTTCATAAAAAGCACAGGATGGTTTGAGGAACAAATCGGAACAATGGTTTAACTTGGTACCACAACTATAAAAAAAGATTCGTAATGGACCTATAGGCCCCCGCGGAAGCGCCGGTAACGGTGCACGACCCTTCATACCTAACCTAACCTAAAGCGTCTGAGCATTTTAATGCTAAGCTGGCGAACTTGTTTGAGAAAGCTAGGGTCATTAAGAAGTTGGGTTCAGCATACTACGAGCTGGCTTATATGGCTAATAAACGGCTGGGGGTGTTTCCCGCTAAAGACATTAGGGAATATTGCCTTCAGTCCTTGCAATAAGTGTTTAACTTGTCCGAAGAACTGTTTTGTACACGGCAAAACGGCAAAACGGCAAACTGAGTGGTGGGTTCTGGCTTTCATGTTTGAAGGTGGCTTTGACTGCGAAGGTGAATCCACATTCGACCATGCAGGTCAGGATTCGCCGTGGCTGTGTCGTATGCAGACATGAGTGACATACTGCTTATGCCACGGCGGACGCGTTCGAGGTGTGACAGCTGACAAATGACTTTGACAGCTGGCATTTTGACTTTTACAGTCAATACATTAAGTGATAGTTGACGTTTTACTTTGACAGCTGACACTTTGTCAGCTGACATTTTGCACTTTGACCGTTACCATTTTTGTTTTGACATCTGACCTACGTGCAAATGTGATATCTGACAGTTTGTGTATTTCAAAACGGACGGTATACCTTTTTTTTTTTTATTTGACTTTTTATTTCCGGTGAAATCTGACTTTTCCTTGACATTCAAAGCCGACATTTGTATTTAATTTAACTCTGACGTTTTATCTTTTATTCAATTCTGACCGTTTCCTTTCATTTAAATTTGACGTTTATGACGCGCACCCCAAAAATGGTGAACAACCGCAGCAGCAACAATGGCACAACCACAGCCGCAACAATAGCATCATCAAGTGCCGCCGCCAACACAGCAACGGCAGCAGTTCAGGACAACAGGTTTTTCTAATTAATTTAATTTTTTTTATTCAAAAGATGGCGGGCAAAGATAGGGTTAAATTATGAATATTTAAATAAGTGGTAACGTCATCAGAGTGTTGTTAAATTTACTTAATGCTAACATTAAAACAAATAGCATAAAACTATGCACGTGTTTAGCTCAGTATAAAGCATATAATGCAAAACAACCATAGCCCGAAATTCGTAACTTTTTTCATGGACATTTTTAATTGCCCCTTTTTGTTGTAATTTGCCATTTCAACATAAACTTACACATTTGACCGACAGAATAACGTAAATGTTTCATATCAGTTGATAATTAAAAAAAAAAAAATTCTGCAATTTTCTATATAAGTTCTACATAATTTTGATTTAAATGTATTGATTGATTTAAGTTCTGATTCATTTTTGCAAACACTACAGTCATTAAGATCAAATGACAATATTGATTAAAGTTTTGACATTAGATAATTTCAGTATTTTATGACTCTTTCAGTTTATATTTTTTATTACTAGTTTTAATATCTAGCTACATGAACTACAGCCGTGGACACATAAATAGCACAAAAATGCATGTAGGGTGTTTCACATAAATTTAAATAAAATACGTAGAGGAAAACAAAAATTTATTTCATAGTATTTGAGTTTAAACATTAAAAACTCAAAATCAGTAGAAGCTTTGTAATTACGAATTAAAAATTAGAGAATTAATGAAAAATCTGAAATTGCTCCTAAGCTGAGGTGGACATATAAATAGCACAATTTGGTTTCTGAAAAGAAGACATAGTGATTTCTTTTTATTTAACAATGAGCTTACGAATATGCCTACTAGTACTTGGCACTGTATCCCGAATTGTACAAAACAGCCCGACATCTTCGCCCCATACTCTCTACAAGCTTCCTGACCCTATCCTTCGGAATAGAGTACCAAGCCTTCTCAATTCCACCCCATAACTCATCTTAATTTCGAAAATTTTTGTTGCTTATGTTGGCCTTCACATCATCCTATAAATTTTCTATGGGGTTGAGGTCTGGGATTTGAGCCGGCCAATTCAAAATATTTATTTTTTCCCATTTTTAGCCAATCAATCACAACCTTTGCTGTGGGTTTTGGATCATTATCGTGCATAAAAGTCCACCTAATAGGCATGTTCTCAAATACAAATGGTTCCATCTGGTTATTAAGAATATATAAATACATATTTTTGTCCATTATTCCTGGTATACGAAAAATTGGCTCAACGCCGTGCCAGGAAAAAGCTCCCCAAGCCCTTAAATTCCCTCCTCCATGCTTTAATGATTTTTTTGTATACTTCGGATTCAACTCTTGGCGTTTGGGGCGCCGAACAAAAGTTTTTCCATCTGATCCAACCCTATTGAATTTAGTTTCGTCAGTCCAGAGTACGTTGTTCCAAAATTGGTCTTCTTCATTCACATGGGCCCTTGTAAACGCAAAATGATCCTTTAAATTTTTTTTTGTTAAGAGCGGCTTTCTTCGGTAAATGCGTCCATAAAGATTAGCTTCATGTAGTCTCCAAGATTCTAGTTTTCTTGAAACATTAAGGTTATTTTCTTCATTTATTTCCCTCATAATTTGCTTTGCTTACTTGAAAGGATCAGCCTTACTTTTGCGAACTAAAGTCATTCAGAACAATAAATCAGTGGAAGCGCTGGTTTTACGTCTAGGATTGCGCGGCTTATTCTCGAAATTATTTGAACCATTTAATGTAACCAGCTTGAGTGCATTATAAAACATTTTTCGCGAAATTTTGAGAATATCCGCGATTTTAGATGGTTTTTTGCCTTTTCGACTTAGTTCGTGAATTATAGACCTTTTTCCGGAGTGCAATGTTTGCCATGACCCATTTTATTTAGAATCGGCGAAATTAGCTGAATAAAAGTCTAAATGTTTTACAAGCACCCGATCTTGTTGACTTTTATTCACCAACTAACATGTGTGCTATTTATATGACCACAGCAGATCGTACATGCCTATACAGAAAGAGATAGCCTGAGGAAATAAAAGTAAGTAACGGTACATCTCTCTCGGAGTTTTAAACAACGTCACACTGGAGTCTCAAAAAATTATAACTACAGTTAATGAATGCATTATTATGTTTAAATGAAACGTTTAAAAAATAAGTTGACATTTGTGCTATTTATGTGTCCATGGCTGTATATTTTTTTTATAATATATATAAATCGAGTAAAGGAAAAAAAAACTAAAATGTACTGTATAAATGTTTGCATTTTTTATGCTCTAAATATGTTTCAAGTAAAACCGAAACATAATAGAATGAAATCTTATAAACTTAAACATAATATAATGAACACTTAAAAACGAAACATAATATAATGAAAACTTATTAACTTAAACATAATATTATGAAAACTTAAAAACTTACCATAATATGATGAAAACTTAAAAACTAGCCATGATAATTGAAAACTTAAAAACGAAACATAATATTATGAAAACTTAAACACGAAACATAATGTAATGAAAACTTAAAAACGAAACATAATATTATGAAAACTTAAAAACGAAATAAAAATCTTTACATTACAAATAAAAAGTATAACGAAATAAAAATTAGTACAGAAATGAAAATTTTAATAAAATAAAATAAAATAAAACAATAATAAAATTTTTGTTAAAAAAAAAATATTTTTTTAATTAAATTTTTTTTATTTAAAAATAAAATAATAAAAAATTAAATTTAAATTAGTTTGAATTAAAATATGTGAAATAGTTTTTAAGATTTTTTTTATAAGGGAATTAAATTGTATCCGTGGAAAATGACATTAAGTTCTTTTATTTGGTTGACGGGGAGAATGGTTGCGCATGGGGAGGGCTAAGAACTTCGCCCCAAGGTCCTCCATGGTAGGGAGGGATGCGTGGGCCGAGCCTTAACATCTGGCTCGAGTGTTGGTTGGTGGATGGGTGAGCCAGGGGCTCCCAACCTTTTCCATTTTTTTTTTTAATTTAATTTTCTTTCTTTTCAGGTCCGGTAACTTTAATATTTGTTGGTCCAAATCTCGACGCGATATTTTTATTTTTTTTTAATGCACGTGAAATATTTGTACGGCGAAGGTACGTGGGGTTGGCCACCATGAACCCCCCCATCACTCCCGAACTGCTAGCACATAGGCTAACTAGCACGTGCAGTCGTGGCCAACTTCGTGTCCACGGGTCACCTGACCAGGGGCGGTGGCGTCGGCCAGGGTAAGCAGGCGCCCTGACTATTTGTTTTCTCTGCTCTGAGGTCACAGGGGCGCATTCACCGTGCGCCCTCAAAAGGTACAAGTCAGGGCTGCTGCTTCGCAGGTCGGCCTCACCACTCAGCGTTGCCAGAAGCAATCGCAGTCATTTTTGTTTTTGATTTTAAAATCAAAAATCAGGGTGGGGCCTTTTTGTGTCAGGGTTGTAAAATTTTTGCGTGACCCAATTTCGTTCCGCTACAGTATTCTGATTCCGTAAGCTCTTAATATATTCCTATTTTGCCGGATTTTAGATGTCTTCGGAATATGTCAGTCATGGAGTTACTCCGAGTATCATCAGAAATGATAAAGATTTTTGTTTTATTATTTATCGTTTCTATTTCTCTTACTTTATTATTTGTGAGTATAAGCTCAGTATTAAATCTGTAAATAACTGCGTCTAATATTAAAAAGTTATTATCTTGATATTCTTCTTGGGAAGGAATTGTGTTATTTGTTGTAATGCTATCTTCTTGTTACTGGATGACTTTATCAATTGCATTTATTTGTCCTGTATTAGCATCTATTCTGCTCATGAAATCTGCGGCTACGTTTTCTTTCCCTTTTATATAGCTGATGTTGAAATCATACTCTCCTAATCTTAAAGGAGTCTTTTCCTGAATTCTTTGTTTTTAGCCAGACTATAGGGGTTGGTGATCTGTTATCAGAACGAAGTTCCTGCCGTAGATATAAGGTCTAAAATAATTTAAGGTCCAGACAATGGCAAGTAGCTCTTTTCCCGTTGTTTAGTACCTTATTTCATGCTCATTTAGGGTTCTACTGGTATAACTAATTGGATATTCTTCTTGTGTAAGCACAGCACCAATTGCAAAGTCACTTGCATCTTGAATTTTTTGTTAAAGTTTGGATATTTAAGAACTGTTGTACAGACCAATAAGCGTTTTAGTTTTTGAAAACTATCTATATATTGAGAATCGTTCTTATTGATTTTGACATTCTTTTTTAAATACTTAGTCATAGCATGGGCTACTTTAGCGTAATCCTTAACAAATTTCCTATAGTATCCTGTGATAACCAATAACGACTTTATCTGTTTTTGTGTTTCTGGTAGTATGAGCGTTTGTTTGTTCTTGATTTTGCTTGTATTTGGTTTAACACCATCAGTTTTTAATATATGACCTAGGTAATCTGTGGTTTTTGAGCAGTAGACGCTCAGCATTGAGCATTTCGTCAGTATTCCAGGTAAGTTGGTGCTGATATCCAATTGCTTAGTTTAATTTTGTTTTTGAATATTTTACGTGTTTACTTGTATCTAAGGATATCTGTATATTTTTGAATATATAGGTCTGTTAATGGTTGTAACAATTTCATATTGGACTTCATGTGTATGGGATAACTTTTGTCTCTCTTGAAAAAATAAGTCTTAATTTCTATTAAGTTTCTGTAGTTTACGTTTTTCTTCTATATTCATATCTTCATGATTCTCCTCTGGTAACTGAAAATTTTCTTCTTCTGTAATATGGTCGACTTTCAAATTTTCTCTGTATTGGTTAGTGTTATTACTTGCTCTGTTTTGACCTGAATTGTAGTAGTTTGGCCTGTATTGGACTGAATTGTTTGTGTTATTAATTAGTCTGTTTTAAACTGAATTTGTAGTAGTTTGGCCTGTATTGGACTGAATTGTTTGTGTTGTGATTTCTACTGCCTGTCCTATAATGTCTGTCATTTCTGTCTGTCAAGCTTCATGTAATCTGGTGATATCTCTACACTGTATAATCGAAGCCATATTTGGACTTACGCCATTCAAAAATATTCTATGATTGCTTCGTTATTTATTTCAGAAGAAAATTGAATTGATTTTCATTCATATTTGGCGTTAAGTTTGTCTAATATATACCTTAGGTTTTTATAGAAATAACTTACGTTATTGTTGTTTCTAGTGTTTATTGTTTTATAGTGTAACTGATGATATGTTTCTCAAACTCCAAAGTTGTTTACTAGTTCCTTCTTAATTTGCTGCCATGTTGGTTGTGTTCCCAGAGTCCTTATTGTGTGAAGTGCTGCTCCCTGGATCCATGGTGTAAGAAAACCAGGTGAAAGCGTTTTTTTCACCTCTCTCACAAAAATTGTACCCGCATCTGTCAAAAACAGCAGAAATATATGGCTGCGTTCAGCAGGTACAATCCTGTTTCAATCATTGGCTGCATTCAGCGGAAAATTTGCTACGTAGCTGTTGAACAACTTTCGGGCTGAATGGTATGTTGCATAAAGTGCTCGCACAACACGTTCCCTGAGCGGTCGTCATCTTAGGTAGCGAAAATAGTTTATGCTACTTCAGTTGAGCGGCTTACGCTTACTTTATTTGGACAGATAAATATACCAAATATTAAATTTATTAATTACTAAATTATTAAATTGCTTAGAAGTGCTTTTAATTAAAACTATTTGTTTGAAACGTGTGCACACAGAACATAAAAAAAATAAATTTGAGACAAAAAGCATTTATTGTCGAACAGCCGTTTGCCTTTTGACGTTTCGAAAAAAAAATAGTTCATCAGAAAGTATCACTTTATGCATAGCAGAATTATAAGGTAGGGCCGGTTATAAGGAGAATTATAAGGTAGTGGATAATGAAAAGGTTGGTAAGTTGTCAAAACGACGAATTTACAAGGAATTGCAAATTAAGAAAAATTTTTATGTTTCCCAGTTGCAAGTAGTGCGGTCGCGTGTGTTAAATTTGTGATAGTTTGAGTGAAAATATTATTAAAACAGTGTAATTACAACTTTAAAATGTGAAAGAAGTCTTAAATTGACAAAAAAAAACTGTAAAAATTTTAACCTAAAATCGACTCCGAAACATGAACATAAAGAAACGTGAGATGAACAGCTGATTTTGATATCTAGCCCGCTTTATTCTGCTTTCTACTTCATTCCTCTCAGAGTCGGCCCTACCTTATAATTCTCCATGACTATGCTACTTCGCTACCTGAGCGCTCTTTCGGATAGAATGCAGCCATTATAAGGTTATCCAGATATTTGACATACCCTTATTTTATGTAAGCAAAAGACACAGATATTATCGTAGGCGTAGAGTTTTTTGTTTGCTATATTTTTTGATAAATTTATTTCAATCTTAGGTTTAATAAATGGAAATAAATATTTCGGAAAAATATGAATTTTTTATTTTCCCCAAGTAAAGAGCTTATATATCTTAAATTAATTTGAAATTTTAACAAACAAAATAATTTTTTAATGTGTAATAAGTATAAAATTAGTTCAATCAATAATTCGAATTTACTATGATATTTAAAGATTCAATAGAGTTTTCAAAGCACAATGACCATGCGCATTCTCTGTATATGTAAACCTGCGTAGTAGTAATATACATTTTTGTAGCTACATTCTAAATTTTAGATACGTATTAATAACAACAACAATACAAGCCGTTACTGAGAAATATTCGTAAAACAATGCATTCCAAGAAACAACACGATGTTGCGTTCGTGATTTCGGCACGAACAAAAGCAACAACCATAAGAACGTCAGCAGCAACTGAAGCATCAATGCATGATTTTTCTTATTATAAAGATATAACTGATTTTTGACATATATTTTATCTTTGTAAGATGAATATTAAAGGCTGTAAGTATATTTCAAAGTGTCCTCCAAAAACGTTAAGACGTAATTCTACGTCAAAAATATTTTTACGTTCTTAAAAAAATTACAATGGTTATATCACGAAACACTTAGAAGACATATTAACACAACCATAAACTATAAAATACAGTTTTATTTATAATATAAAAAAAAAGTTCTGCGTTGACTGAACAAAACTAGCTATCTTTTGTCAAAAGAGGAGAAAAGTAAAAATTTTTGATTTTCCCTAACACAAATGTAAAAAATCACTATTTTTATACTTTTGGTTAAAGGGACTATTTTAAACTATTTTGAAAACATTATTCCAATAGATGAAATGCGTACAACATTCAGATGTTTTATTTTTCCAATATTATTTTACGTCTAAAATGTGACAATGGCTGCATTCTGCCAACACTAGTGTTCAAGAAAATTTGGGTGAATGGCTACACTTTTGACAGCGCTGGCAGCTGTCTACGCTCGAGCGATGTGCATTTTACCTAGCGAAATAAATTCTAGGTACTACTCAACAGTTGCAAGTTATGTCATTTAACAGCTGTTTGCGCGCCAATTTGCATGAATAAGCAAACACTCAAATGAAACGCTTAAAATAAATGCAAGTTTTCGTGGCTGGTGCTATTTTTAATGTTTTTAACTATCCTTTTCTTCTTGCAATAATTGAATGAGGTCCGAAATGTGCTCCTTAATAGCCATATCAAGACCATCATCCATTAGCATCTCTAGCACTACGTTTTGCATTAAGTAAACTTCTTAGCAGAAAGAAATTAGGTTTTAAATTCAACAAAACAAAACAAGCGAACAAGCTACATCAAACGTCAGTTGTCAACAGATCTGACGTTCGTCGTAGCAACACATTCAGAGAAATCCAGCGTAAAATTATCCATCGCTACAATAGCGCTCGCCTTGGCAGAATGCAGCCAATAATATTTTTAAAGCTCATAATATTTTGGTTCAACAAAAGCAAGTATATCAAAAAGTAGTAGTCAAATGTATCTTTATTGGTTTGTACTATGAAAAAGTATGATATTCTCGCAACTGCGTGGTTTTATGTCCTTACAAAATTGCTCTTTTGCTCTCTTCTTCAAATAAGAGTATACATTCTTGTGAGTAGACGTCAAATATCTGGACAACCTTATAATAATTGAATCATGCGGCAATGTTGTTGTCATCGTTAATGTGTTTAAGCTATTATTCTTGTGAGTTGACGTCAAATATCTAAACAAACTAATAATAATTCAATAATGGGTACAACATGTTGTGTCTCTGATCAGGTATCAGCTTACGTTCCTTTTTCATTTCTGTGAACACAATTGTTTTAAAAGTGATAAAATAGAGGAAAAGCTGAGTTTTCTCGTTATTTTTTGCGTTATTTATTTCATTTTTTATAAAAGCACACTTAATCTAAAAAAGCCAAATTTTTAACTGGAAATACTCAATACGTTGAGCAAATGTTTTAAAAAATATAAAGTGCGGCGAAAGACAGACATTTTCACATGTTGTGGTTGGACACTGATATTTTTTCGTTCAGCAAACACACACTAACCGGTTGCACAAAAGTTGTACCTGCTGAACGCAGCCAATAAAATTTGGCACTAATCAACAGTTGATCTCTCCCTGTCAGAATTTTTTGACAGACCAGGGGCAATTTAAAGTGTGGTGAAAAATTCGCTTCCACCTGGTTTTCTTACACCATGCCTGGATCTTGTTAATGACACATCTGTTGAATACATATTCTTTTAGTGACACATGACACATCTGTTGAATACATATTCTTTTAGTGGTGTATCCTCGAATAAGGGAAGGAACATTTCCACTTCCCTTATGAATGACGACAAGTCGTATTCCTTTGCTCCTCTGTTTTCCTTTATTTTAGTTGCCTCTTTCAAGAGGTCGGTGATTGGAACTTGCATTTGTGTTGTTTCTGCTGTTTGGTCTGGAGAAGTGGACATTTTGTTGTTTTTTTTTTTTTTTAAGGCGTTCCAGGTAGCTGTTGCTGTATCTGATTTTAATGGTGAGCTGGGGTTGTGCTATGTTTAAAAAAAAAACTTCACAAATTCCATAATATTAGGTAAAATGTCTCTTAATCTTATGATTCAGTTGTTGAGTTTTCGTTAATCTTCTGATTAAATCACTAGACCGATTCTTTCTCCGTATTTAATCTTTTGATTAAATGACCTTCGGTTGCGCCAGTTTTGTTGTTTTATAAATAAAATAAAACACTTGTGTTATTTCCAAGAGATTCAATTGTCTTACATTTTACTTACATTTTAAAAATGACTTATGTACATAATTTAATTTTTGTGTGCATGATATTTTAATTGGGTTGATGTCGTAATCGAATTTAAATTTATGAACTCGCAAAATGCTTACATTGTTTATTTTCGATTTTAAATTAATAATATTTTAATTGGATTGATGTCATAATCGACTTTAAATTTATGAACTCGCAAAATAAGATTTAATAAATAAGATTTTAAATCCCATTCAATTTTCAAAAATTGATTTGAAATTTTCAATTCAAATTTTAAGTCATTTCAATAATTCATTTTCGTTATTATAATTGAGAATTTTGAATTATTCTATTTTTATTCATTATTCATTTTTTATTCATTAGTTATTCATTATTAATTTTTTATTTATTATTCATTTTTTATTCATTACTCATTTGTTATTCATTATTCATTTGTTATTCATAATAAATTTTTTATTCATTATTCATTTGTTATTAATTTTTTATTCATTATTCAATTTTTATTCAGTACTTATTTGTTATTCATTATTCATTTCTTATTCATTTTCATTTTTTATTCAGTACTTATTTGTTATTCATTATTCATTCATTTTCATTTTTTATTGATTATCCATTTGTTATTCATTGTTAATTTTTTATTCATGGCTTAGGTTCAGGCTATGTTCGTTTTTTATTAGTTTGACGATATTGAAAGTTGCAGAAAAAAAATTGTAAAAAATAGTTAAAAAATCCAACAATAAAATTTGATATAATACGCTCCGTTCTTTAATTTCAGGTACAGAAAGATCTCTGTAAATCTTAAGAACGATAAAAAGTAATCAGTTGAAATTTACCATTTCTAAAGATTATTAGTAAAATATGAAATAAAAAAATTTTAAAATATTTACTATTAAGTCACTGGATGAAACGTCAACTTACTCCAAAAAGGAACAGTGCAATTTTAAAAATTTCCAAAGCATGCATTTGACCTAGTACAGTGAAGCTCAAAACGTTTTATTTCTTAAAGAAGTAATTTCTAGCAAATACGTTATAAGTTATCATAAAGAAAATTGCCGCACAGTGAATAATATTAACAAAATCAAATAAATTTATTTTAGTTGTTCATTACACTTGTTGAGTTCTTTTTTTTTTTTTTTGTATGAAGGTAGATTACTTTATCATAATTATTAACAGGTCTCAGATTTTGATGCCCTAACATCTAAAAATTACCTAAAGAAAAAAATGACCTGATGGCCTAAAAAAGCATAAAAAATCCCCTTAAAACACCCATAAAAATGCCGTAGAAACTAAAATTAATATTCTTAGTTGTTTTTAATTAAAATGTTTGCAACTGCATAACGCTGCAATAAATTACAATGTACATTTGCTTATTACGTAAAAACCTATAAAAATCGGTCGAAGAAATTACCATAAACTATTGAAAATGACCTAAATTAATAGAAATGAATAAAAATGACGAAAAATTACCCGTACATTTTTGGTTTCGGTACATGGAGAATTTTAACGTTGTTTTTGTATCATAAGAAAATGTCTATGTTAGAGCAGAAAAAAATTGATATATCAACAAAATCCGGGACCTTAAATACAATATGCTGTGATTGCTTTTATTTTGTCCATTTTTCATTTTTTTTTTTAGTGTTCTCTCGTAACACATGTAACATTCTGTGTAACACTCGTGAATTTTTTTGAATGCAGAATTAAAATTATTTTTTATTTGTCATATTTTGGCTAAATTTCACAAACATTCAAAGTGAAGTCAGATTTTTCAATGTGTGCTCGTAGCACCCGTCACAGGTACTTTTTTAAAAATTAGCTTTTGAAAAAAAAGCTTTGGCCATGATCTTGAAATTTTTTTCCACACATAGATAGACAAGCAAAACAGTCATTTTTTATGACTGCAAAAAATTAAAATACTTTAATGTATGCTAAAACATTGATATTTAAAAGCGTAAAAATGTAACACCCGTCACCGTGGAATGCTCCTTTAGCAATATATGCATTTATTTAATTCTAATATAAAAATTATAGGTAATAAAGTGTTTTGTTTCTTCAGTAAAGTTTGTGAAATTTCAGGTGTCAACGTTTGGCCATCGATATTTTGTGAAGCTTGGTGTTCATTCTTTGATTTAATTGAAATAAAAATTTGTGTCTCTTTTCCCCTTTTGTCAATAATCATAAACAGCTTGAAGTGTACTCGTAATTTTCATAATTTATTTCCCGATAGAAAAGAATATCTCTCTAAAAAATTAGATCGCGAAAAGTAGAAAACAATAAAAAGTTGTTGGTAATTATTTATGTATTTTTTTTTAGTAGTCATTTGGTAGTTTTATCTGGAAAGTTTCCGGGAGTTTTGATAATGGGTGCATTTTAAAGATTTCGATGTGCTCTTTCCCAATTTTGACTTTGCCACCTCGTATTGTTGCCACTCGCACCGCCATATTGGCAAAATGGCGTTTAAAAACATTTTTTTGCTAACATTTCCTTTCCAACTCATTTCACTCATATCTACCAAATGAAACTACAGAAATTCCCTACAATTCATATTATAATTTTTTTTTTAGTAAAATCATTAGGTTTGGCGTACTGCCAAAGTTGAGCACCGCAAAGTGTATTTCAAATAAAATAAAAATTATTATATTAAAAATATATATTTTGTATTAGCTTACACCCGGCACAGCGAAGCGCCTTCGAATTCAGAATTATAAGGTAGGGCCGAGTCGCTTAGTGCCCTCACGCGTCAACGAATGGTGCAAGATGAGAAAGCAAAAACTAAGTACAAACGAAGTAAATATATAATGTTTCCAAGTTGTATACTGTGTTGTTGAGTGTGTTGAATTAATGATAATTTGAGTGAAAATGTTATAAAAACAATGTAGTAAAAACTATAAAATGTGGAAGAAGTCTTAAATTTGCAAGGAAACTTGTAGCAATTCTAACCTAAAATCAACTGCGAAACGTGAACGCAAAGTAACTCGAGATGAACAGCCCTACCTTATAATTCTGCCATGTGTATATTGAAGTTTTTTTCATTTATTTTTTTTTTATTTATTCTTATTCATTTATCTAGCTTGCATTGCTACGCCTAAAACAAACAACTTTTATTTGACCCTTCGTTTGAAACCTCGCTCATTGTCCAATGCCTGCTTCCCGATACCAGGACATTATCAATTAGTGAGAAACTCCGTTCTGAGTTTCAATGTTCTGTGATTTTTAATTTTAAAGCTATTTGATATCAAAAATTTGGCATATATGGGCAAAACCATACACCCCCCCCCCCCCCCCCCGTCCAATGCCCATTTAAGTATTCAATTAAAAAGACATCACCAAGTGGTAACTCCATTCTTAGTTTCAATGTTCTGTGACTTTTACTTAATAGATCCAATCTCAACCACACATTTTTTCGTAGGTAATAAAATATTTAATTTTTGAGCTCAAGCTTCAGTCTTCAGAAAATTTTCTGTAACTCGATCGCAGCGCCACATACCGGGTCCATTAAAATGGACAGATTTCCCACTTGAATGTGGAATATCAACTATTTTCACCTGCCACTATTTATGTATACTAAAATATGGACATATTTTCTGTTTTAGTTGCCTTTTATCACGTTTTCGATTTTTTTTATTTTGTAATGACACTGCAGCGTGCAGCTTTTCTTTCGTTTGCCATGTTTGTTCGAGATTCGAATGACATATTTTGGTGTGCACGCGTTGTAAAACGCATTGAAATAAAGCTTAACAGTTTTTAATTAATTTGTCCAAAGGATTCAGCCTTTCCGAAAATTCTTACCTACATACGCTTTTGGAATTTTTCGCGTTTTTTGAAAATATTAAATCTACAGAGTCCTCTGATGTTCAAGACAAAGAAAAAAAGCGCTTTAATACTCGCCGTACTTTTAAACCACCATATACAAATTTTTATGCTAATCGGATGAGCGACTTATGAGGTTTTAGCGTATTTAACACAGTTTGCACAACAGCGCCATTTGTTGTTTGAGATAGAGCAAAATATTTAGCTCTTAAACATTAACCGTATCCTTTAACCACTATATACAAAATTTAACGCTAATCGGCCAGTAGCAGGATTCCCAAACAGTTAACGATAATCGTAGTTGTCGTTATCGGTCATTGAGCATGCACAGTTTCATAGTAAATGACAGTTTTCGCTAGTTAACTACAGCGACAATCGTCGTTAAGGCGTTTGGGAATCTCGCAACAGATATCGGCCAAATATCACGTTTGAGGTGCTGGATTTGTATCGGAGGTGCCACGGCTCATTACCTAATGCTACCTTTCATTATTTCTTAACCACCTAGTATACGAAACATATTTGTTGCCCAAATTTGAGAATAATGGGCACAGTCGTTTTCGAGTTAAAATTCTGAGTTATTCCATATACTCTACATAAACTTTTAGTAGGCGGTCTGAATTGGGGCGAAAAATAAAATATATCTTTAAATCTGACCTGAGTGATAGTTTACCTCTCTGCCAGTTGCAATTTAGTTCCGCATTTATTGTTGATAATAATTAAACTATAATTGTTGAGCGTGGTGCGACAAAAACAAAAATTAAAATTAATTAAAAATTAAGAAACACAAAGTCAGTATCGAGTTGTTTATAATGTGAGAGCGGTTTTGCTTAACAGCAACTGCAGCCAAGATGGTGGAGTATTATTAAAAAAGTTTTTATTTTCCTATATTGATTGAAATTATCTCTCACTCAATTATTTAGGAATAATTTAATAAAATTTACATTATTTTATATATGCTTAAAATTTTATAATTTTGAATTGGACCGGAATCAAAAATTTTAATTTAAATCGATTCTCTCGAGACTTTATTCCACTGTACACTGAGTGGTTCTATTTGTCATACACACGCACGTAAGGGGATAAAAGACAAAAGCTTTGCTTCTTGTTAATTGCACAAATTGAGTTTGATTTCTCCGAAAACACGAAAACACATATATTTTTTCCGCGCTCTTTATTTAACTTACCTTTTTCTTTAAACAAAAGTAAAATATGCACTGAAACACTGAATTAAAAATAAAAATGAACGCATCTGCTTATTGATGTTCGTGTAGATGTTGATTGTGTTGATTATTTATTTATTTTATTTATTTTATTATTATTAGTAGTACTATAAGAACTAAGTTCTTTTAATGTACAATATGCAGCGATAATACAGAGACAATATTTTTTATGATAACTTATTTTGATAATATCAAAAATTATAGTAACTTAAATTATAAGATTAACCTAAAATTATCATTTAAATGCGAGAAGCAAAAAAATAATAAAGGAAGTTTGAAGATACCAGAGAAAAGAAAAAGGAAAAGTAGAGTTGAAAAAAGCTGGCAAAGATTTAGATATTAGAAAAATATTGAAATACAGAACGCCTAAATTTTGTTGCTTCCTTTATAGCTCTAACATGGCTTGGTAGAGAATTCCACAATCCAGTGGCATTAATAAAAAACATTCTTGTGGAATTGAGGTAATTAAAGCTGGGTAGGGTTAGTATGTGACTTCTTGTTGAGTGACCGAATTGAATTTTCTGAAATAAGTATGGAGGCATCTTATCCGTTAATATTTTATGCAGGAAGATACAATTTCGAGCATTAAGATAATTAATTATATCACATCCAAGAATACATTTTTTAAATTGGGAAATATGGTCAATTCTGCTTAGTCCAAAGACATATCTTGTGACTTGATTAAAGGCTAAACTTAGTTTTAATTGAGATCAGACTCCCGATCTCAATTACTCACTCTCAATTAATTTACTATAAACACATACTGCGTAGGTTATTATAGGTAGTATAAGTTGAAAGACTAGTTTACGCCTCACATCTACGGGTGTAAATTCTGCTGAGACTCTGAGGTTACGTAGGATGTAATACATTTTTCGTACTACACTTGTCATGGGCACCTTAGCGCAGCTTAATTTCTTTGACACTTGAGAAATCTACTGTCAAGCGCCACAGATTTTTTTTTTGGGGTACATACGACATTTTAATTATTGGTCCGTGTAGACCGACCTTTATAGCCTTTTACGCTTTCCTGTACAATTTTTTTTTTTGATTAAATTTTGTACCATACAATGATATTCTTGACAGTTTGACAGTTCGGTCGCATGATATGCCAAATTGAGTCGATTTTACATCTTCGTAACTGTTTCCGTTCATGCACGGTAAAAGTACATTTTTATTCTCCGAGGTTGAGATTACACCAAACGGTAGCCAAATAAATTTCGAGCAGCGACATCTGGCTGTCAGTTGAGATTGTATGCCATCGAAAAGCTTCGGTGAATAATTTACACCGTTTGGCCTTTTAGCCTATCTCTGCTTACCTTCTAAAATGGAATGCTCGTGTATGTATTTCTCAGCCAATCACGACCAAGCTTCTAAATGATCATAAGTTTTGGTTCGTGGCGTGATTCGAGCGGGACTCGAAGCTCTGTCGGTGACTGTAGGTTTTTATGGACGAAAACACGGCGTCCGACAATGTCCCGTGTAAAAGCTCACTAACGGGTACAAATTTGGCACCATTGGCCAGATTGTGTTTCGAGAAAAATACACCCCTGGGTCAACGTTGCGCAAGCAGCGAAGCAGATTTGTGAGTTTGTCATATTTTAATTTTTGCTGAGTCTGGTTCTGTGGTCGCTGCGTTTGTGTTCGTGGATTAATATGATCGCTGTTAAATAAAATTTTAGTTTAAAAATCAGTGAAAACTTCAAGTAACGAAGCCGGTAAAATTGTAGTGATGAAAATTAACCTTATTATAAATAATCAATAACAAAAGGAGGAAAAAATTTATTGCCGTGTGATGTGCGTTTTGTCGTCTGGCTGGCAGTGGTGTAGACATACACGCTATATATTCCACCATTAATTTAAACGAGCATAAACACTAAAATATCGTTTTTGTATGTGCTTTAACTAAAAATATATCAATAACAACAGAAGCTAACTAAAAAAAAAAAAAAAAAAAAAAAATACGTTTTATACAGATCTTCATTGGACAAATACACACACACACATGCATACGCAACTACACGATAGGAATATTGCAGTCCAGTAACAACAGCAAGAAATCCACACAGTAGCCGAGACACCGCAATTCCACTGCAGAAAATAAAATGATTTTTGACTCTTAAAGGTAATAAATAAAAATTAAAGTTGCACGTATATATATGAATTTTTATATTTATACACATAAGTAGATGTATAAATATATAAAATAAGGATTGAAACCGATTGGGAAAAGTTGAATAACAACAAATGTGCGTTTGCTAAAAACAATAGCATTAACTATAACGCAAATATATATAATATATGTTCAAATACAACATTATCGGCAGCGTTCGTTACAGCTAGCGGCCTCCAGCAACACCAACACCGTACCAGCGAACTCCAGTAGCAGCAGCTGCAGCGACAACAGCGGCCTGGAAGGAGCAGCCAGGTAAGCTTTTGTGTTAGCCAATATCCCAGTTGGGCTAAAAGTTTTTTTTTACCTCAGCCAGCAGCAAAACCTACAGCCAGCGTCATTTTCAACGTCAGCTAAGCCACCCACAACAACAACAACAACATCATCACACTCAGGCTCTGCAACAAATCCATCGCTTACATCCACAAGCAATTCAAACAACAACCACCACAGGCGACAGGGACAAGCCAAGGAGCAGGAAAATAAAACACCAGGAATGAAACAAAGAAAAAAAAACAATCAAAACAAAAAAAAAACAGGCCAAGTGGATACAGGTTTTTGGCACGATTTTGTATTTTTAAGATTTCTGTATGTAGCCATGAATTATATATGGTAATATAGTTTATTGAGGGTAGATTGAAAGGCTAAACTTTTGGCACACCACGGTGATTGCCTTCTCTTATAAACCATCGTTAGACTTTCAGTTGGGACTTGCATGATAGGTTAGACTAATACCGCAAAGAACTAGCATACATAAAGTCGGCATGCCTGTCGATTACGCATAGAGAAAAAAAAACAATACCTTTCCTTTTATTCAAAATAATTAAAAAAAAAAAAAAAAAAAAACAGTCCCTATATCAATTGTATGTCAGCTTGTAAGAATAAATTATATGCAAACAGGTATAAACAATTCGCGATATCGTTAGTTACCACAGAAAAAAAAAAAAAACAACGTATGTCCGATCGGTATTTCCTGCACTCAATTATTAGTACGGTGTTAATTTATTTCTTGAAAAGATAATCTAGCCTGATTGAATTAATTACTAAATATCGCTTGATGGTATTAAATCCTTTTTTTTTTGACTGTTTGCCTTAAACAAAAAATTTGATTTTTTCTTTATTCTCTTATTTTTCTTAAAACATCATTTAATAATTTTTACGGTTAAAAAGAAAAAAAAAAAAAACTATGCTTAGAATGAAATTCGGAAGAACTTAAAATTTTCTCATATCTCCATATTATTTTAATCTACTGATTAGTCTTAGTGTAATAGTCCGGTGTTTATCTATATTATCAACAGATACATTGTTTGTAATAAATGCCTTGGATTGTCATTGTATGTATAAGACACATAAACACAAATTGTATTTTAATTAACCATTTGGCAATCGTTGATTGAAATAATTTTTTGTGTGACTGTGTTATATATACAGCAACAAACGAGACTATTTCTTTTATCCGTATTTGATAATATATATTTATCTAACACAACAGGCCTAAAAAGACTTATATTCAATAATAATAATAGTTGCTTATTAACAAGAGATATGCTATATATATATATATACCGAAACAGATAATAATAATAACAATAATTGATAGAAAACATAAAGAAAAGTTGAAAAACGGGCAAAATACAAACAAAAACAAACAAGAAAAGGAATAATTAAAATATTGAAAAATCACACATATTACACTAAAAGAAAGAAAAAAAAAATTTCAAATATTCTTATAACACACATATTACACTATAAGAAAATTAAAAATTAAAATATTCTAATACCACACATATTACACTATAAGAAAATTAAAATATTCTACAACCACACATATTACACTACAAGAAACTAAAAATTAAAATATTCAAAGATCACACATAGTACACTAAAAAAAAATTAAAAATTAAAATATTCTAATACCACACATATTACACTATAAGAAAATTAAAAATTAAAATATTCTAATACCACACATATTACACTATAAGAAAATTAAAAATTAAAATATTCTACAACCACACATATTACACTACAAGCAAAAATAAAAAACAAATTCGAATATTCAAAAATCACACATATTACACTAAAAAAAAAAAAAAAAAAAATTCAAATATTCTAATAACACACATATTACACTATAAGAAAATTAAAATGTTCAAAAATCACGCATATTACACCACAAGAAAATTAAAAAAAAGAAAAAAATTTAAATATTCTAAGATACCACCAGTTACACTACAAAAAAAACAACTTATTCTAGTAATTTTAAACTAAGTATCAATATTTATCTAAATCTTTTGCGTTACTAGGTTAATATAAATAGTTACCATATATTGCTTATCCTATCAACACCCCGTGTGAAGTAGCTAAGTTTCGAGAATAAGTAAGAAAAAAAAGGGGAAATAAAAATGTTTGTAATGTATAGAATTTCGGTGCTTTTAAATAACCCAGAGATGATGGGTTAAGTAGACCCAAAGGGGAGGCATGAAGCGAGGGATGGTGGAGTAAGTATGATTTTTTTTTGTTTTGCACTAGGGGTGACCTGAAACCAGGCGAGATGGTCACCATGGCTGGTCTTTTGTGGCCAGAAGGGGAGGGTTAGCCTAGGTCGAAGAGATTACACCGACCATCGACCACAGGCGTAGACAGCGGTGGGCAACTTGAGGTTTTTGGGGCGTGCTAGCGCAGCTCGGTAAGATTTAGGGGGGGACGACTATCACAGTGATTTAAGTCGTACGGGGGTTTTTTTTTCTTCTCGTCGTTTTTGAGTTTTTCTGATGGTTTCCAGGTGTTTGTGTTTTTCACCGCGGTAAAATAAAAAAAAACTGGTACGATAGGCCTATCGCCTATAGTTAATCGCCTCGATTACAAAACTTTTTGAGCGGATCGTGTACGATCGGGTGAAAATTCACTATGGGGAAGTCATAACAACTCATCAGCATGGTTTTGTTAATGGCAGATCCACTGTGTCTAATCTTATCGATTTCACAATATTCTGCTTAAATTCGTTTGATTCTGAAATTTGATTGATTCTGAACACAATTGAACCAGGTCGATTGTGTTTACACTGACTTTAGTAAGGCATTTGATAAACTACCACACAATCTTATCTTATTTAAACTCGAGTAAATGGGATTTCCACAATATTTTGTGAACTGGATAAAGTCGTATTTGAAGGAGCGATCTTGTTTCCGAGACGTATTGTCTTCTGAATTTATTGCTGAATCAGGTGTTCCTCAGGGTAGCCACCTTGGTCCACTTCTGTTTTTTTTAGCAATCAATGTTATAACTCACATCAGTAAACACTCTCATCTGCTTATTTATGCCGATGATATGAAATTATACAGAGCAGTTGATTCTAAAGACAATTCAGATCTACTCCAGTCTAATTTGCTTCCAGACATTTTTTGCTTCCAGAAAAAAACGGATGCATCACAAAGTGCGAAATGCGAGATGCTCGAATTTTTCAAAAAGAAATAGATTTTCTTTTGAAAATTGTCACTAAATACAATCGGATAAATATCACGCTTATATATCCGATAAATATAAATAATATATATCATATATTATTTGCTTCTTATTTTGGTTTTATTTTCAATACAAAAATCAGCTGTTAGTTAACTAATGGCTACTTAACTTTGATTGTGAAACTCAAATCTGTTAGTTAACCTCTGGTCAGTGGTAAACTAATGATCGTGAAACTGGCCCTTTTTCAGTACAAGTTTAAACTTTAATTAAATTAAACCGAGTTTAAATCACCAAAATTGGACGTATAACTAGATATTTTAGCATGCGTTGAAGTTAAATTGACTTAAATTATCATATAATGTGTTTATTTCTTCCCTAATCCGAGTTTAAACGTCCACTTTTAGTGCGTTAAACTCGGTTTAATTTAACTAAAGCTTAAGCTCGTACTGAAAAACTGGCCCATAGAGTATGCAAGTCAAGTTTGGTTCCCAAGTAACAATGTGCATATTGATCGAATAGAAAGAATCCAAAAACGTTTTTTTCGGTTTGTTCTAAGGGGCTTAAGTGGGACGGACATATTAGACCTTCCTCCTTATGAGGATCGTTTGAAGCTGTTAAAAATGCAGTCTTTAAGTGTCTTTAAGTTTAACATGTCTGACCGACTCAACCTGGCGAGGCCAGCATTATCCATGTCGAAATCGTCTTAAGTCGATTCAAACCTCCACGTAGTTTTCCCTGGGCAACGACAAACTGGCATCCGTCAGTTTGCCAGCTTATTTGAGCGGCGGGTCGCCTGGAATGTCCGGACCCTCTATAGGGAAGGTGCCATTACCCAACTGGCTGAAGCCATCAAAACTATAAAAGCTGACATCACCTCCATCCAGGAAATGCAATGGAAAGGGCAAGGCTGCTCTAAACAAGCACACTGCGATATCTACTACAGCTGCCATGCGGAGAGGCGCGAATTTGGATGTGGATTCGTCGTTAGCCGGAAACTACTCCACCTTGTTTCCCGGTTCACACCTGTGAACAAGAGATTGGCCACGATCCACATCAAGAAAAAATTTTTCTTCATCAAACATATTTGCGCGCACGCCCCGACGGAGGAAAAGGACGAAGCCGTCAAGGACGCTTTATACGCTAGTCTTGAGGACGTATACGACCACCTTCCGGTCCATGGCGAGAAAATAGTCCTCGGCAATTTTAATGCGAAAGTCGGAAGGGAAGGCATCTTTGGCCCAACTGTCGGTCAGTTCAGTCTTCATGAGACCTCCACGAACAACGATCTAAGACTGATCGACTTCGCCGCAGCGCGAAACATGGTAATTAGCAGCACCAGATTTAAGAACCTCGACATCCACAAGGTCACCTGGCAAGGTCGACGGAAGGTATGCCTCTAGTGTTCTAGATGTACGTACATTTCGGGAGATCAACATTGACTCCGACCATTATCTTGTTGCATCCAAGATCCGCATGCGATTATGCAATGCGAAGAACATACGTTGCATAACATAGCTGCAAATACAACGGACAGCCGAAGCCTACTCCGCTCAATTCTCGGTTATGATCAACCAACCAACCTCTGGACTCGACGATGCCGCCGGACTTTGGGCGCATATATTCCACTCCATCCACGCTGCCGCTGAAGAAGTCATTGGTTTCCGGCGCCCACAACCTCGGGACCAATGGTACGATCAGGAGAATCGCATCGCGACAGCAGTAAAAAACGCCGCATATAGAAAAACGCTGCAGTCAGCTGCAACTCGAGCCGTGCGAGAAAACAACAGTGAGAAGAGGAAGGAAGGAAGAGAGGCGCCTTTTCAGACGCAAGAGAAGTCAGCAGGAAAAGCGTGAGCAACTAGAGGTATACCAGGGAAAGAAGGATGCATGAAAATTCTATCAACAGGTTAAGCGTCTAACCCAAGGTTTCAAGCCCGGAGCATCCACTTGTAGAGACGAAAATGGAGATCTGAATACGGATACACAGTGTGTGCTTAGATTGTGGATACATCACTTCTCCAATTTACTTACTGGCGACGATTCCACTAATACCGCCCATGGAGAGCGCAGTTCAGTGCCACCAATCAACGATGACGGAGTGGAAGTATCACCACCTAGCCATGAAGAGGTTCGAGTTGTTATCCAACGACTCAAAAACAATAAAGCAGCGGGTGCTGACGGCCTGTCAGCTGAATTGTTTAAAACCGGCGGCGATGAATTGATAAGGCGCATGAATCAGCTCAACATGTGGAAAGCATGCCCTACGATTGGAATCTCAGCGTACTTTGCCCTGTACATAAGAAAGGAGACCCAACAATCTGCGCCAGTTATAGAGGTATCAGTCTTATTTCCATCGCATATAAGGTTCTCTCAAGCGTACTGTGTGAAAAATTAAAGCCGATTACAAAAACACTGACTGGACCTCATCAGTGTGGCTTTCGGCCTGGAAAGTCCACCATAGATCAGATTTTCACGCTACGACAAATCCTGGAGAAAACCCACGAAAATCAAATTGACACACACCATCTCTTTGTCGATTTTAAAGCTGCGTTCGATAGCCCGAGAAGGGATTGCCTATACGCAACAATGTCTGAGTTCGGTATACCTGCAAAGTTGATCAGACTTTGCAGAATGACGTTGAGCAACACACGCAGCTCCGTCAAGGTAGGAAATGACCTCTCCGAAACCTTCAATACCGAAAGAGGTTTCAGGCAAGGCGATCCACTGTCTTGCGATCTCTTTAACATCATCATGGAGGGGATCGTACGAAAGGCCGGTGTGCATCGTAATGGCACCATTTTCTACAAAGGCGTCCAGCTCCTTGCGTACGCTGATGATATTGATATTGTTGGCAGAACCAAGACAGATGTTACCGCTGCTTTCGCCGCTATCGAAAAGGAATCAGCCAAAGTGGGTTTGACGATAAATGAGGGCAAAACAAAATATATGCTGTCTACAAACAAGGGTGCTCGGCGTTTAGACTCCCACGTTTCATCCGGCAGCTATAACTTTGAAGTAGTCAAGGAGTTCGTTTACCTTGGCACCGCCATTAATACCAAAAAGGAAATCAGCCTGGAGATAAAGCGAAGAACAATAATTGCTAATAGGTGCTACTACGGGCTCAGTAAGCAACTAAGTTCCAGAGCCCTCTCTCGATCGACAAAACTAACACTCTACAAGACGCTCGTTCTACCTGTGCTGCTTTATGGCGCTGAGGCATGGGTAGTTTCGCAAATTGACGCAATTGAGAAAAGTTCTTCGCAAAATCTTCGGTCCTGTTCGAGTCGGCGATGACTTTCGCATCCGAATGAACCACGAGCTGTATGAGCTCTACGATGACATTGACGTAGTTCGGCGTATAACTGTGCAGCGACTACGCTGGCTGGGTCATGTCCATCGTATGAACGACGAAGCTCCAGCGAAAAAAGTGCTCGAGGCGAGGGTCGCTGGTCAACGACGACGAGGGAGACCATGCCTCCGATGGATGGACCAGGCTGAGGAAGCCCTAACCGCACTTGGTGTATCCGATTGGAGAAGGCGCGCGCAAAGCAGAGGCGACTGGCGAGAGCTGATGAGGTCGGTTGAAACCCGGACACGGGTTGTTACGACGACCTAAGTAAGTAAGTAGGATGTATGCTGTAGCCGTGCATCATTGCAATAGCCTTTTCCTATTTGCATGCACCAGCAGTTCCGCGATATCCACGTGAGTGTGCCATCACTCTTTGTTATCTTCCATTTGCAATATTTTCACAACACTCGGATTGCCCTTGGTTGGTACTCACTTAAAACAAAAGGAACAACACTTTTAAAGCACAATTTACTTTAAACTTTTAACTGGAAATGAAAGGAAGAAAGCATCTCGCGTTAAAAGGCACAATTTATCATCAACTTTACCGCACAGAACTAAACACATAAAAATGCAGCTTTCACAAAAACTTACAGTTAAAAATTATATTAGTTTTTAGTTATTCCGGTTTTATCTTTACGTTAAAAGAACGATAGTTTAATTAAGAAATTCACAAATAGAAATAGCTAATCAAATCGAAATACAGCGCGGAAATGAATGTAATGTTTTTTTTTTCTCACTTTTTGAATGTGTCAAAAATTCACTTTTCGATTGTCAAAATTTGTAGTAGCCCCAGTAGTAGCCCCAGTACAAATTTTGACAATTATATTCACCTCACAATTGCCAAAAATTGCTCTACCAACTGTCAAAATTTCATCATCAGAGTGAAAAGTTTCTATTACTTGTCCCATAGTACTTTTATTTTTCCATACTTATATTTTTACTAAATAAAGTAACATTATTATTACTTATATTTTTTATACTTATATTCTTACTAATGCCGCTTAGTGAAAAAGAAAACTAAATGGCCATTTCTGCCCTTGAAAGGACTTTGACCCAGCTTCTTATGATCAATTGTGTTGTGCATGTTGTGAAATGTTTGAATACAAATGATCGAGAACTGTACCTAAAAGCTTTATGTCGACCCCGAACGGCTTATGCTCTCAAGAAGCTTTTCATGGCAGTTTTAACTCTCTAAGGTTTGACATTGTCTGCAGAGAGGTGACGGCCGAACAGAAAAATTCAATTGAAAAAATCTTTCTGAGTCAGATGGGATTCGAACCTAGATTCTATCGCATACAAGTCACGCACATAAACTAGTATGCCACGGCCGCCACATGAGCCGCTTAATGAGCAATAATAAAACATTTCTTTAACCTCATGCGCAGTAAAATTTTCGCTGTGTAAGCCAAAGAGAACTTGGTCTCTCTCACATGTGCGCACAGTAGTACAAAACGTAATGAACTGTGTTTGTATTTTTTTGGCGGACACTGAATTAGATGCACAAAAATATGTTTCATCGTTTGAAGGATGCCATTTTAAATCAAGCAGATTGAAATCGCCCAACAATAAAATGTCGTCATTTACGTCAAGTAAATTTATAATAGTGGTATTCAATGAACACCGTATTGGTGACGTAAACACCGTATGTGCGGTAAGTATACTGGAGCGTATTTTGCAACAACAAAATTGTACATGAGTAAATTTACTGAGCTTACCGCACAAAATCGTGGTGTAAACAGCGCGTATAATTCGTTAATGCAACTGTGGGCTTACATGGCATTTTAAGTAATTTTGTGCTAGCGAAAAAGTTCTAAAAATTGGTAAATTATTGCCATATGTCAAAAATGTCAATATGGATTGAAAAATTTTGTGATGGCAACTTATTTTCTATACAATTACACAGTTTAATTGATATTTATTCAGGGTGGGTTCGTAGAAACGCTCAGCGTAAACTTATAGCTTCACGCTTTAGTTTTCATTGAATACCATTAATATATTCTATGCAATCAGTATGGTTTGCATAGACCACTGCACTACTTTTTGGCGGGATATATGCATCAATAACATATACATTACAACTACCATATATAACTTTAACGCATATGAGTTCGATATTAGCAGAGCAGGGAATATCTATTAAGGAACTTACAAGAGGACAGCAGAAGTATTGTCAGCGTGTCTGTCCTTCTATAAACTTGAAAACTATTATCAAACAGTTCTGTCAGTAATGCTTCCATTCAGCCAAGTTTCAGTCAACGCGGTAATATCCTCAGAGAAGTTCTGAGCTGACAAAAATATTTTAAGTGGCAACACTATTAACCATTTTGAATTTTAAAATTATGGTATGAGAATCGAAGTCAGCGACCCCTTAACACTGTTAAATGATGTTTAAAACTCTTAAAAATACATTTTTCTAGGTGGCAACACTATGGTGAAAATTTAGCTGGCAAGCCTATCCTCCACCTTAAATTTTAAAACTGTGACATTAGATTCGAAATCAAATCCGGTGTCAGAGTTTCAAAATTACAAGAATTCGCAAAAACACAATAAAATCTAGGTGGCAATCCTAGTCGCTATTTTGAATTTTAACATCAGTTCAGAAATCAGCTACCCCTTAAAACTAGATATCAACCACGTAGTCCACAGAACGCTTAGAAGCCCAAATACGCTTAAGCTTTTCCTACACAAGCTCATTGAATTTTTTGGATACTTGATTTTTTATTGGATACTTGTCCTCAATTTCAAGCTTTTTTTGGAAACGGTAATAGAAATCGAAGCTATTTTGAATTCTAGACCACTAACGGCCATGTCAGACAACATTTTAATAGGAGAGCCTTTAACAGCCGGGATACATCCAAATGCAGAAATAATTCAACAAGGTTTATTGTCACGATGGAAGCTGGTTAATCACATCAAAAATTAATTTTGGAGAAGATGGTAGTTGGAATATCTCCACAAATTGCAAAATCGATCTAAGTGGAAGGCACTGTGCACTAATATTGAACCAAATACCATCGTAATAATTCAAGATGACTGCAAACCTGTGATGAAATGGCCTTTGGGTAGAATTATAAGGACTATTAAAGGGCAAGATAGTTTCGTACGTGTGGCAGATATCCAAACTTCAAAGGGATGTATTCGTCAACCCATCAGCAGACTATCACCACTTCCTTGTGAACAAGATAATCCACTTATCAATGGTAATCTAACGCAGCCAAACAACGAAGAAAACATCGCTAATGGTCATACGACAGTACAACACTCCACGAAACACAATGCTAGCACCACATCAATAAATGAGGACAAAACAGCCTCCAAAAGAAGGAAGCCCCATTCATTTGCAACATCGATGTTATCGTTATTATTAACCTGCCTTATCGTACCATTTTCAAAGCGAACACCCATCCCTTTCCATCTCAGCCTGGAATACATTTTGACAATTTGGGAAATTCGAAGTTAATATCAGATGAATGGAACCTTATTGTTTATTACGATTTAAGCCAGTATTGGAATGAATTTGAGACGTTAAACAATGGCACAAACCTTCTACAGCATTTATGTAGCCAAATAAATCAAAAGAGTAGTTGTGTATCGCTGATTGATCAAATTCAGTACTAAATTTCTGAAATAGTTCAAGATAACGGATTGCTTGCACATCGTCCTGTGGCCGTCAGAGCAAGACGTGGAGCTCTAAATTTTGTGGGTAACATCACCAATTCGCTTTTTGGAGTATTAGATAACCAGTATGCAGAAGAAATGTCAAGAAAATTAATACAATTTTCAAGCCACGATGAATTTATTCTAAATTTGTTGAAAAACCAGACATCCGTTATAGACTCAACGATTAACATCATCAAAACAGATCAAAAGAATGTAGAGCAGAAATTCAGAAGTCTGGAGAACTATATCAACACAGAAAACAACAATTGTTTTCATCATGGTCAATGCATTTAATTCTAATTATAAGGAAACTTCAGCGCATCCAATAATCGATTATTGATGTTATCACCGATACTCATCACGGAAAAATAAGCCATCTTCTTCTATCTCCACAGCAATTAAGGCAAGAAATAACAAAAATTAAGACTCATCTGCCACAAAAATCTCGCCTTCCAGCCGAAAACATAATCCAAGTATACAAATTAATCTCTGTTGAAGGAACGATCGTAAATAACCACGCAATAGTCAGACTTAAGTTGCCGCTAGTTTTTCAAGACAAGTTCGAGATTTTTAAGTTACTACCCGTGCCAGCCACAGTCAATAATACCCGCGTTTCCATAGAACTTTCCAATATTTTCACTATAAATCTGCATCGAGATAAATTTTATCCAATGACCAAAACCGAAGTCTCAACATTCACCAAAATTGAAGAAACCAAGTTCTTCTGCAAACAAGCCCAGCCAATATTCTGAAGAGTGACAAAAGGGGATATATGTGAAATTAATGTATTTAACAACAAATCAGACACTGGATGCAGATTAACAGCATTTTCAGACAGCCCTACCTGGGTACATTTATCACACGTGAGCCAATGGTTGTACGAATTGACAGAAAATACCACTTTTAACGCAGTGTGTAACGAAACAGCCTTTTCAATTACGATTGATGGATCCGGAATAATAATGGTACCACCAGGATGTACCTTAAGTCATGAGCTATTATATTATATTAGTCAGAAACGTTCATCATACACTGTCTTGAGGGAGCCAAATATCCTGGATCTACCGGCTGCTAGCTGAACCCATGGAAAAAGAGTTTATACAATACAAAAACCAAAATTAAATGACATAGTGCATCAACTGGCGTCTCGAAACTTAGAACTTCCAAGAACGGACAACAACTTTAATGTTCATCATGTTATCGTGAATTACGTACTACTGAGCTTCACGCTTATTATCATTGCCGTCCTGACATTTCTAACATGGAAGCTGAAACGATGTTCCACCTGCCTTGATTGTTCCAATGACACGACGATCTCGGAATTTGGACTTCTCCGTTAATACTTAAATACAGTTTGTTGAACTCAAGGCTCAACGAGGGGGAGAATGTATGTAACCAGCCATCAGATACAACAACGGCAACCATCAACTAGCCATCCAACAACAAAAAATGATGGTGTCATGTTTTTCAGGCACCAGTGGCACAAAAAAAAAACTGCAAGATTGCATATTTTGTTCATTGGATTGGCCGTTAATTGTTGACTGCGGAAACCTGCAGCTGCATTTTTTGTGGAGTCAACGATCTGGCCTTGAATTTTGGAAAACATGAACTATAGTTTTTATTTTTGTATTTATCAGATATAATTGTAAATATGCTTATGTTTATATCAAACGTAAAGGTGTTGGTGTTAGTAAGAACTCATATGTATATTAATTGTTGGAATTAATAATATTATAGATATATTGATTAGTTAAATGCAGAGAGTTTATATAAGTATTATTTTTCAATAAAATCGTTTGAGGTGTTTTCAACAAGTAAAACGATTAAGGTCTTTTTATTCTAGTGAACCAGTAAAGCCGTTAAAAAACAAATCAAGTTGTGCACAAGTACCAAGAGCTTGGGCACAAGGAGCTTTAATTCAATAACAAAATTGTGTGTATAGGTTCATGTGCCTAGACACAAAAAGCTGTAATCAAATCAGTTTTATTGCGTAAATAAAAAACACCCAGTATCAGCGAAGAGATGGACTCTCATCACGTAACTTTCAAAGCGATCATCGTTCAAACGACACTCTACGACGATATCGTCAAGTGTTTGCTTCATATAAATATATCACTGTTGTCTCGTCTATCGTTCTAAGGTTTGAAAATTTGCTAAGCTTTGAAAGTCACTAAAAGACATATGATCTGTACTAAGTGACATTTTCGAAAATTTTTTTTTGGTTATTGTGCTTCGACGTGATATTTGCAGCAAAAATGTAAGTATTTTCGACTATTGAATCAAATATTCCATACACAACTTACACTGCAATATTGTAAACACAACACATACCTTTTTAATGGAAGACATCAAGAAATCAATTTATCTCTAAGGATCCTGAGAACAACTTTTTTTTTTCTTTTCCTCGTTGTCAAACAAAAATATTATTAAATTCCGGCTCTGAAGCATTACATTTAAAAATTTATTAATTTTATAAATTTAATGAGTTAATAACAAATAAAAAGCACAAAAGATACCTAATTATCCATCGTGTCAATCCAATCGTCAAAACGATAGCATTATATCAAGTAAAACGATATCGTTATCACTATAGTGAAATTTTTAGGTTACGTGATGATAAAGTATCGTCAAACGATTCCCATCATACGTAATGAGAGCCCTGATCGTATAGACAATAAATCGTCTAAGCACGACTTGGATATACCTGCACAAGATGATTGAAACATTTGCTCACATGGACTCAAATGGACTAAACATGGGGTTCAAAATGTTCTGGCTTCTGCATAGCTCGTTCAATGAACAAGCGGCGATATTTTCTGCAGAAAAATACTCCATATTTTCTTATTAAAAAAATTGAGCAAACACAAAATATGCTTTAAGGGTTAACATTTTTAGACTTAACATGCAGTGAGCGCACAGTTAAAAAACAACAATCACTGCGCTAGCGATAAACAAATCACCGCACAAAGAAGAATGAAAGAAAAAACTGCAAATAAGCAAGTATGTTAACAAAACTTCTCAATTAACATAATCAAATTAAATGAGAAGATAATGATTTTTTAATGTTAAAAATAAAATTGAAATTAATAACTAAACATAGAATAATAATATTTGTTTTACCGCAATAGTTTTCACGACCCAAATTTAAACACTTCTGTTATTTTTATAAACTGATGTCTATTGTAAATCTTTTGTAAATTGATGTCTTTTGCTCAGCGAGGCTAGTTATACTGCTTTAAAAATTAATACACATTTTGCTCTTAAGGGAGTATTCCTACATAGAAAACATTTTTTTAATTTTTTTTGCATATTTTTATAGCTTGGATATTTGAGACTTACTTACTTACTTAGGTGGCAGTGACAACCCGTGTCCGGATTTCGACCGACCTCATCAGCTCTCGCCAGGCGCCTCTGCTTTGCGCGCGCCTTCTCCAATCGGATACACCAAGCACGGTTAGGGCTTCCTCAGCCTGGTCCATCCATCGGAGGCATGGTCTCCCTCGTCGTCGTTGACCAGCGACCCTCGCCTCGAGCACCTTTTTCGCTGGAGCTTCGTCGTCCATACGATGGACATGACCCAGCCAGCGTAGTCGCTGCACAGTTATACGCCGAACTACGTCAATGTCTCCGTAGAGCTCATACAGCTCGTGGTTCATTCGGATGCGATAGTCATCGCCGACTCGAACAGGACCGAAGATTTTGCGAAGAACTTTTCTCTCGAACACCCCCAGAGCGGCTGCGTCAGTTTGCGAAACTACCCATGCCTCAGCGCCATAAAGCAGCACAGGTAGAACGAGCGTCTTGTAGAGTGTTAGTTTTGTCGATCGAGAGAGGGCTCTGGAACTTAGTTGCTTACTGAGCCCGTAGTAGCACCTATTAGCAATTATTGTTCTTCGCTTTATCTCCAGGCTGATTTCGTTGTTAGTGTTAATGGCGGTGCCAAGGTAAACGAACTCCTTGACTACTTCAAAGTTATAGCTGCCGGATGAAACGTGGGAGTCTAAACGCCGCGCTCCCTTGTTTGTAGACAGCATATACTTTGTTTTACCCTCATTTATCGACAAACCCACTTTGGCTGATTCCTTTTCGATAGCGGCGAAAGCAGCGGTAACATCTCTCTTGGTTCTGCCAACAATATCAATATCATCAGCGTACGCAAGGAGCTGGACACCTTTATAGAAAATGGTGCCATTACGATGCACACCGGCCTTTCGTACGATCCCCTCCATGATGATGTTGAAGAGATCGCAAGACAGTGGATCGCCTTGCCTGAAACCTCTTTCGGTATTGAAGGTTTCGGAGAGGTCATTTCCTACCTTGACGGAGCTGCGTGTGTTGCTCAACGTCATTCTGCAAAGTCTAATCAACTTTGCAGGTATACCAACTCAGACATTGTTGCGTATAGGCAATCCCTTCTCGGGCTATCGAACGCAGCTTTAAAATCGACAAAGAGATGGTGTGTGTCAATTTGATTTTCGTGGGTTTTCTCCAGGATTTGTCGTAGCGTGAAAATCTGGTCTATGGTGGACTTACCAGGTCGAAAGCCACACTGATAAGGTCCAATCAGTGTTTTTGTAATCGGCTTTAATCTTTCACACAGTACGCTTGAGAGAACCTTATATGCGATGGAAATAAGACTGATACCTCTATAACTAGCGCAGATTGTAGGGTCTCCTTTCTTTAGTATAGGGCACAGTACACTGAGGTTCCAATCGTCGGGCATGCTTTCTGCTAGCCATATTTTGCTGATGAGCTGATGCATGCGCCTTATCAATTCATCGCCGCCGGTTTTAAACAATTCAGCTGACAGGCCGTCAGCACCCGCTGCTTTATTGTTTTTGAGTCGTTGGATAGCAACTCGAACCTCTTCATGGCTAGGTGGTGATACTTCCACTCCGTCATCGTCGATTGGTGGCACTGCACTGCGCTCTTGATGGGCGGCATTGGTGGAATCGTCGCCAGTAAATAAATTGGAGAAGTGCTGTCTCCACAATCTAAGCACACACTGTGTATCCGTATTCAGATCTCCATTTTCGTCTCTGCAAGTGGATGCTCCGGGCTTATATATTTGAGAATATGATCCTAAAAGAGTTTTCGAAATTCGAAATATTTTGGGAGATATGGCCTTTTTTGTCCAGCAATGCTTTCGCCAAAATGCGATTTGCTTAATTTGGCTACTTTTTGAATGCAACGGTTTGAAGCAACCACCGAATTTCGTTCAACGTGTTCTTTAGTAGGTAATAACTTGTTTGTATACGCATTTTAAAAATAAATCAATACACATTTTACAGCTTAGGTATTCGAATGTTGGCAGCGTTTAGTTAACTTTGAATTGAGTTATAAACCGGACTCGCGCGCGCATACAGTTTTGAAAAGTATGCACCACTAAATCAGAGAGTCCAGGAAGCAATTAAACCTATTTACGAAGCACTGTCAGCCGATGATTTGTTAAACAGATGCCTTGGCTCTGAAACTCAAAACAGCAACGAATCTTTCAACGCAGTGCTGTGGTCATTCGCATCGAAGCATATGCACACTGGCGCAAGCACTATTGAGAATGGCAATTATATTGCAACTGTCATATTTAACGAAGGTTTTTTGCCAATACTTCAAACAATAAACCTAATGGGCATCCCGATTGGCAACGTCACATATGATTTGCCATGTCTCGGAACGAAGAACGTTTGAAAAGGTCCGAAGCCAGAGCTCTGGCCGCATCAAAAGAACGTAGAACTGCCCGAAGAGCACAGAGAGCCGCTGAGTTCTCATTTTTTGAAGAAGAGGAAGGAGTTCTTTATGGGGCTGGCATTGCAGATTGATATATGTAAGTATTTAAAAAAAAAACAAATTTTAATTTTCTTTGAGTTTTTTCAAAATCACGTTTTTGAACTTCGAAGTCACTTTTCTCCGGTTCTACTAAACCGATTTTGATATAACCAAGTGCACTCGACGCAGAATTGTCGAATTTCTAAACATGCTTAAATTTTTAATGTCAATTTTTTTTTTTATGCAAAAAAATAACTTCAAACTTAAACGCGTTTTCTCGAAACCACGTCTTTCGAGCTTGCGGCTCAGATTGCGCCCGTAGTTCTGAACCGATTTTGATGAAACAAAGGTCAATCGACGCAGAATTGTCACCATTCTGGTTTTATTTTACACTAAACTACAAAAAAACAGACCCAAAATCGGTTTTTAATTTTTCAATGACCGCCATTTTGTAAAAAATAATCGCAAAGTTATGATTGAGGTAGGGACCAGAATTACATCTGTACTGAATCTAACGCTGTTTATTTTTTCCATTTCAGATGATCCAAAGTCGAGTTATCCGGGCCGCAAGCAGCATACCTTTTTTTTCAACGCCCAACTGAAAGGCCGACAACTTTTTGAACAGCCCTCGTACAAAGGAAACATTTTTTTATTTAATTTAATATGTTCTTAGTACAATAAAAAACAGAATTTAAATAACTCTTTGCGTTTTCAAATGAAGTTTTTCAAAAAGGGTCCAAAAACAGCCTTCCAACCAGGAATACTCCCTTAAGCTACATATTCAATTACGTTATATATTAAACTAGCGGCTTCTTCATCAGCTCATACTTACGTATTTTTATTTCTCAAAAAACTTTTAAACAAGACAAGAAAAATGTTAAGGCAAATTGAAGAGCATATAGATATTACAACTCAGCAATATAAATGAATTTAAAATTAAAATCTATGAATATGAAAAGATATGAATTAAACAATTTAAATCCAAATTAATAAGCAATTCTAAACATTCCGGCGCCCTTGATGTATCTCTACGATACGTCAACAACTTCGCTCGTCATTTGGAATAAGTGACACTTTCTGAACAGCTTGACGAATTCCACCATTCTTAGTTTTGACGTCTACAACTCTTACATGGCCCGCAGTGATTTTAACCGCATTCAAAACTCTGCCTAGAAGCCATTGTTTCGGTGGCAAATTTTCTTCCGCTACCAGCACTAAATCACCTTCTTCGATATTTTGGACCCCTTTAGTCCACTTAATTTGCTTTTGCATCCCGTGTAAGTACTCGACCGACCAACGCTTCCAGAAGTGTTGTTGAATAGCAGCTATACGCAACCATCTGTTCATATTTGTCAAATTATCGTTTTCGATCATTGGCTCCTTGGAAATACCTACGAGCGGACCCCCAACCAGAAAGTGTGCAGGAGTCAGTACGGCCTCATCATTCGGATCGTTGGACATTGTAGTTAATGGCCGAGAGTTCAAAACAGCTTCAATCTCTGCAGTCACTGTGCTTAGTTACTCGAAGGTTACAAACGAAATGGTTAAAATGCGTGTCAGGTGGTATTTGGCTGACTTAACCTCTGCTTCCCATAATCCCCCAAAGTGGGGAGAGCGAGGAGGTATATGATGAAAATTAATATAGTGTTGTGTGCAGTCCATTGATATTTTCTCTTGCGTCTGCTGCGAGAAAAATATCTCTTTGAATTCCAGGAGCTCCCTTCGAGCTCCGACAAAATTTGTGGCATTGTCGCACCACAATCGTGCACACAAGCCACGTCGCGCGACAAACTACCTAGCGATGCGATAAACCCCTTCGACGTGAAGTCGGAGACCACCTCCAGGTGCACAGCCTTCGTTGCAAAACAAATAAAGACTGCTATGTAGCTTTTAATGAACCGCACGCCCTTCAACTTATAGGTGGTCTGCACAGGACCACAGAAGTCGACACCTGTTTTCGCAAATGGTCTCGCCATGTTCACTCGATCCACCGGTAAGTCACCCATTATCTGCTGCGAAAGCTGTGGTCTGCACCGAAAGCATTTCAAACATTTGCTGGTCACCGCCCGAACTAATTTACGTGTATTTAAAATCCAAAAACGCTGTTTCATGATCGCCATCAAAGATTGAGTGCCAGTATGCAAGTGGTTTTCGTGTACGAACCGAACATAGCCTCGTACAATTTTGCTTTCGTTTGGTAGTTAAATCGGATATTTAGCGTCATAAAGTAGTTCTGCTTTGCGCAACCGCCCGCCTACTCGCAGTATATCAACGCCACTATTGCTGTCAATAAAACTGTTTGGTTTATTAAGTTTACTTGCTGATGGTAAGTCCACATTTTTATAAGAGCTCTTATTTTTTTTTGATTTAAATTGCTGCAAACAGTAAACGATCCACATTAGCGCCTTATCAAGAAGTTGTACTGTGATCCTGTTAGGTTTATCTTTGAGGCGCAGTGCGCACAGTAATAGCGCCACCTTCTTTTGAATTTTCTCATATTCGCTGTGATTTTCGATGCATTTTAAAAACTCGTGTTTTTCTAAGTTGACGTGAAGAGTTACAACAGTTTGAGGACCCTCCTCGAATACTTCTGCAACTTTGTTACGAATTTTGTTTGCTGGCCAGTCAACGCAGTCTTTTTTTAAGAAATCCGGACCTGAAAACCAAATCGATTCTCTTATTAGCTCATCCGCAAATGCACCTCGCTGACACAATATCTGCCGGATTCATTTTGGAGGGAACGTGTCGCCACACGGCTTCTTTGGTCGATTCTTGTATTAGTTCCATCCGATTGGCAACACATGTCGACCATGTTGATGGGTGTACCCTGAGCCAATCAAGCACTATCACCGAATCAGTCCATAGAAAAGTGGCATCAACTGGGTTCGGAAAGTTTTCTTGGATCTTAACCAACAAATTCGCTAAAGTTCAGCCGCTAGCAGCTCTAACCTAGGCAGTGATTTCGTCTTGACTGGTGCAACTCGGGACTTTGAGCTCCAAAGCTGAATGTTATATCCGTTTTCGTAGTCAGTGCATCTTACGTATATACAACACCCATACGCACGCACGGAAGCATCTGCAAAACTGTGCATCTCTACGCGCATATGCTTTTTTATCGATCGAACATATCGCGGAACCTTGATATCTTAAACCAAACGAAGTTTTTCTCGATACTGCATCCAATAACTGTGTAGATTCATTGGCAGCGATTCATCCCACTCCACCTTTAAAAGCCACAGCTCTTGCATAAAAACTTTGGCTGCTACTATAACAGGGTTAACCAAGCCAAGCGGGTCAAACAATGTCGATAACTCTGCCAGCACTACCCTTTTGTAATCCTGTTAGCAACACTCACTTTTGGCAAAACATATCAGAATATATCTGTGGAAGGCTCCCATATGATGCCTAAAGTTTTGATGATCTCAGCATCGTTGGCGCAAAGAGGCTTCTCCTCATTCGATTCCGGAACATACTGTAAAATACATACTTGCTTGTTGTTTGAATGCCATTTGCTTAAGTTAAAATGAGCTGTATTAATGACCTTTGACACCTCTTCATAAAGTTGAAACAGCTCTGCCTCGTTATCTGCTCCAGTGATAAGATCATCCATGTAAAAATCTTTAGCATTTTTCTTGAGCCCAATGGATGTGATTCGACGTAATCAATGCTCAATTGTTTCAAACACCTTGTAGCTAAAAACGGTGCTGCAGTTGTGCCGTACGTTATAGTTAGTAACCGATATGCCTTCAGCCTACCATCTCTAGAATCACGCCACAGAATTGCTTGATAATCAGTATCTTCTTTTGTGACCCATGCTTGACGATATATTTTTGTAACGTCTGCCGTCAGCGCATACTTGTAGCATAGAAAACGAAGTACTATGGGTAACAGATCCTCTTGTAAAATTGGTCCTTTCATCATGACTTCGGTCAACGAGAGCCCTGAACTTGATTTGTAGCAGCAATCGAACACCACTCTCAGCTTCGTAGTAGAAGAATCTGGTCGCACAACGTACTGATGAAGTGAAAAATATTTTAGTTTTACTGTCTCTGCTTGGGCCACTTCCGACATATGACCAAGATTTAAATACTCATTAATAAAACTTTCATAAGCCTTCTTTGTAACGAGATCTCTATCTAACCTGCGCTCAAATGCCAGAAATCAACGCTCTGCAGTTCGATAAGAACCCCCTAACTCGGTCATAGTGCTTTTCAATAGGAGTTTCACCACGAACTTACTACCTTCGTCTCTACTGACTCTCTCTGCAAATGCTCGTTTGCACTCTTGCTCTTCCTCTGTCCAAAACGTTGATTTGACAGGTATTTGCTCCACCTGCCAGAACTTTTCTACTAGGTTTTGGTGCTGCATTGTCTCACCTAGCTGCTCAGTTTCAAGAAGCAGACTTTGAACTTTACTGTAGTTTGTGCTGCACTCTCTAGTTGCACCGGAAACCACCCATCCAAGCAGCGTCTTCTGTAAACGTGGCAGCCCTTCTCTAAGCAGTATGCGGCCGACCGATAGCAAGTCTAAAAATATCTCTGCACCTAGTAAAATATCGACACGGGCCGGAAGATTAAATTCTGGATCAGCTAACTCAATATTATGCGTTACATTCCACCTTGACACGTCCATGAATCTATCCGGCTTTACACCTATAATCGTATGCAGTACATCAAACTCCAAGCTCACCTCAAAATTGCTGACGCGTGACTTCATTGTTGTTTACGTTTTATTTCTAAGATTTGTGCTGATATCCTCGATTCCACTAGTGCCCATTACGCACGGTATCTTTCTCAACTTTAAGCGTTGCGCCATTTGCTCGCACATTAAATTGATCTGCGACGCTGAATCTAGAATCGCGCGTGCCGGATAATACCTGTCATTACAACCTTTCACAAGTTCCAAAAAAACCTCAGTGAGTTCTCCTATGTCATCTATAGTTGCATGAAGTGTCGTCTGCTTCAAAGTTGATGGGTTAACGTTGCCACCGCTCTTGCGTTAAATGGCTCGGAGTTTGAGGACGAGTCTACAACTGCAAACTTGTGTAATATTTGATGATGAGATTTACCACATAACGGACATTTTGCTGCAAGGCATTTTTTAAAACGGTGTCCACTTTGCAAGCAAATAAAGCAACACTTTCATTTGCGCAACGCATCATAGCGCTCTCGAAGCGAAAAATTTTTAAATTCGCTGCAGTTTTCTAAAGAATGATTAGTTTTATGGCATACTTCACAAGAATATTTACCCAGCACAAGAGTCGTCCTTTGATATCTCTTTAAGGTGGTATCTACTTGCCTTTCCACAGCACTGTCCGCTTTGGCCTCACGTGCCTCTAAGTTTTGGCACCGCCTTGATAAGATGTCCGAGCAGTCTTTCCATTTCGACAGGCTGGTATAATCCACCGACTCTTCCCACTTCGTTCGCGAATCTGAGTCAATTTTTTTCATCACTAAGTGAATAAGTATCGCACTGGTAATGTCTGCATAGCTCCCCAGTGAAAGCATTGCGTTCACCGAGTCAACGATATATCTCAAATTAGCAGCAGACGCCTTCAAAGCCTTCGGTAAATCAAGTAGCGCACCCACATGTTCCTTGAACATAAGTACTTTTTTATCGTAAACTTCTATAAGCCACTCTAGCGCCTTTGGATAGTTCGCGTCAGTAACGTCGAACTCTGAAATCGTCGACAATGGTTTCGGACCCAAGCTTTCTCTTAGAATTATCAACCGTTCATAGTCATCATACGATTCATAATTATACACCATTTTTCTAAAGATAGAGGGAAATTTCGAGAACTCTGAGTATATGCCATTGAATTTGGGAACGTCAATTTATCGTTGCAATCGTGACGACCCAGCCATGTTCGTTGGTGCATTCCCCATGCTTACAGATTCACGCCTACTGGGCAATAATGACATAATCGTTGCTTTGGTGCAAAAAATGCATCTTCGATATCACCCAAATATTCCGCATTTGCCTCAGCCTCAGCTCCTGGAGCGATTTTGTCAATATTCGCTTGAACACTGAGCACTTGCTTAAAGTAAGACTCTAAAATGCCCAACCTGCCCAATCAGCGTAAGGCTTTTAACTCCACTAGTTTTTGCACCTTCGGAGTCTCTTCATTATCGTCGTCACCTAAATTGTCTTTAGGCATTATTTAAAATTTATTAATATCGCACAGAAAATTAAACTTGATAACAACAAAGCGAATAGTTTCCTTTTGTTTGCTTACATTCGCTGTTTGTTTACTATAGAATTTTAAGAAACGTCAAAAACCGATGACAGTCAACTCGCTCTTCTTATGTTCGCTTTACAGTCTCTGCCAAATAAATCATTTGCTACGACTACAAACAAGTTTAATGTTACTCCGAAAAAGCGTCACACACTTTCGATGTAATAGCAATCTGTTATACTAAGGGCTTTTGTTTTTGGTTCGATCTCGCCTAAGCCAAAGCGTTCGAACCAACTAAAGCAATAATTGTCCGAATCCGCAGTGAACTCTTTACGACACCGCCTTACTCTATACACTCTCTTAGAAATCACCACGACGATGCAAAGCTTTAAACTGCTGCCATGTACATCTGGGCTGTCGCTATGCCTCTAATCTGCTCTTATTTGCCCGACTGAGTAACAATCAAATTTTAATTTTTTTTTCGAGTATCCTTCAGCGATTTTAACAAAATGATTTAGTTTTATTTTAATTATATTCAATCGCGAGTTTTAAGTATTTTTTTTCGCTTACCGGCGAACCAATTACAAAAAACTTTAACCGAGCGAAATCGCACGCCGCTAGCAAAAGACCATAGGTATTTTAAGGATTTTTACAGCATTTCAATTTCAATTAAAGAAAAATTGAAACAATCACTTTATTTGTGGGAAACAATACGTCACGGGTTTCGGCACCAATGTTTTGTGGCAATAGTTTTCACGACCCAAATTTAAACACTTCTATTACTTTTATAAACTGATTTTATTTGCGCACTATTAATGTCTTTTGCTCAGCGAGGCTAGTTAACTGCTTTAAAAATGAATACACATTTTGCTCTTAAGCTGCATATTCAATTATGTTATATATTAAACTAGCTTCTTCGTCAGCTCATACTTACGTTATTTTATTTCACCAAAATCTTTTAAATAAGGCAAGAAAAATGTTAAGGAAAATTGAAAAGCAAATATTTATAACAACTCAGCAATATAATCGAGTTAAAAATATATGAATCTGAAATCTTAATATAAAGACACTCACGATTATTACAACAGGAACATCGAAACAATACAAAAACACACACGTATCATTTACAAAAACAACACAACCGACACTGGCTTATAGACAAAATCAAGTGATTTTTTTACGAACAGAAAATGCAAATATTTTGAGTTTTTTAAAGTTTGAGAAAACCCGAATTAATATATTTTTATTTGCTTAAAATGTAACCAAAAATGTCTAAATTTGTAAAAATAATTTATAAACATAACTTAACAACTTAATTTTGAAGAAGGCATAATTATTTTGACAGTAAAATTTTATGCAAAACTAAACGTAATTAGAAAAATTAATTCAAAAACTTAACAATTTAATAAAAAAAGACACAGTTTCGATAGTATCGTAAGTGTGGACGTAGAATTTTTGTTTAATATATTTGTTGATAAATTTGTTATTCTTGTTCATTGTAATGTTGGTTAAAAATAAATATAATTCAATCTTTTGCTTAAAAAATTTAAATAAATATTTCGGAATATGAGTTTATTATTTTTCCTGCCGTAAAGAACTGTATATATATTTTAAATTTAGTTAGAAATTTAAATTTTAACAAAAAAAATACATTTTTAATATGTAATATATATAAAATTAGTTCAATAAATATCTCGAATTTATTATGATATTTTAAAAATAAATTAAATTTTTAATAGCATAACTACCATGCCAGCCTCCGTATATGTAAACCTGCATATTAGTAATATAATTTTTTGTATTATTTATTGTAATAATTTTGCTGAATATTAACAAAAACACACTAAAAAAACGAAAAAAATATATGTATGCAAATATTTCATACATGCGTATTAATTGCAAATGGTTTCTGTGTAGTAGCGCTGCGTTTTTTAAATACCAAATATAAACTAATATAATGAACTATGCATCGCTTCTTCATATTGGAACATCTAATTTTCTCAGGCATCAGGCGGACAAGCATTTAAGTTATGGTTCTCTTCTTACAGAGAGCAAAAAAAAAAAAAGAAATACATTAACTTTTGTCACGACAACAAATGTCGATATAATTTTATTAAAGGTCTTTTATAAGTTTAATATGATAACATAGCTTATTTTTATTACAAATGATGACTTAACTTCTACCTACAAATATTATTTAGTAAGCTTATTTTATTATTCATTTATTGCTATTAAAGATATTTATTTATTACAACATGATTACTTAGCTTATTTCAGCATTGCAAATATTGACCTAATTCTACTTGCAAATATTAATTAGTAAGGTTTGCAACATACAAATATAATATTTTAAATGAAGCTACTGAACTTACTCTCATCCACGATACAATAATTTACAAGGTAGCCTTGTAAACTACCTTTTTTCTCACGAGCGGCGATCGGGAGTTGTCAAATCAATACAAAGCTTAACTTTTCATCTGTTTTGCTGCTTCTTCGTTTTCTCTTTTTCAATGTGTTTTTGACAACTTCAAATCGCCAACAGTACTGTCACTCCTACCTTGTAAATCATTATACCATGCTCATCTATACTATTTTAAATGAAGTTACTGAACTTAAGCTGACTAGTCAGCAATACTTGACTGACTTTGCCAACAGTGGCTAACAGTATGCTAACAGTGGGCTTAACTTTTATGTACATTTTATATACGTATGCATTGCTAATAAAGCTCTGAGAAATTCATAAAACGATTCTATTCAACAAACACGATGTTAGGTTATCCTTATAGATATTCCTTTTATCCACAAAATAACTGATATTTTGGCATAAATTTTATCTCTGTAAGATGAATATTAAAGGCTGTATAAGACCATAAAGTGTCTCCCAAAAAACGTTAGCATGGCCTTGAAAAAATTTGTGAAATACCCCCATACAAACCGCGCTGTAAGACGTAATTCTACGCCTAAATATATCCGCCATTAGCTATTACTTTTTAAAGGCGTTTAGGTACCGATTCCACAAGATTTTTCAAAATGTGTGCCGGAATATGCTCCCGAAGACTTTTTATTTCAGAAATAGTCTCACTCCTAGCCCGAGTCACTCAAACGCTTCGCTTTCCTTTAATATAAATCCACAAATTTCCTATAACGTTTAAATCAAGACTTTGTGGTAGTCAGTTTAAAAAATCTACGCCAGCTCTATTCAAAAAGTTCATTATACACTTGGTCTTGTGGCATGTTGCAAAATAAACGACTCACCAATAAGTTTTTCACCAGATGGAAATGCATGATAATTTAAGACATCCAAACATTTGTTTTGTAACCATGACCACAAGAGGAAATGCATCCTCAGAACATAACCACCATGGCGATTTGCTTGTAAGACTGGAGCTACTTCTTTTCGTGTTTTCTTTGGAGTTCGGACAAATATCTTTTTAGGTGAGCCGTGATACTTAAAGGTTTTTTCATCAGTCCACAAAACTCTGTTCCAAAAGCTCATAGTCTTACAGAGAAAATCTTTGGCAAATTTGAGCCGTTTGAATTTATTTGCCGGCGTAATATACAGTATTTTCCTAACGGAATATGTACCGATTTGGAATCCTTTTAAACGTCTGCGAATTGTGTGTTTGCCAACTGGGATCTGAGAAAAAAATGTTCATCTGAATTACATGGCTTTTTGGAGGTAAACCAGGGTTCTTTGCGAACTCCCGTACATAAACTTTACGTCTTTATGAGTTGTTTTACGTTTTCTGCCAGAACGTGGAAAATTTTACACTGAATTTGTTTCTTTGCGCTTATTTATTTGATAGTTTGCTAGAACAGTTTGCTTTGACAAATGTAACTCGGAACATATTTCTTTGACAGAAATACCACAATTATGCTTCTCTACGATTGCACATCTCATTTCAATACTTAGTTCAGACTTTTTTCCATTTTTTTTTTTTTTTATAAAAAAATAACTAAAAAAAACATATACATTTAAATAAAGTCGAATAATTATTAAATACTTTGATACTAATTACCAAATCGTAACTTGTATAAACGTCAAAATACTTTTGCCGCCAAGAAGTTCTTTCTTTTTGTAATAAACGACTTACTACCTCGAAAAGCGTGGCTTATATGACTTCGTTTATTCAGATTTAAATTCTTCACACCATGTTTTTACAATAACTTATCACAATAAGAGAGAATCGTTTACCATTAGATTTTATTTAGAGAGCACGTGTTATGCCAGCTTTAGTTAAAATATTTATGCCGACCACAATATGTATGTGGGTATGTATGCATATCACGTAAAGACTCCGAAACCGATAAACCAAGTTTTATGAAATTTTCAAGTAAACGGTACCAAAATCGGAGACTATTCCTTTGAAGTCTGGTGCCGATGTCAAAAAGAAGCGAGGCATCTCAAATCCTTCCCAAATTTTCAATATCGAATAGCTTTGGAATTATAGGTCACAGAGTCTCGAAATTCGGTATTTGACCTCAATTTAAGCGTGCCGTTCCACTGATAACATTTTATGAATATTGAACGAAGATCGTAGTAACTACCCGCATTTGAGGTATAACTTTAAAAATATGTAAAGCATCAATGAAATTTGGTGCGAACTTACGATTTAGTGTTCTGCGACTGGTAAAATTGAGTGAGCAAGTGAGCGAAGATGGCATGAAGGCATGCCTCTAGTGTTCTAGATGTGCGTACATTTCGGTGGGTCAACATTGACTCCGACCACTATCTTATTGCGGCCAAGATCCGCATGCGATTATGCAATGCGAAGAACATACGCACAGGAATACAACTAAAGCTAGATGTCGCTAAGCTGCAATTACAACGGACTGCCGAGGCCTACTCCACTCAATTCTCGGTTAAGCTCAACCAACCAATCTCTGGACCCGACGACGCCGGCGGACTTTGGGCGCATATATCCCAATCCATGCTCGCTGCCGCTGAAGAAGTCATGGTTTCCGGTGCCCGCAACCTTAGAATCAATGGTACGATCAGGAGCGTCGCATCGCGACAGCAGTAAAAACGCCGCTTATAGAAAAACGCTGCAGTCAGTTGCAACGCGAGCCGTGCGAGAAAACTACTGCGAAAAGAGGAAGGAAGAGAGGCGCCTTTTCAGACGCAAGAAAAGAGAGAAGGAAAAGCGTAACTAGAGGTATACCAATAGCTCGTTCCTGTAACAAAATCGGCAAGTTACCGATTTGTGTGACGTTATGCGTTATCGACCCCTAATTACCCTAATCCCTAATTAAAATCGGCACAAATTCGAACCATGATGAAAAATCGGCAAGCTACCGATTTGTGTGACGTCATGCGTTATCGACCCCTAATCCCTAATTAAAATCGGCACAAATTCGAACCATGATGAAAAAGAACACAAATCGAGAAGAAACGTTGCGAAATTGAGTCAAATGACAAGCAGCTGTTTAAGTGTATTTATTTTATGTGCGCTATAATTTTATAATACATAGGTAATTAAAAGTGATTTAGTGGATTATTGAGCTTGCTTCAATTGTTATCAATTGACACTTTCCGACGTGCCGGTGCTGCTTCATAGAACAGCCGACGTCGCTGCAGTTCGACTCACCCGGATTTAATTTGCTATTGAAATTAATTTTATTAGTTATATATTGTAGTTAGTTATATTTATATACATAGTTATACTAGTTATAATAAATGCTTCCGAAAATAATCAACAATTAAAAATTTAAGTAATTTAACACTTAGTGATGTGCACCGAAAACAGCAAATATTTGCAACCGGGTACTTTTTCATTACTGTAGCATATATCGTTTTGCTAAGATTTTTAACTTTTATGAAAAAAGGAATTTTTTCTTAATTGCATTACATTGAAAATTAGAACGTTTTATAATAACAACAAAATATTTCATTTAGTCAAAAATTCAACTTACATTAAAGAAACCATTTTTAAAGGTATAGTTCAAGTACTTATAACTTCATTATACACAACATTACTGGCATTAGATAAATCGGTAGAATTCTCACTTGCCGCAAAGCCAGTGAGAAAAGTGACACATTTTTATCGATTTACTTTTCGTACAGAAACACTTTATGAGTCGGTAACTACGATCGGTATCGTAGTTCGAGTTACTATCCAACGACTCAGAAACAATAAAGCAGCGGGTGCTAAAAGCCTGTCAACTGAATTATTTAAAACCGGCGGCGATGAATTGATAAGGCGCATGCATCAGCTCATCGGCAAAATATGGCTAGCGGAAAGCATGCCGACGACTGGAATCTCAGCGTAATTTGCCCTGTACTTAAGAAAGGATACCCAACAATCTGCGCCAACTATCGAGGTATCAGTCTTATTTTCATATCTCAAGTGTACTGTGTGAAAGACTAAAACCGCTTACAAAAACACACCATCTCTTTGTCGATTTTAAAGCTGCGTTCGATAGCCCGAGAAGGAATTGCCTATACGCAACAATGTCTGAGTTCGGTATACCTGCAAAGTTGATTAGACTTTGCAGAATGACGTTGAGCAACACATGTAGCTCCGTCAAGGTAGGAAATGACCTCTCCGAAAACTTCAATACCAAAAGAGGTTTCAGGCAAGGCGATCCACTGTCTTGCGATCTCTTCAACATCATCATAGAGGCGATCGTACGAAAAGCCGGTGTGCATCGTAATGGCACCATTTTCTATAAAGGTGTCCAGCTCCTTGCGTACGCTGATGATATTGATATTGTTGGCAGAACCAAGAGAGATGTTACCGCTGCTTTTGCCGCTATCGAAAAGGAATCAGCCAAAGTGGATTTGACGATAAATGAGGGTAAAACAAAGTATATGCTGTCTACAAACAAGGGAGCACAGCGTTTAGACTCCCACGTTTCATCCGGCAGCTATAACTTTGAAGTAGTCAAGGAGTTCGTTTACCTTGGCACCACCATTAATACCAACAACGAAATCAGCCTGGAGATAAAGTGAAGAACAATAATTGCTAATAGGTGCTACTACGGGCTCAGTAAGCAACTAAGTTCCAAAGCCCTTTCGATCGACAAAACTAGCACTCTAAAAGACGCTCGTTCTACCTGTGCTGCTTTATGGCGCTGAGGCATGGGTAGTTTCGCAAACTGACGCAGCCGCTCTGGGGGTGTTCGAGAGAAAAGTTCTTTGCAAAATCTTCGGTCCTGTTCGTTGAGTCGGCGATGACTATCGCATCCGAATGAACCACGAGCTGTATGAGCTCTACGAAGACATTGACGAAGTTCGGCGTATAACTGTGCAGCAACTACGCTGGCTGGGTCATGTCCATCGTATGGATGACGAAGCTCTAGCGAAAAAGGTGCTCGAGGCGAGGATCGCTGATCAACGACGACGAGGGAGACCATGCCTCCGATGAATGGACCAGTCCCAGGAAGCCCTAACCGCACTTGGTGTATGCGATTGGAGAAGACGTGCGCAAAGCAGAGGCGCCTGGCGAGAGCTGATGAGGTCGGCCGAAACCCGAACACGGGTTGTTACGGCCACCGAAGTAAGTGAGCGCAGCGACGCTCGCCGGGTATAAGCTAGTCTTATATAAAAAAATATAACAGCTTGAACACATTGACGATGGCTGCAACAACAAGCTGTTAAATTAGGAATGATTCTATATCGCTGCGGCATTAGGTCAGTTTCTCTCCATAACAAATATAGCCTAAGCACATTGACGATGGCTGATGCCGTGCAACGTCTGTCAACATTTTTTTAAATGTATTTCTTATGGAGAGAAATTAGTCTAATGCAGCAGCGTTTTGTTGTTGATATAGAATTATAGCCTAACCACATTGAGCGCGGCAAGCTCAATGGGACGAGTTTTTGAAGACTTCGGCGACAACATTGTTGCGCGACATCAAATGTCGTTGTCTCCGGCTTCAATTTAATTCTAATTTGACAAGCGACAATAGGAAGTTTTTGGCATTGTTTACAGTTGTTGTTGTTTATTGTTTCGTGTTGGCGCTTAATTTATATATTTCATTTGAAACATTTGTAATAGGCTTTGGCCGTGCGAAAATTAAACACACGATTTAATTTTAAATTGTTTTTATTTTGTCAATATTTCGACTAAAATTTCTAGTCGTCTTCAGGACCTACGAAAAAACATAGAAAACATATATCACAAACTTTGAACAGTATTTTAAACACATTGAAAACAGAAATCAACATTAAAATTGAACATTAAAATTAAAAATCAAACATTGAAAAACTGAACATTAAAAACTGACTATTAAAAATTATTGAAATTACCCGTAACACTAAACAAAAGTTTTTTATTTGTCGGAGTTACTCTGTCAACTGATCTTTTTTCCCTTAACAAATACTTGTAAATGTGCGCGCAGTTCTCGGTGTCCGTTTTGTAGTTAAGTCTTTTTTGAGTAGGTGTGTTAATTATGTGGAGCATTTCCTTGGTGTATCTGCGTTTGTAATTATTCTCTTGAGTCAAAATCTTTAGAAAAACACACTAAAATACCTAAACAACTTTTTATGGACTTATTAAAATTCTGTTTAAAAGAAAACAATTATTTTAAATACGAAAATACGACATATAATCAATTGAAAGAAACGCCTATGGTATCACCAATATCTCCCATTATTGCTGACATCGTGATGGAAGAAATTTTGGATAATTTTATGGACAACATTGAACAAAAACCTAGACTACTAACAAAATACGTAGATGACATTTTTTGCATTATAAAAGTGGATTGCTACAGGGGGTATAATAATTGTAAATGTACGAGTATTATAATATGAAAATATAATAAAACTTTTTTAAATGAAAATTGAACTTAGTTTAAATTGATTGATGCAGATTTATGAAAAGCCTTATCAAAATTTATTTGAATAAAACATAAAATTAAGACATATTTTTTAGATAAAATATACAAATTTTAATTACCTGAGAAAATTAGTTCTAGAAATTTTCACCTTGTTTTATTAAAGTGGGCGTACACAGAATGCATATTTATATGAAACTTCTTTTCTCGGCGATTCTCAAATTTTCCAAGATTTATGACTTATCGCTTCCAGCCCAAACGGCTAGACCCAGAAACATGAAATTTGATAGACATATGCTGCTGATAGTGTAGACACTTACAAAGGGGGTTTTAGAGATTATGCACCAAAGGGTTAAAATTGAATAAAAAGTGTTAAAAATATTCTGATTATTTGATTGAAGTGCCTGTAAAAATTAATAAAAACAGTTTTCAAGACTTTAAAAAATTTGGTCAGTTTAATAAGGTAAAGGGCTAAAATTAAATATTAAGGTTAAATTTGGAGGCATCATTACTGCTGACCACAGCTGGGTCGAAAAGTATTCATTACAATTCAATTCCAATTCCTTGGAATTAGGAATTGGTAATTGGCCATCTCAATTCCTCAGGAAAATAATTGGAAAAATTCGTCAATTACTTAAAAGGAATTGTTATTGGTAATTGAACACCTTAATTCCTCAGAAATGAAATTGACGAATTTTTCCATTTACATTCCTGAAGAATTGACAAATTGACGAATTTTTCCAATTACATTCCTGAGGAATTGAGATGATCAATTACCAATTCCTAATTCCAAGGAATTGAAATTGAGATGGAATTAATTCCAAAAGGAATCATTACAACCCAGCTGTACTCCTGACAGACGCAATGTATGAAGTTATTCTTAATTACTATTAATTAATTGCTGACAAAACTAATACCTAAAATACAAATTTTGGAACTTGTCATATTTGGTTGCCAAAGGTTTAAAAAGTGTCTAGCAAAATTAACCATATATTCCAAATATTTTTGCAGTTTGCCGCTGTCGCGTTTATTATAAACAAGTCGCTCAACATTTCTCTACAACAAAGGAGTGGATAGGTGCGCAATGTGTGGATAGACTATCACTACTAATAGCTTGAACACATTGACTGCGGCTGCAGCGACAAACTGTCAAATTATGAATGATTCTAATTGCTTGAACACAATAAGTGCGGCTGTAACGATAAGCTGTCAAATTAGGAACGATTCTATATCGACGACAAGACGCTGCGGCCAGCTGCGACATTATACCAGTTTCTCTCCATAAGGAATACATGTAAAAAATTTTAGCAGATGCTGCACGGCTGCAGCCGTCGTCAATGTGTTGAGGTTATTATAGAGAGAAACTGGTCTAATGCCGCAGTTTTGTCGTCGATATGGAATCATTCTTAACGGTTTGAACACATTGACTGCGACTGCAACGACAAGATGTCAAATTAGGAATGATTCTATATCGACGACAAAGTAGCTGCGGCCAGCTGCGGCATTAGACTAGTTTGTCTCCATAAGAAATACATGTACAAAATTTTGACAGATGCTGCATGGCTGCAGCCGTCGTCAATGTGTTTAGGCTATAATTTGACAGCTCCATTAGTTGCAGCCGTCGTCAATGTGTTCAATCTATTAAGCAAACAAAATAAATAATGATTTGACACTAACCAATATATTCGGGAAAATTTATACAGTGGTGAAAATAAGCTACCACCTGGTTTCTTACACTATAGACCCGACGAGTTAAAAGAGCAACGCATCATTGCAATTTAACGCTAAAATAAATTTCTACGCATGTATTTGAAAGGCTCACCAAAAGTGATAAGCTAAATATCCAACTGTTTATTTTTGTTTATATAATAAATTAAATGCATAAATGGTAACGGGTCATTTTTAACAATCTTTGAAGAACATACTTGCTGCTTATAACATTCAGTAGAATATCTTGAGCTTTTAAATAATTTTTTTAATAAGGCTTTGTAAAGAAAACATGTAATTAATTATAAAAGTAAAACTTTTTCTAAATTTAAACAAAATAATTTGTTAGAAATTATTTAAAAAAGGGTTAGTTTTTATACTGGTGCAAATTTCATGTACATTTTATAACTGCAGTATAAATCGATTTTTACCGAAGCTGCACGATTGAACTTTATTAACTTTTTAATTTATGTATGGGCAGTAATATTTTTTCCAGGATGTTTAAGTTCAAAATTTTCCCCGCCAGCCATTTTCTGCACTAACATTCCAACTTCATAGGCAAGATTCTCTGTATCCTGAAAATGAAAAAGTTTTCAAGTTAAAGCATATTTTTATAATAATAAGCATAAATAATACAAAGCGACAAGCTTATAACTTGGACAACCATATATTTTTATTAGGCAGGTTGTATGAACGTCACGTCCGTATAGTATATATTGGGCAAATAAAAATTTTGTCTTAATTGCCTTCGGTTTGCATAAAACCAGGGGCCCTACTCTGTATTGCGATGCGCCAATCAATGCGATGCGGAAATGAAATTTGATGCATACGCAAATCCGTACAATCAAATCAAATTTGCGAATATTTTTGTCGCATCGCAATAGAGAGTAGGTCCCCAGAACTTTCGTTTAATTATGCCTACAATAAATAAAAACTAACATAGCTCATGATATACAGTTTGTCAAGAAAGTGTTTTTACATAGTGAAATTATTGTAATTTTCACCTTTGTCTTAAAACAAAACGATCTTAATTTTTGTTTTGATAATTTTTATTTATTGATTTAGTATTATTTATTTATTTACAAAGA